>JAUMJK010001062.1:0-660000 GCA_033558105.1 Coccyzus lansbergi
GAGGATGAAAACGGGGGAAGGAAAGGGAAAATAAAGATAAAAAATGAAAGGGGAAAAAATAAACAGTAATAAAAGGGGAAACGATAGGCGAGAGAAAGAAAGGTGGAAAGAGAGGAAGAGATAAGAAATGAAGAGGGAGAAAACGAAAAGGGGAAGAGAGGAAAAGAAAAGGGAGAAAAAGAAAGGGGAGAAAAAGAAAAGGGAGAAAAAGAAAAGGGAAAAAAGAAAGAGGAGAAGAAAGGGGGAAAGAGAGGGGAAAGGAAAGGGGGAAGAAAGGGATAGAAGAGAGGGAGAAAAAGAAAGGGGAAGAAGGTGGATGGGAGGAGGTGGAAAGGGAGAAGTGGAAGGGAAGGAGGTGGAAGGGAAGGAGGTGGAAGGGAAGGAGGTGGAAAGGGAGAAGGTGGAAGGGAAGGAGGTTTGAAGGAAGAAGGTAAAAGGGAAGAAGGGGAGAAAAGAGAAGAGAGGAGGTGGAAGGAAAAGGGAAAAAGGGAAAGGGAGAAGGTGGAAGGGAAGGAGGTGGAAAGGGAGGAGGTGGAAGGGAAGGAGGTTTAAAGGAAGAAGGTGGAAAGGAAGGAGGTGGAAGGGGAGAAGATGGAAGGGGAGAAGGTGGAAAGGAAGAAGGTGGAAGGGGAGAAGGTGGAAGGGAAAAAGGTGTAATGGAAGAAGGTGAAGGGGGAGAAGGTGGAAGGGAAGGAGGTTTAAAGGAAGAAGGTGGAAAGGGAGGAGGTGGAAAGGGAGAAGGGAGAAAAGAGAAGAGAGGAGGTGGAAGGAAAGGGGAAAAAGGGAAAGGGGGAAGGAGGAAGGGGAAGGGAAGGAGGTAGAAGGGGAGAAGGTGGAAAGGGAGGAGGTGGAAAGGGAGAAGGGGAGAAAAAGAGAAGAGAGGAGGTGGAAGGAAAGGGGGAAAAAGGGAAAGGGGAAGGGGAGAAGGTAGAAGGGGAGAAGGTGGAAGGGAAGAAGGTGGAAGGGAAGAAGGTAGAAGGGGAGAAGGTGGAAGGGAAGGAGGTGGAAGGGGAGAAAAAGAGAAGAGAGGAGGTGGAAGGAAAGGGGGAAAAAAGGGAAAAGGGGAAGGGGAGAAGGTGGAAGGGGAGAAGGTAGAAGGGAAGAAGGTAGAAGGGGAAAAGGTAGAAGGGAAGGAGGTGGAAGGGGAGAAAAAGAAGAGAGGAGGTGGAAGGAAAGGGGGAAAAAGGGAAAAGGGGAAGGGGAGAAGGTGGAAGGGGAGAAGGTAGAAGGGAAGAAGGTAGAAGGGGAAAAGGTAGAAGGGAAGGAGGTGGAAGGGGAGAAAAAGAAGAGAGGAGGTGGAAGGAAAGGGGGAAAAAGGGAAAAGGGGAAGGGGAGAAGGTGGAAAGGGAGAAGGTGGAAGGGAAGGAGGTGGAAGGGGAAAAGGTAGAAGGGAAAAATGTGGAAGAGAAGAATGTGGAGGGGAAGAAGGTGGAAGGGAAGGAGGTGGAAGGGAGGAAGGGGAGAAAAAGAGAAGAGAGGAGGTGGAAGGGAAGGGGGAAAAAGGGAAAGGGGGGAAATAAGAAACAGGACGAAGGGGATGGCTAGGGAATAAACTAAGGGGAAAGCAGGAGCTGTGCTGAGGCTGCTGCCCCTCTCGCAGCGCACGGTGCAGAAAAACGCCAAGTACGTGTGTCTGGCCAACAAGAGCTGCCCTGTGGACAAGCGCCGCCGCAACCGCTGCCAGTACTGCCGCTTCCAGAAGTGCCTGGCGGTCGGGATGGTCAAGGAGGGTGAGTCCCCCAGCCCCCCCAGCCCCCCCACTCCTTCCTACCCCCCCCCTCCGACCCCCGTCTCTGCCGCAGTGGTTCGCACCGACAGCCTGAAGGGCCGCAGGGGCCGCCTGCCCTCCAAGCCCAAGAGCCCCCAGGAGCCCTCCCCGCCCTCCCCCCCCGTCAGCCTCATCGGGGCCCTGGTCAGAGCGCACGTCGACTCCAACCCGGCCGTCACCAGCCTCGACTACTCCAGGGTAAGCGGCCACGAGAGCTTGGGGGGGGGAACACACACCGGGATTGGGGGGAGGAGGGGGAAGCCGCCCGCCCCGTCGGGGCTCGGGGGGCTCGGGGGGCTCGGGGGGCTCGGGGGGCTCGGGGGGCGTGGGGTGAGCAGCAGCGGCTCCGTCCCCCTTTCTCTCCCTCCCTCCTTTCCTCCGGGGCCCGAGGGCAGCGGAGAAGCAGCGGCGGCCACGACCTTCTGTCCGTCCCTTCGGGGCTCCGGGGGCTGGGGGGGGGAGGGGGGGGGAGCAGAGAGCGGCCCCTGTCCCCCCAGTCGGGGCTCTGGGAGCTGGAGGGGAGAGGCGAGGGTCTCCGTGCCCCCCCTTTAGGGCTGCTCTGTGGGGCTCTGGGAGCTGGGGGGGGAGAGGCGAGAGGGTCCCTGTTCCCCCAGTCTGGCCTCCGGGAGCTGATGGGGAGAGGTGAGGGTCCCTGTCCCCCCAGTCTGGCCTCCGGGAGCTGATGGGGAGAGGTGAGGGTCCCTGTCCCCCCAGTCTGGCCTCCAGGAGCTGATGGGGGGAGGTGAGGGTCCCTGTCCCCCCAGTCTGGCCTCCGGGAGCTGATGGGGAGAGGTGAGGGTCCCTGTCATCCCAGTCTGGCCTCCGGGAGCTGATGGGGAGAGGTGAGGGTCCCTGTCCCCCCAGTCTGGCCTCCGGGAGCTGGGGAGGAGAGTCGAGGGTCCCCAATTCCTGCTTCGGGGCTGCCTTGGGGGACTCCGGTTGCTGATGGGGAGGAGAGGCAAGGGTCTCCATCCCCCCCATGGGGGCTGCCCTGGGAGCTGATGGGGAGAGGCCAGGTCTACCCCTGCCCCCCCCGTGTCTGGACTCCAGGGGTCAGGGAGGAGAGTCGAGGGTCCACGTCCCCTGCTTCAGGGTTGGTCTGGGGGTCTCCGGGAGCTGGAGGGGAGAGGCCAGGGTCCCCGTAACCCCCATCGGGGCTGCCCTGGGGGACTCCAGGAGCTGATGGGGAGAGGCGAGGTCTAGCCCTGTCCCCACCATCGGGTCTCCGGGAGCTGGGGGGGAGAGGCCAGGGTCCCTGTCACCCCCATCGGGTCTCCGGGGGCCAGAGGGGAGAGGCCAGGTCTACCCCTGCCTGCCCCATCTGGGCTCCAGGGGCCGGGGAGGACAGTCGAGGGTCCCTGTCCCCACATCGGGTCTCCAGGAGCTGTTGGGGGAGAGGCCAGGTCTACCCCAGTCTCCCAGTCTGGGCTCCAGGGGCTGGAGCGGAGAGGCCAGGTCTACCCCAGTCTCCCAGTCTGGGCTCCGGGGGCTGGAGCGGAGAGGCCAGGTCTATCCCCAGTCTCCCAGTCTGGGCTCCAGGGGCTGGAGAGGAGAGGCCAGGTCTACCCCAGTCTCCCAGTCTGGGCTCCAGGGGCTGGAGGGGAGAGGCCAGGTCTGCCCCAGTCTCCCAGTCTGGGCTCCAGGGGCTGAACTGGAGAGGCCAGGTCTACCCCTGTCCCCCCAGATCTGGGCTCCAGGGGCTGGAGAGGAGAGGCCAGGTCTACCCCTGTCCCCCCAGATCTGGGCTCCAGGGGCTGGAGAGGAGAGGCCAGGTCTACCCCAGTCTCCCAGTCTGGGCTCCGGGGGCTGGAGAGGAGAGGCCAGGTCTACCCCAGTCTCCCAGTCTGGGCTCCGGGAGCAGATGGGGAGAGGCCAGGTCTACCCCAGTCTCCCAGTCTGGGCTCCTGGAGTAGATGGGGAGAGGCCAGGTCTACCCCAGTCTCCCAGTCTGGGCTCCAGGGGCTGAACTGGAGAGTCGAGTGTCCCCGTTTCCCGTGTCCCTGGGGGGCTCCGGCTGGGCCAGGGGGAGAGCCGAGGGTCGCCAGTCCCATGTCCCCGTGTCCCAGTGTGTCCCAGTGTGTCCCAGTGTCCCCGTCGGGGCTCCAGGGCTGGGGGACACAAGATGTAATTTCCTCGGCTGTCGGGGAGAGGTTTCATTGCGCCAAAACCGCACAATTGCGCTAAAAATCTCTCTGCGGCTGGAAGCAGGACGAGCCGTTTGGCGGCTTCGAGACTTCAGAGCCCCTCGTTAAGAGCTTTTATTTTTTTTTTTTTTTTTGGGTGGTGGGGGGGGCAGTTCCAGGCCAGCCCCGAGTACCAGCTGAGCGGGGACGACACTCAGCACATCCAGCAGTTCTACGACCTGCTGACGGGCTCCATGGAGATCATCCGCGCTTGGGCCGAGAAGATCCCCGGCTTCCCCGACCTGCCCCGCACCGACCAGGACCTGCTCTTCGAATCCGCCTTCCTCGAGCTCTTCGTGCTGCGCTTGGCTTACAGGTCACAGCTCTGCGGCTCCTCCGCCGCCTCTTAAACCCTTGCTTTGTTGCCCCTCCAGCAGCTCCTTCTTTAGCTTTTCTCCCCCCACCTTCGCCTCTTGCCTTTTTCTTTTTCTCTTTCCTTCCCTGTCTCTTGTTTTCTTCTCCTCTCTCTTCTCTCGTCTCTTTTTATCTTTTCCTTTCTCTTGTTTTCTTTCCCTCTCTCTTCTCTATTTTACTCACGTCTTTCCCTTTCCTTCTCTCTTTCTTCTTCTATTTCTTCCTCTCGTTCTCTTAATCTCTTTCTCTCTCTCTTTCTTTCCCTCTTTTCCTTTTTTCGTTTTCTCTCTTTTCTTTCTCTCTTTTCCTTTTCTCTCTTTTCTTTCTCTCTCTCTCTTTATTTCTTCTTCTCTTTTTCTCCTTCTCTTTCTCTCTCTCTCTTTATTTCTTCTTCTCTTTTTCTCCTTCTCTTTCCCCTTCTCCTTCTGTCTCCTCCTCTCTTGTTCTTTCTCTTTTTCTCTTTTCCTTTCCCTCTTTTTCTCTTTTCCTTTCCCTTTTTCTCTTTTCCTTTCCCTCTTTTTCTCTTTTCCTATCCCTTTTTCTCTTTTCCTTTCCCTCTTTTTCTGTTTTCTTTCCCTCTTTTTCTTTCCCTCTTTTTCTCTTTTTCTTTCCCTCTTTCTCTCTTTTTCTTTCCCTCTTTCTCTCTCTTTCTTTCTCTCTTTCTCTCTCCTTATTTCTTCTTCTCTTTTTCTCTTTCTCTCTCTCTTTCTCCTTTTCTCTCTCTCTTTCTCTATTTTTCTCCTCTTTCTCTGTATTTCTTTCTCTCTTTCTCTCCTCTTTCTATTTTTTCTCCTTTTCTTTCTCTTTCCCTTTCTCCTTCTCTCTCTTTTTCTTTCCCTCTTTTTCTATTTTTCTTTCTCTCTTTCTCTCTTTTTATTTCTCCTTCTCTTTTTCTCTTTCTCTTTCCCCTTCTCCTTCTCTCTCTCCCTCTTTTGTTCTCTCTCTTTTTCTCCTTCTTTTTCTTTCTCTCTCTCTCTCTTTAAATAAATATTTTTTCTCCTCTTTCTCTCTCTTTATTTCTTTCTCTCTTTCTCTCTATTTTTCTCTTTCTCTTTCCCTTTCTCCTTCTCTCTCTTTTTCTTTCTCTCTTTTTCTCTTTTTCTTTCTCTCTTTTTTCTCCCTCTTTCTCTCTCTCTCTTTCTCCCTTTCTCCCTTCCCCTCTCTCTCTATTTTTCTCCTCTTTCTCTCTCTTTCTTTCTCTCTCTTTCTTTTTTCTCCTTTTCTTTCTCTTTCCCTTTCTCCTTCTCTCTCTTTTTCTCTCTCTTTTTCTTTCCCTCTTTTTCTCTCTTCTTCTTTCTATCTTTTTTCTCTCTCTCTCCCTCTTTCTCTCTCTCCTCTTTCTCTCCTCTTTCTCTCTGTCTCTATTTCTTCCTCTCTTTTCCTCCTTCTCTTTCCCTTTTCCTTCTCTCTCTTTCTCTCTTTTTCTTTCTCTTTTTCTTTCCCCCTTTTCCTCTCTTTTTCTTTCTTTTTTCTCTCTTTCTCTCCCTCTTTCTCTCTCCTCTTTCTCTCTCTTTCTCTCTTCTTTCTCTCTCTTTCTCTCTTTCTCTCCTCTTTCTCTCTCTTTATTTTTTCTCCTTCTCTTTCCCTTTCTCCTTCTCTCTCTTTTCTCTCTCTCTTTTCTCTCTCTTTCTTTCCCTCTTTTTCTCTCTTTTTCTTTCTCTCTTTTTTCTCTCTCTTTCTCTCCCTCTTTCTCTCTCTTTCTCTCTTCCTCTCCTCTTTCTCTCTCTTTATTTTTTCTCCTTCTCTTTCCCTTTCTCCTTCTCTCTCTTTTCTCTCTCTCTTTTCTCTCTCTTTCTTTCCCTCTTTTTCTCTCTTTTTCTTTCTCTCTTTTTTCTCTCTCTTTCTCTCCCTCTTTCTCTGTCTCCTCTCTCTCCTCTTTCTCTCCTCTTTCTCTCTCTCTTTATTTCCTCCTCTCTTTTCCTCCTTCTCTTTTTCTTTCTCTCTCTCTTTCTCCATTTCTCTCTTTCTCTCTCTCTTTCTCTATTTTTCTCCTCTTTCTCTCTTTTTCTCTCTTACTCTCCTCTTTCTCTCTCTTTATTTTTTCTCCTTCTCTCTCTTTCTCTCCCTCTTTCTCTCTCTCTCCTCTTTCCCTCTCTCTTTATTTCTTCCTCTATTTTCCTCCTTCTCTTTCCCTTTTCGTCCTTCTCTTTCCCTTTTCCTCCTCCTCTTTCCCTTTTCCTTCCCTTCCTTCCTGACTCCTTCCCCTCTGGTCTGGGCCTGTTCCCGTTAGGTCGAACCCAGTGGAGGGGAAGCTGATTTTCTGCAGCGGGGTGGTCCTGCACCGGCTGCAGTGCGTCCGCGGCTTCGGGGAGTGGATCGATTCCATCGTCGAGTTCTCCTCCAACTTGCAAAACATGAACATCGACATCTCGGCCTTCTCTTGCATCGCGGCCCTGGCCATGGTCACAGGTCAGTCTGTGCATCCCCAACCCTCCCTCCCGCTGGGCCCTTTCCCTTGGCCTCCCACTCTCTCCAGGCCCTTTCCCTTGGCCTCCCCCTCTCTCCAGGCCCTTTCCCTTGGCCTCCCCCTCTCTCCAGGCCCTATCCCTTGGGCTCCCCCTCTCTCCAGGCCCTTTCCCTTAGAATCACAGAATCATAGAACAACCAGGTTGGAAGAGACCCATCGGATCTTCTAGTCCAACCATTCCTATCAAACACTAGACCAAGTCCCTCAAGACCTCATCCACCTGTCCCTTAAACACCTCCAGGGAAGGTGAATCAACCCCCTCCCTGGGCAGCCTATTCCAATGCCCAATCACCCTTTCTGTGAAAAGCTTCCTCCTAATCTCTAGCCTAAATCTCCCCTGGTGGAGCTTGAGGCCATTCCCTCTCATCCTGTCCCCTGTCCCTTGGGAGAAGAGCCCAGCTCCCTCCTCTCCACAACCTCCTTTCAGGGAGTTGTAGAGAGCAATGAGGTCTCCTCTCAGCCTCCTCTTCTCTAGGCTCTTCGCTAGGCCTCCCCCTCTCTCCAGGCCCTTTCCCTGGGCCTCCCCCTCTCTCCAGGCCCTTTCCCTGGGCCTCCCCCTCTTTCCAGGCCCCTGACCCCTTCATCCTTCTCCTTTCCGCAGAGCGACACGGGCTGAAGGAGCCCAAGAGGGTGGAAGAGCTGCAGAACAAGATTGTAAACTGCCTCAAGGACCACGTGACTTTTAATAACGGGGGGCTCAACCGCCCCAACTACCTGTCCAAACTCTTGGGGAAGCTCCCCGAACTCCGCACGCTTTGCACGCAGGGGCTGCAGCGCATTTTCTACCTGAAACTGGAAGACTTGGTGCCGCCGCCAGCAATAATCGACAAGCTCTTCCTGGACACTTTACCTTTTTAAAAAAGACTCCTTTTTCCCTTCGCTCTTCCACTGGATCCCAAGAGAAGCTGCTCCCGGCCCGAGGGGGGAACCCGCCTGAGGCCTGCGCTCGCTTCCCACCCTCCCGCGGGCGGAATGTCGCGGACACCTCGGCTCTGGGGGCGTCCTGGCTGCGCAGCACGGAGCACACACACGCACCATGGTATAAACTTTTTATTATCCGCTTAACGATGAATTTACCATTAAGGACGTCTGCTTAAACGAGACGAAGCCACTCGGCACCCGCCGGGCGAGCGGCTCGGCCTCCGGCGAGGCGGACGGTGACCCACGAGTCTCACCCTCCCCAAAGACTAAGAAGTTTTCGAAAGCTGTAATATACACAAACCCTAAATGTTGACGTGGGTGGCATGTGGGTGACGAGAAGGGGGGGAAAAAAAGGCTTGTAAATTTATCCGGGTTGGCTTTTTTTGCGGGAAGTTATTCCGTGCCTAGTTACGAAGGATGGATAGGAATGGATAGAGAGTGGTCTTGGATGGGAATGGTTGGGCTCGATGACCCGATGGGTCTCGTCCAACCCGGTTGTTCTATGATTCTATGATTCTATGATTGATTCCATGATTCTATGATTGATTCTATGATTCTATGATTGATTCCATGATTCTATGAAGAAATACAGGCAACAACCCTCAAAATATTCACGAATAAAAGCTAAAAAAGAGGGGAAAATATAATTTAAAAGGAGAGTTGAGGAGAAAGGGATGTCTCCGTCCCTTTCTGGGCCGGGGAGGTTATAGGCACTTGCTATTGATGGGAAGGGTTGGACTCGATGATCCGATGGGTCTCGTCCAACCTGGTTGTTCTATGATTCTATGATTCTATGATTCATTCCATGATTCTATGATTGATTCCATGATTCTATGAAGAAATACAGGCAACAACCCTGAAAAATAATTACAAATAAAAGCTAAAAAAGGGGGAAAAATAAATTTAAAAGGAGAGTTGAGGAGAAAGGGATGTCTCGGTCCCTTTCTGGGCCGGGGGGGTTATAGGCACTTGCTATTGATGGGAAGGGTTGGACTCGATGATCCGATGGGTCTCGTCCAACCTGGTTGTTTTATGATTCCATGATTCTGTGATTGATTCCATGATTCTATGAAGAAATACAGGCAACAACCCTCAAAATAATCACGAATAAAAGCTAAAAGAGAGGGGAAAATATCATTTCAAAGGAGAGTTGAGGAGAAAGGGATGTCTCGGTCCCTTTCTGGGCCGGGGAGGGTTATAGGCACTTGCTATCTCAGTGATGTCTATATTCTATAAATAGTATTTCAGACACTATGTAGTCTGGTAGCTTTTCTAACGACTCCTCCGGTAGTTCTCGAGGCTTCAAGCGGTTGTTTTTTTTTCTCACTCGTGGGCACGAGTCTTGCAGACCCCGCAGGGAACCCATCGTGTTTGTGCCACCTCCACCTCCTCCTCCTCCTCCTTTGTAAGTGTCGTCTGTACCTTTGGTGTTGATTAAAGAGGAAAAGGAGTTTATATCTCGATTATTTTGTTCGTCTCCAGCTAAAAAAAACCGCCCCTTGCATGCAGCAGCGGCTCTCGGCCCTTTCCAGAGTGCTTAGGATATGCGTCGCTCCCTGGAAATTACTCAGCACTTTGAATTTTTTTGGGTTCGTTTCCTTCTGTTTTTTTTTTTTAATTTTCTTTTAATGTCTACAAATAGTCGGTTAATATATTATTTTCCGTTCGGGTAATATTTTTAACTGCCATAACCTGTGGTTTTCCCCTCTGTACGTGCAGGAGGCAGGTTGCTGCCTTTTTATTTTTATTTTTCTCTGCTCCGCGACCCCTTTAGCGCCGATTTTTTTTATTATTATTATTATTTTTTATTATTTTTTTTTTTCGTTCGACCTCCCGACAGCTCTTTCTCTGAGAGAGACGGTTTTAATGTTTACAACCAATAAAACCCTGTAAACGAATCGAATCTCGTCTTCTTCTCTGCCCAAGCGGGAAGGTGTTTAAGGGACGGGTGGATGAGGTCTTGAGGGACTTGGTTTAGTGTTAGATAGGAATGGTTGGACTAGAAGATCCGATGGGTCTCTTCCAACCTGGTTGTTCTGTGATTCTGTGAAGCGTCGCCGCCGCCTCCTTTAACCCCCCCAAGGACCAAACCCCAGCCCTGCTCCTCAGCCCCAGAGCCGCAGGGGGGGACGTAGGGGGCAGGGACCCCCCCCCCCCCCAGCTCCGTGGAGGAAGAAGGAGGGAAAATAAGAGGCTCCCAGGTTGGTTCTTTCCCAGATTTTTCTCCTCTCAGTGCTCACTCTGCGCCACATCCACCCGACTCCCCTCCCCACAGGGAAAATCCATCATTTACTGGTCCCCAATTCGGTCCCGCGGGGGCGGAAAGAGGGGGATTTGTTTGGGTTTTTTTGTTTTTTTGTTTTTTTTTTTTTTTTTTGGGAGGCAATTGTGTTTATTTTTGGCTCTGGGGTCTCCAGGTGGGGTGGGGGGAGGGATGCTCCGAGGAGATGAACCCAACCCAGGAGGAGCCCCGAGCACGTCCCGCATCCTTCATCCTTCATCCCGCATTCCTCATCCCGCATCCTGCATATTGCATCCTGCATCCCTCATCCTGTATTCCTCATCCTGTATCCCGCATCCCTCATCCCACGTCTCGCATCCCTCATCCCGCACCTCACATCTATCTCACATCTCGCATCCTGCATCCCGCATCCCTCATCTCGCACCTCTCATCCCTCATCTAGCATCTCCCATCCTGCATCCCGCATCCCTCATCCTGCATCTCACATCCTGCATCCCACACCCTGAATCCCTCACCCTGCATCCCTCATCCTGTATTCCTCATCCTGCATCCCCCACTCCGCATCCCTCATCCTGTATCCCGCATCCCTCATCCTGCATCCTTCATGCTGCATCTCGCATCTTGCATCTCACATCCTGAATCCTGTATCCCTCATCCTGCATCCCTCACCTCTCATCCTGCATACTCCACATGCCTCATCCCGCATCCCTCATCCCGCATCTCGCATCCTTCATCCCGAACCCCGCATCCCGCATCCTGTATCCCTCATCCCTCACCCCTCACCCCGCATCCCCCACTCCACATCCCTCATCTCGCATCCCGCATCCCTCATCCCCCACTCTGCCCCTCTCATCCCTCATCCTGTATCCCTCATCCCCCACTCTGCATCCCTCATCTCACATCCCTCATCCCGTATCTCGCATCCCGCATCCCTCACCCCGTATTCCTCGTCCCGTATTCCTCATCCCATGTCTCGCATCCCTCATCCCTCACCCCGCATCCCACAGCCCCCACTCCACATCCCTCATCTCACATCTGTCATCCCTCACCCCACATCCCTCATCCTGTATCCCACATCCTGCATCCCTCATCCCACACCTCCCACCCCACATCCCGTATCCCTCATCCTGCATCTCTCACCCTGCATCCCGCACTCCACATCCCACATCTCGCATCCTGCATCCTTCATCCCTCATCCCACACCTCACATCCTTCATCCCTCACCCCATATTCCTCATCTCGCATCCCTCACCCCACACCTTGCATCCCTCATCTCGTATCCCTCATCCCTCATCTCGCATCCTGCATCCTTCATCCCTCATCCTGTATCCCGCATCCCGCATCCCTCACCCTGCATCCCCCACTCCGCATCCCGCATCCCTCATCCCACACCTCACATCCCGCATCCCTCATCCTGTATTCCTCATCCTGCATCCTTCATCTCACATCCCGCATCCCTCACCCCATATTCCTCATCCCACATCTCGCATCCCTCACCCCACATCCCTCATCCTGTATCCCTTACCCTGCGTCTCTCACCCCGCATCCCGCATCCCCCACTCCACATCCCTCATCCTGTATCCCTCATCCCACATCTCTCATCCCTCATCCCGTATTCCTCATCCCACATCCCTCATCCCACATCTCTCATCCCTCACCCCACATCCCTCACCCTGTATCCCACATCCTGCATTCCTCATCCCACATCTCTCATCCCTCATCCTGTATCCCTCATCCCACATCCCTCACCCCACATCTCGCATCCTGCATCCCTCACCCCACATCCCTCACCCTGTATCCCACATCCTGCATCCCTCATCCCACACCTCGCACCCCACATCCTTCATCCCGAACCCCGCATCCTGTATCCCTCATCCCTCATCTCACATCTTGCATCTCACATCTTGCATCTCGCATCCCGCATCCCGCATCCCACATCCCTCATCCCGCACCCTGCATCCTTCACCCCGTATTCCTCATCCCTCATCCCGCGGGTGGAGCAGGGACGGAGCAAACCCCCTTTAGGGGCTGGAGGAATTTCATCCTCTCTCCTCGGGGAAAACAACCAAACAAAAAAAAAAAACAAACCTCAACCCCCCCAAACCCCCAACCCCCCCCAAACCCCCTAAACAAGCCGCAACCAAAGAGCATCAGGGGCTGCGGTGCCCAAAATGGGCTTTCGGGGGAGGATCAGCGGCTGCGGGAGAGGGGGGACCCTCCCGGGGGTGCCCGAGGGGCTGGGAACGGGGACGGAGAATCGCGGGGAGGAACGAAATCGTGTCCCGATGCGGGTCGGGAGCTGCGGG
This sequence comes from Coccyzus lansbergi, assembly GCA_033558105.1. NCBI lineage: Eukaryota > Metazoa > Chordata > Aves > Cuculiformes > Coccyzidae > Coccyzus > Coccyzus lansbergi. The sequence continues at coordinate 12,242 of JAUMJK010001062.1, forward strand.
AGCTGCGGGAGCTGCGGCTTTAACCCTGGGGGCTGCTCCCCCGACCCCTCCCGCAGCATCTCTCCCTCTCCCCGCGATGCTCAGCACCTGCGGCCGGGGCGGGGCTCGGCCCTCCCAGCAGGGATTTTACACCTGGAGAGGCTTCTCCCACCTTTTCCCGAGAGGTCCTGCCTCTCCAGGCTCTCCCCCCCCCCAGCTCTGGAAGGGGCTGAGGGGCTCTCATGCTAAGGGGGTTCAGCCTCTGGAGGGATTGGGGGGGACAGACAGGGATGGGGGGACAGACAGGGAAGGGCTGCGGCAGCCTCTGGGCAGCAGGATTCCCAATTTCCCTGTTTTTCACAGCCCTAGGAAGACAGTAAGTGGGGGGAAAAAAAGAAGAAAAATTACATAGGAACATCTAGAAATATCACTTGGACTGGAAGCTGGAGGCAGAACGTGGAGCCAAAGGGATAATTTTTAAACGGTCACATCACTGGGAGGGAGGATTTACCCCGAGATTTTGCTTCTCTAGGCGTCTAATATTTCATTTTATAGAACTGCCTTTAATTATCGGAGCTCTGCGCCGCTTTGTGGAATTCGCTGCTGCTTTTTTTTCCGCTCGGCTGGTGCCAAGAGGCAGGCGAAGCCGCTGCTCCCGCTGGATTCCCTGCTCCCTGATTCATTGTGGGGCCTCTGGGCTGCTTGAATCCAAACTTTTTTCTTTTTTTTGGCTCATCCCAGTGCTCTGCCTCCTGCAGCCAATTCCTCTGTGCGGAGATGCCTGAGGATGGAGGCTCTTTGCCTTATTTATTTTTGACAGGAATGGTTGGACTAGAAGATCCGATGGTTCCAACCTGGTTGTTCTGTGATTCTATGATTTAAAAGCCACAGGGACAGGTGGACGAGGTGCTGAGGGACATGGGTTAGTGTTTGATAGGAATGGTTTGGCTTGATGATCCGATGGGTCTCTTCCAGCCTGGTTATTCCATGATTCTATGATTCCTATTCCCAGCGGAGCCCGAGCAGCTCTGTTATGGATGATGTGGGTCTCTTCCAACCTGGTTGTTCTATGATTCTATGATTGATTCTATGATTCTATGATTGATTCTATGATTCTATGATTGATTCTATGATTCTACGTGGTTGCTCCTCTCCAGACCCTGACACCTTCCTCCTGCTGCTGTGGGAGGATGAGGAGCAGGTACCAAGGCCCAATCTTCACTAGGACTTACAGGCCGGACAAACAACCCAGGGGCTGAGCCCAGGTCAGGTGTCTGCTTTGACAACACCTCGTATCCGCGTTGCGGCATTTAATTCCGGTCTCGTTTCTCCGAGGGCCTGGGAAGCGTAACATGCGCCTGGAGTGTGTGGTGCTCCCAGCTCCGGGGGAGTCTGTGCTGATTCTGAGGTAATTGGAACAGGCTGCCCAGGGAGGGGGTTGATTCCCCTTCCCTGGAGGGGTTTAAGGCACAGGTGGATGAGGTGCTGAGGGACATGGGTTAGTGTTTGATGGGAATGGTTGGACTAGACCATCCGATGGGTCTCTTCCAACCTGGTTGTTCTATGATTCTGTGATTCTAATTCACAGCTGGTGGCTCAGGGACAAGAAAGCGTCACTGCATGTGTTCCGAAAGCGCCTTTCCCGCGCGTTGCTGCGGGAAGATGAATTGCCACAGGCGCCTAGACCCATGTAGGAGCTTTATTAGTTTGGGAATGCAATCAGCAACACTTGCTTTCTTAGTCCGTTACCTAATTATCCTCATTGCACGTGTCACATACAGAGGGAGCAGCCAGGAGGAATTTACGTCTCGGGCAGGTAAAGCTGGAAAATTCCTGGTTGGTGTGATTTTTACCCTCCTGGCTTGTCTTTAGTGGTAGAAATCCCTGCCTGGGCAGGTAAAGCTGGAAAATTCCTGGTCTGTGTGATTTTACCCTCCTGGCTTGTCTTTAAATCTTAAATGTAGAAATCCCTGCGCTGGCTGTGAACATAAAACCACTTTGGATGCACCTGTAGCTGATTTTTTATGTATAAGTGAGCCCAGCGCCGCATCAGCCGCACTCGCCGAGACGTTAGCCCTAAGTAACCTTTACAGCTGGTTACGGTGCAGAGGGAGATGTTGGTATTCATGAATGTTTTGACATATTTGACATTTTCTATATGGTGCAGCACTCTCTCTCTCTTTGGCTCATTCCCTCCTGCCTCTGCTCCCCTCTTGCTGCAGTGACTAGTGGCCTCGGCCAGGCTGCAGTGACTAGTGGCCTTAGCCAGGCTGTCGCTCTCTGGAGCGGCTCGGAGGTGGGAGAGCGGAGCCGCAAAGCAACTTAGGCGTTGCGGTTGGTTTTCGTTTTTTTTTTTTTTTTTTTTTTTTTAATGTGTATTTTATTTCAAAGCCTGCGTCTCGGTAAATAATGGCATTAGTGCATTTTAATGTGCTGCAGCTCTGACCAGAAGAGCTCGTTTTTGACAGAGGAGGTGATTTGTGCGCTCGTTCTCCACAAGCGCGTCTGGCAGGCAGATCCGTAAGGATCCGAAGGCAGTGAATGGCTGCGGAACCAGAGCTCGGTGTAGGCACAGGATCACCATACGGGGTTAACTCATCAAGGTGATTCGTGGCTGCTGGAATTTCCACTGGGTTGCTCTCCCGCAACCTGGAGAAGGTGCCAGGCTACGGAATGACTGAGGGGAAAGCTGATTTTGGATGAAGGAAAAAGCTGTATTTGGGTGAAGAGGCCTCAGGTCTTTTCAGACAGCTTCTAATTTTATCCCCCTCTATACCCACTGCTACAGGAACAGTTGGACTCGATCCGGTGGGTCTCTTCCAACCCGGTTGTTCTATGATTCGATGATATTGGTTTAGTGTTTGGTAGGAATGGTTGGACTCAATGATCCACTGGGTCTCTTCCAACCTGGTTGTTCTATGATTCTGTGATATTGGTTTAGTGTTTGATAGGAATAGTTGGACTCGATGATCCGGTGGGTCTCTCCAACCTGGTTTTTCTATGATTCTCTGATTCTCTGCACTAAATCAAACCTCGTTAAGAAGCTCAGGAGCATCACTGGGATAAGAGAACCTCTCTTCTACTTCTTGGTGTTTGGCTCACTTGATGTTTTCCTCCTTGTATGACCGAGAGGTTTTCAGGACATGGGAAGGTTTAACACTGATGAATGTTTCTCTGTAGGAGAAATGACACTGGAACAACTTCTGCGTGTGGCCATGTGGCTTTTTTTGTGTCACATCCCTCGGTGGGGCCGGGTCCCTTGGCCTTGCAGCTCAGGGGGAGGTTGCAGCTGCCTTTGGCCGTCGCTGGGTTAATGCTCTGAATCACAGTCCTTCAGGTGCAAGGATGGAAGTGACAGCTTTAATAGGACAAACCTGCTCCTCAGCACTGGCAAAACCACCTTTGGATGCTTATTGCTTAAGTTATTAAAGGTGTAGCAGCTCACACGTGTTAATAAATACTAAACGACATCACTTGGCTAATTTTTCTTCAGGTTTAGTGGTTGAAGTAGTGGCTTCGATAGGACGAATGTGCTTTAAAGCACAGGAAAAACCAGCTTTTAATGCTTATTGTTATTAAAGGCAAAGGGGCCCACGTGTGCTAATAAATACTAAATAACATTATTCAGCTAATTTTTCCTTGACTGTCTTGGTGTTTCAACCTAAAATTTTAATTATTCCATCATTTGATGTTCCGAGCGAAGTACAGGGTAGAGCACAGCAGCAGATGATAAGACAGAGCAGTAACCCAGTTGTAAAATAAACTTTTTTCCTCCAAAAAAAGCCTTGTGAAACCAGCTGGGATGTGTAATCCGGAGCTGGAGCAGCTGCTGGGTGGGGATGTGGTGCTCCAGGTCCCAGGGTGATGCCAGGGAAAGGCCAGGCCGGGGCCTCTCCAGCAGCCAAGGTAGGTACCTGCACACGAGAAACCCTCCAGCTCCTTCGTAAAGAAATAAAGCGAATAGACAAGCTCTGGAACAGAGCTTCAAAGGCCAAGGACGAGGAAATGTTCTGACTCCAGGCAGGGAACGTCACCGTGAGCTTGGGATGGGCTCAGGTCATGGTGTGGGGAGTGGAACCACCGCGAAGATAGGATGGGTTTGGCTTTCAGAGCGAGAGCAGCATCTCGGTTGCCACTGGGATGTGCTCAGTCTGGGGTTGGAAGGCAGGGGATGGTCATAGAGTCGTAGAACCAGCAGGTTGGAAGAGATCCACTGGATCATCGAGTCCAACCATTCCCACCAGTCTCTGACTCATGTCCCTCATGGCGTTCGCTGGGCCGGAAGGTTGGACTCTATGATCCAGCATCCCCCCCCGATGCTGTGCCAGGGATCCACTGGGACACACGGTGAGGAGGAATCGGCAGCTCATGGATGGCAGAAGGACACAGGCCATGGCGAGGCCTACTCTGCCTATGGCAGCTTTGCTGTAGTGGTGCCTGTGGCTGCCTGGCTGCTTCGGGGAAGCTGGAAGAGGCAGCCTTTTGAAGGGAAAGGTGCAAAGCAGGGGGCTCTTGGCTTCTGGGATGCAGGGAGCTGTGCTTCTCCCACAGGCACTCGCCGTCGCTTGGCGGCACAGCTCCGTGGGAAGGTTCTGCGGGCGACCCGGTGCCTCCAGCGCGCAGGGATCGCTCTTCTTTCAAGACTGACGGGGCTAATTCCGCAGGATTGCTTCTAAATGTTATTCTCCTCCGGCCTGTCCTGGGGTTGGCGCGGGTTGACATTTTTTTGTCCCAGATACTTCTCCTGGTTTTTATCTCCACTTACTCCTCGGCAGCTGCCACGACAGCTCCTCACCTGGGGGAGGGAGGGCAAGGGGGGCAGCTCTCCCTGGCAGCGACGTGGAGGTCGCTCGGCCTCCCCAGGCTGCTGGCTGCCTGCTCCCTGCCTTCTCCTTGGGGTGGGATCCGGCCCTTGCTGTCAGGTGCTCAGCTGGGGAGGGGGTGGGATGGAGCAGCCACCTGCAGCCCCTTCCCAACCTCTGGAAAGCCCTTCCTTGGCGGCAGGGGGAGGCTTGGCAGGGCACGGCGAGCATCCTCGCACACCACGAGGGGTTTATCGCGCTGGTTCCGAGAGTCCTTGATGTCGGCATCGCTGAGTTGTTGGGTGGTTTGGTCTCAGAGCCCTTTCAGCAGCTCAGGATCCTTGTCTGTGCCTGCTTCGCTCTCCCATTGTAAGAAATTGCAAATATAAAGGTGGAAAAGCTGGAATGTGCTGAGTCCGGGGAAGCAGAACTCGCTGCTCCTGCAAGCAGAGCTTGTCTGGGTTTGTAACCGAAGGCACTGAAGCCTCACAACCATTGTCTTTCCCAAAAATGATGTTCCCTTTCAGCTGCAATGAAGCCTTTTGAGAAGCCAAGATGCTTTTTAATGTTTTCATTATCTCTTTTGCTGTAAAATTGGGTATTTCCCTGGCTGATGTTTCCAGGTACCGCAGGAATGATCCTTGAGTAGTGACACGACTTGGTGTCTGACTCCGAATTTTGCAGGAATTTTTATCCCAATTTTGCAGGAATTTTTTTTCCGAATTTTGCAGATTTTTTTTTTTCCAAATTTTTCAGATTTTTTTTTCAGGAGCCTGATTTTTTCAGACCTTGAGCACACAACTGCTCTGGCAGCTATAAACCACAGAAAGTGAGGACCTGTTAGCTCAGCATCATCCATTAAGTGTGTGTACATATCTATATCTATATCTATATCTATATCTATATCTATATCTATATCTATATATCTATATCTATATATCTATATCTATATCTATATCTATATCATCATCTATATAATCATCTATATCTATATCTATATCATCATCTATATCATCATCTATATCATCATCTATATCTATATCATCATCTATATCTATGTCTATGTCTATATCTATCTATATTATCATCTATATCTATATCATCATCTATATCATCATCTATATCATCATCTATATCCCATAAACAGTAGAGGGTCCAAAGAACCGAAACCCCAAATCATGTATTTTACGATATTTATAGCAAGAATAATCTCCTGTGTAAGTGGGAGCAGCAGCAAGGACGATAAAACACAGTTGCATCCATTACAAATTAATTTCAAGTCATATACTGCTGCCTTTTTCTCCTGAAAAACCTCCATAAAAACCAATCTCTGGGCTAATTCCTGGAGAATGGAGCTTACAGAACTGAAAGAAGTGGAGGAGCTTTGCTCGGGTTTCATTTCCTACAGGAAAACAAATAAATTTCACGTCTTCACATTAATTCTGTGATCACTGGTAAGTGAGCACTGGGGCAGTGAGAGAAATAAAAATTCCTACCATAGGGCTGAGTTGTGTTTTTAGCAGATTTGCAGAAGAAATAGGAAGCAAGAGCCTCAAGTTTATAAAATATTATTGATATTAGTGAGAAGAGAGAGGGACGACCAGTTGAAACAAAGTGTTGTGGCAGCAGCAGCTCTCGATGCCTGAGTTAAAATCTTAGGGGAGAAAGTAGAAGGGTCAGGAAAGAAGGGGCTGGAGGAAAAAAAATGGTGTTTTTGTAAATGTGGGAAATCCTGTGGCCTGGGGAGGGTCTGAACAGGTTGGTTTGTGTGGTGCTCGGATCTATGAGCTCTGAGAACATTCGCAGGTTTCTACCAGCCCTGAGAATATTTTCAATTCTCCCTGCACTGGGAAGCAACCACAATAAAAAAATCCTGCACTGTTGTTATTCCCGTTTCCTCGATTCCTTTCCCAGTTACACGAGTGCTTGAGCATCGTGAGGGTTTGGAAGGCAAACAGCCAGGGGGGCTGTGGGTTTAGGTGAAAGTCATGTGGTTTTTGTTGTTGGGGTTTTTTTTTTGTTTGTTTCTTTGTTTGTTTTTGTGGGGTTTTTTTATTTGATTTTGGTTTTTTTTTCTCTCTCCCAAACAATCAGGAGAGGTAGAGATCTCCTAGATATATCTAGGGCCCTACAGGGACTCATCAGGGGATGCAACCTGTTCCGGCCCCTGAGACAAGTCAGGACTGGGAAGCAGGGCCAGGCTCAAGGTGCCTTTCTCGTCCATGTTAACCGTTACTGTGCTGCCTAGTACAGAAACCTAGTGTTTGAGAGAGAATGAAGCAGCTTTAAAGAAAAGCTGTTAAGTCAGAGCTGGAAGGAAATACAAGGGAGTTGAATGAGCTGATCGTGGGCCACGTGGGCATCAATACTGGGAATGTGCAGAGGTGAGGTCCAAAAATGAGATGCTGAGTAGCCAAAGTGCAGTTGTATGTGTGACGGAGTCAATCTGAACATTCCTATTTAATAGAATCATAGATTTTTTTTTCATGGAAAGGGTCATTGGGCATTGGAACAGGCTGCCCAGGGAGGGGGTTGATTCACCTTCCCTGGAGGGGTTTAAGGGACGGGTGGACGAGGTCCTGAGGGATATGGGTTAGTGTTTGATAGGAATGGTTGGACTCGATGATCTGATGGGTCTCTTCCAACCTGGTTGTTCTATGATTCTATGAATTACCAGGTTGCAACCCATCGGATCATCGAGTCCAGCCATTCCTATCAAACACTAAACCATGTTTTTATTTCTTTATATATCTCTTTATATATTTAATGATATATTTATTTATATATTTAACTCCGACTATGGCTCCTGTCAGTGGAGGGTCGTTTCCAACAGGGCTCGTGGCAATTTGCTGCTGCTGCTGGTTATAAAGTGCAGCAGGGAATGAGAGTGAGTGTGTCACGAGCTGGTGGAGCTTCTCTATTTAACTCAAGCAGGTTTTCCTCGCATGTTTTTTCATGGATTCGGTTGGGTCAAGGGGCTCTGCCCAGAGCAGGGGTGGCTGCCCCATCCCTGGAGGGGTCCAAGGGCAGGCTGGATGGGGCTTGGAGCCGCTGGTCCAGTGGGAGGTGTCCCTGCCCATAGATGGACTTTGAGGTCCCTTCCAATCCAAACCATCCTGTGATTCTGTGATATTTCTCACAATCTAATCTTAACGAGCAAAATAATTCAGACGCGGTCGCTATTAGTTCACGGAGAATATTTACTGCTAACTCCTAGGAAAACTGACTTCTAAATGAAAGCGTTAATGCAGCTCTAAGAGGCTGTTGCAGAACTGTATAATTTCACTCGCTGCCATTTGAAAAGATGCGTTTTTCAAATCCTGCTCGAGCCACAAACAGAAGTGATCTTGAGAGTCCTCCTAATCCCTCCTGGATATCCCTCTGCTTCAGAAATAATAATAAACCGTCTCTGCCCCACGGTTTGGCAGAGCCAGGCAGGATTGGCAGCTTCTCGGCGGCAGAGGGCTAGGGCCGGCTGAGCAGATGTGCTGCAAAGCTGCTCCGTCGTGCGGCAACTCCAGCACCCGCGGAGGATGGGATGGCAAACGGACATGTGGGCTTGGCTCCAGTTCGCAGGTCCTACAGCTCTTGGCATCTTGGAAGCGATGGGATCTGTAGAGGTAAGACAGCAGCCGCTGCCTTTTCCTTGCTGTATCTGCAAGCAGTCCCATCCCTGGAGGGGTTCAAGGGCAGCTTGGATGGGGCTTGGAGCCCCTGAGCCAGTGGGAGGTGTCTCTGCCCAGGGCAGGGGTGGCACTGGATGGGCTCGGAGGTCCCTTCCAACCCAAACCAGCCTATGATTCTATGGTATTAAATCTCTACAGCCTCAGATGAAAAACCAGCATCTGTGTTCTGAGAGCATCGAGGTACTGGCACAGGAGCCCAGACGTGTTCCTACCTTCACCACAAGAAGGATGTTGAGGCTCTGGAAAGAGTCCAGAGAAGAGCAACGAAGCTGGTGAAGGGGCTGGAGAACAGGCCCTGTGAGGAGCAGCTGAGAGAGCTGGGGGGGTTTATCTTGGACAAGAGGAGGCTGAGGGGAGACCTCATTGCTCTCTACAACTCCCTGAAAGGAGGTTGTGGAGAGGAGGGAGCTGGGCTCTTCTCCCAAGGGACAGGGGACAGGACGAGAGGGAATGGCCTCAAGCTCCACCAGGGGAGATTTAGGCTAGAGATTAGGAGAAAGTTTTTCACACAGAGGGTCATTGGGCATTGGAATAGGCTGCCCAGGGAGGTGGTTGATTCACCTTCTCTGGAAGGGTTCAAGGGACAAGTAGATGAGATGCTGAGGGACATGGTTTAGTGTTTGATAGGAATGGTTGGACTTGATGATCCTGTGGGTCTCTTCCAACCTGGTTGTTCTATGATTCTATGATTCATGCTCAGGGAACATCTCTGGAATTCACTCAGCCGTTCGTGTGCCCAACATAGATCCTGGGACTTTGGGTCAACGTTCACTGGGCTCAGTGCCCCTGCGGCCCCAGTACTGGGAACTGTCGAGGGAGGGCAGATGCTCATGAGGAATAACTCACCTTGTGGCCCTTCTCACAGTTTTTAGCAGCTCCTGTGGCACCAAGGGAGCGCAGAGCCTGCCCACTGATAGCACAGCCAGCAGGACACATCAGAAATCCAAACGAACCATGACAGAAGCAGCTGCAATCAGAATGTTTTGCAGGTGTCTCCACCCTTGGGCTCTTGTGAAGTTTGCTTTCCCTCTAAACGTATTAAAAAAATGTGACTTCATTTGTTAACTCATCTTTTTCTCTAAGGTCTTTGCAGAGCTGGGGACCTTCTGTGGAGGAACACGTGACAGACGGAGCTGGGAGAGGACAGCTGTGTTTTTCCAGCTCTTTCAGGGACGGTGAACCTTGGCTGGACACTTTGTGCCTTTTTTTTTTCTTCGATTGCTGTTTTTTCCTTCTCCAGGTAAAGCTTATTAAAAGCCGAGAGATGAGATCATAGAATCGTAGAACAACCAGGTTGGAAGAGACCCATCGGATCATCGAGTCCAACCATTCCTATCAAAAATGTTGCTCAGTGGGACCGAGGCTGTTGGCCAAGGATGCTCCAGCCAACAGGGTGAGTTTGGTTGGGTAGAGAGAGTCATAGAATAACCGGGTTGGAAGAGACCCACCGGATCATCGAGTCCAACCATAAAAATCCAACCCAACCTCCAGTCCGACTCCCTCTTTTGGTGACAAACCAGTATTTGCTGTCGAAACAAACCAGTTTTACTTAACAAGATGTGGAGAAAAAGTGTCTTCTCTGTGCCTTACCGAGGGTTCCTTTGTGATTTAAACCAAGCGAGTTAACGCTTGGATAAAGGAAGAGCTTTCCTTTCGATTGCCTGTCCGTGTTTTAATTTTAGGGTTTTTTCTGTGCGGTGGCAGTAGTTAGTCTCACGTGTCAAAGGCTGTTTCCACAATTATGGTTTGCCTAATGGTCCTTTTGTTCTAATTCATAGGCTAATAGAAGTCAGAGATGGAAAAGACCTATTAGATTATTGAGTCACTGCCCTGCAAATGCAGGATATAATCTCCCAGACAGAGGATGTATCGGATATTATTAAACAGATTTTACACTTGATCTTAGCTAAATTGTGGTTAGTAGCCGTTCGATTCTTTGAACGGTGCGATAACAATAGCTTCATTTCGGATTTTGAGGAAGAAGCTCTGTGTTTGGGTTTGCTGTGTGGCATTTCTCGGTGCTGCCTATAGTCACGAGGACTTTCCGCAGGCAAACTCGCCTGTTCCTGTCAGGCAGCACTGAGGGGAAGGAAATCTCTCTCTGTTTTGGTGTTTTGGCTGGTCTGCTTCTACCAGAATAACGCGGGAAAAGGGCTGGTGCCCTTGACCGTTGGACTGGATGATCTTGTAGGTCTTGGAGGTCTTTTCCTCCAGATTTAGACTGGATATAAAGAGGAATTTCTTCACCGTGATTGTGGGGAGACCCTGGCCCGGGCTGCCCAGGGAAGCTGTGGCTGCTCCATCCCTGGAGATGTTCAAGGACATGTTGGATGGGGCTCGGGGAGCCTGGTGGAGCAGGAGGTGTCCCTGCCCATGGCACAGGGGTTGGAGCTGGATGATCTTTAAGGTCTCTTCCAACCCAAACTGTTCTATGATTCCCTCTCGTCCTGTCCCCTCTCCTTTGGGAGAAGAGCCCAGCTCCCTCCTCTCCACAACCTCCTCTCAGGGACTTGCAGAGAGCAGTGAGGTCTCCCCTCAGCCTCCTCTTGTCCAAGATAAACACCCCCAGCTCTCTCAGATGCTCCTCATAAGGTCTGTTCTCCAGCCCCTTCACCAGCTTTGTTGCTCTTCTCTGGACTCTCTCCAGAGCCTCAACATCCTTCTTGTGCTGAGGGGCCCACAACTCAACACAGGATTCAAGGAGCAGTCTCCCCAGTGCTGAGTCCAGAGGGAGAAGAACCTCCCAGACCCTGCTGGTCACACCATTTCTGATCCAAGCCAGGATGCCATTTGCCTTCTTGGCCACCTGGGCACACTGCTGGCTCATGGTCAGTCGGCTGTTGACCAACACTCCCAAGTCCCTCTCCTCCTGGCATCTTTCTAGACAGGCTTCTCCCAGTCTGTAGCTCTGCTCAGGGTTGTTGTGCCCCAAGTGCAGGACCCGGCATTTGGCCGTGTTAAACCTCATCCCATTGGACTCAGCCCATGGATCCAGCCTGTTTAGGTCCCTTTGCAGAGCCTCCCGACCCTCCAGCAGATCCACACTTGCACACAGCTTAGTGTCATCTGCAAACTTGCTATGGGTACCCTCAATGCCTTCATCCAGGTCATTGATGAAGACATTGAACAGAGCTCAGTGTCGTCTGCGAACTTGTCCTTGCTGAGAGCTGGATCCACGGCACAAGCACTGGGCTGGAGGCTGAGCTCCGCGTTTCCAGGCGCGAAAGGTTGGATCACAAGCCCAGGCAAGGAACACAGAGGAACAGCTGTTGCCGTCTTCCTCTTGGTAGGTCTTTCTTTTTCCTTATATTCTTCAGCTGCGCCGAGTCTGATCACGTAAAGTTCATGTATGACACGGAGCTGACCTCCGAGTTATTTTCGGTGCTGTTTTCCATCCGCTTCTCCTAGAATACATTTCTCGTGTAATATCTCGGTAAGAGAGCCTGGCTCTCCTGCCATTAAAACCCAGTCAGCATCAAATCTGTGGGGAAAAAAATTGGAACACAAACACGGGCAATGCAAAGGCTGAGCAGGAAGTTGGGAGAGTTTTAGATAGAATCGTAGAAATAGAAATTATCGCAGCAATAGGCTGATGGGTCTTTATAATCTCATGTGTCTAAAAAGAGAAGCTTGTAACGTGCTATTTTACAGCATTTTTCTTCCTATGATTGTTGCCGCAGGAGCCCTTCTGAGCCCAACGGGTATTATCTTGAAGGGAATAACAAAGCCTTGTTTCTCCGAGTTATGTTAAGGGAAAAAAAAAATAAAAAAATATTAAATCCAAATGCAGCTTTGAAAACAAATTGACATAGAAGGATTTTTTTTTTTATTTAGAAGCGAGTGGAGGCTGTAGGTTCGTGCATCAAGATGTCTTAAGCTGAAAGAGGGAGATTGAGATGAGGTCTTAGGGAGAAAGGTTTTGCTGTGAGGGTGGTGGCCCAGGTTACCCAGAGAAATTGCTGCTGTTCCATCCCTGGAAGGGTTCAAGGGCAGGTTGGATGGGGCTGAGCCAGTGGGAGGTGTGGGACGGGGTGGGCTTGGGGGTCCTTTTCATCCTAAGCCACTCTACGAGTGGCTTAGGATGAAAAGGACCCCCAAGCCCACCCCGTCCCACACCTCTGATTTGATTTTAGAGGCTGGATTCCAGGAGATGCTGATTCGAAGAGGATTCCTCCGATCGAAGAGGATTCCTGTGCTGCTGATCTTTCCCTCCTCCCTGGTTTGTGGTTTCGGCTTCACGGTGACAGTGAAGAAGAAAGCAGAGTAAGGCCGTACGTGTGTTTCGCATAAATAAAATGACCATTTCCCTCATAGAATCACAGAATCGCCAGGTTGGAAGAGACCCACCGGATCATCGAGTCCAACCATTCCATTTAAAGGCGTTCCGGGCAGCAATTTTCTCCTCTGACTTCTTTTCCTTGCTGCTTCAGCTGCTGCCTTGCTCAGGATGAGCAGCTTTGCAGGCAAAGCCAAGGTTCGGGGGGGGTTTGATGTTAAGAAAAACCCTAGAAATCTAAGACTCACACCCCTAAAGCAGGAAGGAGAACCCTGAGTCACCAGGTACTAGAGGGGAATGGGGAGACGGTGACCGAGGATGCTGCACATCTGGGGCTGAGAGGCTGTGGTCGTGCACCACATGAGCCACAAGAAGGGAGAAGAGGAGGCTGAGAGGAGACCTCATTACTCTCTCCAACTACCTGAAGGGAGGTTGTGGAGAGGAGGGAGCTGGGCTCTTCTCCCAAGGGACAGGACAAGAGGGAATGACCTCAAGCTCCACCAGGGGAGATTTAGGCTGCAGATTAGGAGGAAGTTTTTCATGGAAAGGGTCACTGGGCATTGGAATAGGCTGCCCAGGGAGGGGGTTGAGTCACCTTCCCTGGAGGTGTTTTAAGGCACAGGTGGATGAGGTCTTGAGGGACTTGGTTTAATGTTTGATAGGAATGGTTGGACTAGAAGGTCCGATGGGTCTCTTCCAACCTGGTTGTTCTATGATTCTATGACTCGCCGTGTCCTCTCTGGAGGGCGAAGAGCCTGCTCCAGGGACACTTTTTCACCAGAGAACTCAGGAGAAAACCAGAAAAATCTCAATTACCATCCTCATCTGTCTGGACGATAACTGGCTAGCTCTCCGGGTAGCAAGCAGGGCTTGGAAAAACGTGCACCAGAGACGTCTTACGGCACGGAAAGGGTTTCCTACACGGTGAGCACATTCCCCCTGTAGCAGGTGCGTTCGCGGAGGCTTCGCGATGCCCTTTACCTGTCAAACCGTATTTGATCTGAGATTTCCTCCCCAGGGTCTAGAATCAGCTTTGGAAACAATATATGAAACATGCCTGGAGGAGCCCTAAGCATTGGAAGTCGGGGCTCCTGAAGCATTAATAGGGGAAAAAGCACCGCGTCTCCTGCGGCCGTTTGTGTTTACGTGCGGCTGCAGAAGCTGTGACCAGGAGAGGTGGAAATCTGCACTGGAGACACAAATAATTTTCTCTTCCCTCACGGGTTGCCCTCCCTGGACATGAACTGGACAAATATTCACAACTTGGAGATGCGAAGTGATTAACGCTACCTCAAAACGAGCTGATCTGCCTATCTCATTATCGAGAGCGACACCACGAGAAGACACACGTTGAAGCCTTCAAAATGATTGTGGCCTATGAAGACACAAAGGACACGGATGATAAAATTTGTTAGATCTTCGGTTCCTTCTGCAGAAGTGTTGTGCACAAATTCTTGTGAGCGGCTTAATCTTGGGAGAAAAAAAGCTGGTTACAAAGGACGAGGAGTTGGAATCGAATCGGTAACGAGTGATTTCTAATTCCAGGTTTCCAAAGAGCGGTTGCCGTAAGTGTTTGAGTCAAAAATAAACACAAATGATGAAAAAAATACCGAGTGCTTTAATTTTTTGGGTGGAGAAGCCAGGAAACGCGCTCTGTGCTAGCAAGGCTGGGGCAGAGGATTTTGTAGACAAGAATCTTGTACCATCTTTCCATGTGTTGGAAATATAGAATCAGTCACAGAGTTGTGGAGTGGTTTGGGTTGGAAGCGACCTCACAGCCCATCCAGTTCCACCTCCCACTGGATCAGGGGCTCCAAGCCCCATCCAACCTGCCCTTGAACCCCTCCAGGGATGGGGCAGCCACCCCTGCTCTGGGCAACCTGGGCCAGGGCCTCCTCACCCTCACAGCAAAACATTTCTGCCTAAGATCTCATCTCCATCTCCCCTCTTGCAGCTCAAAAACATTCCCCTCATCCACTCCCTAACCCAGAGCCCCTTCCCAGCTTTCCTGGAGCCTCTTTCAGTCCTGGAAGCTGCTCTAAGGTCTCCCCACAGACTCCTCTTCTCCAGGCTGAACAACTCCAGCTCTCTCAGCCTGGCCTTGTACAGAAGATGCTGCAGCCCTTGGAGAAACTCTGTGACCTCCTCTGGACTCTCTCCGACAGATTCATGCTCTTCCCATGCTGAAGACTCCAGTAAATGGTAAGTCTAAGTATTCTGGCACTGGTAGGATTGGTGACTTCCTTTATCTCAGTTGAAAAAACATGTAAGACTATTAATTTTATGTGTCTGGAGAACAGACCTTATGAGGAACGGCTGAGAGAGCTGGGGGTGTTTATCCTGTAGAAGAGGAGGCTGAGAGGAGACCTCATTACTCTCTCCAACTCCCTGAAAGGAGGTTGTGGAGAGGAGGGAGCTGGGCTCTTCTCCCAAGGGACAGGACAAGAGGGAATGGCCTCAAGCTCCACCAGGGGAGATTTAGGCTAGAGATTAGGAGGAAGTTTTTCACGGAAAGGGTCACTGGGCATTGGAATAGGCTGCCCAGGGAGGGGGTTGATTCCCCTTCCCTGGAGGGGTTTAAGGCACAGGTGGATGAGGTGCTGAGGGACATGGGTTAGTGTTTGATGGGAATGGTTGGACTCGATGATCCCGTGGGTCTCTTCAACCTGGTTGGGATGCGGAGCCCCTCGATAACCCACCCCTTCCTTCTTCCCAGAACACGTTTAATTCTTCTGCTCCATAAAAGATCATTTCTTTCTCGGGAGAATTAAAGCGAACGGAAGGAGAAGGGTCCATATGCATAAGCAGAGTGCGGTTATTCTTACGATTACAAGTAAGAGAGCGATAATTACCATGGCAATTCATTTCTTTATGGATGAGATTTCTCCAAGTAGATGCAGAAATATCTCTTCTCGGTCTCTGTATCCTTATGTTTGGCTTTTCGCGGAGATAAAGGTTTCGCAGCAAAACATTTTAAGGAAATTGATGGTGCTTACAGGAAAAGCCTTGTTTTTAAAAATGTTCTAACGTTTTTCACTAGTCATGTAATAATTGGAAAAAACAAATTATCCTTAAGAGTTCCCATTTCGTATTTAATAGCCAAAGGGGAGCTTGGTCGTTAACCAAGCTCGGGGGAAAATGTACATACAAGTGCGTCATCGTCCATATTGCTGGTGCGAACGAACACGAGTTAGCGGCAGCTGAAAGCTAACAGGGTCATTCTGTGATTTGCTGAGCTTGGCTTAAACCTTCTGCTCCAGGGGAAGGTGGGCACCTACCGATTCATCAATGCCAGGAGCTCTTTATCTGCTTACCTGCTGGCCCAGCCCTGCCTTCATTTGTCCCGGCTCGGAAAAACACGCTTCGTGCCTAAAGCACGATCCGTTGTGCCCATAGAGAAGTCGATGGGATGTAGAAATGGTTGGTTACCAGGAAAATTGCTTCATCAAGTAAACTAGTCAGTAAAGGCAATATTAATGGAATTAATTTTTATCAAATGAAATCTGATTTGCTTTATTGTGCTTGTTCACGACTTAGAATCATAGAATCACAGAACAACCAGGTTGGAAGAGACCCATCGGATCTTCTAGTCCAACCATTCCTATCGAACACTAAACCAAGTCCCTCAAGACCTCATCCACCCTTGGAGTGGCTCTGCCCCAGGGTTTAGGCTCTGCCCCCCTGTTTAAGTTCTCCTCCTTAGCTCCTGGGCAGTAGAAATTAGAATTTCTGCATCCGCTTTTGGAATTTTACTCTGCTCTTAACTTTGTAGGTATCAGCCTTGTGTTCAATTCGAACATTGACAGTAGTTAGCAACAGGGAGACTTGGCTTAGGTTATGATTAAAGCACTTTCGGGGAGGAGGTGTTTACACATTTTTTTATGTGGATGGATTTAAGAGAATCAGATGATCTTGACACAAATTCAGAAGCATGTTTGATCCGGTGGGTCTCTTCCAACCTGGTTGTTCTATGATTCTATGGGGGTTTCAAAACTAGAAATGTTCTTCTTGAAATTCATCTATAGCACATAATTGAAATCCATTCCTTTTGCTCCTCTAGGTGAGAGAGGAGTCCTTTTCCTAAACCTAATAAATCTGATTTTTGTTTTCAATTGGATGTACTTCCCTGCACTGGTCAGGGAAGGGGAGCAGGTTTTCCCAAGGGCAGAGTCAGGAGCGCTGCTGTCGTCTGCCTTCAAGTGTCCCATCCCCAGGGTTTATTTGAGGTGCTGGAGTGATGATGGTTGTGAAAGGAAAGGGGCTTCTTCCCTTGGGGTTTGGAGCTGCCCTTTTCCCACAGGCTGCTTAGGGTCCTGCAGGCAGGGGCTGAAGGTTGAGTCACGTGAATTAAGCGAGTGCTGTATTGGGGTGTTTGCTTATTCTAGTAAATTATTCTTAGGTTGAACATAAGGAAAAAGTAATTCACAGAAAGGGTCATTGGGCACTGGCAGAGGCTGCACAGGGAGGGGGTTAAGTCACCTTTCCTGGAGGGGTTTAAAAGGTGGATGAGGTGCTGAGGGGCATAGGTTAGTGTTTGATAGGAATGGTTGGACTGGATGATCCAGTGGGTCTCTTCCAACCTGGTGATTCCATGATTCTAGTGGTCCTGGGTCTTGGGTTCTCCTGCTGGTCACGTTGTACTCTCCTCCCCAGCTGCAGTCGTGGCTCAGCAAGATGTGGTGTCTCGAATCACATCAAAACCTCACAGGCCACACGTTCCTCAGAAGTGATGAAGAGGAGAGCTGTGAGTTTCCTGACGGTGTTTTTCATTGCAGTGTTGATAATTGGCAGCAATTGCTTTCTCTAGGCCCTGTTGTACATTTAAAAAGTGATTTTTCTCTTTGTCATTAGAATCTGGTTCCGATTTCCTTACAGTAAAGATTTTTGGTAGATTGTATCGCCGGAAAGACAAATCTGTTAGGTCAACTTTGATTACATCAGGGAGGCGCATTCCATTATACAATTCACTGGGGTGCAGGCTGTTCTTTAAGCAGAGCACAAAGCTTCCTCAAATGTCAGAGCTTGATAGATTCAAAATGCGGCTCCTCCAAACTCTATTAGGCCTTCTAATCTTTAAAGCTCTTCTGGTTCCTCCCACTTGAGCCTTCCAGAGTTGTGTTCCGTGTCAGAGGCACTTCTGCCACTAAACGCTTCGGACAACTTAATCTCGTTTCCATGAACCGGCAGGGATGAGTGTCAAGTTCGGTGTAAAGGGAGCAACTATTTCAGTGGTTTCTTCCTTGATGAGCTTAAAGGTGTTTTTAGAATCATAGAACAACCAGGTTGGAAGGGACCCATCGGATCTTCTAGTCCAACCATTCCTATCAAACACTAAACCAAGTCCCTCAAGACCTCATCCACCTGTCCCTTAAACACCTCCAGGGAAGGTGAATCAACCCTCTCCCTGGGCAGCCTATTCCAATGCCCAATGACCCTCTGTGTGAAAAACTTCCTCCTAATCTCCAGCCTAAATCTCCCCTGGTGGAGCTTGAGGCCATTCCCTCTCGTCCTGTCCCTTGGGAGAAGAGCCCAGCTCCATCCTCTCCACAACCTCCCTTCAGGTAGTTGTAGAGAGCAATGAGGTCTCCTCTCAGCCTCCTCTTCTCCAGGATAAACACTCCCAGCTCTCTCAGCCGCTCCTCATAAGGCCTGTTCTCCAGCCCCTTCACCAGCCTCGTTGGTCTTCTCTGGACTCACTCCAGAGCCTCAACATCCTTCCTGGTGCTTGAGTCAAAACACAAACCCAGAAAAACAAAAAAAAAAACCCCACAGAGCATTTGTTCTGTCTGACCCACCTGCGGTTCCTGAGCTGGAAGGCGGAAATGGTTGTTATCCCCCTCTCCAGGATTTATGCTCCACCAGGGTCCGTGACTGAGAGACGTCTGCTTACAGCCAGGGCATAAAAGGTTGATAAATCACACAAAAAGACTTCTTTTTTATGTGGGGAAAAAAAATTGCATTCAGCATTTTTTCCTGAGTAAAGTATGCAGAAAACCTGCGTAAATGGAGCATATAATTTTTAATGAATCAGAGCCTTTCTCCTAGGAAATGAAGCAAGTATGATAAATATGATGGAAACTGGTGAATATCTAGGGTCTGGTAATCATCCCGTATTTGAAACCCACCTGAGGGTTTCGATGAAAGGTAGCAGCTCAAAATGATTAGTCTTTTAGGCGAGGAGGCTTTGAGGAATGTGGGATAAATTGAAGGAATTTGATCGTAATTGATTAACAAGGAAAAAAGAGGCACTTCTGGAGGTAGGGAGGTACTAGAAGGACAATTAGAGAGACATGAGGTTGGCTAATTGTGGTAAATCAAGAACCTGGTTGCTTAAAATAATATCTTTAAGGAGTCCATAGAACCCTGGGATGGTTTGGAAGGGACCTCCAAGCCCATCCAGTGCCACCCCTGCCAGGGACAGGGACACCTCCCACTGGATCAGGGGCTCCAAGCCCCATCCAGCCTGGCCTGGAACCCCTCCTCATCCTCTTCCTGATCCAGAGCCCCTCCCCAGCTTTCCTGGAGCCCCTTTCAGCACTGGAAGCTGCTCTAAGGTCTCCCTGGAGCCCCTTTCAGCACTGGAAGCTGCTCTGAGTTCTCCCTGGAGCCCCTTTCAGCACTGGAAGCTGCTCTAAGGTCTCCCTGGAGCCCCTTTCAGCACTGGAAGCTGCTCTGAGGTCTCTCTGGAGCCCCTTTCAGCACTGGAAGCTGCTCTAAGGTCTCCCTGGAGCCCCTTTCAGCACTGGAAGCTGCTCTAAGGTCTCCCCACAACCTTTTCTTCTCCAGCCTGAACAACCCCAACTCCCCCAACCTGGCCTCAAGAATTTTTTTTTTTTTTTTTTTTTTGCTGGACCACAAAAATTACCATGCGAACAATTTACAAATAATGTTGTTTCTTCCCTTATGTTAACTACTGCCCCTGAGCTCACTGGTTCAGTTGATGTGACATCAACCAAGAAAACTGCCTGTAATTAATCAGGAGTCCAACGGTATCAGTGGTAAAGTATGAACTGGAAATGGGACAGAGAGAAAGAATTAAGATCTAGCTACTGATATATATATAATTTTTAACACTCAGATCATAGAACAACCAGGTTGGAAGAGACCCATCGGATCATGGAGTCCAACCACTCCTATCAAACACTAACCCATGTCCCTCAGCACCTCGTCCACCCGTCCCTTAAACACCTTCAGGGAAGGTGAGTCAACAAAAAGAACTCACGTTGCAAAAGAATATTTTATGTCTTATTTGCCATTCTCCCGTCCAAATTATCCCAGTTCCAGAGTTTTCCCTGGTGTGTGTATTGCATCGGGAGCATACGCGGTGCATTCATACACTATTTATCGTAATTGACTGCTTCTCATCGTGGGGATGATTGCATTTTCTCTCCTCACTCAATAAGGAGTATTTCCTATCGCTGGCCTCACATTTTAATCATGTGCTCCTCGCAGTTTTATCCCAGCGTCTATTTATTGCGTTTCTCCTTGGCATTTTTAAAAATCCTACAGTGCAGAAACTTTTTGGACTTTATCGGTTCTCGCTTTATGATTATTTCTTTTTTCCAAGATGAAATACTTTAACGGGAGGTTTGAAACGGTTTGATACTTTTCACCTGCCTTGCTGAGCTCCTGGCATCTTGGGTAGCAGGGAAGTTTTTCACGGAAAGGGTCATTGAGCTTTGGAATAGGCTGCCCAGGGAGGTGGTTGATTCACCTTCCCTGGAGGTGTTTAAGGGACGGGTGGACGAGGTCCTGAGGAACATGGTTTAGTGTTTGATAGGAATGGTTGGACTTGATGATCCGATGGGTCTCTTCCAACCTGGTTGTTCTATGACTCTATGAAAGGAGGATGTGTCATTTTGTATTCGAGCTCATGTCTCATGGATCATCAAAAAAACAAGTTCCATGGGTTCAGGTGGAGCTTTCTGGGAGGGTTTTGCTGCCAAATGGCTATCAAAGAACTGGGATGGCTTTTAAATGATGATGTTTTAGAATCATAGAATCACAGAATAAAGACGATTGAAGAGACCCACTGCACCATCGAGTCCAACCATTAACATCAAACACTAACCCATGTCCCTCAGCACCTAGTCCACCTGCTGTACCTCAATCTGAGGTAGCTGAAGGGTTAAGGAATTGGTTAGATTTAGTGTGTGTTCGTGTGAGGGATCTTTTCATTACACCCATCTCTTTTTCTCATGGTCTGCATCTGTTTCAAACTTTACTTGATATCCTTGTGGTGTTATTAACTGGGTGATCTTTGAGTCACGAAGCTGGTGAAGGGGCTGGAGAACAGGCCTTATGAGGAGCAGCTGAGAGAGCTCGGGGTGTTTATCCTGGAGAAGAGGAGGCTGAGGGGAGACCTCATTACTCTCTGCAACTCCCTGAAAGGAGGTTGTGGAGAGGAGGGAGCTGGGCTCTTCTGCCAAGGGGCAGGGGACAGGACAAGAGGGAATGGCCTCAAGCTCCACCAGGGGAGATTTAGGCTGGAGATTAGAAGGAAGTTTTTCACACAGAGGGTCATTGGGCATTGGAATAGGCTGCCCAGGGAGGGGGTTGATTCCCCTTCCCTGGAGGTGTTTAAGGTGTGGGTGGACGAGGTGCTGAGGGACATGGTTTAGTGTTTGATAGGAATGGTTGGACTCCATGATCCGATGGGTCCCTTCCAACCTGGTTGTTCTATGATTCTATGACAAGATGCTTCAGGTGAAGAAACAATCCAGCCGTAAGTGTCAAGGGGTTTAACATTTTAAGATTAAGTGGTGGTGCAAGTGCTGAAAAGTGGAAAAAAAGTACAGCAGAGCTGATATTTCATGATGAAGATTTAATGAGGGTTTGGCCGTGGTCGCTGCAGTAAATCAGATTCTGTGGCAGAGTTCTGCTCTTGGAGGATGCTGAGACTCGTTTCGGTTGTAGAGGAAAAGTGGAAAGTTTGGTTTGGGGATTTAATCCTGTGTTTTGAAGAATGAATATCAGAGTAGCTGGAATATTCATAGAATCATAGAACAACCAGGTTGGAAGAGACCCTCCGGATCATCGAGTCCAACCATTCCTATCAAACACTAACCCATGTCCCTCAAGACCTCATCTACCTGTGCCTTAAACCCCTCCAGGGAAGGTGAATCAACCACCTCCTTGGGCAGCCTATTCCAATGCCCAATGACCCTCTGTGTGAAAAACCTCCTCCTAATCTCCAGCCTAAATCTCCCCTGGTAGAGCTTGAGGCCATTCCCTCTTGTCCTGTCCCCTGTCCCTTGGGAGAAGAGCCCAGCTCCCTCCTCTCCGCAACCTCCCTGAGGTCACACGTGCCGCCCAGCTGCCTGATTTTTATGTACCAGCGATATCCAGGCCATTCTTATAACCAACGGTGATGCAGCCAAGCGAGTCCTATTAGATTGTTTGTTTTGATCTCAGTAGTTTCAGGAATACAGCAGTGGAGCCGCAGAACAATTGTATTTAGTCCGCGGCCAGAACTTTTTCCAGGAGGAAAAATTTCCTCCTAATCTGTAACCTAAATCTCCACCAGGGGAGATTTAGGCTAGAGATTAGGAGGAAGCTTTTCATGGAAAGGGTTATTGGGCATTGGAACAGGCTGCCCAGGGAGGGGGTTGATTCACCTTCCCTGGAGGGGCTTAAGGGACGGGTGGACGAGGTGCTGAGGGACATGGGTTAGTGTTTGATAGGAATGGTTGGACTCGATGATCCAAGGGGTCTCTTCCATCCTGGTGAGTCTATGATTCTTTGATTCTATGATGTGTGACTTAGGGATGTGCACACACCTCAAGATAAGGTTAGCTGGATGTTTTTTATGGATATGTTGAGATGATTATGATCATCCTCCTAGCAGATGTGATAAATGAACGTAATTACAAATACAACAGCAATTGATGTGATCGCAGTGTTTACAAAGTGTGGTTCATTTTTCGTATCGATCGCAACGTTTGGGGAAGATACCAAAGTGTTCGCTGAGATCTCATAAAAAGCACAAAACCTGTGGAAAAAAAGGCTGGTTGGATGCACAACCCCTTCAAGTTGCAGGGGCTGCAGTTTGTCTCTGCCCAACAACTCTCTGAGCAGAGTCAAGGTGCACTTTGTGGTGTCCTTCCCAGCAATCTCCATTTTAGGGATTTTTATTTACATTCAGTTTGTCTTTTTATTTCCTGTAAGGCAAATAAAATGGGTAGAGCCTCCCTCACTGACACCACAGGTCTTCCTCCTCCTCAAGAGTGAGAAGGGTAATTTATTTTTTTTAAATGGCATCAAAGATGTCTTTTAAAATAAAAAATCAAGCCATGAACCAGTCAAAAACAACTGTCATGCTATGTTTTAGTTGATGGTCTTTGGTCTAAAGTCTGAACAGGATCAGACTTTAGTCTAAATCATAGAATTATGGAATGATTTGGGCTGGAAGGGACCTCAAAACCCAGCAAGTTCCACTGGATTGTGTCCCTGTCACCACATTAACTACTGCAGAATGTAATATTTTTTTTAACAATGGCTAATTAAATCAATTTAGGACATCTGCAGCCACCGGATCCATTCAGGTATAGACCATCGGTGGAGACTGATGTGCATTTTACTCTTGGGATACATGCTCCTCATATAAACACAGAATCATAGAACAACCAGGTTGGAAGAGACCCACCGGGTCATCGAGTCCAACCATTCCTATCAAATTCATGATTCAAAACCATGATTCAATGCAGGTTGTGCAATTTTAAAATTTTTTTTTTTTTTGAGACACAGGACAAGAAAAGCTGAAGAGATCCAAGTGAGAATTGCTCAGAGGGAAGGAGATGATGTTGCATTGGTCACAAAGGAACAATTGAGCTAGATCAGAGATCAGCTGTGAAACTGCACCTGGAGAGACTTCCCTAGGGAAACACACATTAGAATCATAGAATCATAGAATAAACATGTTGGAAGTGACCCACCGGATCATCAAGTCCAACCATTCCAAATCAGTCTCTAAACCATGTCCCTCAGGACCTCATCCACCCAGGGAAGGTGACTCAACCCCCTCCCTGGACAACCTCTGCCACTGCCCAATGACCCTTTTCGTGAAAAATTCTTTCCTAATGTCCAGCCTGACCCTCCCCTGGTGGAGCTTGAGGCCGTTCCCTCTCGTCCTGTCCCCTGTCCCTGAGCTGGAGAAGTCCTAAATGGAGGAGACAAACCAGGTTTGAGAGTATTTCAACAACCTGTAAGATTCTTTTTCTAGCTCTGCATATCCTCCTGGAATTAGAAGGAGTTTTTCATTATAAAATACCACCTTTCATGACTTTTCAGAACAACTGTCGTGCTGGGGTAGCAGTGGCCATGCTGCCACATTCTGCGGGTGCTGTTGATAGGAGAAACCTTCAAATTTTCTCCTTTCTGACTTCCCATCTCAAAGAAGGACACTTGGAACAGCACTTCAAGCTCTTAGCTGAGACTTACTGTCCTTTGTCAGATCAGAGAAGGCTCATCCTGTGAGCCGTTGATCACCCTTGCGTGCCTTGGCTGAAATGGGATTTAGCAGTACTTACCTTGCATTAATTGGCTCTAAATGTGAAAAAGGCATTAAAATGAAATTCTTTTAATTAAGTGACATTAAACATTCAGTGTTCCAACGCGTTGGCTGTAAATTGTTTTGGAGGTCCTTACGTGAAATGTTGCTCGTGAAATGTTGCTCACGTGAAGTGTGTGTCGGGGTTGGTAACATCATGGTTGGAGCCACTGTCCTGGGAGAGGCTGGTGGGTGCAGCTGAGGTGTGTTACTCAGCCTGAGGCTGAAAAACTGGATGAGGCAGTTCTCACTTTGCTTGTTTTTCCCCTTCCTTTGTTTGCAGAGTTCGTGGTGAGTTGGACAAACAAGGGACCTTCTGTGCTAAGTTTGGCTCCTCTTGATACATCCAAGTCTCTTGATTTTCTGATTGTCCTGGATATTTCTTGCTGTTTAGAGGGGGAATAAACCTTGGAAATCTTCAGCAGATTATAAAGGCTGCCCAGAGCATTGGTGTGATATCCCTGGAGGGGTTCAAGGGCAGCTTGGATGGGGCTTGGAGCCCCTGAGCCAGTGGGAGGTGTCCCTGCCCCTGGCAAAGGTGGCACTGGATGGGCTCGGAGGTCCCTTCCAACTCAAACCATCCCATGAATTTGTTGCGTGTTCAGTACTGAAGGAGGCACTGCCGGCAGAGGCAGGGAGACCCCCAAGGGGAGATCTCAAAGCAGTGATCTTCTCGCATCTTAACCAGCACATGGTTTGAAAATACCATAAATGGTGTGACCAGCTGGTCCAGGGAGGTTCTTCTCCCTCTGGACTCGGCACTGGTGAGATTGCTCCTTGAATCCTGTGTTCATTTGTGGGCCCCTCAGCACAAGAAGGATGTTGAGGCTCTGGAGTGAGTCCAGGGAAAAGCAATAAAGCTGGTGAAGGGGCTGGAGAACAGACCCTATGAGGAGCAGCTGAGAGAGCTGGGGCTGTTTATCCTGGAGAAGAGGAGGCTGAGGGGAGACCTCATTACTCTCTACAACTACCTGAAAGGAGTTTGTGGAGAGGAGGGATCTGGGCTCTTCTCCCAAGGGACAGGGGACAGGACGAGAGGGAATGGCCTCAAGCTCCACCAGGGGAGATTTAGGTCAGAGATTAGGAGGAAGTTTTTCACACAGAGGGTCATTGGGCATTGGACTAGGCTGCCCAGGGAGGTGGTTGATTCACCTTCCCTGGAGGTGTTTAAGGGATGGGTGGATGAGGTCTTGAGGGACTTGGTTTAGCGTTTGATAGGAATGGTTGGACTCGATGATCCGATGGGTCTCTTCCAACCTGGTTGTTCTATGATTCTATGATTCTAAGTCTCTCTTCCCCATCACTGAGAGGCACGTATTTCATCCTTAAGCTGCTGTTTGCTTGCCTATCACAAACAGGTGAGATCACAAAGTTGCTGCTCCTTTACCTGTTGTACCGTCGTGTTTCCTCCGCTCTGTTTAAGTAAGATTTATCCCTCTCATAAAGTAGTTGTACAAGTGCTATGGCAGGAGGGAGAAAGTCTTACTTGGCATAGCCTCGACTTTCCTTTTCTCTCAGGTTTTGATGCAACCGGCTCCTCAGAAAGCTCCTCCCCTGGTGGATGGAAATTTCATTAAAGCCCTCTTGGTCCCTTGCCCACTTCTCCACCATGAATCCGATGGCTGTTATTATTTCTGCCTGTGTCACTTTTATTTTCTCTTACCTTTTCCCCCTTGGTTTTATGTAAATAATGTTTGGATAATGGAGTGAAATGGTTTCCATGGCGCTGAACAAATACAGGTCACAGTGTGGGGGACTCCTCGGCACCTGAACATAAAGGTGAACATGTATATAATTTTTAATTTTTCGCTTTCTTTCAACTAAGAAATAAGTTTCTCGTGTCTTGGCCAACGAGAAAAATCAGCTCGTTATGAATTCTGCAAAAAACAGTTTTGCTTTTCAACTGGTAATTTTTGTCACTGTATTCATAATTTTTTTTTTTCTTTAAATGACACTATCGCGCGTTACACCATCTGATTAAAAAATCTGCCGGAATAATATTTGCACTGAACATCTGTCATTGGCAGCTGTAAATATGTTCTGTATTTATCTGCAAGAAATCAAGTTAAGAGCCCCTTGCAGTCAGTTTAAGTTTTAGCAGAGGGGAGGAGGGTGGGAGAGCCTGGTTCCCACGACTTCCCTAAGGATAAAGACCTCCTGGAATAGGTTAAGCATATGGTTGGGCTCGATGATCCAATGGGTCTCTTCCAATCTGGTTGTTCTATGATTCTGTGATACGGATCCTTCCTTTAGAAACCGAACCGGAGTTCCGAGGACTATTTATAAAATGCTCCTTAACGGTTGCTGTCACAGAAGAAAGTTGGAAATGGAACTTTAGGAGGGAAGCAAGGGTTGGGTTGTGTGGTTTTGCTCTCTCCTGGGAACAGGGATGAAGGGAACCTCAGTCTGGAGCCCCCGACAGCTTTGCTGCCAGCTCCGCGAGGGTTAATGTCGTCCTCACATTCTTCTGCACTGGAGCTGAGTAATCATCACCAAGATAGATGTTGTGAAGAAAGGAACAAGTATCACCTTCCTTCTATTCCACTTGATGCAATTCCAGCCTACGGGTTTCACACGGCTTTCTTACTATCTGCAAACAAAGAAAGAGGATTTCATCCATCCTCAGAGAAACAGGATAATAAAATGGGTTTTATGGTCTTTAACTTATTGTCTGAGTCACCATCTAACTAGAATTTGTGTTGTTTAACCTTACCTAGATCCTGCTCTGTGGAGAACCTGAGTCAGGTGTGTCCCGAGCTGCTTCCTCATGAACCGGAGTTGCTGCTGCCGTGACCTGCAGAATGGTGGAGGCCAGGGGAGCACCAGCAGGTAGGATCCATCTCTGAACAGTCGTCACAGAACAGGGAAATACAGCATCACAAGTGGTGATCATAGAATCATAGAATCACCAGGTTGGAAGAGACCCACATGATCAAGTCCAACCATTCCCATCATCACTAACCCACGTCCCTCAGCACCTCGTCCACCCGTCCCTTAAGCCCCTCCAGGGAAGGTGAATCAACCATGGTACATGATGACGAATTCTGGAAGGAAAATGCAGCAACTTGCCTTTTAAAAACAGTAGCATTCGTTTTGCTGGTCATAAACCTCACACTTCTTAGGAAAATTTAGGCTGGATCTTGGGGCAAAGGAAGACTAACCTTAAACAATGCTCTCTGCAGCAATGGTTGACAGCGACTGACCATGAGCCAGCCAGTGGCCTAGGTGGCCAAGAAGGCCAATGGCATCCTGGCTTGGATCAGAAATGGTGTGACCAGTAGGGCCAGGGAGGTTCTTCTCCCTCTGGACTCAGCACTGGTGAGGCTGCTCCTTGAATCCTGTGTTCAGTTGTGGGCCCCTCAGCACAAGAAGGATGTTGAGGCTCTGGAGTGAGTCCAGAGAAGAGCAACGAAGCTGGTGAAGGGGCTGGAGAAGAAGAGGAGTGTCTGAGAGAGCTGGGGGTGTTTCTCCTGGAGAAGAGGAGGCTGAGGGGAGACCTCATTGCTCTCTACAACTACCTGAGAGGAGGTTGTGGAGAGGAGGGAGCTGGGCTCTTCTCCCAAGGGACAGGACAAGAGGGAATGGCCTCAAGCTCCACCAGGGGAGAGTTAGGCTGGAGATTAGGAGGAAGTTTTTCACACAGAGGGTCATTGGGCATTGGAATAGGCTGCCCAGGGAGGGGGTTGATTCCCCTTCCCTGGAGGTGTTTAAGGGACGGGTGGATGAGGTGCTGAGGGACATGGGTTAGTGTTTGATGGGAATGGTTGGACTCAATGATCCAGTGGGTCTCTTCCAACCTGGTGATTCTATGATTCTATGAATACCTTCACGAGTGGAGGAAAATACATCCTCAGCTGTGTATGATGTGAATGTTTGCAGAAACGAAGCTGTGCCTCGCTTCCTGAAACTCAACCTGGGCTGCGTTGTTGAGGAAAAAAAAAAAAAGCAGCCTTGAAGATTCTTTATTTGAAAATTCCCTGCTGAAAGTTTTGAGGCTCTTACCCCTGGACTGAGTTCCCTCAGCAGGGGACGGAAGCCTGGTTGAGTCTGTAGGGAGCTAACACTGAGGAGAAACATTGCTGTGTGACTTAAATGAGTAATCAGACAGAAAAAACAAATGCTGAAGCCAATAGGCTCAAGAATAATCCACGGGCAATCTCAGTTATCCTGGATACTGTAAATGAGTCGTTGAGTAAAACAGAGTAACTTGTAAATGAAAGTAATAAATTAGCATCAGCAGAAGCTCGTGGAGGGATAATTCTTGAGCAGAAGAGGGTGGGACGTTTGTCAGAAAATTCTTCACCGCAAATAATTCATCTGTTGCTCTAATCTTCATTGTGGACTGGTCCAGGGAGGTTATTCTCCCTCTGGACTCAGCACTGGTGAGGCTGCTCCTTGAATCTTGTGTTCAGTTGTGGGCCCCTCAGCACAAGAAGGATGTTGAGGCTCTGGAACAAGTCCAGAGAAGAGCAACGAAGCTGGTGAAGGGGCTGGAGAACAGGCCCTATGAGGAGCGGCTGAGAGAGCTGGGGGTGTTTATCCTGGAGAAGAGGAGGCTGAGAGGAGACCTCATTGCTCTCTGCAACTACCTGAAAGGAGGTTGTGGAGAGGAGGGAGCTGGGCTCTTCTCCCAAGGGACAGGGGACAGGACAAGAGGGAATGGCCTCAAGCTCCACCAGGGGAGATTTAGGCTGGAGATTACGAGGAAGTTTTTCACACTGAGGGTCATTGGGCAGTGGAACAGGCTGCCCAGGGAGGTGGTTGATTCACCTTCCCTGGAGGTGTTTAAGGGACGGGTGGATGAGGTTCTGAGGGACTTGGTTTAGTGTTTGATAGGAATACCAAGAGGACTAGAAGATCCGCTGGTTCTCTTCCAACCTGGTTGTTCTATGATTCTATGATTCTATGATTCAGAGTGCTGCAGAGCCCCGAGTGTCCTTCCTTCTGCTCAGCCCTGCCTGCACGCAGGTTGTTTCGAGCAGAGCAGTGAGAGCAGTTCACTAGGGATGCTGTCACCCTACTACCAGCTGGAAAGGCAGCAGAAGGGGATGTTAGAGGGATCTGTAGCTCAGGCATGAAGTAGAGTTGGAAGGAAAGACCTGCTTCTGACTCTGGCTTATCCCTGGTGCTCCCAAAGCAGCTGGAGCTGTGCTGTTGTCTGTGACATTAATTAAGTTCTCCCCTTGCTGCCCCGAAGGACGAGGCTCACGGTTGCTCCTGTGCTGCTGCAGTGGGTGCTCTAGAGTGTGGCCAACAAACAGGGAAATGCAGATGAACCTTTCCCTAAGGCTGCTTTGCAGAGCAGGAAGGTTCCCTGAGGATCGTGGAATGATTTGGGCATTGGAACAGGCTGCCCAGGGAGGGGGTTGAGTCACCTTCCCTGGAGGTGTTTAAGGGACAGGTAGATGAGGTGCTGAGGGACATGGTTTAGTGTTTGATAGGAATGGTTGGACTTGTTGATCCAATGGGTCTCTTCCAACCTGGTTGTTCTATGATTCTATGATTTGAGTTGGAAGAGACCTTAAAGTCATCCAGTTCTGGATTGGACAATTCTTCTCTTTTCCAGTGTTCTGATTTAAAAGCTCCGTGTGTTGCTCTGAAAAACAAAGCAGAGGTTTTGGTGGTTTTGCTGAAAACAATTCATCACAGGCCTTTTCAGCTGTTAGAATTGTCAGAGGTTACTGTGATGTGTGGGACACAATTTCTTTATTGTTATCATAGAATTACCAGGTTGGAAGAGACCCATCGGATCATTGAGTCCAACCATTCCTACCAAACACTAACCAATGTCCCTCAGCACCTCATCCACCCGTCCCTTAAACACCTCCAGGGAAGGTGAATCAACCACCTCCCTGGGCAGCCTGTTCCAATGGCCAATGACCCTCAGTGTGAAAAACTTCCTCCTAATCTCCAGCCTAAATCTCCCCTGGTGGAGCTTGAGGCCATTCCCTCTTGTCCTGTCCCCTGTCACCTGGGAAGAATATAAATTATAAATAATATAAATTAGAAATAATATACACAATATAATATATATATACTATTATAATAATATAAATATTATATTATATTATATTATATTATATTATATTATATTATATTATATTATATTATATTATATTATATTATATTATATTATATTATATTATATTATATTATATTATATTATATTATATTATATTATATTATATTATATTAATATAAATTATAAATAATATAAATATAATTTCCCCTGAAGTTTTGACATCACGGAGCTGGTGAGGAGCGTCGTGGCCCTCGTTACCAGCAATCCGTTACGGCCTAAATTCATTTATGGGCCTGGTAGGAAACTCTGGGAGTAGTTTTGGTTTAGACTGGGGCTGCGTCCAAGGAACCCACCCTCCTCGGGAATTAATGGATCCTTTCATCCCTCCTGGCAGAGCTACTTTATCATTCATATGACTAAACAGACAATCAATTTAACAGCAACGTATGGGAATGGAGGGAATGAACAAATAAGCTATGAATGATGAGAAGAGAAAAATCAAGCCCCCCTCCCTTATTCCCTTTTAATGGCTAATACCAACAGGGACAAGACCAGTAAAAAGAGGTTAATGAATTGCAAAGATCCTTTAGGAAGTGATTGACTGATATTGAAGCTCAGTCAAATCAGTCATAAATATTTACTTTTATTAACAACAGTGGGTTGCCTGTTATTTTCAATTGATTTTTAAAGCTGTCAAAAAATCTACCACTGTGACTATTACCAAGTGGTTTATTTCATCGATATTTTCCAGCTGCCAAGAGCCAGACAGGACACTTATTTCCTATCTCTTCGGCAGGAGTTGCTGGCAAAGGATTAAAGGAAAGAAGTTAAAATAGGAAGAGTTGGGACATCAACTTCCTCGCTTCCCTGCAGCCTCAGCCCCTCGTGTTCAGCATCGGGTCTGGTATCTCCATCAGAGCAGCCAGGATGCCTCAAACTGGGTTTCTCCTGCTGGTTTCTCCATCTGGGATGGAGATTGCGTGGGTTGCCTGCTCCAATCTTGCTTTCTGGCCAGCACCAGCACTTAACCCCTCTCCCCAGAGCCCCACGCGGAGTACTGCTCTCCGCTGGGAAAACCATGGGCAGAGGAGCCTTCCCAAAGTCGCTGCCATGCAGGCTGCGAAAGGAGAATATTTTCAAGGTTGGGGTTTCGCTGCGTTAAAGCCTAATCGTAAGATTCAGAGGGAAATAACAAAAGGAATTTCCAAGCCACAACAACAAAGAGTTAACATTTCCCAGGGCAGACAAGTTTCCAATTCAATTAGTTTTAATGAACCTTCTGCTCACTGGTTACTGAACTAGAAAGAACAGCAATAAATGCCCAGAGGAAAAAGAGAGAGAGAGAGGATATTAAAGGAGGGTTAGTGTATAGTATATAAATTTCCAAGTTGACTAAAAGAGTAGCCTTGATGTAGTTTTAGGAACCAAACCTGCAATATCGCAGCCGCTTTCCCTTCGCTCTTGTCTCACGTGCTGGGGGAGCCGCGCTCGCCCTCCGCTCTGCCAAACTATCGACCCTCTATTGTCTGGGGAGAACCTGAAAAAAAAAGACAAACTGTATTTGCGATTATTTTTTTCCACCAGCTGAATAGGGTCTTTTTTTTTAAAAAAAAAAACGAGTCGGGGTGTTGGTATTTCACGAGTGAAGCGCAGAGAAAACACGAGTTAATAAGAAAATGAGAAAGCAAATATAAATTGTGCGGCCAGACTTGTATTTTGAATTTTTTACCATAAAATTCGCAGTATTATTTTTTATTGTTAAAGCTCCATTTAACCTATTCTTAGCAGCATTTCTTTGCCTGCTCGCTTTAAGTTTAAATATTCATTTCATATCAGTTTTGGTCACTGAAACGAATATAGAATAGAATAGAATAGAATAGAATAGAATAGAATAGAATAGAATAGAATAGAATAGAATAGAATAGAATAGAATAGAATAGAATAGAATAGAATAGAATAGAATAGAAAAGAAAAGAATAGAATAGAAAAGAATAGAAAAGAAAAGAAAAGAATAGAATATATATAGAGAGAATATATATATATAATATATATTATATATAATATATATTATATTTATATAGAATAGAATATATACATATATAGAATAGAATATATATATAATATAATAGAGTATACATATATATATATATAAGAGAATATATATATATATAGAATAGAATTTCTATTCTATATATATGTGTGTGTGTATATATATACATATATAAAAAATAGAATTTCTCTCTCGTATTTCCAGAGTCTCGTATTTCCAACAGTCTGTGCCAGATTTTGGTTAACCTAACACCACACAGTTGCGTGTATTTCCCCAAATATTTCCTAAATATTTGACCGAAAATAATAGATTTTAATCTGCGCCGCACATTGCATTGTTTCAAGCAGCGTTTTCTGTTGTAGGAGGTTTTTTTTTTTTCCTCCCGTTCACGGAGTTTCCATGGAATTCGCTGTGTGCACTTGAAAACGTTTCCCAGCTGCTTTCTTCCAATAGCAACGTAAAACACTTGAAACGAATTGCTGTGTTTTAGCTGCGCAGTTTGTCATTTATTTGTGATGTAATACGTATTTATAAAGGACTAAAATCTGCTTTTTTTTTTTATTATTCCCCTTTTTGTATAACTGTGTGAGGCAACAGCAAAATTCTTCTTGAAGGATTTAAATAATGATATTTATTTATTTAGTCACAGTGCTGTCCAGGCAAGATTTCCCGTTATGTGCAACTGGACTTATCCATCCGTTTCCATTCCCTGTTCCTCCTTCCAACCAAGCTCGTCTCCTTTCCCCTCCCACGTCTCTCTAGGTGTCCGATGGGGGTGAAAACCCCTCTTGCAGCCACCTTGAATACTGAGCTTACGCATCCCAAATTAATTTGTCATTATCTGGGTTTAAGAGGAGAGATCTCACCTCATTTTCTTAGTGTTTAGTTAGCAACATCAGTAGCAAAAGAACAGGAGCTTTTAGGCTCTGATTCTGCTTTAATTTTCCTTATGTAGAGCTTGACCAAGTGAAAAAAAACCCAATCTGGTTGCTAACTAATGGAGAACCATAGATTCATAGATCCATAGAACAACCAGGTTGGAAGAGACCCATCGGATCATCAAGTCCAACCATTCCTCTCAAATCCAACCATTCCTATCAAAAGTTCTTCTTTCTTTTTTAAGGTACTGAAATAGTCAAAATCCTATTTTCTGTGCCGTCGTTTCAGAGCTGTGACCAAACGTTGGTGTGAAGGACGTCAACACCAGCCTTGGACGTCGATCACCAACTGGGATTTTAGACGCACGAGGCACCAACTGCTGCTTCTATTGGGTTCATTCTCCAGATTTTGAAATGGGAAAGAAAATTATTATAAGATTTTTGCAGAGTAACGACAGGTAACACTTTTTTTTTTTTTGAATTTTTATTTTTAAGAAATGGAATTGTTACCCTTGTAGAAGCTGTTCTGGGCGTCCCAGGGATGCACCTGGAATTAGAGGGTCTTTAATTCCAATGTCATTGGGCATTGGAATAGGCTACCCAGGGAGGTGGTTGAGTCACCTTCCCTGGAGGTGTTTAAGGGATAAGTCGATGAAGTCCTGAGGAACATGGGTTAGTGTTTGATAGGAATGGTTGGACTCAATGATCCAGTGGGTCTTTTCCAAACTGGTTGTTCTATGATTCTATGATTCTAATTGACTCGGAGTAGGTTTGCTTGTGATTGACTGAATTCCAGCCCTGTTGGCACTGGGAATGTTTGTTCTTCAGCCGCAGTGGTGAGTCGAGTGCCCTTTCCTCAGACCAGGCACCCACCACAGGTTATTTTGGCTGTTGGAGTCGGCGTTTAGCGCAGAGCAGGCTGACAACTTCCTCTTCAGTTTGTTAAACCCCAATAAATCGCCGTGGAGGATTGTGGGAAGGCGAGCGAGAACAATGGGGAAGATAAAATAACTCTGCCTCCCCGTTTCTCAAATAGCAACTAAAAGTCTAGAACTTGCCTCTGAGATATTACAGGAACTTTGTCAAGTAGCACATGAGAAAATAGAGCCCACAGCCATATAGTAAGCAAAAAAATTCTGTTTGAGTATTGACATGACAGTTTTTGAAAGTTCAAGCAGAAAACCAATTATAATGAGCACTGAAAAGCCTGAAGCCCTGCTGTTCAATAAATAAAAAAAAGTACAACAAACTATTTTTCCGGAAAGGTTCTGGAGAGTTTCTTCTTGTCCCGCTACTTACAATGTGATTACATAAATAGTCTCTATTTGCTGTTGAATTGCCAGGCAGCTGTATTAAAGTACAAATCAAATCAAGTCAGGATTAGAAAGTAAAAGAGCATGGTTTAAAGTAATCTATCCCCCAGGAACTGTGCTCAGATTCATCAAACAGAGCTTAAAGTACAGTATATCTTATACCCTTGTGTTTCCGCACTGCACTGCTGCAGAACCAGTTATTATTTTTGATATCCAGAGAACGTCGCTCGTAGCTTTAGGAGGCTCACTTGCTTATTTAAAGTACCATAAACCTTCCCTGTCGCTTATTATTATTTCTCTCGGTTAAGATTCATGAGAAGGACATAAGTGCGGGAGACACAAAGCTCTTTTATTGATCAGATCGTATTTGCCTCCCCCGAATTACTCTAAATATGCGCAATGGATAAAGGAGTGATGTGTTTTCTTCCAGGTTCCCGGTGATCTGCAGGTGCAATATTTTTAGAAGCTTAAGCGCTGTGTGTCGTTCCGCCTCATCAGCGGCTCCGAGTACCTCCCTCACAGTAGGTGGATGGAGAACCTCACCTCTCCGACCCAGGTCAATGATCTTGGTTGGAGCAAAGACACTAACTCCTGTTCCCCTAAGACAACCTCTCTCTGTCGTTTTAGATATGTAACAAGGCATCTAAATGAGTGTGAATTGTATCTATGTGCCTTTTGTGGGCTTTTTTGTATTCGTCGTTTGAGACCATGGGAGAGTAACATGACCTTCCCTGGAGGTGTTTAAGGGATGGGTAGATGAGGTCCTGAGGGACATGGGTTAGTGTTTGATAGGAACGGTTTGACTTGATCCGATGGGTCTCTTCCAACCTGGTTGTTCTATGATTCTATGACCTTTGTATGAAAGCAGGTTGAAGGTGATAAAAAGTAAATTTAGATGAGACACTAGGAATGTTTTGCCGTGAGGGTGAGGAGGGCCTGGCCCAGGTTGCCATGAAAGGTGAGGATTGATAAGCATGAATTTCAATGAAATAATATTGTGCTTGGATACTCAGCAGCTGGTTGGTTTTCTGTGTTCCACCAGCCATCCGCAAGCACCAGTTGCCTTTCTAGTAAAAGCCATTTGAGCTGATAAGGTAGCTCCCTCAGCTGGGTTGGCTTTTTTGGGGGGGGATGCTGCAGTGCTCACTGTCCTTCCAGGGCTTGTCTTGGTGATCAACACCGGCTGCTGGACTGAGTGGAGAGGAGGAGCTGGGAACGGGAGATCTGCTGCTCTCCGACAGTGATTTCCTGCACAAAATCAAAATGATGATCTTCATGGCTCCTTCCCTTGCTGCATAAAAGGGATGCCACCTCTCCCCATCATGACAGAAAGGCTGGGGTTGGCACCAGGACTGCTCTTCAGGAAGCACAGCGCGTTCCATGGATGCAAAGGAAGAGTAGCAGGGTGAGTGCTTGGTCTTTCTTTTCCAAACACGCCAAA
Source organism: Coccyzus lansbergi (assembly GCA_033558105.1). NCBI lineage: Eukaryota > Metazoa > Chordata > Aves > Cuculiformes > Coccyzidae > Coccyzus > Coccyzus lansbergi. Next base: position 48,237 of record JAUMJK010001062.1, read on the forward strand.
AATCAAAGTAAAGTCAAGTAACTAAGTGTTACTGTTAAATCCCAAAACGTCTCCTGACTTTAGGAAGTGCTGGCGCTGCCCATGCAATCCAGCAGAGGTGCTGGAGCCTCTCAGTGTCCACAGGGAAGCACCACACTGCCCATGTGTGCCCCAGGTGTCCGTTTCATAGAATCATAGAACAACCAGGTTGGAAGAGACCCATCGGATCATCGAGTCCAACCATTCCCATCAATCACTAACCCATGTCCCTGAGCACCTCATCTACCTGTCCCTTAAACCCCTCCAGGGAAGGTGACTCAACCACCTCCCTGGGCAGCCTATTCCAATGCCCAAATGTACCTTGATAGCAATAATTGACTTCATTAATTAGGTTAAAAGAGAGCAAGAAGAAAACTAAATTGTAAAATCATGGAATGGTTCACGTTGGAAGGGACCTCGAAGCCCATCCAGGCTGAGGGGAGATGTCATTGCTCTCTATAATTAGCTGAGGGGAGGTTGTGGAGAGGAGGGAGCTGGGCTCTTCTCCCAAGGGACAGGATGAGAGGGAATGGCCTCAAGGTCCACCAGGTCAGGCTGGACATTAGGAAAAAAAATTTTGCAGAAAGGGTGATTGGGCAGTGTCAGAGGCTACCCAGGGAGTGGGTTGAGTCACCTTCCCTGGAGGTGTTTAATGTGCGGATGGACGAGGTGCTGAGGGACATGGGTTAGTGTTTGATGGGAATGGTTGGACTCGATGATCCGAAGGGTCTCTTCCTACCTGGTTGTTCTATAATTCTCTGATTCAATGGGCAGGGACACCTCTCATGGGATCAGGGGCTCCAAGTCCCATCCAGCCTGGCCTGGAAACCCCTCCAGGGATGTGTTGCTAATTTTTATCTGCTGTGCCCTGGGCTGGAGGTGAGGGTGAGAGCGGTTCAAGTGAATCACTTGTTGAGTGCTTCCCCAGAAGCTCTGCACTGGAGAGAAGCTCCCATATAGAGCTCTCAGAAGCTCTATAATTCACTGTTACCCAGTAAGTGGGGAGAGAACGGGGTCGTTTCCCTTCTTCCCGATTTCTGCAGGTGGCACATCTTCATCCTGCTGTTTCACCAGCTGCCTGTGGATATTCACGATTATACAGACGTTGGTGACTTAAATACAAGCACCTTCCCTCTTCCTTGCTCCCTCTCCTGCGCTCAAATCGGTCTGAGCCATTTTTTTTTTGGGGGGGGCGGGAGAATCTTTTAATGAAGTATTGATTTTTATCAAGCACATCAAACTAAAGGTAAATGTACCACTGTGTCATGTTAAGAAAAAAAAACAATACAGCAAAACCCGAGCCCCAGTATATTACGGATAAACTAAGATAAATGACTTAAGTGCTCAGTTTGTGGAGTAAATTGAAACCATACATCACAGGCTTTCATTATTTTATATTATAAATACTATAAAGAGCAGGAAAGATGATTGAACAGTGATACAGAATTAGTACTAATTGTCACAACTCCGTCGACGAGGAAACGCGCTTTTAATGTAAATAACGCGCAGTGATCATTATGCCCAAAGTTAATTTTTTCTCGCTGGTGACTGCAGGGGGATAATCGGAAGCCCATGACATGCATTAAATTGCCCTTCCCCGATCCCGCATGAAGAAATGAAGGGATCTGTGTTAATTTTAAAGCTCCCTTTGATTGGGTGAACCTGTCTCCGTTGCGCGTGACACTCCCGCCACAGGTCACTGCCTGGTGCAGCCTAGCATGAAACAAACAAATAGAAAAAGGCACCTTCTGGCACTTTAAGTTTCCCTGCCGTCCGACTGCAGCCCCGGCGGGTCGGAATGATGAAAAGCGCAGCCCCGGAAAAAAAAATCTTCCTATGGTTAGATTGGGAAAAATGAGTATGATTATCACATGTGCTGGGAAGGGCAGGATAGACAGCTGAAGCCATCTCAAAACTCCAGAGAGAAGGAGAAGACAAGAGGTCACAATTATATTCCGGCATCGCCCTCCCTTTCACGGAGATCTGATCTATTCGGTTTGTTCTCGTAGGGTGCTTAGGGAAGTTCTAATTAAGGGAAGAAAGAATTTTGACACATGTGAAGCAGAGATCAATATTTAGCACTATAATCAGCAATTCCTGATGGTTTGACAATGTCACTATCCGCACTGTAACTATCCATTATTCTCGGAGAAGGGAGCCAGGCGGAGGCTAACAGGCTTACCGCAAGCTCTCATGAATCACATAAAGCAGTGCCTCATTCACTTCTATTTGTCTTCCTTTTCATCTTCATTCATCCTTATAAAGCAGCCTGCGCTGCCACCAGCCTTGAAAGCCACCAGGCTCCTGCTCCGGCAAGAAAAATATTGCCCAAAAACGCACCTTTGCATGAAAACAACAGCCGTTCCGGTGGGATGGGAGGGTGGCAGCGTCACCTAAATATCCACAGTGTCACCTAAATATCCACAGTGCCACCTAAATATCCGCAGTGTCCTCTCACGTCAGCGGTTAGTGAGAAATAGGGGGTTTGGGCAATTGATAGCGCGATAGGAAATGGTAACGAGCACGTTACACATCAGGCGAAGCCGCCAGCTCGGCCGCCTCTAACGAGAGCTGGAGAGATGAGGTGAGTTATTTTTAGGGTGCGATCCTGCACCTGCTTAAATTGATGGCATCCAACACGAATGGTGCAGCGGGAAAAGAAAAATGGAACGAGCGAAGGAGCTGAATCTCCAGTTTTTGCTACTTGGACCTCACAGGCAATCAATCACCCTGTTTGCTGCCTGAGCTCCGCGCGGGGCTGGGAGAGCGTTAGAGAGGAGGATGACGCACGCACGCACGGCGCCCCTGTTTGTTTTGGTTGTGTTCCCTCGTGATCACGGCTCTACTTGTTGGGATGTGGGGATCCACACCTGGATCATAGACTCATAGAATCGTAGAACAACCAGGTTGGAAGAGACCCATCGGATCTTCTAGTCCAACCATTCCTATCAAACACTAAACCAAGTCCCTCAGGACCTCATCCATCCGTCCCTTAAAGACCTCCAGGGAAGGGGAATCAACCCCCTCCCTGGGCAGCCTATTCCAATGCCCAATGACCCTTTCTGGGAAAAACTTCCTCCTAATCTCCAGCCTAAATTTCCCCTGGTGGAGCTTGAGACCATTCCCTCTTGTCCTGTCCCCTGTCCCTTGGGAGAAGAGCCCAGCTCCTTCCTCTCCACAACCTCCTTTCAGGTAGTTGTAGAGAGTAATGAGTTCTCCTCTCAGCCTCCTCTTCTCCAGGATAAACACCCCCAGCTCTCTCAGACGCTCCTCACAGGTTCTGTTCTCCAACCCCTTCCCCAGCTTCATTACTCTTCTCTGGACTCTCTCCAGAGCCTCAACATCCTTCTTGTGCTGAGGGGCCCACAACTGAACACAGTGTTCAAGGAGCGGCCTCACCAGTGCTGAGTACAGAGGGAGAATCACCTCCCTGGCCCTGCTGGTCACACCATTTCTGATCCAAGCCAAGATGCCATTGGCCTTCTTGGCCACCTGGGCACACTGCTGGCTCATGGTCAGTCGACTGCCGACCAACACCCCCAGGTCCCTCTCCTCCTGGCACACGGTCTCGCATGAGCTGTGGGCTCCACTCTGCTCCAGGTGGTGTTGCCTGTTCCACTTTAATCATTGGATTCCTCCAGTTTGGAAGCAGAAATCACACAGGTGACGTGTGGTGTCTGAACACACCATGAGCACCAAACCCCCAAACCGTGTGATCCGGAAGAAACTCTGAGCCGAAAATATCAGACCTGTTCAAATTCCCTCACAGATTATGAAGACGTTAAGGGGCGCCCAGCGCACTTGATGAATCTTTCATAAACAATGATAAATTTGCAGTAGAAAAAGCCATCAGCTCCGCTTTGGGCGCGATGTTGATCAGAAGAGAATGAAAGCACCATTTGTTTGGGTAGGAGCCCGTGAGTGATGGAGTATTTTCGGGATGACAGTGCCTGGTGACGACTTGATTCAGGCAACGAGCTGACATTTCCACCTCATTTGAAACGGAAAGTGAAATTGTTAAAAATGGCAAAAAAAAAAAAAAAAAATTTAAAATGTGGAATTCAGGATGGCTTCGCGCGGTTCCTTGGAAACATCTGCCAGTCACAACTCAGTGTAACAGGGATGCAATTCATAGAATCATAGAACAACCAGGTTGGAAGAGACCCATCGGATCATTGAGTCCAACCATTCCTATCAATTCTGCTGCTTTTTCAAACAATCGGTTATTTACTATGGAATGTAAATATAGTTTACTTTACCATTTACTTCGCGATGTAGTTTTCATGTGTATCGTCAATCCCATGTTTTAATGTGGGTTCCTTTCCTTTTCAAGCAGGAAATAAGGATTTTTGCATTCAAGTAGCTGATTTTTTCATTCCTGCTCTGAGACCTAATGATCCGAAAAGTGATTTTTGCTACTTATCTGTTTATTCTTATGTCTCTGGCCCAGTTTCGGTAGCGTGGGAGTTCTAGCTTGGAGAAATAAATACTTTGAGAAATGTAATAGGATAATTCGAGGCCCTTTAACGTAAAGAACATCACTTAGTACATTTCTCCTAACAGCAGCAGTCGTGCAGCGGAGGAGAAGCAGACCCAGTGTCCTGCATTTCAAATTGTCGTCTGGCTCTCGGGGCTGGATTGAGGCTGGTGCTGAGCACGTCCTACCTGCTGCGCTGAGCCAGCAGAGCCGGTGGGTGCTCAGGACCCCCCCTCCCCAGGATGGTAATCTAAGTAGCTGCTGCCACAGGCTCTCATCCTGCCCATCCCAAGTAGCACTAATTAAGGGCTGTCCAACCGCGCTTTCTGTTGAGCCGTTTGGCTCTGGTGGGTGACAGGGAACAGCCTGGGATCTGTCTGCAGAATGACATAACAAAGAAGGAGGAAAGGGGAAAAAAAAAACCAAACAGCCCTCAGAGAGGTTGGGCTGGGCTGGAAAGACCTGAACTGGGCTTGGGTTGCGTGTTTTGTTACTATAAATAAGTAATCTCAGCTTAAGCCCTGAAGAGTGTTAGGTATTTGCTTTCATTATACATTTATTAGAGCTCTGGTGGTTGCTCTAAGTGATAATTACAGAGAGGCATAAATTAATAAGGAACTTGGGGAATGATCTTTCCTTTGTTTGAAAGATTATCAATAAATATTCCTCTTTTTTTTTTTTTTTTTAAATATAGTGATGGTCAGTGCTGCTATTCCAGAGAGGCGACTGCAGGGAGAGAAGGAGAAGGACTCTCCCAGGGGCCAGCGAGCGGCTCCACGTAAGAATTCTTGTGTAAGGATTCATCAAGCAGTTTTCTCGGCGGCTAATTCAGCCCAAAGTTTACTTTCTTATTTGTGGGTGCACGTCCCGTCCTCCAAAACGATCCCCGAGCGCAGCCTTTCCCTCACCCCCATGGCTCGTGGTTACCCTGGTGCCAACTGGAAGAGGCAGAGCTTCCAGGAGACTCTCCAAAAACCACTAGAGGCACCCAACGTGTTTCCTGGTGTCCAACCAGGGTCACTCCTTGCTTCGTCGTCATCATCCTCGAGGTGACATGACTTCAGCAACACGTAACGAGACCCCGAGTGGTTGTAGGGGGAGCCCTAAGCAATAACACCTCCCGCCTGCAGCTGTGCCTCAGAAATACCGTCTGGCCCTCTCCGCTACTGTCCTTTTACAGTGCGATCATCTAATTGTAAACCAAAGATCAAAGGTCTTTAACTCCTTAACCAAATTCCAACGTCTGCCAAATCCAATAGCTGTCATTCCCCTGGAAAAAGCCAGTGTAATATGTGTGTCCTGATCTAATTTTATAGAAAAAGACAGAATTTACATACTGTTTATTTAGTTAAGTCTCTAAAATCAATACCTTTGTCTGTAGCTCTTTTATTTAAAATACATCATGACATCGCAAACTGCTGTATAAATGAATTTTTCTAAACCACACACGTCGTTAATGTTTTTCTATTGCACATTTTTTTAAAAAAAGCTTGAATCGCAGCGTTTAATAGATCAACTTAAATGCATTTTAATATTGGATTACTAAAGAATGTGAAGTTTTACATTTCTGAAATTACAAATATTATTTCGAAAGGTCAGTCATTTGCCCAAGACTTATGTGTGCAATGGGGAAACATCTTTCAAACCATCCAGACACGGAACCCGATCATGGTAAGTAGGAAGAAAAAAAATGAAATCTCTTAATACAGGTTGGGTTTGGGTTTTTTTGGTAGTAGAAAGAAAAAGAAAAGAATCTTTCTTTTCCCAAGAAAGAAAAGATCTTCCTTGGGAAAAGAAAGAAAAAGAAAAGAATCTTTCTTTTCCCAAGAAAGAAAAGATCTTTCTTGGGAAAAGAAAGATCAGCCCTGGACAAAAAGCTTAACTCAAGCACCTCTGAAGAAGAGAACCCTTCTTAATTTTGTTGGAAAGAACTGTAAGTCGTGCTCTTCATTTATATGTAGGTTAAAGTGTATTTTGGAGTCTCTGAGCAGATGTAAAAGGAATCATGTTGCTGTTTCTTTGGCCTGAGCTGGATATCTTGGCCACTCCCGGTGGAGCTTGAGGCCGTTCCTTCTCGTTCTGTCCCTTGGGAGAAGAGCCCAGCTCCCTCCTCTCCACAACCTCCTTTCAGGGAGTTGGAGAGAGCAATGAGAACTTCTAAGTGGACTGTTCCAGCGCAGGATGGGAGATGAAGTTGGAGTCCGTGAACTTAAAAATCCACTGTGAGAGCTGTGGAATTCTATAGTTTAAAACTCCCATTGGTTGTCTGTGAGGAAGTGTATAAGCATCACCAGCAAAGCCTGCAGGAGACACCAGGACAAAGCATTTAGTAAATATTGTATAAATAAGGTCTCCGAAATAGACAAATTGATAGTTTTTGTTTATCAGCCTGTGTTTAGGCTACACATCTAAGAACAGCAAAACATTCGAGGGCTGAGGGTGTGGAGAGAGGAGTCTTTGGCTCTGAGAAGGTGAGGTCCTGTAGAGTCAATCCAGTTGTGCTGTGCTGAGATATATGATAAGGAAGTTTCAAGTGCTCTGAAGGATTAAAGGAGTGGGGGGAAAAAAAAAAATCCATGATTTTTAGTTCCAGAGGTTTATACGGAAAGACTATGGAAGTTCACCTGCCTAGCTGGGTGAGGATATGGTTAAGGAATTATTTGCTCAAAACTCAGAGGTCTGGAGGAAGGTTCAGGCTTCCTTAGACTGAAAAACCTATTAACAGAGATTGCTTTGTAGATGGAAATGTGTCAGGAACACGGACTCTTCCAGTAAGTTCCGGTTCCAAACCATGTGGACGAGTGGTTGTAGAGCTTCCCTCTGCAGGTAGGAGTTGCTGGTCCTTCAGAATGATCCAGGAGGATGGAAAAGTCCTTCCAATGCATCGTATCTGGCACATTCCCTGGAAATCTCTTATTCTGAACTTGGGATTGAACCGTCTTCTGGGTGTGGAAGTTCTTGCCTCCAGAATCAGGCCTCACATGTCACATTTTTAGCTTCATATTTAAGCGTTTCCCCTGCTTTTCTTAGAAAGTGTAGTTATTCTTTTGTGATTGCTCGTTTTAAAATGCAAACAAAACCTTTTTATTGATTTGTGTGTATTGGCAGAATTACTATAATTGCATCAAATGGCATAATTGGCGTAAATAGGTATAATGATGTCATTAGCATGTGTGATTGTGACATTTAACAGTGTAATTAAAATGTATAATGACATCGTAAAAGTCCTTATTAACGTGTGCGAGAAAAGCTCGGCAGGTGGACAGAGCCTGATTTTAAAAATTCAATATCGCTGTCACTCTTTCCCATTCTTTTCAACGCAACAAAAGCCTTTAGGTCACAGCGAAACTGAGTTTTAAAAGCAAAGGTCTAATCCTGCAAAGCCCTTTCTCCACTGGGTGGGTTCTAGTGACACCCTCGGTGGCTTCAGGGGACCTGCTCAGGCACCCAGAGCCCCTTTCTGCTCAAGCCCTTTCGTGGGACGTTGCTCCAGCAGCACCTGGATGCTTTTCTCCAGGAGCAAAGAAAGTTTGTGAGGTCAGGGAGTAAATCAAGAGACCTCGGAAGGTCATCGACACCGACCTCCTGCTCAAAGTAGCACCCGTGATAGTTTGGGCTGTAATTCAGGGTAACGTTTAATAAGATGTTAATTATAAATATTCTCTTGAAAAGCCCTTACATAAAGATTAGATTTCTCTTTGTTTTGCTTTGTGTTTATTGTATAAATCAATGGATTTAGTATTTTTTGCTCCTCCTTATTTTTTTATTTACTTTTCTAATCAGTTTACGCTTTCCTTTTATTTGTTCAGGCAAAACCGGAACATTTTTAAGGATTTTTAAGGATGTTGAGGCTCTGGAGTGAGTACAGAGAAGAGCAACGAAGCTGGTAAAGGGGCTGGAGAACAGGCCCTATGAGGAACAACTGAGAGAACTGAGGGGGTTTATCCTGGAGAAGAGGAGGCTGAGAGGAGACCTCATTACTCGATGATCCTATGAGTCTCTTCCAACCTGGTGATTCTATGATTCTGTGATTCTAATAATTGAAGTTAAGAGGTTCGGACTTGTTGTTCACCGATGAGGAGCTCGTGGCTTCCAGTACCTGTTCTCTACTTGTATAAGTCTGTGGTGGGAATCATAGACTCATAGAACAAGCAGGTTGGAAGAGACCCATCGGATCTTCTAGTCCAACCATTCCCATCAAACACTAACCCATGTCCCTCAGCACCTCATCCACCCGTCCCTTAAACCCCTCCAGGGAAGATGACTCAACCCCCTCCCTGGGTAGCCTATTCCAATGCCCAAAAGGCACTGGGAAGGAGGGTGAGTGTGTGCTCGGGAGGCACACGTAGTGGTCTCTGAGCTGAGAAATTCACTCCTGCTGTGTGAAGAAAGTCACCGTGTTTTGCTTTCAGCTCAGCCCTGTACTAAGCCAACAAATCCCACGGACAGTCTGGGCTGATCTGTTTGATCAGCAAAATAGCCTCTTCTAGAAGGCTGAGAAATTAAATCACTGCAGGACAAGTTCTGCTGCCCTTGTACCTCACTCCTCCTTGCAGCTGTGGTCAGGCTGTGAGCACTGATGGTAAAAAAGTGGTGTGATTGGTAAAGAGTTGTTATCCGTTGGTTCCAGAGTGCTTTCTGCATGGATGATATCATCTGTCAGTCTGTGAGAGCAACAGAACCTATATCTAGGTTGATTTTATGGTTGGACTCGATGATCCAATGGGTCCCTTCCAACCTGGTTGTTCTATGATTCTATGCACCTATGATTCTATGATTTATAGCTTCATAGAATAATGGTTTGGGTTGGAAGGGATCTTAAAGATCATTCAGTTCCACCTCCTGCCATGGGCAGGGGCAACTCCCACTGGATCAAGAGGGAATGGCCTCAAGCTCCACCAGGGGAGATTTAGGCTGGAGATTAGGAGGAAGTTTTTCATGGAAAGGGTCATTGGGCATTGGAATAGGCTGCCCAGGGAGGTGGTTGATTCACCTTCCCTGGAGGGGTTTAAGGGACGGGTGGATGAGGTCCTGAGGGACTTGGTTTATTGTTTGATAGGAATGGTTGGACTAGATGATCCAATGGGTCTGTTCCAACCTGGTTGTTCTATGATTCTATGATTCTATGATCAGTTTTATTGATTCCGAGGGCCTGAAACTGTTGCTTTGCTCTTGTGCTTATGGATAAAGTCCATTCAACCATGGGAATATCTGAGTATTTACTGTTCATAAACTATGAGGCAAAGTCCTACCACAATGTGAATTATATTCTCCTAATTTAATAATGCGAAACGTTTTTTCTCACCTAATGCGTTAATAATAGTCTGTGTTGACACCACACGGGTAATTTCATTGGGAGTGTGTGTTCTGCAAGGAGCTCATGTGAGACTGTCTGACTGTTCTCTGGGAGGAGATATTGGCTTCCCACTTCATGGCATCCAAGGTGACACAAGTTACATTCAGAAGTGTATATTTTTCAGTTAAAAAATACTAGTTCTCCTAGAATGTTGTACTTGGTTTGTGACAGGTCTATGATAACAGAATAAATAAGTATTTTCCCCAACAGTGAAAGCTTGAATATGCATCAAATTATTTCTCAAAGAGTGAGCCCAAGAAATGGCACTTGAGCACGTTCTTTTCTTCCCGTAAAATTTACTGTATTTCATTCTATTTCTGGATTGGAGCAGCAGTGTGGAGGACTTGAGAGACAAAGCTGGGGAAGGGGCAGGAGAACAGGCCTTATGAGAAGTGGCTGAGAGAGCTGGGGGTGTTTATCCTGGAGAAGAGGAGGCTGAGGGGAGACCTCATTGCTCTCTACAACTCCCTGAAAGGTGGTTGTGGAGAGGAGGGAGCTGGGCTCTTCTCTCAAGGGACAGGAATCAGGACAAGAGGGAATGGCCTCAAGCTCCACCAGGGGAGATTTAGGCTGGAGATTAGGAGGAAGTTTTTCACACAGAGGGTCATTGGGCATTGGAATAGGCTGCCCAGGGAGGGGGTTGATTCCCCTTCCCTGGAGGTGTTTAAGGGACGGGTGGATGAGGTGCTGAGGGACACGGTTTAGTGTTTGATAGGAATGGTTGGACTCGATGATCCGGTGAGTCTCTTCCAACCTGGTGATTCTATGATTCTATGACTCTGCTTTCTCATTAGACTGGGTCTGGTTTATATCTCTAGGTTGCTCTTTAGGCTTCTACAAGTTTAAAGCTGGTGTTTTGATCATTCACTAAATCAATGGTCTACAAGGTGAGTGGATGTAGAAGTTTCCCAGATTTGTAACTCGCTGGACTTCTTCTGGCATTAGAAATGCATGTGATTTTTTTTCATTTTATTTGTTACACTTCTATTTCCACAGTGGTTGGTTGTGTCCATGTGCTTTGTAACTTTATTGGCTTTGAGTGTAGGAGACCATTGAAGCTGATGCTGTGTTTTGTCCAGATCCACTGACAAGGATGAAGGACACAACATCAAATCATTTTGTTTTTAAGAAGGGGTCTTTGTTTATGAAAGGATCTGTGTTGATGAGCTGCCAAGGGACATGGGTTAGTGTTTGATAGCAATGGTTGGACTCGATGATCCAGTGAGACTCTTCCAACCTGATTGGTCTATGATTCTATGATTCTGTAGTTGATGGAAAGACATAAGGTGGTTGATTCACCTTCCCTGGAGGGGTTTAAGGGACGGGTGGATGAGGTCCTGAAGGACATGGTTTAATGTTCGATAGTAATGGTTGGACTTGATGGTCCGATGGGTCTCTTCCAACCTGGTTGTTCTATGATTCTATAAAGTGAAGTTGCTGAAGTCCAGTTGTGTAGAGCATGGGCTGAGTTCTCTGGTTGAGTGTCACTGTCTTCCCAGGGCTGGCAATTCCCTAAATATGAAGTGGAAGCTTCCCTGATGATGCAGTCCTCCTAGTGCTTCCTCGTTAATCTGCATCGATGTGAGGTGGAGGAGCCATTTGGATTTAGATTAGATTGGTATGGGGTAGATATATGTTTGGATTAGATGTTAAGCAGAACAGTGAAGATGTAGATGAAGTGTTAGAAAGAAATATTTTGCTGTGAGGGTGAGGAGGCCCTGGACCAGGTTGACCAGAGAAATTGTGGATGTTCCATCCCTGGAGGGGCTCAAGGGCAGGTTGGATGGAGCTGGGAGCCCCTGATGCAGTGGGAGGTGTCCCTGCCCATGGCAGGGGTGGCACTGGATGGGCTTTGAGGTCCCTTCCAACCCAAACCATTCCACGATTCTCTGAGCCGTTGTTCACTATTTCAGTGTTCCTCAGATCAAAAACCCCTCCAGCACACCCCAGTCCAGCTGGGATGGGAGAGAGCACCACGTGCACCGTGTCTGCCCAGCTCCAGCGTGTGAGCCGGAGCTGCTAGCCTGCAGGGTTTCAAACACACAATATTAATTTGCCACCAAACAAAACGAATTTGACAGGAGGGATCTCTCTCCAGACTCACTCCTCTGGCGCTGGGGAGGCTAAACTGTTTGCAAAGACGCCCATCACCCACTGACTTCTTCCCCGTGACACCCGTCTGCTCTGTCGAGAGGCTTTTTTAATCCTGCCCCTTCAGTCAATGCCTGACACAACTCTGGAGATCCCGTCACTCGCGCCGCGGTCAGTCACAACGTGTCTGTCACCATGTTAAAATGGTCCTACGGTGACATGCTTTGTGGGCACGAGTGCGGTTTAGAGATGAACAAAAGGGACTGGCCTTTAAAAAGAGGCAAGGGTAGCATTTCCTTGCCGTGAAAAGATATGTAATTTGAAATACTAGTGTGTCGATAGCGCTTAGAGGAAATCGGTGTGAAATGGGGATTTCAAACTCAGCCTTTAGTCAGTTAGGAGGATATGGAATCATAGAACCATAGAATCACCAGGTTGGAAGAGACCCACCGGATCATTGAGTCCAACCATTCCTATCAAACACTAACTCATGTCCCTCAGCACCTCTCCCACCAGTCCCTTAAACCCCTCCAAGGGAAGGTGACTCAACTACCTGGGCAGCCTCTGCCACTGCCCAATGACCCTTTCTGTGAAATTTTTTTGTCTAATGTTGAGCCTGACCCTCCCCTGGTGGAGCTTGAGGCCATTCCCTCTCGTCCTGTCATTTGGGAGAAGAGCCCAGCTCCCTCCTCTCCACAATCTCCTTTCAGGTAGTTGGAGAGAGTAATGAGGTCTCCCCTCAGCCTCCTCTTCTCCAGGATAAACACTCCCAGCCTGTTCTCCAGCCCCTTCACCACCTTTATTCTAAACCAGGGCCCTTCTCTCTGGAAATATCTGTCGGCAGGGCCCACGAGGCTGTTGTCCCTGTGCTCCCGTTAGCAGAGCCGCAGTGTGGTCGGGAGCAGATGTTAGTGCCTTGCATCACCGGGAGGATTCCTAATTGCACATCCCCGGACCGGGACTGTCACGTAATTTCCAAGTGACCAAGTGAATGATCGTTTCAAATTAGGTGTAAAAGCCTATGGTGTGATTATATCTACATAGAGAATCATAGAATCATAGAACAACCAGGTTGGAAGAGACCCATCGGATCATCGAGTCCAACCATTCCTGTCAAACGTTAAACCATGTATGAATTTTAATTGATTCCATTCACTAAATCCCATATTAGCCCATTTTGTCCCAAACGGTTAAACCACCCAAACTCTAGGAGGATGCTGTTAATACCACGAAGAATCAAAAGCCCCGAGTGCTTCCAAGGGGTTCACCACCCGAGCACAATCACTGGATGTCAGGCAATAGCAGCTCATTTACCTAAATTAAGGACTCCCAAAGCAGCCAGAGAGTTTTCTTTATTTAGATGCGGTTTGTATATTATTTAAAGTTGCTTTATTTGTGTGATTTTAAACCGCTTCACTTAAACCTCTGCAAGAGAATCCACCATTCTTTGCAATTTACTCTTTTTGTGTGTGAATGTGTATGTTATTGGTAGGAAGTTCATATTTCAGCGTAAAGAGGGGAATTTTATTACTCTAATTATTGTTTACTAAATTACGGAGCTGCTCGTAGTTGTTAGAGTGGTAACCGAACATATCTTCTACCATGTCAAAGTTGAAGTAGTTCATAATCCTGCGTGTAAAGGGTGTAATTTAAGACGCCGTAAGCCAGGCAGTTCATTTAAGAGTTTGCTTAATTTTGTAACTGCTTCTGTTTTCTCCCTGCGTTTATGCTCTAATGTCCTCTGAACGTATTAAAAGGCGTTATCAGCCGCTTAGCAAACCTCCCTAAAGATGTTTGTATTCATGAGGCAAGTGTAAGCAGAAGAAACATAGCTTTCTTCCACTTACTCTGCCGCTTTGTTCATTAAGCTAATTACTGCATCCTACATCCCTCTTTTTCATCTGCCTTGTTTCTGGAGCTTGATCCTCTCCCAGCCCCGAATCGACTGTTACTGAACAGTTGAAGCTGAACAGGAAGGAATTGCAGGTGTCAACTCACAGTTTACAAATATGACATCTCCTCTGGCATAGCTGGAAATATGAAATATTGATTTATGTGCAGTAAAAGGTCTTATAAAAATGATCACATACACATGAGAGATTAATGCGCTGGAGATCAATAGAAATTTCATTCTTGACGCTAGACTGTCACCTATGGTGAAATGCTAAAATACAGAAATCAATATTATCTATGAAATGTCAAATTTATTATAATTATGAGGATGAAAGCTGGCCAAGTGGCTCCCAAGAGAGAAGGAAGGATAGGTTACTGTGCTGAAGCATCCTTCATGTCCCTTGTTCACTTGCTGCCAATTTGAGAGCAATATTGGTGCCGGGGGTGGGGGGGGAGTCGGGCATTATGTATCGCTGTGCAGGAACAAATTCCTCCCGGAATATTTAACTCTTGAATCTGACAATAACACAAGCGTCTCCGTAGCCAAACGGTTTGTGGGTTTGAGGGGATTACAGGGCCTCGTGTGCCTGTTTAGGGGCAAAACGTGGAGATGTTTCCCTGATGCACGGATGGTGATCCAATCCCAGCCCCCGGTGCCCTGCTCGGGAATGCTGGGCCTGGGGGGCTGCACGGGGTCAGGGTGAGCTGGAGATTCAGGGTACCCTCACCTCTGCTCTTTGCAGTCGTGTGTTGGGAGAGAAATTCTCTCTTGCCAGGTTTTCCTTTTGCTCTAGTCTTAGCCATCAGCTCCGCTCTTCGATGTCTCCTTCCAGTCTCTACCACAATGCTCTGGTTTAGGAACTGCTGAGAGAGCTGGGGGTGTTCATCCTGGAGAAGAGGAGGCTGAGAGGAGACCACATTGCTCTCTCCAACTCCCTGAAAGGAGGTTGTGAAGAGGAGGGAGCTGGGCTCTGCTCCCAAGGGACAGGGGACAAGACGAGAGGAATGGTCTCAAGCTCCACCAGGGGAGATTTAGGCTAGAGATTAGGAGAAAGTTTTTCCCAGAAAGGGTCATTGGGCATTGGAATAGGCTGCCCAGGGAGGTGGTTGAGTCACCTTCCTTGGAGGTGTTTAAGATGTGGGTAGACGAGGTGCTGAGGGACATGGTTTAATATTTGATAGGAATGGTTGGACTTGATGATGTGATGGGTCTCTTCCAACCTGGTGATTCTATCATTCTATGATTCTAAATTATGTCCTTTTATGTCCCTTTTCTGCCCTGTACCCTGGTGCTGCTTTTGCTCTGTTTTTACGCGTAACCGGGTGAAATATCCTCAGATTGTGTCTTCATTTTGCACTCGAGTTTTGTGCTCCATGAGAAGACCTTCTGCCTCGCAAATTCTGCAGGCAGGTTCCTCTAACCCTTTTTGCACAGGTCGTGTGTGCAACGAGTGTCTCTTCATTTTTATGGCCTCCACTCTGCTTTTCTCATTTCAGTGTCACCCTCTGGATGGGCCGGGGAGAATACTGCGTGTTTGCCATATTGTGGCCTTGATTACTAACACCTTTATCTTTGAAAGAGGAAACTTCTTAAACTTCGGACATGGGTTAGTGTTTGATGGGAATGGTTGGACTCGATGATCCGATGGGTCTCTTCCAACCTGGTTGTCCTATGATTCTATGATTCTATGATCACAACCTCCTTTCCGAGAGCTGCAGAGAGCAATGAGGTCTCCCCTCAGCCTCCTCTTCTCCAGGTTAAACAACCCCTGGGCTCCAGCCCCTTCCCCAGCTCTGGACTTGCTCCAGCCCCGGACTTGCTCCAGCCCCTCGATGTCTTTCTTGTTCTTGTGGTTGACAACAAGATCTCAATTTTCCAGGACCCCTTTAACAGCGAAATAGCCTTTGAAGAGCTGATTTTCCTTTTTATTACCCAGAGAACACAACTGGCTCACATCCTGGTGTAAAAGAGCATTGCGTGTTGCCACACCAGTGCCCTGCACGGGGGGAACGGCTGCGAATGCAGAGCTCCTTCTGCGTTAATGGACTCCTGGGAAGGACAAGTGCTGCTTTCCTACTACTTTTATGTGCTGCCAATTAATTGGCAGAAAGGATATTGCCTAGTGCTCCTTAGAAATGGAGTTTGAACTAGAAAAAAAAACAGTTACTGTTTTGTTGTGCTGTAAAAAAAGGAAGAGCTCATTCCCAAAGAATAAGGTAGTGGGTCCTGCACTTGGGGCACAACAACCCTATGCAGAACTACAGACTGGGAGAAGCCTGGCTGGAAAACTGCCAGGAGGAGAGGGACCTGGGGGTGTTGGTTGGCAGTCGACTGACCATGAACCAGCAGTGTGCCCAGGTGGCCAAGAAGGTCAATGGCATCTTGGCTTGGATCAGAAATGGTGTGACCAGCAGGGCCAGGGCGGTGAATCTCCCTCTGGACTCAGCACTGGTGAGGCTGCTCCTTGAATCCTGTGTTCAGTTGTGGGCCCCTCAGCACAAGAAGGATGTTGAGGCTCTGGAGAGAGTCCAGAGAAGAGCCATGAAACTGGTGAAGGGGCTGGAGAACAGGCCCTATGAGGAGTGTCTGAGAGAGCTGGGGGTGTTTATCCTGGAGAAGAGGAGGCTGAGAGGAGACCTCATTACTTTCTACAACTACCTGAGAGGAGGTTGTGGAGGGGAGGGAGCTGGGCTCTTCTCCCAAGGGACAGGGGACAGGATGAGAGGGAATGGCCTCAAGCTCCACCAGGGGAGATTTAGGCTGGAGATTAGGAGGAGGTTTTTCACACAGAGGGTCATTGGGCATTGGAATAGGCTGCCCAGGGAGTGGGTTGATTCCCCTTCCCTGGAGGTGTTTAAGGGACGGGTGGATAAGGTCTTGAGGGACTTGGTTTAGTGTTTGATAGGAATGATTGGACTAGAATGGGTCCAATGGGTCCCTTCCAACCTGATTGTTCTATGATTCTATGATTCTATGATCTTCCAGGCTGTGTTGTAGATCCAGGAGACCCCATGCTCTGCTGCCCTAATCATCCAGGGAGAGGATGCTCCAAAAAACGCAGCTCCTGCCCTTCCCAGGGTGACTTGCCTGGCTTCACCTGATTTTTCCGTGGGTAGGATCCAGCTGCTGAATGGCCGCAACACATCACAATAGTCAGAAAAAAAAGAAAAAAATTATCACCTTCAATTTCTACATCATTTCTTATTCACACATCACTCATTTCTTTATACATCCCTTGTCCAGAACCTTATTCATACATCATTCATTTCTTAATACATCCCTTGTCCAGAACCTTCACATTTTAACACATTTCTGGTTAAGCAATGTGTGGATGAATTTACTTCTATTTGTAATACACTGTTTTTATTTTTTTTTTACCGACAGGGAAAGGCAGAGGAGGAAGATAAAGATATTTATTTTTTTTCATTACACTGTAGCATTTACACAGTTCTTCTAAATAGAGATTTGGGCAGATTTTTCACCTTTTCCCCAGCTTCTTAAGGTTTTTCCGTCCCTGAAGTAGCCAAAGCAGTTCAAGTTAATACTTAATGCAGCCCACTTGAAGAGATAGGCATTGCTTGCAGTCAGGTCTCAATTAAGAGATAAAAGACAAAAAGTGCAAAGCGCTTGATAAAGCTGAGAATACAAGGACCAGCATGGAAGTGCTTGAAGCTGTCCATAGCGATAACTGGATAGCCAGCTGGAATCTTCTTGAAACGAAGTGGGTGCTCTAACTTATCAAATTCCACATATGGGGAAATTATTGGTGCCCACAGGGGTGATTAACACCAGCTCGGTGGGTCAGAAACAAGCTGGGATAAAGGTGAAGGCTGTATCTGACTATCAACAGCAAATACATCCATTTGGAGCCAGATAGCGGCGTTTCCGTCGCCGCTCTATATATCTTCAGTGGTGCAGGTTGTCAGGGTACTGGCAGAGTGGAAGCCGCCGCGCGCGGCGCATGCTGTGTAATGTGCAAATTGCAGCGCACATTAAAATGTAATCTATTTTAATAAGTCATATTAAGATTACATTTTAGATAATTGTATGTTTATCTTATACAACAAATATTTGCCCTGCCGAACGTATTCTCCGTCTCTGTCACTCTCACTCTCTCTCTCTCTCTTTAAATTACAAGTACCAGCACCAAAAGAGAAAACAAGAGAGCGTTTAGATGATATAATAAAACAATCAGCTCAAGCTCAGGAAATCAAACCCAGGAGGTGACGTGTGGCTGGGAAGCCACAGCATCACCACCAAGATCCCTGGGGTAGAATCACAGAATCACAGGATCATAGAATCATAGAATCACAGAATCATAGAATCATCAGGTCGAAGAAACCCACCAGATCATCAAGTCCAACCATTCCTACCAAACACTAACCCATGTCCCTCAAGGAGCGATGGTTCCCGTTCGCCCCTGAGGTGAGTCCATGGGTAACAAATGGACCTTGGGGCTGGATTGGGCTCATGTGAGGTTGGTCAAGAACTTGGGTTCCAAAGTTTTCTTTGGTGTAGCCAGATATAACTAAGAACACTCGTAGCCACTGTGTGGGTTCCTTACCCTGAGTGTTGGGGGTGTTGGTGGCCGATTGAGGTTGTGCTGTTGGTTGTCCCACAGGGAGGATTCCCCCCAACCCTCACAAGCAGCCACTGGGCACCTTCCTGCTCCTCCCCACGCAAAATCCATGGAGTGACCACACTGTTTGTCTTCAAATCCCTCCTTAGAGGTCATCTCTGTCACGATTCCTAAAACAAAGTCATCAGTGAGGAGGCAGCTTCTGTGCTGAGACCACTTCTGAGATGATCTGAGGGCTGGAGCATCTCCCATATGACGCCAGGCTGAGAGAGTTGGGGTTGTTCAGGTTGGAGAAGAGAAGGCTCTGAGGAACCTTTAGAGCAGCTTCCAGTGCTGAGAGGGGCTGCAGGAAAGCTGGGGAGAGGCTCTGGATCAGGATAGGATGAGGGAAAAGGGTTTGAGCTGCAAGAGGGGAGATTGAGATGAGATTTTAGGCAGAAATGTTTTGCTGTGAGGGTGGAACTGGATAGGCTTTGAGGTCATTTTCTAACCCAAACCATCCTGTGATTCTGTGATCTCATTGAAAGGATTCAGACGCCTGGATTAAGACAACATTTAATGCTTAATAGTTCGATTATTTGAGTTATGGGTCCAAGGATAGCATTAATCAGGTGCCCACTTCAGGCTTTTCTGGTTCACTCCTCATCACATCCCTAGTTTGTTGGATTTTATAGCCAGTGTTCCTCACGGTTGGACTCGATGATCCGATGGGTCTCTTCCAACCTGGTGGTTCTATGATTCTTTGGTCTTTTTCTTCCCTGGAAGCTTCACAACTGTTGAGGATGGAGGTTTATTAGGAGGCGACCCCTGCAGCGCATCTCAAAGGTGATGAAGACAATGACTGTACTACAGTAGATCCGTGATCCAGAGAGTCTTTCAACCTGCTGTAACTCCCAAGGTTTCAATCGTTAATGTATAATAAACTGACGATATTTCCTTATTTATTTATTTATTTATTTATTTATTTATTTATTTATTTATTTATTTATTTATTTATTTTTGGTCAGCAGAAGCTGAGAATTGACATGAAAAGATTCCTGGCTACCAGAATTGCTGGAATATTCAGCTGCCTGGTGACAAATCCTGGATGCCCCTCACAGCTGGGGTTGTGGTGAGTATCTGTTCTGTGCATACACCACACAAATTGTTTATTGAGCCTCAGAGCCCATCGCCCTTAGTTGGCTATTCCGGGCAATTTTTAATTTTTCAATTCTGACAGATTTTTTTCTCTACTTTCCCAAGAACGTAGTAACTTCCAACCTTGCATTTGCTCAGTTGGCAGAAATCTAATAGAAGACTGAAAATTAGGCTAAATAGGAGCGTTTGTTTTGTAAGAAATTGTCCAGGAACAATCAGACGAACATCGGTGTCAGCACCAGAGCTTCGGGTGAGGTTGGACTGGCACTGGCTGACTCTGGCTTTGTTCTTAAAGGCAATTGGTTAGTCACAGCAACATCCTTCAGATGAGATTGGGATGGAAGTTTTTCACGGAAAGGGTCATTGGGCATTGGAATAGGCTGCCCAGGGAGGGGGTTGATTCACCTTCCCTGGAGGGGCTTAAGGGACGAGTGGATGAGGTGCTGAGGGACATGGGTTAGTGTTTGATGGGAATGGTTGGACTCGATGATCCGATGGGTCTCTTCCAACCTGGTGATTCTATGATTCTATGATTCAGCCTTCGAGAACTGAGGGCACCAGGCACCTTCCCTCCCCACAAACAACCAACTTCAAATGCCTTTTAACCTTCATCTCCAGGAGCTTCCGAGGATCAGGATGAGATGCACCTTCATCAGCAACTCCTTCCAACAACTCCTTGTCCTTCCTGTGCTGAGGAAGGAGGAGAGGAAGAAGGAGGAAGAGAAGGAGAAGGAGAAGGAGGAGGAATAGAAGGAGAAGGAGGAGGAATACAAGGAGAACTAGAAGGAGAAAGAGGAATAGAAGGAGGAGGAGGAATGGGTTAGTGTTTGATAGGAATGGTTGGACTCAATGATCCGGTGGGTCTCTTCCAACCTGGTTATTCTATGTTTCTATCATTCTATGATTCATCACTCATAGCAAGTCGAGGCCGTTCCCTCTTGTTCTATCGCTTGTTACTCGAGAGAAGAGACCAAATTACTGATGTGGAAAATGTACAGGGAGACCAAGATCTCACCTGGAGTGTATTTTTGAATTTCTTTTCTATTTATTGCTTCTAGTAAACAATAGTAAGAGAATACAGGAATGTCTCGGGACCCCATAACCTTTTCCTTCTTTTGTGTTTTTATTTATTTTCCGCTGGCGCCTTTCTCTTCTTTGCTGTGCAAATCGCATGTAAAACCTGATGTTAAGGCAGTGCCAGGTTTGAATAATTTAACATTCTGAGTCAGGACGTTCAGTGCATGAGATGACCACCTAACACTCGAGTGCTTTATTTCTTTTCATTAACGCTGCATCATTAACTCTGTTCCCCCATTAGAAAGAGACTCTGCAATTCGCCAGGGGGAGAGAGAAAGGCAAGAGCAGCTACAGCTGTGTCCGACCACAGTGTGAATGTGGAGTCATAAAGGGGATGGAGAGCGACTGCTGGGTGGAAGCGTTGATCTGCTGGAGGGTCGGGAGGCTCTGCAAAGGGACCTAAACAGGCTGGATCCATGGGCTGAGTCTAATGGGATGAGGTTTAACACGGCCAAATGTCGGGTCCTGCACTTGGGGCACAACAACCCTATGCAGAGCTACAGACTGGGAGAAGTCTGTCTAGAAAGCTGCCAGGAGGAGAGGGACCTGAGGGTGTTGGTTGACAGTGACTGACCATGAGCCAGCAGTGTGCCCAGGTGGCCAAGAAGGCCAATACCATCTTGGCTTAGATCAGAAACGGTGTGACCAGCAGGGCCAGGGAGGTGATTCTCCCTCTGTACTCAGCACTGGTGAGACTGCTCCTTGAATCCTGTGTTGAGTTGTGGGCCCCTCAGCACAAGAAGGATGTTGAGGCTCTGGAGTGAGTATAGAGAAGAGCAACAAAGCTGGTGAAGGGGCTGGAGAACAAGAGGAGCATCTGAGAGAGCTGGGGGTGTTTATCCTGGAGAAGATGAGGCTGAGGGGAGACCTCATTGCTCTCTACAACTACCTGAAAGGAGGTTGTAGAGAGGAGGGAGCTGGGCTCTTCTGCCAAGGGACAGGGAACAGGACAAGAGGGAATGGCCTCAAGCTCCACCAGGGGAGATTTAGGCTAGAGATTAGGAGGAAGTTTTTCACGGAAAGGGTCATTGGGCATTGGAATAGGCTGCCCAGGGAGGTGGTTGATTCACCTTCCCTGGAGGTTTTTAAGGGACGGGTGGATGAGATCCTGAGGGACATGGGTTAGTGTTTGATAGGAATGGTTGGACTCGATGATCCGATGGGTCTCTTCCAACCTAGTGATTCTATGATTCTATGACTGCTGGGGTAAGGCTGGTAGGGAGGGAAGTTACACTAAGGGGACTTTCTAGAACTTGCTGGATATTGGAGGAATTATCATAGAATCACCAGGTTGGAAGAGAATCGCCAGATCATCGAGTCCAAACATTCCCATCAATCTCTAACCCATGTCCCTCAGCACCTCGTCCACCCATCCCTTAAACACCTCCAAGGGAGGTGACTCAACCTTCTCCCTAGGCAGCCTCTACCAGTGCCTAACGACCCTTTCTGCGAATAATTTTTTCCTTATGTCCAGCCTGAACCTCCCCTGGTGGAGCTTGAGGCCATTCCATGTTACTTGGGCTGGTGCCTGGGGAAGTGCCACCTGCTCCCTTGGAAAAAGAGAACACATTTCCAGCTGCAAGTTATAGTCTTGAGTAAAGTAAACTGTGAGCAAAGTAAAGGTTAATCAAAGTTATATCTTGCAAAAAGGAACTTGAAGGCTTAATTGTTCTCCTTGTACATGTGGCCAGGAATGATCAGGAATGTGACAAGTATTAAAGAGCTCATGTAGGATGAAAAATTTCTTCACCAAACAGTTCTCAGGCCCTGGCAGAAGCTCCCCAGGGAGGAGGTGGAGTCCCCAGCCCTGGAGGGGTTTAAAAGGCAGGTAGATGAGGTGCTCAGGGATCTGGCAGGTGTGGTTGGACTGGATGCTCTCAGAGGTCTTTTCCAACCAACCTATTCAGTGTTTCCATGATGCTCATTGCTGGTTGTTTTTATCACCAGGCTGTTCCTGCTCTGTATTAGTGAAGGGAAGGAAGGATAAAAGAGGTAGGAAGGATATTAAGCTGCAAGAGGGGAGATTGAGATTGAGATCTTGGGGAGAAATGTCTCCCTGGCCCAGGCTGCCCAGAGCAGGGGTGGTTGCCCCATCCCTGGAGGGGTTCAAGGGCAGGTTGGATGGGGCTTGGAGCCCCTGAGCCAGTGGGAGGTGTCCCTGCCCAGGGCAGAGGTAGCACTGGGTGGGCTTGGAAGACCCTTCCAGGTCCCTCCCAAACCCTTCCAGGATTCTGTGATCTTGCTGGAAGTGTGGTAGCTTTGCCATTTATTGCCCTGAGACAGGTTTGCACTTGTGAATGTAGATTTGAGAGCCGCCTGCTCCCCTCCTGAGCCTCGGTCCAAGCTGTGTGCGGAGAGATAACCTCATCCCAGGCTGGGCACGTCCTCCCTTCAGCTTTTATTTCTCAGGTTGGCAACTATCACTGAAATCACTGAGCATAAGCATAAGGAATATCCCTGGAAGGAGGGAGGAAGGGGGGATTATTAAACACTCGCCTTTCCCAGTCAAAGGAAACCCAACCCTTGTTGTGCTATCTTAATTATATTTGTTATTTCGAGCAGTCTGGACTGGCACTCGGAGCAGAGCAGCTAATAGAGCAGCCTACGCAGGCTTTTCTTTTCCTTTTTAAGGCACAGGACAGAAAGGCGCTTCGCGTTCCGGGGCCTGTTTGATAGCACCGCAACCTGAGTTAAGCAGGTGGCAGGGTGAAACATAAAAGCCTTGCTAAACAAAAGAGTTTTTATTTCCTGGCTCGCGCCTGCAGGGGAGGAATTATGAAAGCCAAGCAGCGACCTGACAGCCAAAGAGCATCTGGAATTTTTAAAATGAACCACTTTATTGTTCTTTGACGAAGCTATGCGGATGGATCGCAACTTAAAAATAAAAGATGGGTTATTTTAGCAATTATGGATCTTAAAAAAAAAACTTGACAAATGGCAAAACGGTTCGTTACGCCTTAAGAAATTGTTTTCTAAACCTGCCGGAATGAACTGTCTTCGTCCACTCGACTCCAGTGTGAGCTGCACGGCTCCGAGCGCCAGCATTTTAAGTCCAAGGCAGTGTAAAAATGGCACGAAACTGGTAGCAGTTTCCTATCCCCGAGAGGTGAAATGGCTTTGCTGGACCTGCTGACAAACGCCCAAGTGGCACACGTGTGTCTGGGGGTGACGACTGGTGCCACAAGCCAAGGCTTTGCCTTCACCTCCTCCTCTGACACCCAAACACACCCTCGCGCTGCTTAAGCAACGAGAACCCCTCGTGTGTCTGAAATTAATAAAGTTAGCCTGAACCTCAAACGCTGCTTATTTGCTCTTCTGTTTTCATAGGTGATTTCACTAAAGCAGCAGCACTTGCTAATCCCACGTTCACACAGATAGAAGGTCAAAGTTGGTCAGTGAGCCAAGAAATACCATATCAGGGTTTCTTTCCTCTCCAATTGAAAGAGGTATAAATTGTGGAATTAGTGTATTGATTGAAGGCTACAACTTCAAGCAATCAGTTTTTCTGGCTTGACAAGATTATTTTATCCTACTTTTCTTTTATTATTATGTGTTGTATTTGAGTCATCCTTCAGGCAGATGAAGTGACAGCTTGATTTAACTCAATAAAATCCACCAGTTAGGAAACCTACTGAGCCGAACAAAAGATGAAAACGACTGCGAGGGGAAGGTGCACAGTTAGTGTAAGCAAGCATAGCAATGCTGGAAGAAGACAATATTAACTGAAATTACGCCCTAATCAATGCATTTCTATGGAAACTTGGGAGAAATTTGTAAGACCTCCGAGCTGGGCCAGCGCACAGGTAATGCTGGTTTGCTTATAAAATAGTGGCGATGAAATTTCTGCAGCTGAGGGCTGAGAGCGCCACTTGCATCACAGCTGAGCTTTGGTGAGAGTGCGAAGGAGTTGGGTGATGCTGCTTTAGCTGAGAGGTTGGGAAGGAGATGCTTAACCAGGGGGTTAATATAAACCAATATCAAGCAACATTGTCATTGGGCAGTGGAACAGGCTGCCCAGGGAGAGGGTTGAGTCACCTTCCCTGGAGGGGTTTAAGGGACAGGTGGGCAAGGTCCTGAGGGACATGGTTTAATGTTTGATAGGAATGGTTGGACTCGATGATCCAGTGGGTCGATTCCAACCTGGTGATTCTATGATTCTAAATCCAATCAGAATTATTGAGTACAACGAGGACAATGAGATCTCTGCACTGGATCGTGTGCACACAGCTGGGGATGGAACCAGATGGGCTTTGGGGTCCCTTCCAACCCAAACCATTCAGGTCACACTGCATTGAATGTATTCATCTTGTTTCACAGCCTCAGACAACTCCACAGCGTCAGTATTTGTATTTTTCTAAAGGAAGCAACATTTTCATAGAATCATAGAACAACCAGGTTGGAAGAGACCCACCAGATCATTGAGTCCAACTGTTCCTATCGAAAGACATGATGATTCTCTTGTCTTTGTGGTATATAATGAAGACATGAGTGTCCTAACACTGTAAAAAGAGCAGCAAAGATTTCAGTCCCTGAACAGGGGAGTTCCTTTCCTTTATGGAAAAATAGACATGGGTTAGTATTTGGTAGGAATGGTTGGATTTGATGATCCGATGGGTCTCTTCCAACCTGGTGATTCTATGATTAATGGATATTTCCCTCGTGCTCATGATTTCAGAAATAAGCTGATTCTATGATTCTAACTCTACGAGTTCAGGTTGAGAGAGTTGGGGCTGTTCAGCCTCAAGGAGAGAAGGCTCCAAGGAGACCCTACAGGGACCTCCCAGTAGCTGAAGGGGCTACTAGAAAGCTGAGGAGGGACTTTTTACAGAGTCTCGTGGTGACAGGATGAGGGGGAACCTGCAGGTTACTGTTGTGCCTGGCTCTGCCGTGATGGGGATGTGCTATGGGGGCCACCTCGGGTGGCTGAGTCCTGGAGGTGCCAGCTCTGCAGAATCATAGAATCATAGAACAACCAGGTTGGAAGAGACCCATCGGATCATCGAGTCCAACCATTCCTATCAAACACTAACCCATGTCCCTCAGCACCTCATCCACCCGTCCCTTAAACACCTCCAGGGAAGGGGAATCAACCCCCTCCCTGGGC
Organism: Coccyzus lansbergi; assembly: GCA_033558105.1. NCBI lineage: Eukaryota > Metazoa > Chordata > Aves > Cuculiformes > Coccyzidae > Coccyzus > Coccyzus lansbergi. The sequence continues at coordinate 73,970 of JAUMJK010001062.1, forward strand.
AGCCTATTCCAATGCCCAATGACCCTCTGTGTGAAAACTTCCTCCTAATCTCCAGCCTAAATCTCCAGCACCAGAAGGTGCTGGAGTCACCTGCAATGGGCTCAGGAACACACACATTGCACAGTGACACACTGACACTAGCTGTGACCAGACCTTAGTGACTTTTACCAAGGAAGCTAGACGCACATACTAAAATGTGTATTTTTCAGCTGAACACAAGGATTATCTTTTGATCCCTTCTGAGTTGATCTGTGGTGTAAATAGAATAGAAAACAGTGTAAGGTAGGGACTCTCTTTGCCAGAAGTCCTGGTGCTTGTTCAACCTAGTCCTGAAAATGTGATTGACCCGAGGCTCAAATAAGTGACCCTTTTTTTTCAATTTATCTGCATGGGAAACCATAGAATCTTAGAACAACCAGGTTGGAAGAGACCCATCGGATCATCGAGTCCAACCAAATGGTTCTATGACTCTGCTTTCTCACTATACTGGATCTGGTTTATATCTCTAGGTTGCTCTTTAAGCTTCTACAAGTTTAAAGCTTGTAGAGCATTTGCTTTCCTTGTAGGGTTTGGTGGATTTTTTTTTTTTCTGCTTAGAAGAATCTTTCGCACACGTGCAGTCTGCAGTATTCACATACAGTAGAGTCGCTTTTAAATCACATCTCATGGTACATAAATGTATACAAACCCCTCAGCTTTGAGCAGTGTTTCCGTGACTAATGACAACAATTACAGAGCACTTGTAGAACCTTAACGTAGTTTGCCTGACTCCGTTGCAGATAATGTCTAGATTCAGAGCTTTCCTGCCTGTTCCATTTAAATTCCTGTCATTAAGGTGATGTAAGAGCAGGGAAAGGACAACTCCCGTTGAAGGTTTCTCTCGAAAGACCAGACAGCAGCAGAATTATTTGCAAAAACAGTTTTTAACTTTCCCGGGGGTTCAGGCCACGCATTAACACTCATTAGCTTGGGTGTAATTACCCCCACCCAACGTTTCTTTTACCATTTAAAGTTGTTTTTGTCTTTCTGAGGAAGAGCACATATCGTCATGATATCCTCTCATCGGTTTGGTAAACGACTTTTTTTTGAAATTTAAGGAAAAGAGGCTGTTGATAAGTATAGTTTTCTAATACTCTTCCTCAGCTGTCATTTACTTTGACTAAATTTATTTAAACCACCTTAACCTTTCAGAGAAAGGCCAGGAGATGTTTAAAAGAATAATATGTGTCTGACATTTTGGTTTACCAAAAGGACACCATCATAATTCTGTAGTGCCTCTGTTCAAAATAAGCTAAGAAAAGGAAACTAGAATCTCTTTTCCTTTTTTTGCTTAATTTCGGGAGAATGGGAGGAGATCTGATTGATCGTCGCATTCGAGAGCGACCTGCAAAGGTAACCGCGCAAGGCATTGATCTGTCACTGCAGTGTAATGCGCTGGGTGTACTTCGCATGCAGGGCTTCTCTCTCTCTCGCGCGCGTGTGCTGATAAACACCTGAGTGCTTTGGGCTTTTAAAGTATTTGTTCTGGTATTAGCCACCAACTTCTCCTGTGGCTCCTGCCTTGGCTCTGCTCAGTATCACCTTATCATAGAATCATAGAATCACCAGGTTGGAAGAGAGAGCAATGAGGTCTCCCCTCAGCCTCCTCTTCTCCAGGAGAAACACCCCCAGCTCTCTCAGATGCTTCTCATAAGGTCTGTTCTCCAGCCCCTTCACCAGCTTTGTGGCTCTTCTCTATACTCGCTCCAGAGCCTCAACATCCTTCTTGTGCTGAGGGGCCCACAACTCAACACAGGATTCAAGGAGCAGTCTCACCAGTGCTGAGTCCAGAGGTAGAATCACCTCCCTGGCCCTGCTGGTCACACCATTTCTGATCCAAGCCAAGATGCCATTGGCCTTCTTGGCCACCTGGGCACACTGCTGCCTCATGGTCAGTCGGCTGTCGACCAACACCCCCAGGTCCCTCTCCTCCTGGCAGTTTTCCAGCCAGACTTCTCCCAGTCTGTAGCTCTGCATAGGGTTGTTGTGCCCCAAGTGCAGGATGCGGCATTTGGCCGTGTTAAACCTCATACCATTAGACTCAGCCCATGGATCCAGCCTGTTCAGATCCCTCTGCAGAGCCTCCCGACCCTCCAGCAGATCCACACTTCCACCCAGCTTAGTGTCATCTGCAAACTTGCTAAGGGAATTGTGCTTGTGCTGTGCCACATCATAAGCCAGCATTTGCTGAGGTACAGGTTGAATGTGGCTCTGATTTGCTAAAAGCATCTTAAAAGCCATAGAATTATGATATGGTTTGGGTAGGAAAGGATCTCCAAGCCCATCTAGTGCCACCTCTGCCCTGGGCAGGGTCACCTCCCACTGGATCAGGGGCTCCAAGCCCCATTGGACCTGCCTTGAACCCAGGGATGGGGCAGCCCACCCTGCTCTGGGCAACCTTTATAACCTGCTGAATATTCCTTCCAACACTGATTATCCCAGATTTAGAAAATTATTTTTGGATCAATGATTTTGGGGAGAGGTTTGGATGCATGAGGTGTGCCTGCCCTTTAGAGCCGTGTCTGCGTAACTGGACGGACTGAGGCTCCTGGAGCCCAGAGCTGTACAGTAGCAATGGTATAGATTGGTTCTGCCTAAGCTTATTATTTCTGGCATCATCTATTATTTCTGTAAGTTAGAAATGAGATTTTTCCCTTTTTTTTCCCCCAAGGTTGTATTAATCACCCGGGGCTTGCAAATCGGACTGGGCTTTCCAAGCTTAGCTTGGCTGTCATTTTGATTGCCCCTTGTCATTCGTGGGTGTAAAAGGAGCTGGTTTGGGATTTATTGAGAGAGATAATTTACATGGGGATGGGCCATGCCCTTGTCCGTCCACTGTTTTGTGTGATGTGGCCAGAGTGCATAAATAACTTCATCCTGCCTGCGTCCCAACCCTGTCTTGGCAGAATTCAAGGTGTCTGTTCTCAAGTGATTAAGCTTCTCTTTCTCTTAGCCCCTCCCTTAGCCACCAAGATGAAAAGCAAATGAGGAGCAGCTGAGAGAGCTGGGGGTGTTTATCCTGGAGAAGAGGAGGCTGAGAGGAGACCTCATTGCTCTCTACAACTCCCTGAAAGGAGGTTGTGGCGAGGAGGGAGCTGGGCTCTTCTCCCAAGGGACAGGGGACAGGACGAGAGGGAATGGCCTCAAGCTCCACCAGGGGAGATTTAGGCTGGAGATTAGGAGGAAGTTTTTCACACAGAGGGTCATTGGGCATTGGAATAGGCTGCCCAGGGAGGTGGTTGATTCCCCTTCCCTGGAGGGGTTTAAGGGTCGGGTGGACGAGGTGCTGAGGGACATGGGTTAGTGTTTGATAGGAATGGTTTGACTCGATGATCGGATGGGTCTCTTCCAACCTGGTTGTTCTATGATTCTGTGATTCTAATATCCAACGTAAATCTCCCCAATTCAATTTGAGGACACTTCCTCTCCTCCTGTCACTGTGAAGTGAGCTTAGAAACTGCACTAAACGCAACCGATAATTTCTGCGAGAAATGTTTCTTATACCAAGTAAGGGGACTGAAAAAAAAAAAAATCTCTGAAATATATTAGGTCACGGATGCAAAATTGCAGAAATTGAAGTCTTCAAACTTGAGCCCATGACTGGAGTCACACCCTTGCCCTCCTGCCCTTCCCAAAAGGTGTGGGAATTAAGGACAGCGTCAGCTCTGACTCTGCGCTTCCTGCGTTTGACAGGTTGTGTCACAACCTTAGCATTATTTAAATTAACTTTTTTTTTCATTATTATTTAATATTCATATTCGGGTACCCAAACCATAATTTCTGTGAGTAAAAGTGACATTTCGTAAAGTTCATTACTTTTTTTTTTTCTTTTTCACAGAGAAAATTCTCAGGCACTTAAAAAAAAATAGACATTAAATAACGGAAGAGTGGTGTCTCCGGGCTAACGCTCATCCCTACAGTTTGTCATTTTAATACCTGAAAACCTGGGAAAAAGGAGTTTGGTAATACTTTGGTTATTCAGCCTGACCTGCCTGACACGCTGGGGAGTGCATCCATCAGCAGGAGCATCATTCCCACAGCTTCGCAGGGTCCTTGGCATCCTACACCCGCACAGTGAGTATGTTCCTTTTGATGCTTCTGTGATATTTTCAAGATTCATGTGAAAAAACTCCATCAGGTTTGTCTCCTGACAGGGGACAGGGTGAGAGGGAATGGCCTCAAGCTCCAACAGGGGAGGGTCAGGATGGACATTAGGAAAAAATTCTTCACGGAAAGGGTCACTGGGCAGTGGGAGAGGATGCCAAGGGAGGGGCTTGAGTCGCCTTCCCTGGAGGGGTTTAAGGTACATTTGGACATGATGCAGAGGGACATGGTTTAGTGATTGATGGGAATGGTTGGACTCGATGATCCAGTGGGTCTCTTCCAACCTGGTGATTCTATGAGCTCTTTGGAGCCACTCTGATCATGCAGTTATGTGAAGCACCATCTCATCAGCCAAATACCTGACTTGATCTGAGCTGCTCTGTGTTGTGCCTCTCAGGAAGCACCTAGCAGGTCAGTAAAACTGCTCAGGAGTGAGGAGCAGGACGTGGCCCTTTAAGGGGCTCTCTAAGATGTTATATGGCAAACAAGAAAGGTTTTACAAAGCCCTGTGTTTTCCAAATAGGAATGGACCAAGCAGCATGCAAGGTTTGATATTTTAAAGCCTTCTCCTGCGCAGGGACAGAATCAGAAGGAAATATATTCTGCAAAACTCTTCCTAGGCTCTGATAACGCAGATCTCTTCTCATACTCTTCCTCAGGGATGAGGGGAATGGTTTCCAGCTGTAAGAGGGGAGATTGAGATTAGATTCTAGGCAGAAATGTTTTGCTGTGAGCGTGAGTAGGCTCTGGAACAGGCTGCCCATAGCAGGGGTGGCTGCCCCATCCCTGGAGGGGTTCAAGGGTAGGTTGGATGGGGCTTGGAGCCCCTGATCCAGGGGAAGGTGTCCCTTCCCGTGGCAGAGGTGGCACTGGATGGGCTTTGAGTTCCATTCCAAACCAAACCATTCCACGATTCTATGATTCTACATGTTCCTTCTCTTCTCCAGCGCTACACCAGGAATCTATTATATATTTTTAGTGCTGAGGAGAAAATGCATCGTGTCTGTTCTTTATGACAGGCTGCAATGACCCTCAGAAACTGCTGTAATTTCTTCTAAAAATCCATTCTTTCGCCAGAACATCATAGAATCATAGAATCATAGAATCACCAGGTTGGAAGAGACCCATTGGATCATCGAGTCCAACCATTCCTATCAAACACTAAACCATGTCCCTCAGCACCTCGTCCACCTGTCCCTTAAACACCTCCAGGGAAGGGGAATCAACCACCATCCTGGGCAGCCTATTCCAATGTCCAATGACCCTTTCCGTGAAAAACCTCCTCCTAATGTCTAGCCTAAATCTCCCCTGGTGGAGCTTGAGGTCATTCCCTCTTGTCCTGTCCCTTGGGAGAAGAGCCCAGCTCCCTCCTCTCTACAACCTCCTTTCAGGGAGTTGCAGAGAGAAATGAGGTCTCCTCTCAGCCTCCTCTTCTCCAGGCTAAACATCCCCAGCTCTCTCAGCTACTCCTCATAGGGCCTGTTCTCCAGCCCCTTCACCAGCCTCGTTGCTCTTCTCTGGACTCTCTCCAGAGCCTCAACATCCTCATATTCATGCACTGCTTGGCCTTCAGCAGTGTTGGCAGAAATTAAGCGAACGCTTGCTTAAAGCCATATTTCCGAAAGTAGCCTCTCCAGTTCCTACTTTCCGTAGCTCCTGGTAGTTCCTAAGGAAGCGGCAGGTTAATGAATATACATTCTCCAGCTTGTTCCAGCATCACCAAGTGCCAAAGGGCAGAGTCCATGTGCTGCTAGTACTTCTGCTCAAGTCCTCAGGCAACAATTCTAGAAGTGCCACATTAATTAGTGCCCCACGAGGCTGTTGTGACAATAAACACCCTACTTCTGAGAGGGGAAAAAAACCAAACCAACCGACACGCGATGAATGAATATGAGTTAATTTTCAAATCTGCATGCTGCAAACAAAGGTCAAACGTTCTAGAGTTCAAATGCTTGATACAGGCAGGATGGTTTCCCAGAGCTGGGTTAATATCTGAAATTTAGATGAATTAGGTTTAGATGCTTAGATTTTTTTTCTTTAGGCTTCAAAACTTCAGCGAAGAATTGGTTGAAATTTTTATAGGCCTAGAGAAGAGGAGGTTGAGAGGAGACCTCATTACTCTTTCCAACTACCTGAAAGGAGGTCGTGGAGAGGAGGGAGCTGGGCTCTTCTCCCAAGGGACAGGGGACAGAACAAGAGGGAACGGCCTCAAGCTCCACCAGGGGAGATTTAGGCTGGAGATTAGGAGGAAGTTTTTCGCACAGAGGGTCATTGGGCATTGGAATAGGCTGCCCAGGGAGGTGGTTGAGTCACCTTCCCTGGAGGTGTTTAAGGGACGGGTGGATGAGATGCTGAGGGACATGGTTTAGTGTTTGATAGGAATGGTTGGACTCGATGATCCGACGGGTCTCTTCCAACCTGGTTGCTCTATGATTCTATAATTTTCAACTCCATGAGCTTTGTGAGATCGTTTCCTGCTAACAGATGGAATGCCCTCAGTTGCAGTTACTGTAATTATTTACAACCTATGGAAATTGTGGGTTTTTTCCAAGAAAACAAGGGTAATGCGAAATGTTCAAGTGTGGCTGTGATCCCAACGGCTCACTCTCCAAACGGCACCTAGGGGATGCTCCATGGAACCCACCTAAGCACCAAGTGGTGTAGCAAGACGATCAAAGGGCTGGGATGAGGACAGGCTGAGAGAGTGGGACCTGTTCAGCCTGGAGGAGAGAAGACTGTGGGAAGACCTAGGAGCAGCTTCCAGTGCTGAAAGGGGCTCCAGGAAAGCTGGGGAGAGGCTTTTTACAAGAGCCTGGACTCATAGGATGGCTGCAGATGACTTTAAATGAGAAGGGAGAAGACTTAGATAAGCCCTTATGAAGAAATATTTATCCCCAACTGGTTTTTGTAGCATCTGAGCTGAATACTACAACCCTCTTAAAGGGGTAGATCCCCCGTCAGTGGCCGTGATGCTCCATCAGGTGCCTCGTGTCACATCCCCTGCATGACACACATTTGATGTGACACTTGTGCACGCAGGTTGCTCCAGAGATATTTTTATAGGTCAGACTAAATATCACACGTCCAGCCCTTCAGTCAGGTAGTGGAGCCGTCTGGTGATTGCAGCTAATGGTCTTGGAAGTTGCTATGGTTCCTGGTAAACACTTCCCTGTGGCTCCTGCTCCCGTCTCCACCAGAGCAAAGGGGCAAACAGCAGCAGGGACATCAGGTGAGCTGGTGCCTACATGAGCTCCAAGTTCCTCTGGACAACCGACGGGTGGATGAGGTCCTGAGGGACTTGGTTTAGTGTCTGGTAGGAATGGTTGGACTCGATGATCCAATGGGTCTCTTCCAAGCTGGTTATTCTATGATTCTGTAAACCCCAGTTTTGAGCAGCCTGTTTCAAAGTCAGGAGCTGCAGAAGAGAAAAGCGAAATATGGGATGAGAAGAAAAATGATCCGTGGAGAAACACTGAGGGAGGAAGCATGGATTGTTCTACAGGATATTGGAGAAAAGCCTATCAACACCCTTTGAATAAGTAAAAAGATGCTGCCAGAAAGGGTAGAATGGGCTGCTCTCCACATTCACTTCCATAGGATGATGTGTTTATATAGTGGTAAGAGAGAGCTGTGTTGGATATTAGGAGGTTTCAGACAGTAAGACCAGGCAAGGGTGGAAATAAGATCAGGGTGTGTGGGATTCCTTGCTGGAGGTGTTCAGGGCTACAGCAAAAGTGTCTACAAGACAGCAGAGGAGTTGGGGTCTTGATCAAGGAGGGCAGGGAGAGGATGAGGGGAATGATTTGAAACCAAAAGAGGGGAGATTGAGATGAGATCTTAGGCAGAAATGTTTTGCTGTGAGGGTGAGGAGCCCCTGGCCCAGGTTACCCAGAGCAGGGGTGGCTGCCCCATCCCTGGAGGGGTTCAAGGGCAGGTTGGATGGGGCTTGGAGCCCCTGAGCCAGTGGGAGGTGTCCCTGCCATGGCAGGGGTGGCACTGGATGGGCTTTGAGGTCCCTTCCAACCCAAATCATCTCTGTGATTCTCACTTGACATCAACCAGAACCCCCAGATCCCATCCCTGGAGGGGTTCAAGGGCAGGTTGGATGGGGCTTGGAGCCCCTGAGCCAGTGGGAGGTGTCCCTGCCATGGCAGGGGTGGCACTGGATGGGCTGTGAGGTCCCTTCCAACTCAAACCACTTTGTGATTCTATTACCTGCTGATATCACCAAACGGCCTTTGATATTTCCCTTACCAGGCTTTATGTGGTTAATACTGAGTGTATCAAGCTGCTCTTATTTAAATTCTTAAGGTTAGATGATTGATAGAATTTTCCTTAATTTCTTTAATTTCCTAGTAAACCCTTAGTTTCATATTTTAAGGGATCCTATGGGATGTGCTGTCATGTATTTATTGGTACACACCATTGATGCTGAATTTACATTTTGAGTTTAAACCCTGTTTTGACAAAGAGCCTCTATTTATCAGGTGCTGTTGGTTTGCAATTCATATATATCTTCTCCCCTGAAGACTTTATGTGGGGTGGGAGGAATGGTCTGTGTCTTGGGATGTGTCATCCTGGCTCTCTTCCTCCTCAGGAGCTGCTTGCTCGCATCAAGCTTCTGAAATCCACAGCGTCCAGACTTACTGTCAACTGGAACTGATGTTCGATTGACCCCAAATCGTTTGAACAACGCTCGGGAGAGGAGGCGGCTGTCTCCAGACTCGCTGTCTACGCCTTTCATCCAGCCCTGACATAACGTATTGGAAATGAGAGGGATTGTTTGGGAACAAGCCTGTGTGACAGCTTGGCAGATTGATAGAGAGGTTCCCTGATTTCATCTCTTTTCCTTTTCAAAATGATGCCTTCCTACCACTTGCCAATCTCTCAAGTATCACCCGTGTCATGATACCAGCTGCCGAGATAGCGAGTTCCTCAATTAACGTCGCAGGGAGGAGAGAATTTAATTTACTCTTGTCTGTCTCTTGCCTGTTTATCCTCTTAGAGAATTCCTGTGTTGTTTTAGTGACGTGGAGTGCAGGCAATAGGAATTTTTCTTGGCGTTGGAAGGACCCCACCAGGTCGGTGAACGTGTCGTAGGTGCTGGGCTGAGGTCTGGGCAAGTCGTGATCCAATCCTGCAAAAGGGAGTGCGAGAAAACTCTCACTGTCTTTCTGGACCAAATATTTCCTTTAGCAGTTCTGTCTTTCAGGAAATTCCCAATTTGTTGGAAATGCAGAAAAGAAATTAACATCATTTTCTGGCTTTCATGATGATGACATCACTCCAACAGCGACTGAGACCCTTGGGCACGAGGAGGAGGAGGATTCCCCACAACTTACCAATCTTAAACCGTCGCTGTGGACACCACCACATGAGCAAACATAGAATCATAGAACAACCAGGTTGGAAGGGACCCATCAGATGTTCTAGTCCAACCATTCCTATCAAAATATGTTGATAAAGACACCTTGAAGGGTTTTATCGAACGAGTCATTTTTTAAAAGGTATTTTTCTTCATTCAGAGAGAAAAAATCAGAAATTGCTCAGAGAATTTTTTCAGATAACAACATTTCTGTTCAGAAAAGAACTGATTTCCAGGCTCTTCCTCTCCTCCCTGCCTTCTTATCTTTGTCTCTGACCCTGCCAAGCACCTTCTGGAAATCATTCTGTGCCCTTCGCTGAGGATAAATACTGGGAATGCAGGTGAAATTCTGTAGATTTAGTCCCTTGCTGCTCCTATAGAATCATAGAACAACCAGGTTGGAATCATAGAATCATAGAACAACCAGGTTGGAAGAGACCCACTCGATCATCGAGTCCAACCATTCCCATCAAATGTCCTACATCCACCTGGAATAGGTGACTGATGTTAATTAAAGTGAGTTACAGTCACAAATCGTTGACAGTCAGAAAAAAAGGCATTAAACTGAGTTAATTACCATATTCTTCCAGCCATTCCTCTGACTGGATGGGCTTCGAGCTCCTTTCCAACCTAACCCCTTCTGTGATTCTGTAAGACACAGTGTTTTCCTCTCTCTCAAGGTGTCAGGGGGTTAAATCCTGCCCCCACATACACACCCACTTTGTTCCTTAAAGTCACTTTCTGCCTCGTCAAGCTTTGCGGGTATTTATTATTCTCTTCCCCGGGTTTCTCCAGATGTTGAGCTGCAGGGAGGTGTCGCTGCCTGGACTGGTGCAGCTGGTGAGGAGATGCTGAGCTCAATCAGCAGAGCATCTGTGGTTTGTCTAGAGAGGCTGGATTTGCAATTAATTAAACGTGCGCCTAACTCGCAAGGATCTTTTGCATTTCACTTACAGTGACTTCGGAGCAGACCTAAGATTTATTCCTGCCTTTTAAATTAACTGCCAGATCCTGAGCTGATGTAAATCCTTGAGCCTCTCGATACCAGCGCAGCTGGTTTTACACCAAACGGGGATAAGGATCGTGGCAGAGAAAGAGCTTTTGTATGAGACCAGGTGCTTCTTGGCTGCTGTAGTTCAGTGGAAGTAAAAAAGGTGCCAAGGGACATGGGTTAGTGATTGGTGGGAATGGTTGGACTCAATGATCCGGTGGGTCTCTTCCAACCTCCTGATTCTATAATTTGTTTATTTGTAAAACAGAAAAATATAGTTTATTCTTATGTATTGTGTTAGTTTTTTTCCTTAGGGTTATCACAAAATATATTCTTGTGAATTTTAGACGTTACCATGTTTTTTCCCACTCTAATTAAAAATATTATTTAGAATCTTCATTGGTTTATCGTTTTTTTAATATGTTCGGTTTTTAGTTTAGCAGAGAAAAAGAGAAAGTCAGTAGTTTTTCACTGGTAAAATGATGTTGGCACAACTATTTATCAGAATCATAGCTGCAGTCTACACCACTTAGGCTCCTACCTGTGATGTTTAGATGAATCTCTGCCTTAATGCTCTGCCTAAAGGTCTTCTAGCAGTATTCAAATAGTTGGCAAACTATTTTATGAAAAGGCATCGGAATATTGAATGCTACCAGTGACGACAGGATAGAATCAGAGAATCATAGAACAACCAGGTTTGAAGGGACCCACCGGATCATCGAGTCCAACCATTCCCATTAAACACTAACCCATGTCCCTCAGGACCTCATCCAACCGCCCCTTAAACCCTCCTGGGAAAGTCACTCAACCCCCTCCCTGGGTAGCCTCTGCCCAATGACCCTTTCTGTGAAAAATGATGAGGACGAGAGGAAATGACCTCAAGTTGCACCAGGGGAGGGTCAGGTTGGTTATTAAGAAAAGTTTCCTCATAGAGGCTGCCCAGGGCAGGGTTGGAGTCCCCATCCCTGGGCTCTTCTCCCAAGGGACAGGGGACAGGACGAGAGGGAATGGCCTCAAGCTCCACCAGGGGAGATTCAGACTGGACATTAGGAGGAAGTTTTTCACACAAAGGGTCATTGGGCAGTGTCAGAGGCTGCCCAGGGAGGTGGTTGATTCACCTTCCCTGGAGGGGTTTAAGGGACGGGTGGATGAGGTGCTGAGGGACATGGGTTAGTGTTTGATAGGAATGGTTGGACTCAATGATCCAGAGAGTCTCTTCCAACCTGGTGATTCTATGATTCTATGATTTCAGAGCCGTGTGGACGTGGTGCTCAGGGACAGGGTTCACTGGTGGAGTTGGCAGCACTGGCTTCAGGGTTGGATTTAATGGTCTTAAAAGTTCTTTCCAACCTGAATAATTCAGCGATTATTTTTCCATGCCCACCCATGGGTCAATGCTCTTCTCCACGGGGTGAATGGGACACACAGCACTCAGGAATCATAGAATCATAGAACAACCAGGTTGGAAGAGACCCATCGGATCATCGAGTCCAACCATTCCTATCAAACACTAAACCAAGTCCCTCGGGACCTCATCCAAGAGCCTCACCTCCTCTGGTGTCCCAAAGTCCTCAAGACAACTAACTCGTCCTTTAAATTGTGGGGAAAACTTCGCTGTCAGTTTATAACAGTGCAGCATTTCTCAAAATCTTTGCACAGTTTTTGCCTTTCCTTTGGTTTTTCTCTCCCATCTGACACCTCCAGCCCTGGGGTTGATCCGTTCTAGGATCACAAGCATCTTCCTCCTCCTCCTCCTCCTCCCCTGCTGAAGCTGCAGCAGGAATGCGAAAACGCTGTTTTTTCTCCTCCAAAGGCTAACCAGCCCTTTTCAGATTCTTTTAAATAGGTATCAATACCTGCCTTTTACAAACAGGAGGAATTAAAGTTTGTAGCATTTTGCTATTTGAATGACCTACTCAGTGGAATTACAGCAGCAAACTAATCCTTTAGGAGAGATGGCTCTATCAATCTTGGGATTTTTCTAATGTGGAAGCTACTCAATTGCATCTCAGAAATCAGGGAGGTAATTACTCATGCAGACAGCACAAAATGAAAAAAAAAAAAATGCAGGTTCTGCTGAGTATCCCTTTTAGAACAAGCGGCGGAACAAGGCAAACAGCCTCTATAATCAGTCAAATTCTTCCACTAATTTTTCAGGTGTTGAAGGCTATAGTGAGGGTACATGCCATGAAAGTTAACAAAGCAAAGTGGCTTTAATAGAGGGGTTTTTTTACGAGGGGAAAAATGCCTCTTATTAGGCAAACATACTATTTTAGATGTAGTTCCTTACCATACAACTTCATTGTTTAGAATAAACGTGTATCTGAGATAAATCCATTTACGGATGTGCTGTGAGGTGTTTTGCTGCGGTGGTGACATCCACCTGTCCAGCGACCAGAGCAGCAGGGCAGGTGCCACCAAACCACCGGTGGAGGCAAGAGGTGCAGCCTCGGAGGAGATCTCGCAGCCTGTTACTGCTGATAACTAAAGATGTTTCCAGTTTTAAATTCAGTGCTATGAGTCTGATAGAAAGAAAGCTGATACCTAAGCATGTTTCCAGTTTTAAATTCAGCTCTACGAGATTGATAGAAAGAATCATAGAACAACGAGGTTGGAAGGGACCCTTCGGATCTTCTAGTCCAACCATTCCTATCAAACATTAAACCAAGTCCCTCAAGACCTCATCCACCCATCCCTTAAACACCTCCAGGGAAGGGGAATCAACCCCCTCCCTGGGCAGCCTATTCCAATGCCCAATGACCCTTTCTGTGAAAAACTTCCTCCTAATCTCCAGCCTAAAGAAAGCATATCTAGGGATAGAAACTGAATGATTGTAGTTGAAACAGCTGAAAAAAAAACTCCTGGTTTTGTACATGGGCTCACAGGATCACCAAATGCTATTATTCAGTCTTGAGTTTCAGCACAATTCTTCAATGGATGTTCATTATTGTAGTGGAAATCTCCCGAGAGGGGCAATTCCTGTGTTGGAAATAGCCATAAAACCTTCCCAGAGAGGGAGTTGAGTCACCAACCCTGGAGGTGTTTAAGGGATGAGTGGATGAGGTGCTGAGGGACATGGGTTAGTGATTGATAGGAATGGTTGGACTTGATGATCCGATGGGTCTCTTCCAACCTGGTGATTCTATGATTCTATGATCCAAACCTCCCCTGTTCTCAGATGAGGCTGAAATAACTCTCGGCTTCTGTCCAAGTGCAGCGATGCTGATGTGCCGGTCACAGTTATCCCTTCCCATCAGCCAACTCGGGGAGCATCCAAGGCTTAATTATTCCGTTTCTGTAAAGCACCTTGAGATGCGCAGATGAAAGGCTCCACAGAAGTGCAAAGTGTTCTTTCTATTCGAGGTTTCGCAGACAGGAGGGGGGGCATGCTTGACCTGATAACGTTAAAAGCCTGGTGGGCTCGCCAAGCTTTAGTATGAGCTGTTAAACGTCGTATTCGTGGGGTGTCTGGGGCCGAACCACCTCAGTTCCGACGGCTCTTCACTCCCATCCCCTCACTACTATAAGCAAACCCACTCTTGCCGTTACCTCTGGGATTTGTGAAGGGAGAAGGTGCTTTACGCTGATTATTCTCCTTCTCCTTATTTTAATCCATTTGTAGCATCCTTCTACATATTCAGATGGAGTGGATGTTGTTTGCTCACACTTGATGTAAATAACAGGTTTTTATTTCAAAATGTTTAAGGAAATAGTCCTTTCTTCAAGCTTCGTCAAGCACCTGCCAAATTAGACGGAAATATTTCTCAGATTTCACAGATGACGTTATCTGTGCAGAAGTGATATAACTCATCTCTGTGTGTCACTGAAATAATTGGATATTGTTTACCCACTGATTGTTTAAAAGATTAACAAAGATCACAGAATCACAGAACAACCAGGTTGGAAGAGACCCATCGGATCATCGAGTCCAATCATTCCTGTCAAACACTAACCCATGTCCCTCAGCACCTCATCCACCCGTCCCTTAAACACCTCCAGGGAAGGGGAATCAACTACCTCCCTGGGCAGCCTGTTCCAATGCCCAATGATCCTTTCCGTGAAAAATTCCATTTGATATGCTGGATAGCACTGAGTGATAAACTAACCCACAATCATGTGTCCCGTTGCAATTGCTACACGATACTCCCCAAAAAGGTGCAAAAATGCAAAAAAAATTCCCTATTAAGTTCAGATTGTGTGTTAATTCCCTTTGTCGTTGTTCACATTCCCTACATGGAGCTCATCTTCACACTGAAGTTAACTGTATTCTGTAATCTTTAACCTCATAAAACTTGAAGTGTTTTGTTTATTTTGGATCTTATTGAAGGGGGAAATGACACTGGGGTGAATCTGCTGCCACCACTTCCATTGTTTCCCTTTCACCAATCAGGTCATCTACTCCCAGGTGGTTGTTGTTGGCCAAGAACCTTCAGCCTTCACCTGACGTCCATCAGCCCATCAGAGCTCAGCAAGACAATTGTTTTCTTCAGTTTTCTGTGAAGCTCAAAGGAAACAGCACAGGGAGAAAGGGTTCCAGCCACACCAAGAGCCTAAGTGCATCTGCGAGGGATGAAAATTCTCCAGGAAGATTGGGCTGATCTTCCTCTGCTTCCCTGAGCACGGCCCTAGGAGAAAGCCTGGGGCCAGAGCATCATGATCACTGGAGCCTGAGTGTGTGCAGGATGGTATCAACCTGCTGTTTAAGGCAGGTAATCAATGAGATTCGTCTCATCTGACATTAAATATTCCAGCAGGAGGTTCTGGGTCCAAGCTGGTCATTGAGCTTTCTCCCACACCTAATGGAGATTATGCTATAGCCCTAAAATATCTTAAAAGAAACACAAGGTGGTCTCATTAAGAAGAGTATAAATGAGTGTTTTCAGGTGCTACCTATCTAGATCTTGGTGGGATGAGGCTTGGCATCACCTGGGAGGTGGGGCTGAGTCATTGGAGACAGGTCTATCCGGCTGCTCAGAGCTTCTGCTGAGTCCTCCTCTGCAGCAGCTTCTCCTGTTGCTCCAAGGTTTGGTGGTGCTTCCAAACTAAGGTGCTTCTGGCCAGGTAAGTTTCACCTTTATTTTGTATAAACATTCAGTCTGAGTGTAACAAAAAAACTTGTGAGTGGCTGCGATGTTTTATTTTTCCATATTGATGAATATTTCCTGCTTAGCTAATTTGCAGAAGAGAAGAACCAACTGGTTTTCCACCAGTCTCATGATGATTTAGCAACTGTAGATTCCAATAGAGTTGCTATCAATTTATATTTGTTTTTCCTGCTTCTTTCTGCTCTGCGACACACCGTGAGGCTCCCCAAGCCCATCCAATAATATCTTCCCAGCTACTTCTCCCCTAAAGAAAAGTTTTTATTTATGACTGTGCCTCCCTCCCGCTTCTGCCCTTTAGTCGATGTCAATCCATTTTATGTTACATTTATGTCTATTCCGCTTCCTTTCTTTCTTTAGACCTCAATCTCAGCACAAAGACCTTAATCTCTGATGTGGAACTTTGTCAAATGCTGTCTGGGAGCCTGCGTGCGGCCGCCCAGCGCGGGAAGCCAGGCGGCCTCCTCTAGCCGCCGAGGGGAGGCTGCGGCTGCTTCTCAGTGCTGGGTCCAGCCCTGTTCAATGTCATCATCAATGACCTGGATGAAGGCATTGAGGGTACCCTTAGCAAGTTTGCAGATGACACTAAGCTGGGTGGAAGTGTGGATCTGCTGGAGGGTAGGGAGGCTCTGCAAAGGGACCTGAACAGGCTGGATCCATGGGCTGAGTCCAATGGGATGAGGTTTAACACGGCCAAATGCCGCATCCTGCACTCGGGGCACAACAACCCTGAGCAGAGCTACAGACTGGGAGAAGTCTGGCTGGAAAACTGCCAGGAGGAGAGGGACCTGGGGGTGTTGGTTGACAGTCGACTGACCATGAGCCAGCAGTGTGCCCAGGTGGCCAAGGAGGCCAATGGCATCTTGGCTTGGATCAGAAAGGGTGTGACCAGCAGGGCCAGGGAGGTTCTTCTCCCTCTGTACTCAGCACTAGTGAGGCCGCTCCTTGAATCCTGTGTTCAGTTGTGGGCCCCTCAGCACAAGAAGGATGTTGAGGCTCTGGAGCGAGTCCAGAGAAGAGCAACGAAGCTTGTGAAGGGGCTGAAGAACAGGTCTTACGAGGAACGGCTGAGAGAGCTGGGGGTGTTTATCCTGGAGAAGAGGAGGCTGAGGGGAGAACTCATTACTCTCTCCGACTCCCTGAAAGGAGGTTGTGGAGAGGAGGGAGCTGGGCTCTTCTGCCAAGTGACAGGGGACAGGACGAGAGGGAATGGCCTCAAGCTCCACCAGGGGAGATTTAGGCTGGAGATTAGGAGGAAGTTTTTCACAGAAAGGGTCATTGGGCATTGGAATAGGCTGCCCAGGGAGGTGGTTGATTCCCCTTCCCTGGAGGGGTTTAAGGGACGGGTGGATGAGGTGCTGAGGGACATGGGTTAGTGTTTATACCTTCCGACACGTTATTAGGTATCCAAATCTATAAAAACTGACTTAATTTCAGCTTTATTGGACCCGCACTGCTTTTTTTGCAACTAAGTTTTGCATTTTCTCTTACCTTTTGTTCAGTTCTTAATTCCCTTTCTTTGGTTTGATTAAAAAAAACTCCCAGAAACAGGAATTTCACCTGTAATAGAGCTGTTGGATTGGGAGGTCTTCATATTCATCATGCAGGTGGTTTGGTTCATGATTTACAGTCATGTTAAGTTCACACCGAAAGTTATTTTTCTTGAAGCATCTCTGCAGGGAAAAGTCAAATTGAGGGCAGGAAAAGTGGTGGGTTTGCTGTATTTATTTTATTTTATTTTCAAATATAAGATTTAATTTGTTTAGCAGGTAAATGTTATCACACTGGTGTAGAGAAGCTCTTGATGTTGACTTCATGCTGTTAGTTTTGCCACTGCCAAACGTTTGGGAAGTCTCTTAATCTTCACGTGCATCAGTATTTATAAAATAGGTGATGGTTATCAGTGCGAGGGAGAGGCTTGACAGCCTTTGCATGGGAGATAGCTCAGAGGCAGCGAGAATTTTAGTGCTTGTGGGTTTTTTTTATGAACAATTCCTCCCCTCTGACTCATCTGTGATTTAAAAAAAAAACTACCCAAAACTTCTCCTAAATGATAAATCATAGAACAACCAGTTTGGAAAAGACCCACTGGATCATTGAGTCCAACCATTCCTATCAAACACTAACCCATGTTCCTCAGGACTTCATCGACTTATCCCTTAAACACCTCCAGGGAAGGTGAATCAACCACCTCCCTGGGCAGCCTATTCCAATGCCCAATGACCCTTTCTGTGAAAAACTTCCTCCTAATCTCTAGCCAAAATCTCCCCTGGTGGAGCTTGAGGCCATTCCCTCTTGTCCTGTCCCCTGTCCCTTGGGAGAAGAGCCCAGCTCCCTCCTCTCCACATCCTCCTTTCAGGTAGTTGTAGAGAGCAATGAGGTCTCCCCTCAGCCGCCTCTTCTCCAGGATAAACACCCCCAGCTCTCTCAGCTGTTCCTCTTCTTCTCCAGCCCCTTCACCAGCTTCGTTGCTCTTCTCTGGACTCACTCCAGAGCCTCAACATCCTTCTTGTGCTGAGGGGCCCAGAACTGAACACAGGATTCAAGGAGTGGCCTCGTCAGTACCGAGTCCAGAAGGAGAATCACCTCCCTGGCCCTGCTGGTCACACCATTTCTGATCCAAGCCAAGATGCCCTTGGCCTTCTTGGCCACCTGGGCACACTGCTGCCTCATGGTCAGTCACTGTCGACCAACCCCCCCAGGTCCCTCTCCTCCAGGCAGCTTTCTAGACGGACTTCTCCCAGTCTGTAGCTCTGCACAGGGTTGTTGTGCCCCAAGTGCGGGACCTGCCATTTGGCTGTGTTAAATCTCATGTAACGATATCGCGAAAAATGCAATAAAGAATTCCATTTACCAGCCTCCTCCCCATCACACCCTGCTCTCCTTCCCACTTGCCTGGACAAACAAAGAGGGAAAAAAACCCTAAGCAGCTGTTTTTCCCGAAGCAGGACAACAAACGCTAAGAGGCAGCTGAAAGTGAGGCGATGTGGTGCATTCCTCATTACTCATCAACTAATCGTTCCTTGCGTTTCCAACTCATTTCTCCTCCGCACCTCCAGGAGGTTGCTTATTCGCCGGTCGAACGCCCCTCTCTCAGGCTGGAGTCTTTGCTGCTCGTCAGGGTATTGACTCTGCCCACGAAAATATGTTGCATGTTGCAAGTGGAATTTCCCCTCTGACCTTCAGCTCCCCCTCTCCTGTGACCAGCAAGTATTGTTCTCTCCTCCTTTCCCCTCTCGCTGGCAAAAAGCTGCTTTTTGCCTGCTGCAGACGCCTGGTGCTGAGCCAGCGGCGGGTTCCCTTCACGCCTCCTCCTTTTATGAAACCAAAGAAGATGCAAAATGGATTGTTTGCTTCTGTGGAAATGCCCACTTCTTTCCAAATCCACTCCGAGCCCCTTATTTATATATGAGGTGCTGAGGGACATGGGTTAGTGTTCGATGGGAATGGTTGGACTCAATGATCCGATGGGTCTCTTCCAACCTGGTGATTCTATGATTCTAAATATGAATTAAGTGCAACAAGGACAATGAGATCTCCGCACTGGATCGTGTGCACACAGCTGGGGATGGAACCAGACGGGCTTTGGGGTCCCTTCCAACCCAAACCATTCAGGTCACACTGCATTGAATGTATTTGCCTTGTTTCACAGCCTCAGACAACTCCACAGTGTCACTAATTCGTATTTTTCTAAAGGAAGCAACATTTTCATAGAATCATAGAACAACCAGGTTGAAAGAGACCCACCGGATCACCAAGTCCAACCATTCCCATCAAAAACCATGATGAGTCTCTTGTCTTTATGGTATGTAATGAAGACATGAGTGTCCTAACACTGTAAAAAGAGCAGCAAAGACTTCAGTCCCTAAACAGGGGAGTTCCTTTCCTTTATGGAAAAATGGACATGGGTTAGTGTTTGATGGGAATGGTTGGACTCCATGATCCGATGGGTCTCTTCCAACCTGGTGATACTATGATTCTATGATTTCTGTGCTGGTGAGGCTGGCACCAGGGGGTAGAGCCATCCAGGTGCCGAAGCTGGGACCCGTATGCGCAGCTTCTGAGCACTGAAGTAATTGTAGAATTTATTGCCTGGCTCCCAGCTCCTTAGTTTTACAACTGATGCTGAAGCCTCGACCTGCCTCTCATCCTCTAACATACTTTGTTCCCTTTGATTCATCAACATTTACAGTTTTCTCAGAGACCACTGTTGTTAAAACCTGTCCCTGCTGTAGACAGGATCATTTGGAGCTCATTCAAGCTGCATCAGGCACCTGGAACAGTTGGGAAATGAAGCTGAATGTCCCCAATATTTTCTCGGTTCTTACCCAGAGCCCTACGTGAGGCTGTTGGAAGCTCTCTCCAAAAGGATATTTAGTGGTTTGCTTTGATTGAGAACTTCTCAAGGTAGGAAACTCTTTTTGTGCAGTCAAAGGAGCAAAGTACGCGTTCCCCGAGTGTCACTTGGAGAGCACGGATGAGGAAGTAAAGAACAGGGACTTGGTCTGGTCTGAAACTTTCAAAGCACCAGCAGGAGATGGGATTAAGCGATGGTTTTGAGAGATTAGGTTTTGGTGAGGTCACCTTAACTATTTGAACCAGAAAATCATAGAATCATGGACTGGTTTGGGTTGGAAGGGACCTCAGAGCCCATCCAGTCCCACACCTGCTATGGGGAGGGACACCTCCCACTGGCTCAGGGGGTCCAAGCCCCATCCAACCTACCCTTGAACACCTCCAGGGATGGAACATGCACAATTTCTCTGGGCAACCTGGGCCACGGTTTCTTTCTCTGTTGAAAGACGTGGCCAAAGCCAACACGAAGAGCCTGGTTTCCCCTTGCTTCATAACCAGGGAGGGCTTTAATTTCAAGTCCAGTCAAATTAAGCCAAAACTTAAGGGCTCTGCCACGGAGGGCTGCGAGTCGGATGCCGCCATGCGATTTAGGAAAGGGCTCCGATCATTTTATGGCCTCTAATAAATTTTGTAGCCACACAAGGCAAAGTAATAATATAGGTAATTAAGTCTCATGCATCAAAATATAACTGATTGACAGCGAGAAGGGAGGAAGGAGCTGCGTGTGCCATGTATGCAGCAGAGCACGAGAGGCGACTGTGTGTGTGTGTTGCGTTAATTTGCTGTTCGGCACAGAAGGAGGATTCTGAGCTAATGGGATGTGTGCGGATGGTCCCTGGCTGGAGGAGCTGAGGACCTCATTGAATTGCTGATGGGGCTCGGGCAGGGATGTGCAGGAGGTGCGGTGTCTCCTGGCTCAGGTCCTGGCTCTGCTCTCATCTGCCTCACCTTCTGCATCCCTCGGCTCTCTGGCCTTTAAAAACGCTCAGATGCTGCCGCAGCTGATTTCCATTCTGAACCCCTGCGGTTCTGCACAATAACCTGTGCTGCAAGCTGCCCGACGCGATCCTTCCGTAAAACCAGGCTGCAATTTCTGCAACATTTCACATACGCGTTGGAAAGGAAAATCCTCTAAAAGATTCCTCACCTGTTGTAAGAAAAGTTCTTTGGGCCTGATGCTGTTTTATCACTATTGTGCAGGTATCTAAAGAAATGAAGGCTGAGAGGAGACCTCATTGCTCTCTGCAACTACATGAAAGGAGGTTGTAGAGAGGAGGGAGCTGGGCTCTTCTCCCAAGGGGCAGGACGAGAGGGAATGGCCTCAAGCTCCACCAGGGGAGATTTAGGCTGGAGATAAGGAGGAAGTTTTTCACGGAAAGGGTCATTGGGCATTGGAATAGGCTGCCCAGGGAGGTGGTTGAGTCACCTTCCCTGGAGGTGTTTAAGGGATGGGTAGACGAGGTGCTGAGGGACATGGGTTAGTGTTTGATAGGAATGGTTGGACTTGATGATCCGATGGGTCTCTTCCAACCTGGTTGTTCTATGATTCTATGAAAAGGCTTGGGTGGAAGAGCAGGTGGAGCTAGAAAAGGGGCTTCAGACAGTTCAAATAACCTCTCCACCCTGCTGGGTGTTAGAGAGGAACCGAGGATGACCGTGCTTGACTTGGAAGCTGGTGCTGGGGAGAAGAGACTATTGGACATGGGTTAGTGTTTGATAGGAATGGTTGGACTCGATGATCCGATGGGTCTCTTCCAACCTGGTTGCTCTATGATTCTATTCCAATAGTGAGGCCACAACTGGAACCCTGGGGCCAGTTTGGGGCCCCTTGCTCCAAGAAGGACATTGAGGGGCTGGAGTGTCTCCAGAGAAGGGAACGGAGCTGGGAAAGGGGCTGGAGAACAGGGGTTACAAGGAGAGGCTGAGGGACCTGGGGGTGTTTATCCTGGAGAAGAGGAGGCTGAGGGGAGACCTCATTGCTCTCTCCAACTGCCTGAAAGGAGATTGTGGTGAGATTGGTCTCTTCTCATAAGTAACAGGCAATAGGACGAGGGGGAATAGCCTCAAATTGCAGCAGCGCAGGCTCAGATTAGACATCAGGATCTATTTCCTCATGGAACGGGTTCTCGGGCATGGGGAGAAGCTGCCCAGGGAGACTGTGGAGTCCCCATCCCTGGAGGGATTTACTAGGCAGGTATATGAGGTGCTCAGGGATGGGTCAGTAGTGGACTGGTCCAGTTGGACTGGGTGATGCCAAAGGCCTTTTCTAACCAAGGGATTTTCTGATTCCCCACCCGCACTTTGACTTCTCATGGTCGTCCCTTCCAGCATCACCCTTTGGGGGACACTCCCTTGCCAGCCCTGGTGAAGACGTGGGGTGCTTGAAGGACTCTTTCGCTCTCTGTTCAGCTGCTTCTCAGGCAGCAGAAGGAACAAAATACCTTTAGATTCACCTTTATGATTCACCTGTGTGTTGTCAGGGGATTACTGAAAGTCTGCAATTTGATTTCAAAGCAGGTGAAAACGCAATATTTCATCGAGACAGCTCTTTTGTCTTTTAATTATTAGTGATCAGTCTTTTATTGATGATCTTTTTTTTTTCCTGCTTTATGAATAAAGCCCAATTAACCCCAAGTCTTGCATTCCTGCTAATGCTGCTATAAACTGGGTAAATTTTTGCCATCGCGAGTCTAAATTTTGATATATTTTAAGTAGAATTTTGATATTGTGTGAGGTGCTGAGGGACACGGGTTAGTGTTTGATAGGAATGGTTGGACTCGATGATCTGATGGGTCTCTTCCAACCCGGTTGTTCTATGATTCTATCCTAACAGAAATACTGGCAAATAGTTCATCAATATTGTGCAGATAAGAGCTCATTATTATAAGAATATATTATATATATTATAAGAATGTGTATTCACTAGGATGATCCAGGGGGTCTCTTCCAACCTGGTTATTCTATGATTATAAGAATAATAAATAAGTATAGTAAGAATCCTTTTTCTTGCTCTTTGTTGCTGTTTATTCACGTACCCAGTGCTGCCCTTTACCTGCAGAACCACTCGAGACCTATTTTTCTTTTTCACATGTGTCCATTCGCAGAAAGAGAGAGAGAGATATTCTGGCCGTAAGGAAATCACAATTAGCTGCGATTTGTGAAACTTTAAATCAGATCCTATTAAAAAAAATCACTCCTAGCTGGGGGAACAGTGCGTTAAGATGAAATATAATCTCAGAAAGCAGCAACAGGTGGAAAAAAAATACAATTTGCTGTGCTCTGTTTTCATGAGCCACTATTTCTCTGTTCGTATTTAATTCAAATAGAGCGTAAGCCTCTTTCTTTCCCTCTGTTATATTGTTTTATTAGAGGAGATGCTAGTCTGTATTAGCCACTTATTAGATAAATACAGGAAAACGGCTTCTCATTTATGGCTTTATGCATTATCATCTCCAACGTGGGATGGAGCAGCCTGATTTCAAAGTGACAGCTGGTGGAACCTCTTCTTGATACATGCTAATCCGGTTTTTATTATGGAAAAATTGCCTGCGCTTTCCGAGAGTGAAAGGCAGTTACGAGATGTAGCTGCCGAGGGTGGAACCTTATGATCTCTGCTCTGACAGCCTTAAAATGAACCATTATCGCTCGGGGTAATGGCATCCTGGGAAAATATGGGCAGAGGATAACTTATGGCACGAACGTGTCAAAATGCACAGTTGCTCTTAGAGGCTTTTTCATGTGGTAAATAAAAAGGAGCTTGTTCTTCAGTGATGCTGATCCACGTGGTCAGTGTTGTGGTGGGATCGGGAAGATGTGCATCCTTGGGAATGGCCTCAAGCTCCGCCAGGGGAGATTTAGGCTGGAGATTAAGAGGAAGTTTTTCACGCAGAGGGTCATTGGGCATTGGAATAGGCTGCCCAGGGAGGGGGTTGAGTCACCTTCCCTGGAGGTGTTTAAGGGACGGGTGGATGAGGTCTTGAGGGACTTGGTTTAGTGTTTGATAGGAATGGTTGGACTAGAAGATCCGATGGGTCCCTTCCAACCTGGTGATTCTATGATGATTCTATGATTCTATCTGAAGATGAGGTGGGAACGATGCCTCTAAGCTTTGTCCTGGGTGGGAGAGAGCATCTTGAGAGCAGGATTGTGTTGACCCTGATGCTGTGAGTTGTGGCTGATGCTCAAGGGGTCCTGCAGCCAGAGGGCAGGTTCTCAGTCCTTCGTCTCAGTGAGGTCTGGTGTGACTGAGTTAACGCCTTAAGATTATAGAATCATAGAACAATCAGGTTGAAAGGACCCACTGGATCATGGAATCCAACTATTCCCATCAGTCACTAACCCATGTCCCTCAACACCTCGTCCACTCGTCCTTTAAACCCTCCAGGGAAGGCGACTCAACCCCCTCCCTGGGCAGCCTCTGCCACTACCCAGTGACCCTTTCCATGAAAAAAAAGATGGACAGAGTTGAGATGGGGCAGGGGAGAGTCTCAACATACAAACCTCAGGAAGGATGGTGAGGGGCTGAGCTTCATAACTGGAGATCACACCAGACACTGAGCTGCCAAGAGCCTTGTGCTGCTTCTTTTCAAAATCCCAACCAAGATAATGCGACTGCTGCTCGGGGAGCACAGAGGAGCCGCTCGCTGGACTTTCGTCTCCTGGATGACAGATGGAAAGATCAGCTGCCTAGTGCATCGCTCCCCAAACTATTAATTTATCACTAAGTATATTAATAGAGCCACTCGATAACAGAATATAATTTATTTGGGAGAATAATAGAGGCCCTAATCCTTGCTTTTACTTTTTTCTGCGAATTTATCAGATTTCCCTCGCTCCAGTGTCCCTGTCCGACCTCCAATTTAAGTCAAACGTGCTAGTTTAGAACTTGAATTAGAACAGAATTAGCAGTGTGTCATTCAGACTTGAGAAGCTTTCTGAAGCTGAGATATTAAGTTTTATCAAAGCTGAGAGCGTTTGGAGGTTAAGCACCCCCTGAATGCACAGACCCTTCCAGGCACTGAAACGAAAGGAATGCTGTCCAGAGGAGCACTGCTGGAATGAAAGGGGAAAAAAAGAAGAGGAAAGAAAAAAATCCTGTAGAAATATATAATGGTTTGGGTTGGGAGGGATCTTAAAGTCCATCCAGTGCCACCCCTGCCGTGGGCAGGGACACCTCCCTCTGGATGAGGGGCTCCAAGCCCCATCCAACCTGCCCTTGAACCCCTCCAGGGATGGGATCTGGGGGTTCTAGTTGATGTCAAGTGAGAATCACGGAGATGATTTGGGTTGGAAGGGACCTCAGAGCCCATCCAGTGCCACCTCTGCCTTGGGCAGGGACACCTCCCTCTGGATCAGGGCTCCAAGCCCCATCCAACCTGCCCTTGAACCCCTCCAGGGATGGGGAAGCCACCCCTGCTCTGGGCCACCTGGGCCAGGGCCTCCTCACCCTCCCAGCAAAACTTTCTTCCCAACATTTCATGTCAATTTGGCTCTTATCTCAGCCTCTGCTTTCTGCTTCGTCTGAATTTTGTTTTACCTGTTGGGTGTGTTTTGTATGAGTGGTAGGATTTCACCTCTCTTGGCTATTGGGGCCTCTAGAAGAAGAGTTTAATGTGAACTATGAAAATAATGATTAAAACAATAGACTTGGGCTTGGGAGGAGCCTTAGTTTTTTTTGTCAGCTTGGGCTTGAGCAGCTCCCAAAAGTCAGATACACCTTTGCTGCACCTGGAGTCAGCTCAGGGCTGGAATGGTGCAGCTCAGCTCTTTGCCCTGGGTGGGAGAGAGCAGCTGAGAACAGGACAGCACCGACACTGATGCTGTGGGGAGGACGAGCAGTCCCAAAAAGTCAGGTCTTTTTCTCCAGTTTGAAGTTGCGTTGGTTAAGTCTTAGGTGATGCTGAAAGTCACGGCTGAGTTCGACCTCCTTCAGCGTAAAATTCCAGGCTGCAGAATCATAGAATCATAGAACAACCAGGTTGGGAGAGACCCACAGGATCATCCAGTCCAACCTCAACTTGAGTGTTGAGGGACAGACTCTGAGTCTCAGCCCCAAGCAGACAAGTTTTTGGCCTCAACAAATAACCCAGAGGTCCCCAAGGAGCATCCAATAACAGCAATTAGCACAAGGACCCAGACTATTGTGTTAAACACAAGCATCAGCTCACTTGGGGTCTAACGAATTGTGGAGAACAGAGCTCCTGAGTTTTTCCAAAGACCCATTTTGCCACTGAAAGAGCTTCAGAGACTCCCGGACTCCACCAGAAGAGCTCCACATCTCCTCACCAGTGACACCAGTTCAGTCTTTGAGTTGATAAACTCTTCAAACAGGATAAACTCTTCAAAAAAGGGTCCTGCACTTGGGGCCCAACAACCCTGAGCAGAACTACAGACTGGGAGAAGCCTGGCTGGAAAACTACCAGGAGGAGAGGGACCTGGGGGTGTTGGTTGACAGCAACTGACCATGAGGCAGCAGTGTGCCCAGGTGGCCAAGAAGGCCAATGGCATCTTGGCTTGGATCAGAAATGGTGTGACCAGCAGGGCCAGGGAGGTTCTTCTCCCTCTGGACTCAGCACTGGTGAGGCTGCTCCTTGAATCCTGTGTTGAGTTGTGGGCCCCTCAGCACAACAAGGATGTTGAGGCTCTGGAGAGAGTCCAGAGAAGAGCAATGAAGCTGGTGAAAGGGCTGGAGAACAGGCCCTATGAGGAGTGTCTGAGAGAGCTGGGGGTGTTTATCCTGGAGAAGAGGAGGCTGAGAGGAGACCTCATTGCTCTCTCCAACTACCTGAAAGGAGGTTGTGGAGAGAAGGGATCTGGGCTCTTCTCCCAAGGGACAGGGGACAGGACAAGAGGGAATGGCCTCAAGCTCCACCAGGGGAGATTTAGGCTGGAGATTAGGAGGAAGTTTTTCACACAGAGGGTCATTGGGCATTGGAATAGGCTGCCCAGGGAGGTGGTTGATTCCCCTTCCCTGGAGGTGTTTAAGGGACGGGTGGATGAGGTCCTGAGGGACATGGGTTAGTGTTTTATGGGACTGGTTGGACTCGATGATGTGATGGGTCTCTTCCAACCTGGTCGTTCTATGATTCTATGATATGGTTATTTTCTGCCTCTCCTATAAAAACACAGAAACCCGGAACCTTTCCAAAGCACAGAAATGATGTGTGGGTCCAACCCCCACCCATCGCAGGGCAAGGAGATGGGGACATCGCTCGGGTGTCACCATTGTTCCCAGGACTCCGAATTGTGACTGATCCTGTATATCTGAGGCTCCAAGGTTTATAGACACATGAGGGTGTTTCACCCACGATCCCGAATTTCCCAGGTTCTGTGGATTTAAACTTATTTGAACACAGTTTTCTGTGGTTTAATCTACCATTATTTCAGATCAAATCTGGGTAGGAAAATAGCCGACACTCTTTTTTTTTTTGCTGCTGTTTCCCACCCACAACCCCCCCCCTTTTTAAAGGAAAGAGCTTTATCTTAATTAAAGTTTAATTAAGGATCACGTTTGGCAGTACTTTTCACACCGATCTACACCAGCAGATTTTCTAAGGCTTAACTTTATCGTGCAGAAAATCCTCTTTTATTACTCCCAACCTGTTGTAAAAGCTGTTGGCACCGAGCGGTGGCTGCTTCATTCAGTGGCCTTGTTTGCCGCTGGAAAATTCCCAAGTCTCTGGAGATAGCACCACTGTGGTTCAATTTAATATCTGTCCTATCACTACAAGACTCCAGCTCATTATTAATGATACTATTCATTAATTTCTTGTTGGGCTGATGTTGTTATTTATTAAAATATTAAAGAAAGCTCCCGAGACACATACATAATGAGGGACACCTCCATCTCGCGAGCTGCGCCAGCCGAGGGGAATGAATATCGCGGAGATTTACCCACCCCGGCTCGCTCCATCCCTCCCTCATTAGTCCTGCTACATCTCTGAGTGACACTGTAAATTCATTCTGTGCTCCGTCCAATTGGAGCCTGATACAAATGGGGGGGCTCTGGTGGTTTTTTTTTTTTTTTTTAATGAGCCATTCCTATGCAAAATGAATCGACGACTGTCTAACTCATCTAATCTGCCTGCGTTTGGGGGAAGGACTAAATTGCCTATATTTATATAGGAAATAAATAAAAGGCGACATATTTTTTTTATTTTTTTTTTTTATCCCTTTCCGGCCTCGCATTGGGAGAATTTCAACGCCATCAATTCTGCGCTTTAAGAACCTGCCGCCTTAGTTAGCTGAAGCCCAGCGTGTGACATTTAAACGCGTGATGGTTGTGTTTAAAAAAAAAAAGCCTCCCCAAGCACTTTGTACCCCTGAGCTGGCCATTTGATGCCTTTCCTCACGCGCTCAGGTAGCTCCGACGGAAATTCCGAGGGCGCTTGATGTATTGCTCACCCTTTTAATCAGAGGGATTTCAGGTCGCATCTGCTCGGAGCATATGAACCTCTACCCGGAGCCGTACGAGGCTGCTGCGTATGGCAAAATAAATCAAATAAACTCGTCATTAATTTAGCGATGATGTCACACTTCTATTTTGTTTAGTGGAAGAAGGGGGTAGCATGAAGGGTCTTTTATTTTTTTTTTTTTTTGAAATTATGAAATCTACATAACAATCGAGGGAGCATCTGAAGGTAAAGTTTTAATTCGCTCTATACGGTTGTTATTTTCAAATAATTCCGGTGGGGAAGAAATACCTCAGTGTTTTAAGAGGATTAGCTGGGTGTAAATTGCAGCCTGTTTGGATCCCTCTTTTAATAATGGACCCTCTCCTCTCCATCCACACCCCGTGCAGCAGCTTTGTGCGGCTCGGAGGCTGCTTGTCCGCACCTAGAAGGTCTTTGTACTCAAAGTTTAGAGCAATTTGTAACAAGAGTTTCCTGAAGTGAACAATGTGTTGCCTTAGGAATCACAGATTCACCAGGTTGGAAGAGACCCATCGGATCATCGAGTCCAGCCATTCCTATCAAACACTAACCCATGTCCCTCAGGACCTCGTCCACCCACACCTTAAACCCCTCCAGGGAAGGGGAATCAACCCCCTCCCTGGGCAGCCTCTACCAATATCCAATGACCCTTTCCATGAAAAATTTTTTCCTAATGTCCAGCCTGACCCTCCCTTGGTGGAGCTTGAGGCCATTCCCTCTTGTCCTGTCCCCTGTCCCTTGGGAGAAGAGCCCAGCTCCCTCCTCTCCACAACCTCCTTTCAGGGAGTTGCAGAGAGCAATGAGGTCTCCTCTCAGCCTCCTCTTCTCCAGGATAAACACCCCCAGCTCTCTCAGTTGCTCCTCTTCTTCTCCAGCCCCTTCCCCAGCTTCGTGGCTCTTCTCTGGACTCACTCTGGAGCCTCAACATCCTTCTTGTGTGATTGAGTCTCTAAACCTAGAAACTCCCTTTGTTTAAAGAGAATAAGTCCATTATTAGACAGGACAAGAGGGAATGGCCTCAAGCTCCACCAGAGGAGATTTAGGCTGGAGATTAGGAGGAAGTTTTTCACACAGAGGGTCATTGGGCATTGGAATAGGCTGCCCAGGGAGGGAGTTGATTCACCTTCCCTGGAGGTGTTTAAGGGACGAGTGGATGAGATCCTGAGGGACATGGTTTATGTTTGATAGGAATGGTTGGACTCGATGATCCGATGGGTCTCTTCCAACCTGGTTGTTCTATGATTCTATGGTTATTTTATGTTTCTTGCTCACAGCCTGTCCTGACCACCTGAATGAGCTCTTTGACTTCATTTTCTCTTCTCAGAGTTGACACCAGTTGAAGTTTTCTGCGGAGCCTTTGTGAGCTGCTTTTAGTGGGCGGCACATCTGCTATAGAATCATAGAACACCCAGGTTGGAAGAGACCCATCGGATCATCGAGTCCAAGTTTGGGAGAACCCTGGACGCCTGCCTCCGCGGCCAAAATCCTCCTGAAGAAGGTTTCTAGTGGAAACTCTTGTCTTCAGTGTGGTTTTATATTCCCATTAGTGCACAGGTCGCGTGTGCCATGTGGTGTGTAGCAGCTCTGTACCAGCCAGGTAGGAACATCTGGCCTGTAGCAATTAGCACTCATTTGTGTGAGCAGGATTCTGCTGAAACCATTGAATATGAGCATATATTTATTTACACTTACATATTATTTATACATTATATCTATTATATTTACATTTACATATTTATATTTACACTTTTTACTCATGTGGTAGCAAATGGGTTGAGGATGCATCAGTCCAAAGGGGAAAGTTCACCAAAGTTGGGTTTTCCTCCACACTTTCATCATCTTAAAGTTTATTTTTTTTTTTTTAGACAGTTATGAATTTGATTTTTGAACAAGCGTCACGAGAGATATTTCGTGAAGATGCTCCTCATGGGTGTTTCTAGAAATCAGGTTTAGGCTTTGAGGTGGGTTTATCTCCCTCACAGGAGGATTTTCCACGTGGCTGTTGAGAGCTTGATCAAGTAGAACTCTATTTTTTTTTCTTGATTAATACTCTGTTCACACCATCGAAATCTCTCTAATGTGCATATAGAGGCTGTGTGTGACGTGAGGTCACCCAATGAGGTAGTCATGGACCAGGAGGATCTGTGGGTGAAATTTTAATTTTGCTTGGACTGAGGAAAGAGTCTGCTCTGAAGCTAAAAAGGAAGGCGGCCGCTTGGCTTCATGAAAGGTATTCCGGTGCTCCCCTAAGAACTCTAACCTGTGCTTTGTGCTCTAAGTCAAAGCTCAATGTTATTAATGATAATTAAAGGGATAGGGAAGTCTCACACTCCCCAATAGCAAAGGCGAGAGTGGATCTTGAATAGAAGTGATGGAAGAAGCAAAGTTCAGAGTATTGTGCCCCTGAGATCTGAGAGCACTTGGGGAAAAAAAAGAAACCTCTGCCCCTCCAGCCTCTGAGCATTGACATCTCCAGCCGACCAGAGTGCTCCGACAAGTCCCTTCATGTATGTTAACGATGCTCACCCTCTGATCATCTGATAATAATTTTGGACTTACGGTTGAAACCCAGTTGCAGAGAGTTATTTGTCTGGTTTAGAATCACAGAAAGATGGAATGGTTTGTGTTGGAAGGGACCTCCAAGCCCATCCAGTCCCACTCCTGCCATGGGCAGGGACACCTCCCACTGGCTCAGGGGCTCCAAGCCCCATCCAGCCTGCCCTTGAACCCCTCTAGGGATGGGGCAGCCACCCCTGCTCTGGGCAGGGATTATTTGAAATATAAAGAAATATTTGCATGATTTTATTCCAATAATACCTTTTCCAGTCACTATAGGTTGATTCAAGCTTGTCTTTAATGTTTAGTGTTTGATAGGAATGGTTGGATTCGATGATCCGGTGGGTCTCTTCCAACCTCGTGATTCTATGACTCTATGAAAAATGAGCCCCAGACTACACTGTTAATTTGTCCTGTTTCTACAGCTCTAGAAGCATCGATATCTTCACACACTATTCCTAAGCTCATGATTAAAAGTCAGTAGCTCTGGAACTGTTAAGCGCCAGTAAATCCCATCTCGCCTCAGTGCTGCAAAGCTGCCAGCACTGTGCCTAGTGTCCAACTGCAGCCTCCTCAGCAAATCCAGATCACTGAATGCATCTGGAGGGCAGGCTTCACTGTGAAATTAAATCATAGAATCATAGAATCGCCAGGTTGGAAGAGACCCATCGGATCATCAAGTCCAACCATTCCTATCAAACACTAACCCATGTCCCTCAGCACCTCATCTACCCGTCCCTTAAACACCTCCAGGGAAGGTGAATCAACCACCTCCCTGGGCAGCCTGTTCCAATGCCCAATGACCCTTTTCATGAAAAACTTCCTCCTAATCTCTAGACTAAATCTCCCCTGGTGGAGCTTGAGGCCATTCCCTCTCTTCCTGTCCCTTGGGAGAAGAGCCCAGCTCCCTCCTCCCCACAACCTCCTTTCAGGGAGTGGCAGAGAGCAATGAGGTCTCCTCTCAGCCTCCTCTTCTCCAGGATAAACACCCCCAGCTCTCTCAGATGCTATTCATAAGGTCTGTTCTCCAGCCCCTTCCCCAGCTTTGTTGCTCATCTCTGTACTCGCTTCAGAGCCTCAACATCCTTCTTGTGGTGAGAGGCCCAGAACTACACAGAGTATTCAAAGAGAGAGCTGTTCAGGCTGCTTTCGGAGTGCCCAGAGTGTTGGTATTAAATAGCCCCAATCCCTTTGATCACAAAAACTGAAAAAAAACATAGAATCATGGAATGGTTTGGGTTGGAAGGGACCTCAAAGCCCATCCAGTTCCACCCCTGCCCTGGGCAGGGACACCTCCCACTGGATCAGGGGCTTCCAACCCCATGAGAGCAGAATGCAAAAATCGCAGGGGGATTGGCACTGGATGAGCTTTAAGGTCCCTTCCAACCCAAACCGTTCCATGAAATCGGTTGTGAATTGTTCCATGAGAAGCCATCGCAACAATCCAACAATTGGAGTTCAAAGGCTGCGGGATTATTTTTTTTTTTTTTTTGCCTTTGGTTTCTTTCAGTTAACTGTGAAAGGTTTTAATTGGGCTCCGTAATGTCACGTTTCGCTGGAAATACGTCGCCAAAGCCTGCGGAGCCCTCACCGGAGCTCTCGCTTGTGATTTGTGGGAAGGGACAATTTGCTGGAGGTCTCCGAGGCTCTGTGGGGAGGGTTAATAACTCCTGCAGAGGTGGGAGAAAAGAAAGAATTTTATGTCTCCGGCAACCTGCGAGACTGTGAGATGTTTCCAAGTGTAATTTTCTTGAAGTTAAAGTTGAGGTTATTAAGGTTCACTTAGCAGATAAAGTTTGCCACAATTTTCTTGGTCTCTATGATAAGATGACAAGATTTCTAATTTATAAAACCAGAGCAGTGTGTTGGGGGCTCTGAACCATGCTCAAGGGATACACTGAGGTACTTCCAGCTCTTCTCTTTCACATGTATTTTTATTTACAAGGAAATTTGAAAGCAACGTGCTTGAACTTCACTCAGTAACCCCTATGGGTCGCTTTCAATTTGTTTGTCTTTGTGCGTCGCCTGTGGCATCCGTATAATTGCCAAAAAGGATGGGGAGCTGGGAGTCTCACGGAGAGTGCCACTCGGTTTGAGCTGCTGGCATCCCGGACCTGCCGAGCTGTTGTGTTTCTGACCACTCTATGAACAGCTTCTCCTTTGGAACTGCTGGGAAAACACGTCACCTTTGAAAGAGGGACAGGTTGATATCAATGTGGAGGAAGAAAAGTGGGTTTGTATGGAAACCTGGAATATTTTGGTGTTTCTGACTTGCGGTTGTGTCACAGCTTTGGAGACATGAAGCTTATCTCTGCATGACATGAAATGGGAGGCTCTGCAAAGGGACCTAAACAGGCTGGATCCATGGGCTGAGACCAATGGGATGAGGTTTAACACGGCCAAATGCTGCATCCTGCACTTGGGGCACAACAACCCTATGCAGAGCTACAGACTGGGAGAAGTCTGTCTAGAAAGCTGCCAGGAGGAGAGGGACCTGGGGGGGGTTGGTCAACAGCCGACTGACCATGAGCCAGCAGTGTGCCCAGGTGGCCAAGAAGGCCAAGGGCATCTTGGCTTGGATCAGAAACGGTGTGACCAGCAGGGCCAGGGAGGTGATTCTCCCTCTGGACTCAGCACTGGTGAGACTGCTCCTCGAATCCTGTGTTGAGTTGTGGGCCCCTCAGCACAAGAAGGATGTTGAGGCTCTGGAGCAAGTCCAGAGAAGAGCCATGAAGCTGGGGAAGGGTCTGGAGAACAGGCCCTATGAGGAGCGTCTGAGAGAGCTGGGGGTGTTTATCCTGGAGAAAAGGAGGCTGAGAGGAGACCTCATTACTCTCTCCAACTCCCTGAAAGGAGATTGTGGAGAGGAGGGAGCTGGGCTCTTCTCCCAAGGGACAGGGGACAGGACGAGAGGGAATGGCCTCAAGCTCCACCAGGGGAGATTTAGGCTGGAGATTAGGAGGAAGTTTTTCCCAGAAAGGGTCATTGGGCATTGGAATAGGCTGCCCAGGGAAGGGGTTTATTCACCTTCCCTGGAGGTGTTTAAGGGACGGGTGGATGAGGTGCTGAGGGACATGGGTTAGTGTTTGATAGGAATGGTTGGACTCGATGATCCGATGGGTCTCTTCCAACCTGGTTGTTCTATGAACCTTCTCTACATGAAATCCCCTCCTTATATCAGGGGTTCTCCTGCTTCACAATCGCGTGAGCTGGGGAATCATAGAACGACCAGGTTGGAAGAGACCCAGTGGATCATCGAGTCCAACCATGGACTCATGGAATCAGCTGAGCCACCTGGAAGATTTTCCCAATAATAACAACTTTAAAAAGTGCAGTTAGCTCTGCTCCACGTGCTTTCCCTTAAAGCTGCTCTTGGAACTTTGGGGCCTTTACCTAGCAAAAGAAGGAACGAGCTGCTCTCAGGAGCTTGTGACCCTCACAAATAATTTATGACCAAGTCAATTCTTAACGTTCTTTTAAACACGCTGCTCGGGGCAACCTGTTCCAGGGCCTTCCCACCCTCAAAGCAAAACATTTCTTCTCGAGATCTTACCTCAACCTCCTCTCTTTCAGCTTCAATATGTATTTAGTGTCTTTTTTTTGGGATGGAGACACCAGAAGAGGATAAATTTTCCCGTTAATGGCTTTGCTAATAGCATATATGTTGCTAAAGCCACCTTCCTCTTCCCACTTGATATTAAGTTTCCTGCTACTGACATATGAGATTAAGAACGAGAGAGAGAGAGAGCACAAAAAGTTATTTCTGTCTCTTTGCAGTTTTCTTAGTGTGAGAGAGCAGCTACCTTCCCTATCAGCTCTGTTTGTTGTATTAATGAGGGAAAAATAGCCATTAACTGGCCTTAAGCATGTACTTGAATTTCAATAAGTGGTTTCTTTGCATAACCAAGAAGAGATTACAGAGCAGACTTAGCAGCTCCTGGAAATGGCCAATTTTTTAAAACACAGGCACTTCATTTGTAAGGTTTTCAAATGCTCAGATGGATATCTTGAATTAAACACCCCATCATCTGAGCTCATCCGCTGTTTGATTTTTTTTTTTTTTTTAGGCCTTGCTGCTCCATCCAGACTAAAGATAAAAAGGCAGGCGTTAAAAATGTATATATATGCTCAGCTCTCTAATTGCCTAATACCCCTCCACACGTTGCTTAAAAGAGCCTCACGGCCGCCGACGACTTATGTATATTCCACAGGCAAAATTTTATTGATTTCTTCGGCAGGTCTCGTGACAGAAGGAAGCACAAAGACAGGAGAGTGGCTAATACGGCTGTTTAAATTCTCGGAAAGGCCTTAGTTTTAGATATAATGTGATATATAACGTGATATATGTGACATATATATTTAGATATAATGTGATATATAATTCTCCATCCCCGCAGTACCACTTACGTGGTGAAAACCAGGCGTCCCCTCTCTGGCTCAGCAGAAATGGGTTTGCTGGAACTCCAGGCCGGGGAGAGCGGGGGCTCCCTGGGGCAGCCAGTGCCCACCTGATTCTGAATCACACACATTAGGAGCTTTACCCAGTGCTGCAAATTGATTCTGAGTGCGACGCTGCCTTTAAATCCTGCTTCCCCGCGTCCAGGTACTCCAATGGAACATGCTCATCGCTGAGCACACCCGCTTTTGCCATCCAGGGCCAAGATGGTTGCAGAACAACCCAGCCCAGGTTCAGATTAAGACCTTTATTTTGTTGTTTTTCTATCCCTAGGAGCACTGATTTCTGGCTTTCTTTTCCTATCAACGAGCTGGAATGGGAACATTCTGTGTATTTTGCAGCTAAAGATGACACAAAGCAGTGTTGAAGTGTGGATCTGCTGGAGGGTCGGGAGGTTCTGCAAAGGGACCTAAGCAGGCTGGATCCATGGGCTGAGACCAATGGGATGAGGTTTAACACGACCAAATGTCGGGTCCTGCACTTGGGGCACAACAACCCTGAGCAGAGCTACAGACTGGGAGAAGTCTATCTAGAAAGCTGCCAGGAGGAGAGGGACCTGGGGGTGTTGGTCGACAGCGACTGACCATGAGGCAGCAGTGTGCCCAGGTGGCCAAGAAGGCCAAGGGCATCTTGGCTTGGATCAGAAATGGTGTGACCAGCAGGGCCAGGGAGGTGATTCTCCCTCTGGACTCAGCACTGGTGAGGCTGCTCCTCGAATCCTGTGTTCAGTTGTGGGCCCCTCAGCACAAGAAGGATGTTGAGGCTCTGGAGCGAGTCCAGAGAAGAGCAACGAAGCTGGTGAAGGGGCTGGAGAACAGACCTTATGAGGAGTGACTGAGAGAGCTGGGGGTGTTTAGCCTGGAGAAGAGAGGAGACCTCATTGCTCTCTCCAACTCCCTGAGCGGAGGTTGTGGAGAGGAGAGAGCTGGGCTCTTCTCCCAAGTGACAGGGGACAGGACGAGAGGGAATGGCCTCAAGCTCCACCAGGGGAGATTTAGGCTGGAGATTAGGAGGAAGTTTTTCATGGAAAGGGTCATTGGGCATTGGAATAGGCTGCCCAGGGAGGTGGTTGATTCCCCTTCCCTGGAGGTGTTCAAGGGACGGGTGGATGAGGTGCTGAGGGACATGGGTTAGTGTTTGATAGGAATGGTTGGACTCGATGATCCGATGGGTCTCTTCCAACCTGGTTGTTCTATGATTCTATGATTTGCACCCTCCAGTTTGTGTAGTCACCAGGCAGCCTCAGCTTTCTCGGTGGTCCCTGCACTTTAGCTACTTGTAAATTGCTTCACGTTACTCTACGTTAAACATTTCATTGGAGGTCACAATTATCCTAATGGAATTATACAGATATTTCATTTGGCGATGCTAAGAGA
This sequence comes from Coccyzus lansbergi, assembly GCA_033558105.1. Classification (NCBI taxonomy): domain Eukaryota; kingdom Metazoa; phylum Chordata; class Aves; order Cuculiformes; family Coccyzidae; genus Coccyzus; species Coccyzus lansbergi. Next base: position 110,747 of record JAUMJK010001062.1, read on the forward strand.
TGCTCCGTTACTAATTATTTTAATGTTTTCTTTGCAACTCTACATGCGAAGGTCCCTCCCTGCCTTTTGTGACAAATAGGAACCACGAGTCACAATGATTTTTGTATTCCTGTTCCTTACTTGCAGTGAGATGCAGCCACTGGTCAAGTCGCTATAAATCCATTTCATTTGAATAACAGGCTTATGGTAGAATCATAGAACAACCAGGTTGGAGGAGACCCACTGGATCATCAAGTCCAACCCTTCCTATCAAACACTAACCCATGTCCCTCATCACCTCCAGATGTCCCTAAAAATCAAGCCGAAAGAGCTCACGCAGTACAAGAAGCACCTTTGGAGCATCAGCTGCACTGACATCCTTACAGGTATCGATGCAACGAGCTGTTCAGCTCGCACAGAAATTATTTGGAATCAAATTGCCGTTGCGACTCTGACCAAGTTGCTCCCTGCTAGACGGTTTTTTTCCGTGCTTCTCGTCACAAATATTACAGATATTTCGACCGCGTTTCTGCGGGTTTGTTTAAGGAAATATTATGGCTTTTTTAAGGAAATATCCTTTTAACCCATTTAAGGAAATATGATCTTTTTTAAGGAAATATCCTTTTAACCTGCTTTGTAACAAATAAACCTGAGGGACACGGGTTAGTGATTGGTGGGAATGGTTGGACTCGATGATCCGGTGGGTCTCTTCCAACCTGGTCGTTCTGTGATTCTATGAAATAGGTTATTCTCCCCAAATATCTGGTGACCCACAAAGTGCAAGATACACACAGTCTTTCTTTTCTTTTTTTTTTTTCTCTTTCAGCTACAGGGAAATTCCTCGGACTGAGAAGCAGGCAATCTTTTCTGTTTCCTTGGAATCCGAAGAGCTAATATGCTTTAAGAAAAGCTCCCAATAGGTATTGGATTCCTGCTGCAGGCAGGTTTTATTTTTTTTTTTTCCCCCTCTATTTCTGATGTTGGACTAACAGAGGCGCTTTCAGAATTCCTCAGTCGCTTTGCCCCCAAAATCTCAGTGCCCTTATTTTGACTCAGGTTTGATTAGGGCTGCTCTCGCTTATTATAGATTAAAATCGCATTCAAAGTCTCGGCGGCTTGAGCTTTACCGTAATCCAAGCAAAATCGCCATCGCTCATCTGATTCCGCACCCCCTTTTTTTTCCTAAAGCTTTTTGCCACCTGCGTGGAACTCCTGCTATCTGGGTTTTTTTATTATTATTTTTTTTTTTTTTGTATGCGACTGCCATTAGACTGAAATGATTTTTCTTCAGTTTGCTCAAAGACAGATTTTAAAGTCACGTCCCCGAGGTAGCAGGGAAGTCGATCCCCTAAGCTACTCAGTCGTTGTTTGCTTTTTTTAACATGTAATATCCTATTTCTAAGCCCCGCGTGCGATTTAAAATACAGCACACGCCACCTAAATATGTCCTTTGGAAATTTTGCAATGTGGCATTTAATGGAAATTAACTGCTTGCGTCGTCGTGTTGTTTTGGTGCCCCCTCCCCCCACTCCCAGCCTGAAATATAAGTAAATTGACTTTATGTTATTTATCATATTATTATCATACTTAGCATATTATATATGACTTTATTTATCATATCATATAGGACTTTATCATATCATATAGGACTGTATTTATCATATCGTACATGACTTTATTTATCGTATCATATAGGACTTTATCATGTCATATAGGACTATTTTTCATATCATATAGGACTATTTATCATATCATATAGGACTGTATTTATCATATCGTACATGACTTTATTTATCATATCATATAGGACTTTATCATGTCATATAGGACTATTTTTCATATCATATAGGACTATTTATCATATCATATAGGACTTTATTTATCATATCATATAGGACTTTATTTATCATGTCATATAGGACATTATTTATCATATCATATAGGACTTTATTTATCGTATCATATAGGACTTTATCGTATCATATAGGACTTTATCATATCATGTCATATAGGACATTATTTTACATATGATATAGGACTTTATCATATCATATAGGACTTTATTTATCACATCATATATGACTATTTATTGTATCATATATGACTTTATCATATCATATAGGACTTTATCATATCATATAGGACTTTATTTATCATGTCATATAGGACATTATTTATCATATCATATAGGACTTTATCATATCATATAGGACTTTATTTATCGTATCATATAGGACTTTATCGTATCATATAGGACTTTATCATATCATATAGGACTTTATCATATCATGTCATATAGGACATTATTTTACATATGATATAGGACTTTATCATATCATATAGGACTTTATTTATCACATCATATATGACTATTTATCATATCATATATGACTTTATCATATCATATAGGACTTTATCATATCATATATGACTATTTATCGTATCATATAGGACTTTATCGTATCATATAGGACTTTATCATATCTTATCATATATGACTTTATTTATCATATCATATATGACTTCATGTTATTTATTTATTTAGAAATATATTTCTGTCTTTTCCCCTTTGTCAGAGCTCCTTGACTTTAAACCAACGTAGTCGTAATAATCCTGTTGAGTTCGTTTAAACTGCATCCAAGGAGATTTAATTTGAAGTACGAGTAGTTCACCTAAAAATTAAACCTGCACCTCTAAGCCATTAGTTCTGTTTTAACAGCACCTGAAGGCACAGATCTGCACCAGTTAAACCTCCGTGGTTCTGGCAGAGCTGAGAGCAGCAAAGGGTTACTGGAGCCCAGGCACTGCGAGTCCAAGCAACAGGGCTCCGTTGCCTTTAATTTGTCCGTGTCTTTCATTTGATACCACCAGTATTAATAGCTTTGCGAGGAAATTCTGCAGTCATTAATCATAATAATTAATCAGATCCAATTATATTGCATATAAATGCGAACAAATTGCTGAAAAAATAATGATCTATCACCAACGTGTCACGAGGAAAAAGAGACTAAAATAGTAATTAGAAGCAGGGATTTAGTTGTGTACAAGTGCTCCGCAACTGATTTTTTAGCGACGCGATGATCTGATGATGTAATTAGCAGCGAGAAAGTCTCGCAGGCTTTTGCAGCAGACCCCTTAATGACTGTGAGACTCGGGAGGAAAAAAAAATCCTTCTATCAGGGACTGGTTTTATGTTTGTGATCAGAAAGGAGACCAGAAAAATATGGCTTTGGGGTATTTTGGACCAAGTGTGCCCTCGTTACATGTCGTCATGATCCGATGGGTCTCTTCCAACCTGATTGTTCTATGATTCTATGACAGTTTCCAAAAACCCCTCTGACATGGGCACAGGGCAGCGTTTCCCCCTGTACAAAGGGTGTGATCAGGTATAGATTTGTCCAGCTCCCTGGGAATATCCAAGTGGGAATGTTCTATAAAAAGAACCCGTGTTTTGCCTTCACTGCCAGGCACCGTGGAGCCAATTTCTGCTCGAAGCAGCGAGTTGGGTTTGTTTTTAATCTTCGAACTCTGCTTGCGTGTGGCACGAGATGCTCCACTGCCTCCCCTCTCTCCCAAATTATAGACTCATAGAACAACCAGGTTGGAAGAGACCCATTGGGTCATCAAGTCCAACCATTCCTATCAAACACTAACCCATGTCCCTCAGCACCTCATCCACCCATCCCTTAAACACCTCCAGGGAAGGTGAATGAACCCCCTCCCTGGGCAGCCTATTCCAATGCCCAATGACCCTTTCTGGGAAAAACTTCCTCCTAATCTCTAGCCTAAATCTCCCCTGGCGGAGCTTGAGGCCATAAATCCACTCGGCCCTTCCTCTCCCTCCCAGGAGGCTCTTCCAAGGGGCTCTGGGTGGCTTTCCCATGGGGCTCTCGGTGCTCTCCAAGCTGCTCTGCTCTCCCCGTGCTCTCTGCTGATGAGCAGGCATTAAGCCAGTATTAAAACTCTCCTGTTTAGGAAAAGCCCCCCCAGACCTCTGCGGCGTCCTGCGTGGGCCCAGTGGATTACACTTGAAACAGTTAACTGAAGATTGATGAGGGGGTTTAGGAGAGCTTTTCTACTTGAAAATAAATGTGAAGTTCATCATAGTTTCCAATACTAAGCACTGCACTTTGCCGCCTTTGATCTCGGTGTTGTGACTACTACAAAGAAATAAAACCTTATCTTACCTTTTCCAGCATCTACTGCAGAAGACCTCAATAATGCATAAGAACATCTGGAAGTGCGGTAATTTCAGCTATCGGAGATAAGAATTGACACAAAACAGGTAAACCCTACAAAGTCGTCGTGTTGAAATGAGCTGATTAAGGTCTGGGAACATAAAACATCATGTATAGCGGTTTCATGCTTGCTGCATCTTCCCATTTTATATCTAAAATAAAATTAAAAAAAAAAAAAAAAGAGAGGAATGCCAATTATTTAATCTTTCCCTGGACGTTTAATAGGTTGATTAGCTGGGAGCTGTATTATATTTTTCCATAAAGAGACAGGGGTGAGTGCAAACCTCTCGCAGCACGAATCTATTTAGAGTTAACCGTCAGCCTGTAGGAAATACACGGGCACAGTAAACAGGGGGTTGGAATGACAATTTTTTACTGGTTGCAAGTGCTAATTGCGACTTTCTCGAGGGGATAGAATTAATCACCTGCTAGATTTACAGTCTCTAGGTTGAGACCCGAGGATGGAGGCAATAAGGAAAGCTCTTGAGGGACATATCATATGGTGAGTCTAAATATCAGTCTCTGTGCATATGTAAATTGGCAACAAAAGTTTTTTCAAAGCTGGAGTATGCTAATTTCAAACAGGCAAGACTAAAGGTAGCTTTTAGCAGCTGTTTAACGTCTGCCTGTGGGTGGTAGAGAGAGCTTAAAATACAAGCAAACAGTGGTGCATCAGTAATTAAGCAACATTTTGCCGAGCATAAATAATTCTGTTTATATCGCTCTTTGAAGAGTATGGAATACGAAATAACACATCCAGTGTGCACCTTTGGTCACCAGAGGTTAACTCCTCTCCCTCTTCACCTTTCCTCCTCTCCGCACTTTAGTTTTTGTTTTAGGCAAGAATTAAACGAGGGTTCGGCGTCGCTTCCCCATCTCACTTGGGGATTAACGAACTTCATGTCACATTGCGGCAAAGCGAGCGCGGAGAAAGTTCCTCGTGTTAACAGTTCAACAGCCGAACTCCGATAATTTCGCCTCCCGGACTCAACCTCCCTTCTGCTCTGAAGTGGCTCCATGGCGGAGATGGAGCTATTTTTAGAGCTCGGCGCTTCCACCGGATAGGCACAGTTGATAAAATTATGCTATATGTGCCATTTTGCTAAACTGTAAAAATCAGTGAGTCAACTCGGCTATTTTCAAGGTCATAAGGCTGTTGATAATCCATAAAACAAAACAGCCTGACTTTTTGCAGTTGTTATAATTTAAATTATTGCCTGCGCTAAAATAATAAGGTGGTTGCCATTACGGTGCTCTCCTAAAGCAGAGAGCTGCTGGAGGGATGGAACACAAAACGCTCGTGCGATTTTCACAGCTGCTCGGAACTCGCCGAACTGGCTGAGAGTCTGAAAAACTAAAACAGAAAAACTAAAAAAAAAAAAAAAAAAAAAAAAATCTCTCTCTCATTTGATGCCGTTAAAAACCTTGAAATTAATCACAAGGAAGATGAAAGACGTAACATGATTTGGAAACATCTAGTCTGGAAAAAGGGATTAGAAGTCCTGGCTGTGATAAGAGGAAGGGGTTTAAAACTTGGGTTTGATTAACTGTTGATGGTTTAAAGAATTAGTGGTTGCAAACGGCAGTGGTTAGCAGAGGGAATCCTCCGCACCCGTGTTGCTATAGCAAAGGCTGAAGGGACCACCGTTGCCATTTTAGTAGGACTCCTGTGGCTGGTTTGCTGTGCTGGGAGGGGACTGGGAGCTCTCGGAGGGGACTGGTTGCTCTCGGAGGGGACTGGGAGCGCTCGGAGAGGGAAGGGAGGTGTTCATGCAGCAGAAATGCCAATCACAGAGTGGTTTGCGCATTGGGGTGTGTGCATATGTGCCAAGGGGACTCTCTGCTGCACTGGGCTTTGGAGGCTGCACCCTGACCCAGGAGACCTCGGGCAAACTGGTCCAGCCCCTCTGTGTTTATCTTTTCCATATCTCCTTGGAAGTTCAGTTGGCCTTACAGGTCTCCTTGCTGCTTCCCACAGCATTTGGGGGTTGTACCCTGACCAGGAGGCCTCGGACAAACAGGCCCAACTCCTCTGTTTTTATCATTTCCATATCTCCTTGGAGGTGCAGTTGGCCTTACAGGTCTCCTTGTTTCTTCCCACAGCAGGAGCAGCAGTGCTGGGGACTCGTGGTGCACCTTGGCTTGGCCTTTCCAAACACCTCCAAGGCAACTTGGCTCCCAGTTTCTTGTCATAGAATCATAGGACCATAGAACAACCAGGTTGGAAGGGACCCATCGGATCTTCCAGTCCAACCATTCCTATCAAACACTAAACCAAGTCCCTCGAGACCTCATCTACCTGTGCCTTAAACACTTCCAGAGAAGGTGACTCAACCACCTCCCTGGGCAGCCTATTCCAATGCCCAATGACCCTTTCTGTGAAAATAGAATCATAGAACAACCAGAACAACCATTCCGGCTATTTTTTTTTTTTTTTTTTTTTTTTTGCCTCCCCTCAGAATCTCATCACCTAGTTCTTTGAGTTTAATTATTCATTTCCTAATTCGCTCGCCTCTCCCTGCAGAACTCGCGCGGCAATTTGTCATCGTGGCAATGAACGACGTCGCGTGGGTCAGAGCTGAGGCGCGAGTGCTAGAGTCGAGGCTGATGGGGAAATTTTCCCTGAGCCCAGCTCCCAGCACAGCTCCTTACAGACCCCAGAATGACCACGACCATCACTTTACAGGCTCCAAATCTCAAGGAAGAAGTGGCATGAAGAATGCGAAGAACCTGCATCTGCACCTATGAATGTTGCTGCCTGGTTCACGGTGCGGAGTCAGAATCAGAGAAAGGTGCTTGGGTTGGAAGGGACATGAAAGATCATCTAATTCTACCCTGGGCAGGGACACCTCCCACTGGCTCAGGGGCTCCAAGCCCCATCCAACCTGGTCTTGAAACCCCTCCAGGCTCTGGGCAGCCTGGGCCAGGGCTTCATCACTCTTATCACAAAGAATTTCTTCCTAATGTTGCATCTAAATCTTCCTCCTTCCAGTTTAAAGCCATTCACCCTCATCCTATCACTCCATGCTCTTGTAAAAAGCCCCTTCCCATTTTTCCTGGAGCCCCTTTCAGCACTGGAAGCTGCTCTAAGGTCTCCCTGGAGCCTTCTTCTCTCCAGGTTGGACAAAACCAACTGTCTCAGAGCTTCTCCAGCCCTCGGATCATCTTTGTGGCCTCCTCTGGACCCCTCTTGCCTCCCATAAAATGAACAGAAGGAGCAGGATTTTGTTTAATCACGAGGACCAACGATGCTGACAGAGTTGACGAACTGGAAATACAATTACGTAAATTATTCTACGTCACTTATTGTGACCTTAGAGGGAGGTGGTGGCTGTGATGCTCTGGGTGGAGGAAAACCTCAAGAATGGGCAATCTACTCCGTATAAACATAAACAGACCAAGAAAACAGAGGTGAGTGGTCCTTGAGACGCTGAAGAGAACAATCCAAGCAGGTTTGGGCTGTGCCAGTTTTTAGAGTGAAACTCGCTCCGAGCTGAAAATTTAGCTTTTTGCTCTATTGCTGTCACAACTCTTGCTGTGCCAGAACAAAGCAATTTAGTGCTTTTTCACACTCTGAAGGAATATTACCTTCCTCGGTGTGTACTTGGCAGTTGGACTGGATCATTAGAGGTCCCTTCCGACTGCCCCACTTTTTAAGCATCCAGGTATTTAATTCCTGAATTAGCAGCCTAGATTTGCAGGTTTGATTAGAGCTGTAATTTTCTAACCCTTTGTCCTAAAGTTTTTTTTCTTTCTTGCCTATGGATATTACTTCTCCAGCCTCATTTTCTTCTGTTTCGCCTGCTTTGGGTGGTAGGTAGGAGCTCTTCTGCCTCTCCAGTTGAAGGAAACCTGTTTTTCAACTGTATTTGAAAAAGAAAAAGCAGTTGATAGTTGCTAAAATCAGTCTAGAAATTAAAATATTTTTGCATTTATGATCATTTGGTCAGCAGGAGAGGTGACTAATGTGTTCACATTGATTTTTTTGGTCTTAAAAAAGGGTTGGGTATAACCATCCTCCAACAACTGAGCAGAAACTCTTGGTTTCCAGAGTAATTTTGTTCTTTTGAACACATCTGACCAAAAGACAGTCTGCTCCCTGCACGGGGGTTGGTTTTTCCCGGGTGCCTCTTCAGGTCGTAGATGCCAGGAGGGTTTGGAATCCTTTCCCACCACCAGGTAGGTTGGATGGGGCTCCCCTTTCTGCACTGCCTTACGTAGAAGAGTTCCCATCTCTCTTGGCTTTGTGAACAACTCAAATCATAGAATCATCAGGTTGGAAGAGACCCATTGGATCATCGAGTCCAACCATTCCTATCAAACACTAAACCATGTCCCTTAGAACCTTGTCCACCCACACCTGAAACACCTCCAGGGAAGGTGAACTCTTGGCTGGGTTCACCTGGGAAAAGCGGTTATTGATCTTCTTGCAGATATTCCTCGTCAATCTATGGAATTTATATTTACCATCATTCCCAAAATAAGAAGCAAACCAAGGGAAAAAAAAATAAGGAAGAAGAGAAAAATGTAATCTGCTTGCAGGGATACAAGAATTCCTGCAGAAACATTGAGTATCGTCTTCATCAAGAAGAGGAGGCTGAGGGGAGACCTCATTGCTCTCTCCAACTACCTGAAAGGAGATTGTGGAGAGGAGGGAGCTGGGCTCTTCTCCCAAGGGACAGGGGACAGGACAAGAGGGAATGGCCTCAAGCTCCACCAGGGGAGATTTAGGCTGGAGATTAGGAGGAAGTTTTTCATGGAAGGGGTCATTGGGCATTGGAATAGGCTGCCCAGGGAGGGGGTTGAGTCACCTTCCCTGGAGGGGTTTAAGGTGTGGGTGGACGAGGTGTGGAGGGGCATGGATTAGTGTTTTATAGGAATGGTTGGACTCAATGATCCGGAGGGTCTCTTCCAACCTGGTGGTTCTACAATTCTATAATTCCTGCTGGGTCTGTGTTCTGGGCTTTCTCTTTGGGTGCACTTAGGGAACTGCAGAAAACTTCTGGGTGTTTTTTTTGGCTGGTGCTCTAAAATCCAGCGAGATGGGGAAGCTTCCCTTGGGAATTCTGGCTTTGGTTCTTGTCCTCGGGATGCACATCCTCGCTGCTCTCTCCTGCGGGTGAGGATGCTGCTTCCTCCAGCTCCAGTGGGTTTTTTATATATGGAAGAGGGAGGAGTCGGTCCCTTAGCTTCTCTCAGAGTAAAAGGCTCATCCCTTCCTGAGGACAATAGTCTGGCTCTGGAATTCTCCATTTTAAAAGTCTATCTGGGGAACAACATCCTCTATTGATTTTTCATTTTATTTGGTTCTTCCCTCGGGGCTTTTTTATTGGTATCATTATGGGACTTGGCTCCTACCTGCTACCAAGCATCTTACAGGCTCTGGTTTACCTCAAACCTAAAGCCAGAGAGAATAACAAATATTTAGCTATTGTTTCATGAATTTTAAAACCGATTTCATTATTGGGGAGAAATAGTTCCTTTATTTCTTTATTTCATTTCCTTTATTTCTTTATTTCCTTTATTTCTTCATTTAATTTCCTTTATTCCTGACTGAAATTTTGACTACTGTCTTTAAACTGGAAAAACAAAGTGTGTGTGTGTGGGAATTTTCCATTTCTCTCCTTTTGAGTAATATTTTACATTTGCTTCAGCATAAATACTTGACAACGAAGCAATCCAATTAAAAGAAAGTAACTGCCGTGGTTGCTGATGTTGTCCCAATAATATTTTGGTATTAAAAAGGAGGCAGTAAGCTCAGAGACACGTCCAGCGAGTCTCTGCCTATCCCAGAAAGGATTTCTTTCAGCTCCAAGAAACTTGCACATTATATTAAGGAAAAAAAAAAAATAAAGCTCTCTTCAGCTGTCACTGCTGCGGTGGCAGAATTTAGTTCTGTTCTCAAGAGCTTCCTTGTCCCACGAGTGCAAAGACAATAGTCGACTATATAGAGAGCCAATAAATCAATTAGCTTTAACAGCCGGCGTTCAGGAAATGCATTTATTCTCTTCAATGAAAACACAGTTTTTACTTGTAGCCATACTTCATACTGTTAAGGTCAATTTTTCATGTGGAAATTAATCCGGCGGATGAAAAACTGCTTGTTGTATATTCCATAAAGCGGGAAAGAGCTGCGCTGGCTGAGGTGGGATCACAAGTTTGTTTTATTTCTAATTATCCTCCTTTAGAGTAATTGAGATTCTAAACAGTGGCTAATAGCCCGGCTGTCTCAAATTACTACTGCCTGGAACATTACCTTTCCAAAAATAAGTGAGCTTTTCAATTGCAACACAACTCCTAAAGCCTGGGTCATTTTAGAACAATTAATTGAGAGAGGTGATTAATAGCTTAATAATGGGTTGCTCGCGCGAGCCCAGGGAAGGCGCAGAAAGGGAATATGCAATTCTGTGTCCCTAAAACATAGACTAATTGAAAACTCAGCGGTTAGTCCTCACGTCTGCCCCAGAGGTTGCTTTTGAGACTTTGGTTTGATGTCAGTCCCAGTAAATCTCTTGCTCCCACTTAACCTCTTGGGTGCTGTGAGCCAAGCGACTGAGACCACCTGCACCTTGGAGCAGCTTCACCTTCCCTGGAGGTGTTTAACCTTCCCTGGAGGGGTTTAAGGGATGGGTAGATGAGGTCCTGAGGAACATGGGTTAGTGTTTGATAGGAATGGTTGGACTTGATGATCTGATGGGTCTCTTCCAACCTGGTTGTTCTATGATTCTATGACTGTGCAGCACAGGCGCTTGGGAGTGGGGGTTCAGGACCAGGTTGGATGGACCTTGGAGCCCCTGAGCCAGTGGGAGGTGTCTGGATCCAGTGGGAGCAGCTGGATGGGCTTTGAGCTCCCTTCTATACCAAACCAGTCCAAGTTTCTAACAGATTGCTTTATGCAAGCCAGTCACACTGGAGAAGAGATTAGGGGGAAGTTTTTCACGGAAAGGGTGATTGGGCATTGGAATAGACTGCCCAGGGAGGTGGTTGATTCCCCTTCCCTGGAGGTGTTTAAGGCACAGGTAGATGATGTGCTGAGGGACATGGGTTAGTGTTTGATAGGAATGGTTGGACCTGATGATCTGATGGGTCTCATCCAACCTGGTGATTCTATGATTCTAAGATGCTTTGCCCTGTGTAACTAATCTTTCCCTCTATCCAAAGGCATGGACAGAGCTTTCCTGGTTCAGGCATCCAGAAAGCAGCTGCCGGGGCCAGCAGGCTTCAGCTTTATAGGTGATGGGAACCCCTGAGATTCCAATGATGAGAAGGGATCACTGATCAAGCTGCTATCACTGATAATTTGCCCTGAGATTTTGTTCCGGGGAGGGTGATGGTTTGGGTTTTTTCTCATCCTAAACATACAAGGTGAGAAGCCTGGAGAAGAGGAGGCTGAGGGGAGACATCATTGCTCTCTGCAACTACCTGAGAGGAGGTTGTGGAGAGGAGGGAGCTGGGCTCTTCTCCCAAGGGACAGGGAACAGGACGAGAGGGAATGGCCTCAAGCTCCACCAGGGGAGGGTCAGGCTGGACATTAGGAAAAAATTTTTCAGGGAAAGGGTGATTGGGTAGTGGTAGAGGTTGCCCAGGGAGGGGGTTGAGTCACCTTCCCTGGAGGGGTTGAAGGTGCAGGTGGATGAGGTGCTGAGGGACCTGGGTTAGTGTTTGATGGGAATGGTTGGACTCAATGATCCGGCTGGTCTCTTCCAACCTGGTGATTGCATGATTCTAAGCTCTGTTGCTTTATCTTGTATCAGCTCTGGGTTTGGGGTCTTACACTGGCTGCTTGTACAGCTTATATTGGGGGTTTGCTGTGGGCAGCTGCAGGGGAAGAGCTGGGGCACTCTTGAAATTATAAACCTCATGTGTTTTCTAAATGGTTCTCCTCAGGTTCTCATCTGCTGCTGCGTTTGATCTTCCTGGAAGAGAGGGCTCAGGTCGGTTGGAAGTTCAGATAATATAAAAAGCTTTTTTAAAGGGACACAGTTATCCAGTGTTAATAGGGAGAAAGAAAATTTACAATATCTGTCCTGAAATTTTTGCAGTTTCCTTGTGTTCATAGAACTCAGTTTCTCACACAAATTTGCTCTTAGAATCATAGAACTACACTTGATCTTAGCCAAAAGGCGGAGAAGAGATAGCAGAAGCTCTTGCTTGCTGCTACCCGTGGGGAACAACACAAATCCTTCCGACACTCTTCCTCAGGTCTCTGTTGTGATGCAGAAGCCTCTGCAAGTGAGAAGAGCAGGTGGTGAAAATAAAAGAATTTTCCTGTTCACAGAAAAGGGTCTGGTCCTGCTCCACCTGCAGAGAAGCAAGACCCAAGTCCATGCTGTGTCCTTCAGAAAGATGAACTATGGTAAAGATATTATTTAAGATTCATAGAATTTTGTTCAAACTTCATTTTAAAACCTGCTAATGCATTCATTCGTATCAATTAATGCATCCTAAACTATAGCAATTAGTTGTAATTGCCATTTGGGTAGAGAGCAGGTAGGACTCGGAGTGTGTGACTTCTCAGCCTGATGTTTTTGTGTTTTCCACAGACAAAGCGATGTCAGCGACATTCTGGAAGGGCAGATATTCCTGTTTAGATTTGCGTCTTGGATATCAAGGGAAAAGAGACCCGAAAATCTCACAGAAAACAACGTAAACTGCCGTGCAGCACCCCAGAAACATCGTCCTTCAGCCGGTGAGCTGGTCAGGGGGAGCAACTTTCCCCAGGGTTCAGTGCTGGGTCCAGCCCTGTTCAATGTATTCATCAGTGACCTGAATGAGGGCATTGAGGGTACTCTTACCAAGTTTGCAGATGACACTAAGCTGGGTGGAAGTGTGGATCTGCTGGAGGGTCGGGAGGCTCTGCAAAGGGACCTAAACAGGCTGGATCCATGGGCTGAGTCTAATGGGATGAGGTTTAACACAGACAAATGCAGCATCCTGCACTTGGGGCACAACAACCCTATGCTGAGCTCCAGACTGGGAGAAGTCTGTCTAGAAAGCTGCCAGGAGGAGAGGGACCTGGGGGGGTTGGTTGACAGCGACTGACCATGAGGCAGCAGTGTGACCAGGTGGCCAAGAAGGCCAATGGCATCTTGGCTTGGATCAGAAATGGTGTGACCAGCAGGGCCAGGGAGGTTCTTCTCCCTCTGGACTCCTCACTGGTGAGACTGCTCCTTGAATCCTGTGTTCAGTTGTGGGCCCCTCAGCACAAGAAGGATGTTGAGGCTCTGGAGCGACTCCAGAGAAGAACCATGAAGCTGGGGAAGGGGCTGGAGAACAGAAACTAGGAGGAATGGCTGAGAGAGCTGGGGGTGTTTATCCTGGAGAAGAGGAAGCTGAGGGGAGACCTCATTACTCTCTGCAACTCTGTGACAGGAGGTTGTGGAGAGGAGGGAGCTGGGCTCTTCTCCCAAGGGACAGGGGACAGGACGAGAGGGAATGGCCTCAAGCTCCACCAGGGGAGATTTAGGCTGGAGATTACACAGAAAGGGTCATTGGGCATTGGAACAGGTTGCCCAGGGAGGTGGTTGATTCACCTTCCCTGGAGGTGTTTAAGGGACAGGTGGACGAGGTGCTGAGGGACATGGTTTAGTGTTTGATAGGAATGGTTGGACTCGATGATCCGGTGGGTTTCTTCCAACCTGGTTGTTCTATGATTCTATGAACTCCAGTATAGTTGCTCGACATAAGGAAAACATTCTTCACAGAGTCTTTAGGCAGTGGCAGAGGCTGGAAGTGGAAAGCCTGCCTTCCACACCAGCTTCACTGGTTTGGGAGAGCTCGACAGTGAGCAACAGCAATCTGGGAGTCCTGAGGAGAGCGGTCGAATGCATTAAGGAAGCCGAGCGTGCCCTAAATACCGGAGCGTTAAAAGTCGTGCTGGCACCGCGATGGGGAAATGGAGTGGGAAGGGATTTTGTAAATCTCTGTTGCAGCGGTTGACATCATGCTGAGTTTCCACAGACTCGGGTCAATAAGGAACACATTTATTCTCTCCTTTTTTTGTCTGGGGAGTCCATCAGAGACAGTGAATGGAGGTAAATAGAACGAGGCTCTGCAAAGGGAGCAAGAAAAAAGGAGATTTTTATTGTGGCATTTGCATAATAGTCATCTTGCAAAATTGCTCGGAAATAATAGGAGGAGGAGATGGGGATGAAGAGGTTAAGTAGACGACAGTCAATTTTTATCCATGCTAGGAGCAGGGATGTTTTCTCCTCTTCCCTTCAAGGATTAGTTCTCCTGTAAAGAGGAGATCTTGTGGCAAAGCTACACGAGGGATGGAGCGAACGGAGTGGGAAAAACCAAGGAACAGTCTACTGAGACGACACTTGGTCGGGAGAGAACACTAACAGGTCATTATTAGTGCTGCAAAGAAAGGGGTTTAGAAGCTCCTACAACCTCCTGGTGCTTAGGGCTTGCCCAGAGCAGGCTGCTCTATCCCTGGAGGGGCTCAAGGCCAGGTCCAACCTGGCCTTGAACCCCTCCAGGAGCCCCTGATCCAGTGCGAGATGTCCCTGACCCTCACGGGGTGGGACTGGATGGGCTGTGAGCTATCTCCATTGCACAACTGCCTTTGAATCTCTCTCCGACAGCGTAAACACTTCCATTTGTTGAGCATAACAAAATATACACGAATCTGTCAGGATATAAATAATTTTCTTCTGGCCACGAGGGCTTGAGGGATTGATTCCAAGCCGGTCCCATTCCCGCTTGCCCCTGAGAGGTGTAACATATGTTTGAAGGGAATGTGGATTACTCTAAGACACTTATATTATTTGTGTGATTAATATTAGTGTTACAGCGAATGAGGTCCTGTGGTCTGACTTTGCTCTTAGAGTGACTTAATCATTTCTCACCGCAGCGAAGTCACCTGAATAAAACATTCCGAACCAGCGGTTTGTTTTTAGGCCGTTTTGACAAATGTGGCCGCTGCAAGACGTGGATTTTTCTGTTATTAAGCATACAGAATCATTAATTTAATTTACCGTAAGACACGGACGTGATGTCACTATGCAACACACTGAAATTTGACTTTGAGTCCGTTTCTCCCAGCCTGGGTGGGACTGGGAGGGAAACGCTGGCAAACCAGTGCGTTTGTAAAGTTCATTTCTCAGCGGAGCTGAAGTTTTGGATGTGGAATTTCGCAGGCGGAAAAAGGTCAGCCCTGTAGAGGCGTATTTAAAGTTTCATGTGTGTAATTTGCCACGACGTGTGCTTCTCTGCATCCCCCAGGTTACAAGCACCGCGTCCTGCTGCATCTTCTCTTCCCTCACCCTGAGCACACGGTCCCGTGGCGCTGGGGCACCTGTCCTTGCCGCTGCCACCCGGGGGGCTCCGTTAAGCAATGAAACCCGCAGAGAGAGGGAGATTAAGGCCAACTCTTCCCCTCCATGCACCTTTCTCCACTCCACCTTGAGAGCCCTACCTTGTTGACCGTGGGATGGGGAGAAGTCCCAGGTCATTCTGGATGCCTCTGGGGAATCACCGAATCATAGAATCACCAGGTTGGAAGAGACTCCCTGGATCATAGAGTCAAACCATTCCCATCAAACACTAACCCATGTCCCTCAGCACCTCATCCACTCCCACCTTAAACACCTCCAGGGAAGGTGACTTGTTTAGCCTGGAGAAGAGGAGGCTGAGAGGAGACCTCATTGCTCTCTCCAATTACCTGGAAGGAGGTTGTAGAGAGGAGGGAGCTGGGCTCTTCTCCCAAGGGACAGGACGAGAGGGAATGGCCTCAAGCTCCACCAGGGGAGATTTAGGCTAGAGATTAGGAGGAAGTTTTTCATGGAAAAGGTCATTGGGCATTGGAATAGGCTGCCCAGGGAGAGGGTTGATTCCCCTTCCCTGGAGGTGTTTAAGGGACGGGTAGATGAGGTGCTGAGGGACATGGGTTAGTGTTTGATAGGAATGGTTGGACTCGATGATCCGATGGGTCTCTTCCAACCTGGTGATTCTGTGACTCAAGCCCCTCCCTGGGCAGCCTATTCCCACGCCCTGCGTGGGTTCGGTTTTAAGGGCAACATCTACACACCTTATGCACACCTACACCCTCCCTGTGCCGCTGGCGTCACCGTCACCGCACGGTGTGACCAATGAGAGGGGTTCAGAAAGCCCAGACGCTTCTCCAGAGCTGTGAAAAGAGCTTCTGTGGCGTAGACTGGATGCTCTATGAAAGAACCTCAGCCAAACACTGCCCTTCTTCCGTAGTAAATACGTTTCGTGCGTTTTTACGGTTTAAAAGTACTTAAAATGATCCGACTTCCAGTCAAAGTTGTCCAGGGCGAGAAAGAATGATGTCGGTAATTACAATAAATTCATGCAGGATACGGTGGACAAGAGCTTTAAAAACTTCAGAAACATCAATTAAAGCCCACGTTCTGTGCAATAAGCATCAAAAATTGATAAAAACTCAAATTCAGGTTTTTCAGATTTAGTGTTTAAATCAATCAACTGCAAACAAGATTTAATTAAAGAATATTATTTCAAAGTGTAATTACCTACTGGGATTAGAATGAACCTCTATTGCCCATAATGTTCTCCTACTGTGATCCCACACTGAAAAATGTGGAGTTTTAGATTAATATGCATCTTGTAAGTACAAGTCCTAATCTCAATCTTAAAGGACATTTAAAACACACTTGGAACCTTCTATGCAATCAAGCACAGTGTGACTACAATGTCCACCATGCTAAATTTGTGATTACATTTTTTATGTGCATGATTTAAATCGCTTTAGCAGCCGTCCGGGGAGCATTTTACCCTGCATATTAATTACACAAAGGCTTTGTCGCGCGAGGGTCTCAGTGGTCATGGTCTGTAATCCAGCTCATTTGAACTGTGAGTAGAGTTTTCCAGCCTGCTGTGCGCATCAAGCTCGGCTTTAAAGCTCAAATACGCCGAGATGGTTAACAGGTATGGTTCCTGCTTAAGGAATGAATGCCATTTCGTTAGTGGCATCCGCGAACTAATTGCTTAAAAATCTGAACGGAAAATCCTCATCCCGTAGGAATACAGAGAAAGAGAGAGGGGCTGGTGTTTCAGCAGCCAAAAAAAAATCAAAAACAACCCCAAAATCACAATAAAACATACTGGAAACCAACCGCAACTCTTGCTCAAATGGTCACTTGGGCCGTTCTTTTGATTCAAACTCCTGAGAGAGAGAACTACTTCCTTGTCATAGAATCATAGAATCACCAGCTTGGGAGAGACCCATTGGATCATTGAGTCCAACCATTCCTATCAAACACTAACCCATGTCCCTCAGGACCTCGTCCACCCGTCCCTTAAGCACCTCCAGAGAAAGTGAATCAACCACCTCCCTGGGCAGCCTGTTCCAATACCCCATGACCCTTTCTGTGAAAGGCTTTAGTGTTTGGTTTAGTGTTTGATAGGAATGGTAGGACTCAATGATCTTGTGGGTCTCTTCCAACCTGGTGATTCTATGGTTCTATGATTCTGTGATAAGGCTGGTGTCGCTCTGGACCCCTGCGAGAGCACCTGTACTCACCACATAGAATCATAGAATCACCAGGTTGGAAGAGACCCACCGGATCATCAAGTCCAACCATTCCTATCAAACATTAACACATGTCCCTGAGCCCCTCATCTAACCATCCCTTAAACCCCTCCAGGGAAGGGGAATCAACCCCCTCCCTGGGCAGCCTGTTCCAATGACCCTTTCCATGAAAAACTTCCTCCTAATCTCTAGCCTAAATCTCCCCTGGAGGAGCTTGAGGCCATTCCCTCTTGTCCTGTCCCCTGTCCCTTGGGAGAAGAGCCCAGCTCCCTCCTCTCTACAACCTCCTTTCAGGTAGTTGCTCTTTGTCATCTAAATACCATTTCCTTTCTAAGTAATATACAGTAGGAAAAAAATTTTCACAGAAAGGTTCATTGGGCAGAGGGAGAGGCTGCCTAGGGAGGGGGTTGAGTCACCTTCCCTGGAGGGGTTTAAGGTGCAGGTGGATGAGGTGCTGAGGGACATGGGTTAGTGTTTGATAGCAATGGTTGGACTTGATGATCCGGTGGGTCTCTTCCAACCTGGTGATTCTCTGATTCTCTGACTCTGTGTGTTGGCTGTGCCTGCGCAGTCCTGCTCTGCTCACCAGCCTGCTGCTGTCAACAAAGAGACCAGGGTTTGCTGTTTTAGTTCAGTCGTAGACCAGATTCTGCAATCCTTAATTATTTCTCACTCAGGAAACATTTAATTGAAGCCATAAGTAGGCCATATTTTTATTATTCTAATGAGATTCAGGGGACTAATCACGTAGCACAGGCAGACTTGGAGCCTCTGCTCCCTTTCCTTTTGTGCAAGAACAAAATGAAAAGAACCATAGGTAAAAATGAGGCTCAGACCTTTAGGAAAAAAGCAGGTTTTGATGGATCTGTGTGACTTTCCCAATGCCCTCTGCACCTCCCACACCTAAAGGACAGACAGGAGGAGAGGGAATGGCCTCAAGCTCCACAAGGGGAAGGTCAGGCTGGACATTAGGAAAAAATTCTTCACAGAAAGGGTCATTGGGCAGTGGTAGAGGCTGCCCAGGAAGGGGGGCTGAGTCACCTTCCCTGGAGGGGTTTAAAAGTTGGATGAGGTGCTGAGGGACATGGGTTAGTGTTTGATAGGAATGGTTGGACTCAATGATCCAGTGGGTCTCTTCCAACCTGGTTGTTCTATGATTCTAAACCATCTCTGGTACCCAACGCTCGCCCCACGGGATCCCTGGGAGAGGTGGGGGCTGTGACCAGGTCTCCCTCTACATCCTTCACTGGGAAAGGCAAGGAGATATGGGCACTGTAGTGTGGGGAGAGAACAAACCCGGTTCCTACAGTGAATCCTCCAGAATTCCATAGGTGCTTGCTTCCCAAGAGCCTCCCCAGGCATTCCCGCTGTGCTCAGCAGAGAGGAGGGGAGCGTGTGCTGTGCAGGGCCCAGCGGGATGCGGAAAGGGGAATTTATGACTTGGTTGCAGATGGACTATCAGCTCTTCCTCTGGGCTTCTTGGAAAGCACATGTTGCTTTTGTGGGTTTTGGGGTTCGTGCCACTTCAGATTGTCTGAAATTCATATTCAGAAATATCAGCCCCTTTTCAAGTGATAGCAGTCTTCGGTTAAAACAAGGCAACTTTTTTTTCCTCTCAATTTCCTCTGGTTTTAAACTTTTTTCAATTAATTTTCATGAATAACCTAACAGTAAAAGAAAAAAAAAGTGAAAGCAAATCAATTTGGAAAATGTGATTGTGGCGTTCTAATCCTTACTCATAGCTGTGTGTATTTTCTTGGTCTTTTCCAGCAGTAAAGAAACCCTGAACTCCTTTCTAAACAATCACAGAATAACGGAATAGGTTGGGTTGGGAGGGACCTTGAAAGCCATCCAGTTCCCACCCCTTGCCATGGGCAGGGATGCCCTGAAAGAGGTGTAATCTGGAGTAGGATTTCCTACAGTTATTCCACAGGAAATATGGAGAGCAGTTTGCAGGGCAGATGAGGTTGGGGTGTTGGGATGCTAGGATACTGGGATACTAGAATGCTGGATACTGAGGTGCTGGGGTACTGGGATGCTGGATACTGAGGTGCTGGGGTACTGGGATGCTGGGATGCTGGATACTGAGGTGCTGGGATACTGGGATGCTGGGGTGCTGGATACTGAGGTGCTGGGATACTGGGATGCTAGATGCTGGCATGCTGGATACTGGGATGCTGGGGTGCTGGAATGCTGGATGCTGGGGTGCTGGGACACTGGGATGCTGGGACGCTGAGATGCTAGGGTGCTGGGATACTGGCATGTTGGGACACTGGGGTGCTGGGATACTGGAATGCTGAGATACTGGGATGCTGGGACACTGAGATGCTGGGACGCTGAGACACTGGAGTGCTGGGATGCTCGGATTCTGAGATGCTGGGGTACTGGGATACTGGGATGCTGGCTACTGAGATGCTGGGGTGCTGGGATACTGGAGTGCTGGGGCACTGGGGTGCTGGGATGCTAGGACACTGGGGTGCTGGGACGCTGAGATGCTGGATGCTGGGGTGCTGGGATGCTGGATACTGAGATGCTGCGGTGCTGGGATGCTGGGATGCTGGATACTGGGATGCTGAATGCTGGGGTGCTGGGATGCTGGGATGCTGGATACTGGGATGCTGAATGCTGGGATGCTGGATACTGGGATACTGCGGTGCTGGGATGCTGTTCTGACTCTGCAGCTGGTGGAAGGTGGAGGAGAGCAATGTCTGTTCCCGATTTGCCAACACACTGACCCAACTTGCAAGACAGAAGCAGCAATATCAGTTCTACCATTTGAATGGAAACCCTTCCTTGTCCATTTTCCTAAGATTTTGAAGTGTCACTGAGTGAGCAAACTGGAAAGGAGAACATTGCTTCAAGATTAAAATCCTGCATGAAATACCTGTATGAAGCATCTTTATCCAAGTCTGTGGGTTTGGTGGTTTTCTGAAGTGTTTGGGGTTTTTTTTTTTTTTTTTGTTTGTTTGTCTTCCCTTGAATTCTGAGAAGTCCAATCAAAATCCACATTGGTTTTTAATATTTATCCTTTGCCTTTCCTGCTTTTCTGGTGTTTCCTGATGGGAACACCCTCTGGCTTCAGGTTATTTTCCCTGTCAGGGGGAGCATCGTGTGCTGCCTCGGCTGGTGCTGCTCTCCCACTAATCCCACACAACTTCCCTTCTCCTGATGCTCCAACCTAACTTCCTTTTCCTCCAACTTATCCTAATTATCCTAACAAACCCACACAGATTTTGTTTTGCAGTGAAAACTCCCTCTCAGTGCTCCAGGACACCTCTAATCTGTCTTATAGTGCCTTATATAGTCTTTTTTGTATATATATATATAATATATATTGTGTGTATATATATATAATATATATTGTGTGTATATATATATAATATATATTGTATTATATATATAATCTGTCTTATAGTGATTTATGTCTTACAGTTCTTTAATGTGCATCTAACAGAGATGCACATTAAAGAAATCCACATTTTGGACTTGGGAAGCTGTTCTCGCAAACCCACCCCAAACGCGTGGCCTTTTGCGTTAAATTTTAATCAGCCTCGAATTCTGAGATCTCAGCACAAAGCCGTTGGTCCCGTCCTCCTTTCATAAATTATAAAGGCAAACTTTAATGAACAGTGAATAGAATCACCTTTGCTACTTGGGGGTAATAGAATAAAAAAGCAAACAAACACATTTTTCTTACTGCCACATGCCTCTCCTTAGCAATAAGTTCTGTGTCTTCTGCAGAAACAAGACGCTGGATAAAGTCTCATTAAATTAGCTGACGGGTGGAATAAATACACGGCCCATGGCTCTCCAGTCCATGGCAAACCAAGCAAGGGTCTCGATATCTCAGAGTTCTGCTTATTTACACATCCCTCGGACTCTTCTCACAGATATGTAAATTATTCTGGTTAAAACTAAATGCTAAAGTCTACACCATTAGTCTTCCACTTCATGATCTCCACATGGGGCTGTTAGAGGGATAATGTACCATACAATACACGGTTTACTTTTAATTAATAGAAAAAAAATGTGAAATGAATATTAAATGTAGCTTAATGTGAAAGAAACCTCAAAGCAGTATGGTTGTTATTTTTTTTTTTTTTTTTAAGATATTCAGCTCTGCTTCGGCGCCGGAAAATAAGAAATGTAGTAGCCGCCTGGAAACATCAGTAAAGTGTGGGGAAAGGAGGGGAAACAGGCTGAGGTGATGGGAAAAGCAGGTCAGTCTGAGCCCCAGAGTGGGAATATCCGTGTGGAGGCACAAGAGGATCTGCTCAGAGACCCCAAAAGCAGGAGGGGTGACACCCACAGCCCCATAGTCCCCCTGCTGGGACCCTAACCCACCCCCTCACGTGCCAATCGCAGGATCCGCTATTAAACCCTCGTAGGAAAAGAGCCCCTTATCAAAGGGAAGGGTTTAATTAAAACACAAGATCTGTTTGTCCGCGTTATAATTCAACGTGTCAGAGTTAATACCCCTGTTTTTAATAAATAGAATTACCAGCCCGCAAACAGTTTATCACACCGGTCTCAGCCGCGGAATGGAATTTTAATTATATGCCGTTATTTATTGCGACGAAGCGAGCGCGGCCCATAATGTTTGCCGGCGGCACAAGTTAGGATTTAGGGAGGAAAGCTCCGTTAATTCGTGGGTTTTCTCAGGTGGCTTCCCCTTCGTCTCGTCGGGCTCACCTAGGATAAGGTACGGAGCTCGGAACGAATCACAGAATCATAGAATAACCAGGTTGGGAGAGAGACAAAGGCTCAACAGCCCCGCGGAGGCTTTAGGAGATAACAAGGTTCTCACCGAAGGCACTAACGCGTAAGATTAAAGGGTTTGAACTAAAGCCTGAAATTAGTAACTTTTCATCCCTTTCACCAGCGTTTTGCAATAAAATAAAGACCCTGAGTTTTGAAGCCTCTCCAGCAGGGAGAACCCAACGCTGTTTGCTCATTTCTAAATATTTCATATGTTCTTAATTGTGATGTTATCCTTACAAGTGACAGCGATGGTACCATTTAGAGCCAGAAAACTGGAAGGGCCCTGCCAGGAGATGGGTTTGTTTAATGCGCAGCAGCTGAATTCATAGAATCATAGAATCATAGAACAACCAGGTTGGAAGAGACCCATCGGATCATCGAGTCCAACCATTCCTATCCAACACTAACCCATGTCCCTCAGCACCTCATCTACCCGTCCCTTAAACACCTCCAGGGAAGGGGAATCAACCACCTCCCTGGGCAGCCTATTCCAATGCCCAATGACCCTTTCCATGAAAAACTTCCTCCTAATCTCTAGCCTAAATCTCCCCTGGTGGAGCTTGAGGCCATTCCCTCTGGTCCTGTCCCCTGTCCCTTGGGAGAAGAGCCCAGCTCCCTCCTCTCCACAACCTCCTCTCAGGTAGTTGTAGAGAGCAATGAGGTCTCCTCTCAACCTCCTCTACTCCAGGATAAACACCCCCAGCTCTCTCAGCCGCTCCTCATAGGGTCTGTTCTCCAACCCAACTGTTGAGATGAGGGATAAATGGGAAAAATAGAGGGAGACGCTGGATTTTTACAGCGAGGAATGGAGTAACCTGAGCTAATCGCTAGGTGGGATGGGAAGTTCAGTGCCTGATTCTCAAGGAAAACTCCCAGACAGGAGAAATGAACTGCCCTGTGTTCCAGCTGGAACAGAGCACGTGAAAGACCAGCTCAGCTTCCAAGAAAGAGTTCTCACCTGCATGGAATGAGGCAGAAGCATGAACTTCACCTGAGGGCTCAGGTTGAGCTCTTGTCTCAGGTTGGATGTGGTCCGAGGTGGTGGGACGGGTACACATCCTCACCATGATCCTTGTCACGGCTCAGACACTTATTTAAGTTATTTCAATTTTTGCAAAATGCTGTTGTTTCAGAAAACTTTAAGGAGGTACAAGATCTGGATTCTTTTTTTTTTTTTTTCTTCCCTAAATCCACAGATCGATAACAGAGCATTAAAGCTTTTGTGCACAAAGCTGTATCGATGGCTTTGTGAGTCCTCAAGCGGGTCACAGTTTGGGGGGCTTTTAAGGGCTTTTACATCCTCTTTTTTTTTTTTTTTTTTCCCCCAGCGACTGATGGAATCATAGAATAACCAGGTTGGAAGAGACCAACTAGCTCATCGAGTCCAACCATGACTCGTTGGTACTAGGATTGTTTGCAGGGAACCTCCTTGCATTGCCCTTGGAGAGAGCTGCTGGGGCTCCAGCTGGACCAGAGCTCAGCACCTTTTCCCTCAGGTGGTGGAAACACAGAATCATAGAATCATAGAACAACCAGGTTGGAAGAGACCCATCGGATCATCAAGTCCAACCATTCCCATCAATCACTAACCCATGGCCCTCAGCACCTCATCTACCTGTGCCTTAAACACCTCCAGGGAAGGTGAACCAAACCCCCTCCCTGGGCAGCCTATTCCAATGCTCAATGACCTTCTGTGTGAAAACCTTCCTCCTAATCTCCAGCCTAAATAAAAACTTTCCCCTAATCTCCAGACTAAACATCACCCACCTCATCTTGTTGTGGTCACCTGGGAGGGAGGAGGGGGAGGAGAAAGCTGCCCCTAGGGGGAGGGTCCAGGGCAATTCCCTTCATTAGCTGGTGGGGCTGGAGCAGAGCAGCTGCTAGAGGTGGGACGTGCTGCAGGGAGCTCCTGGGTGGGAGAGCTCAGGTAAGCTCTGGGGGGACTGGGAGGGAGAGGAGAACTGGGATTTTGCCATGGAGTGTTTGCAAGTGATGTGGAGTTTCTTTAAAAGCAACAAAAATGCATTTAGAGCACAATTCTTGTGGTCAGATGGACTCCTGATGTTTGCTGAGGCTGCTGGTAGCTTGGTCACCAGGCTCTGCTGCAAAGTGAGTCTGAGCTGCCTTTGTTTCCCCCGGTTTCACCTCCTGGGGCTGGGGGGGCTCTGCTGCCTTGGGGAAATGCTGGGATGAGACTCTCTTTCTTGGGATATTTTTTTTCTGAAGAGTTTATCCTGTCGTGGACTCAAAGATTGACCTGGGGTCACTGGTGAGGAGCTCTGGAGCTCTTCTGGTGGAGTCTGGGAGTCTCTGAAGCTCTTTCAGTGGCAAAATTGGTCTTTGGAAAAACTCAGGAGCTCTGTTCTCCACAACTCCTTAGACTTAGACTGAGCTGATGCTTGTGTTTAGCATAACAATAGTCTGGGTGCTTGTGGTAATTGCTGTTATTGGATGCTCCTCGGGGGCCTCTGGGTTGTTTGTTGAGGCCAAGAACTTGTCTGCTTGGGGCTGAGACTCTGAGTCTGTCTCTCCACACTCAAGTTGAGGTTGGACTGGATGATCCTGTGGGTATCTTCCAACCTGGTTGTTCTATGATTCTATGGAAGTTCAGTCTCTCTAGGGAAATACTCCTTGTCCTTGGAGGCTTGGCTGAAAAACTTGGGGCTGAGGCTTGGTTTTTAGGGTGGAATAAAATAACAACTGCTTCCAGGAGCAAGTCCTTCAGCTGAGCTCCATTTGCTTTGCTCCACGTGGCCTGAGCTGCAGGTGAAACGAGTCTCTGTGATTAGATTCTCTGTTTTTGCTTAAAATCTGGTGAACTGGTGTTTGGAACCAAACAAACATCACAAGCCTGATAACCCTGGGTGCCTCGTGGTGTGATTTTTTTTTACTATTAATAAATAGTGACTTGCACAATCTAAGGGTAGAACCAGAAAAAAACTACCGATTTATAATTTTTTTTTTTTTTTGCGGGGGAGGGGTATGTTTAATGTGCTGGGTTTAGGCTTCTGTGACTTTAACCTCTGGACACTGTAACTCACTGAGTAAAGTGGTGTTTCTCCAGCCTGTGCTGAGGAGCATCTCTGCTCTGCCCTGTGCTTGGCACATCTCCCCATGGCCTGCATCCCCCTGGTCCATGGGCAGCCTCTGGGGTGAGGATGGGGGGGGCTGCAGCCTCTGGGGTGAGGATGGGGGGGGCTGCAGCCTCTGGGGTGAGGATGGGGGGGGCTGCAGCCTCTGGGGTGAGGATGGGGGGGGGCTGCAGCCTCTGGGATGAGGATGGGGGGGGGCTGCAGCCTCTGGGATGGGTGAGGATGGGGGGGGCTGCAGCCTCTGGGATGGGTGAGGATGGGGGGGGCTGCAGCCTCTGGGATGGGTGAGGATGGGGGGGGCTGCAGCCTCTGGGATGGGTGAGGATGGGGGGGGCTGCAGCCTCTGGGATGGGTGAGGATGGGGGGGGCTGCAGCCTCTGGGATGGGTGAGGATGGGGGGGGCTGCAGCCTCTGGGATGGGTGAGGATGGGGGGGGCTGCAGCCTCTGGGATGGGTGAGGATGGGGGGGGCTGCAGCCTCTGGGATGGGTGAGGATGGGGGGGGCTGCAGCCTCTGGGATGGGTGAGGATGGGGGGGGCTGCAGCCTCTGGGATGGGTGAGGATGGGGGGGGCTGCAGCCTCTGGGATGGGTGAGGATGGGGGGGGCTGCAGCCTCTGGGATGGGTGAGGATGGGGGGGGCTGCAGCCTCTGGGATGGGTGAGGATGGGGGGGGCTGCAGCCTCTGGGATGGATGAGGATGGGGGCTGCAGCCTCTGGGATGGATGAGGATGGGGGCTGCAGCCTCTGGGATGGATGAGGATGGGGGGGGCTGCAGCCTCTGGGATGGATGAGGATGGGGGGGGCTGCAGCCTCTGGGATGGATGAGGATGGGGGGGCTGCAGCCTCTGGGATGGATGAGGATGGGGGGGCTGCAGCCTCTGGGATGGATGAGGATGGGGGCTGCAGCCTCTGGGATGGGTCATGCTGGGACTTGATGTGTAGAAATCCCTGCTAGGTGGGATCCACAGTGACATTATCTCTGGTTCTCCTCTGAATTAAAAGCAAGCAAAGATCATGGGGCTTGTGGCCTAGGGTTTGGGGGCTTGTGGCCTAGGGTTTGGGGGCTTGTGGCCTAGGGTTTGGGGGCTTGTGGCCTAGGGTTTGGGGGCTTGTGGCCTAGGGTTTGGGGGCTTGTGGCCACTTGATGTATAGAAATCCCTGCTAGGTGGGATCCACAGTGACATTATCCCTGGTTCTCCCCTGAATTAAAAGCAAGCAAAGCTCGTGCCAGTTTGTACTCTGTCCCTTCCCGCATCACTAGGCTGCAAAACACAAAATGAAGAAAATTAACGTCTTGTCTGTCGGGTTTTAGAACAAATTTGCAGGAGGCTCTTCCCATCTTGCGGAAATCCCCCCAGTGCTCAGGTTCCCCAAAGCCAAAATAAAGCTGTTTTCAGGCAAGGGGTCCCAGAGCTGTAACAAACACAGGGAATTCCCAGTGGGATCCAGTTTTCCTGCTGGCTTCAAAGCGGCAGGCAGCTTTCTGGCTGGGGTTTGCCTCCGGGCGCTGCTGGGAGGGGGGAAAAAAAAGTGGAGTCATTTGGTTAACTTGCCTTTTATACCTTTTCTTCATAGTCGAGTTTGCTTTTCCTAAATAACAGGGCCCAGAGCTCTGGTTTGGGAGTCTCCCTGATGCTGCAGAGTTTAACTTTTGGGCAGAATAAATGAACAATTCCTCTTGCTTATGAGTGGATTTGAAGAGAAAATAAAATGCAGCCCTAGGAACGTGTGGAACAGGAGGAAAATGGGAGAGGAAATCGGTGCAAAAGCTGGTTTTTGAGAACAATCATCATCAAACCACCAGGTTGGAAAAGATCTCTTGGATCATAGAGTCCAACCATTCATTTCAACCACTAAACCATTTCACTCAGCATGTGTGACAAAAAAAACCTCATAAAGCAAATCAAGCAGGTTGGGCTGGGTCAACACTTCGTCCTTTATGGTTTCAAGCCTGGCTTGACCGTCAGAACCCTTTCTTGGCCCACCAGAATCATAGAATCACCAGGTTGGAAGAGACCCATTGGATCATCGAGTCCAACCATTCCTATCAAACGCTAACCCATGTCCCTCAGCACCTCATCCACCCGTCCCTTAAACACCTCCAGGGAAGGTGAATCAACCACCTCCCTGGGCAGCCTGTTCCAATGCCCAATGACCTTTTCCATGAAAAACTTCCTCCTAATCTCTAGCCTAAATCTCCCCTGGTGGAGCTTGAGGCCATTCCCTCTCGTCCTGTCCCTTGGGGAAGAGCCCAGCTCCCTCCTCTCCACAACCTTCTTTCAGGGAGTTGTAGAGAGCAATGAGGCCTCCTCTTCTCCAGGATAAACACCCCCAGCTCTCTCAGACGTTTCTCTTCTTCTTCAGCCCCTTCCCCAGCTTCATTACTCTTCTCTGGACTCGCTCCAGAGCCTCAACATCCTTCTTGTGCTGAGGGGCCCACAACTGAACACAGGATTCAAGGAGCAGCCTCACCAGTGCTGAGTCCAGAGGGAGAATCACCTCCCTGGACCTGCTGATCACACCGTTTCTGATACAAGGGAGCCCCAGGTCCACAAAGAGCTCTATCCAGATCTTCTGCCACTCTTGGAGCACTCTGAAGCTCCTCAAGGCTGCTGGCACCACCGAGGAGGGACGAGGAGCTCTGTCCCATTACAATATTAGCAACAGGAGGTGATGGAGGATGATGTGGTCCCTGGGTGGCTGAGATTGTTGGTGTCACGGGCTGAGGGGCCTCTGGGTGTTCACCCTTGGGATGTTGAGCACCCAGATATGTTTTCATATCCTGTTGGAGTTGGAAGGGACTGTAGGGATCATAGAATCATAGAACAACTAGGTTGGAAGAGACCCACCGGGTCATCGAGTCCAACCACATCATCTCATTCCACACGTGGTGTTGGCGTATGCAGTACAATCCTGTACAGGATAGTTGGACTCTCCTCTCAGCAAGGAAAATAAATATATTTAAAGTCACTTTTGATGAAATCTAGGCACAGTGGCCTCATAGACAGCAGGGGCAGTCTTATCTCTTCAGATGTGAGCGTTATTTGTGAATAAATGCCCTCCGTGGTCTGGAAGAATTATTATTCAGGATGTCTTCCCATCTCACAGGTGAACTATGAACTAATGGATCCTCTTTGCATAGTTCGCTTGACAAAGAATTGGTAGATTTTCTGTGTAATTTGCTATTATCCTAAAACTCTCAGCAAACCAAAATGCCAACCTGGGTTTTAAAATTGTGTGATGTGTTTGAAAATGGAAAATTTGACCACTCCAGATAGCAAAACCCTCATCTCCATTAGGGTTTTTATGAACTGTCTGATTATAGATGGGAAAAGCTCACACTGCTCCGCAGCCCCCTGCGACGCTCTGGACAAAATGATGAAAACAAAGGCAATTCTGTGTACTGGGGATGGTGCGTTTCATTTAACGCTTCAGCGTGGATGTGGTCACACTGGCAGCTGTTATGTTTTCAAGGATTTATTTACTTTAGAGGGTTGGAAGCCTTTTGCAGACCCTGTACTTGCCTATGCATGGAGAGCAAGCAAGAGATCTGCTGTAGTGGGCATCATGCCTGTTGTCATTAGGATGTGCCTGCATCTCCCTGGAACGTCCACCACCCTGGGGACATCGAGGGTGCCCTCCCCAGCGAAGGCAGGGGCTGTGGTCACCGCCACGTCCTCACCTGGAGCTGCAAAAAAGAGACATGGGTTAGTGTTTGATGGGGAATGGTTGGACTCGATGATCTGGTGGGTCTCTTCCAACCTGGTTGTTCTGTGATTCTATGATCGTGGCTAAGCACCTTGTGAGGACGAGAGGGGTGGGTGAGGCTGCAGCCCTCGGCTCGTTTGGGAGGGCTGCCCAGGCTTTCCATGATGAAATTTTGGAGGTGGATTCCTTCAGGAGGAGGGTTTCTTCCCACTCTGGCTTTTTGTTCAGTTTATTGGCTACAGGTGGGATGTATTGTTGGCACTGGTGAGACTGCCTCTCTCGAATCCTGCGTTCAGTTGTGGGCCCCTCAGCACAAGAAGGATGTTGAGGCTCTGGAGCGAGTCCAGAGAAGAGCAACGAAGCTACAGAAATGGCTGGAGAAGAAGAGGAGCAACTGAGAGAGCTGGGGGTGTTTATCCTGGTGTAGAGAAGGCTGAGGGGAGACCTCATTGCTCTCTGCA
This sequence comes from Coccyzus lansbergi, assembly GCA_033558105.1. Taxonomy (NCBI): domain Eukaryota; kingdom Metazoa; phylum Chordata; class Aves; order Cuculiformes; family Coccyzidae; genus Coccyzus; species Coccyzus lansbergi. The sequence goes on from JAUMJK010001062.1 coordinate 140,506, forward strand.
GCTACCTGAAAGGAGGTTGTAGAGAGGAGGGAACTGGGCTCTTCTCCCAAGGGACAGGATGAGAGGGAATGGCCTCAAGCTCCACCAGGGGAGGTTCATGCTGGACATTAGGAAAAAATTCTTCACAGAAAGGGTCATTGGGCACTGGAATAGGCTGCCCAGGGAGGGAGTTGATTCACCTTCCCTGGAGAGGTTTAAGGTGTGGGTAGATGCGGTGCTGAGGGACATGGTTTAGAGTTTGACAGGAATGGTTGGACTTGATGATCCGGTGGGTCTCTTCCAACCTGCTTATTCTATGATAAATCTTGCTCCTTGTTAATCCATTGCGTTTACCGTTTGGGATGCTTGTGTCCTTTGCTGGAGAAGGTGCAAGGCTGTGGGTTTGGCTGGTGTCCCCTCTACCCGCTGGCAAAGGGCTGTCCCGAGCTGAGCTATCAGCAGTTTTATGTTAATGTGCCTCATATTTGCTCCCTCCTTTCCAAGCGAGGCTGCTCTGTCCCCAGGGCTCCCCAGCAGGCTGGATGCCTGATCGCCTAAAGCAACCCAGGCACAAAGGAAGCTGAGATTCACAGGGAAGTGCGATTCTGTCCCCACAACTGTGCAGTACAGCTGGAGGTGGTCTCCAAAGGCTCATTTGTATCTCTCCTCTCCCCCGGGGCTGAACCTGTCTTTGGTGCCTCAGCAGCGTCTTGGCAGTGGTGCCAAGCCTCGAGGTTCCTGCGCTCGACTCGCCGCAGCACAAGTCCCAGGGACCGATTTGGGATCCCTGAACGCTCCCCAGCCAGGTTCCAACATCCCGAGCAGACTGCGGAATTATGATGTGGGTCAAAACTGCCAATGGGCAGAGACAGCAGCAGCAGGAGGTGGAAAAAAAAAATATCCAGCTCCGCGCTCCTCTGAAAGATCATTTTGCATCAAATGCTTGTGCCAAATTATGCTGCGACATGTGTGTCCATTCCAAAGTCAGTCCTTCACTTGGCTGTGGGTCTGTATGGTCTGACTGGTGTCAACTTGTAGCATAGTGGGAAGGGGGTTTAATTAACGGGGGTGGGTTTTGTCTACTAGTTCCTTGTAGAACTGCTCTCAGTGTCTGGACATGAGCCAGCAGTGTGCCCAGGTGGCCAAGAAGGCCAATGGCATCCTGGCTTGGATCTGAAATGGTGTGACCAGCAGGGCCAGGGAGGTTCTTCTCCCTCTGTACTCAGCACTGGTGAGGCTGCTCCTTGAATCCTGTGTTGAGTTGTGGGTCCCTCAGCACAAGAAGGATGTTGAGGCTCTGGAGCGAGTCCAGAGAAGAACAATGAAGCTGGTGAAGGGGCTGGAAAACAGGCCTGATGAGGAGCGTCTGAGAGAGCTGGGGGTGTTTCTCCTGGAGAAGAGGTAACTGAGAGGAGACCTCATTACTCTCTGCAACTACCTGAGAGGAGGTTGTGGAGAGGAGAGAGCTGGGCTCTTCTCCCAGGGGACAGGACAAGAGGGAATGGCCTCAAACTCCACCAGGGGAGATTTAGGCTGGAGATTAGGAGGAGGTTTTTCACAGAACGGGTGGTTGGGCATTGGAGTAGGCTGCCCAGGGAGGTGGTTGATTCCCCTTCCCTGGAGGTGTTTAAGGGACGGGTGGATGAGGTGCTGAGGGACATGGGTTAGTATTTGATAGGAAGGGTTGGACTCGATGATCCGATGGGTCTCTTCCAACCTGGTTGTTCTATGATTCTATGAATAGTTCCACAAAGGAAGTTGCGTTCAGATCATAATTGAATTATATCTCGGCTCGCATCATGTAGGCACTCTGGGTTTGGCAGGATGCTCTGAGTTCAGAATGGAATATGGGATGGAGCAGAGCCTGGGCAAAGCGAGGAGGACGCTTCTTGCGACAGACAGATGTGCAAACAAGTGCTTCCCAAACAGCCATAGAGATCTGATGCCACACTCCATATTATTGTGACAAATGCACAGCTCTGAGCCTGTCACTGCCCTACAAACCATGCAGACGTGGTGCTGCTCAGCAGTGGCTGGATGGGGCTTTGTCAGTGTCCTTACTGCAGAGTCAAGGCGAGTTCTGGTGGGTGGAAACAGGGCATGGCTGCCCCTGCTGCACTCAGCAGGGAGGAGGGAATGAAAAAATGAATAAACATGTAAATATCATAGAATGGTTCACGTTGGAAGAAACCTTAAAGATATCCAGTTCTGCCTCCCTGGCTGATATACTTATATGTGTATAGGAAGCTCAGAAGACAAGGTCAGGGTTTTTCTTTTCTCGCTATTAATTATTTCACACTCTCAACCCAAAAGATTAATGATTCTAGAGGGATTTCATCGTTCACAGGCTCTGAGGGTATGGTCTTTAGAAAAGAATTTCCACCTGTGCCCTCATATGGGATGGAACATGATGGGTTCTAGATCAAGTCGAGGGATAATTAAGCTGAAGCTGTCAGAAGCTTTAGGTGTTTGATTTAAGTGGCAGAGGGTGGAATAAATTGTGCAAGTCTTGAGTTCCAGCCCATAATTGCCTCATGGGGCAACCCTGCCAGGCATGGATGCAAGTCACACCCCTAAGGGCAGCTCTGCAGCCTGTGATCTGAGCTCCCGTCTCCAATACAACTTTTAAAAACACCCAAAGAACATGTTGATGCATTAATAAGTCCTTGTTATGCACAAAATCTCTTCGACACGTCGTTGGCTTTGTTTGTAATTTAAAGTGTTGCCCGAGTGTGGAGTCTTTGCTGGAGTCTCTCCACTGGTACTAAGAGTTTCTTTAAAGAGATGTTTTCTTTGACACACACTTCTTTTCACAATGACTTGTCTATCTCTTCATTTCCATAGCGTACAGGTCCTACTACCCTTGTAAAGGACCTCAAATAGTCATAATTACTAGAAGCAGCAAGCTGAACTGGGGAAACGGACCTTTCCATGATGCTGGTGGAAGTTTTGCTGGTCGAGGATGCAGATACACTTGGGAAATAGTTGTGGGTTTGTGTGGTTCTAGTAGATGCTGTAAGTTACATGGAGAAAAGGAGATCCTGAGTCCAAAACTTATTGTGTTGTTTTTTTCTAGTAAACTGGTAAAGGCAAAGGCAGCACTTTAAAATATTGTGGTTCGAGTCTGTTCTCTTTTTCATCCTCCACTGGCTTAGGAGATGTCTGGCTGAGCATGCAATAGGAAAGATAAGAACTGTGGCTCAGCCTCGGAGAATGAAAGCAATTCTGCTTCCAGTGAAACCCTAGCAATAAAACCTGTGAGTGTTTGTCTCTCTAATTATTCTCATGTATTTCCATTTTGTTGCCAGAGTAGTTTTATTTAAACATAATCCTGTTAATGTAAAGTCTCCAGACGGTGATGCTCTTCTGTGGCAGAGAGAGATGTAGCAAAGTATTAGGAATCACGGGTCCAGTAGTGATCTCTTTTTACAGTATTTCAGTGATATCGGGAAGGATCTTCCCTTCTGGTTGACTTTCAAGACTGTTGGCCAAGGGCTGGATTGTCTTTTATTGTATAACTCTGCCGACAGGGAATCTGTAATTTGGAGAGCTTAGACTGTATTGGAATTCAGAACTGTGATAGGCAGAGGCTTGGATCTACTCCAACAGAGTGAAAAAAACAAACCCAAAATATGTAATTACCATGGAAGACCAAGTGGTTGTTCGTTGTGTGCATCTAATGTATATTTAGCATGGGTTTTTTTGCCAGTACTGAGAGACTTCTGCCAGTTGAAGTGCTAGATCTGCTCTTGCCCATGGTAGGAGGGTTTTAAAATTAAAAAAAAAAACCCTAAGGTTTTGGATGAGAACTTCTCAGCACACACCTATTTGTCTGGAGTGCTGCCGCAGGCTGCCAGTGCGTGACTGCCCATCAGCTCTCCGAGGGCTCTGTTTTGCGGGTCAAGACCCTTCCCTGGACCGTGGCTCCTGCGTGTGGCCCCTGCAGCAGCAAACACTGACCCTTTGTTGCTGTGGAGCGAAGCGTTGGCGTCCCCCTAGCAGGGCTGTCGGAGCCGTCGTGGTGCCTGTCGCTGCCGACAATGCTGCCCTTGTGGCCATGGGGCAGCGGGGGCTGCTGTGACTCACCGTCATGCACGGGTGCCACGTCTGCTCCCAAGCCATCGTGTGCATCTGCCAACCCGGGGGCTGCGCTCCCAGCGGGGCGAGCGAACTCATCCAAGTGAATTTTTCAGCTGGCCCAAGCTTTCTCCTGAAGCCACGAAGCTGGTGATGGGGCTGGAGAACAGGCCTGATGAGGAGCAGCTGAGAGAGCTGGGGGTGTTTATCCTGGAGAAGAGGAGACTGAGAGGAGACCTCATTACTCTCTACAACTACCTGAAAGGAGGTTGTGGAGAGGAGGGAGCTGGGCTCTTCTCCCAAGTGACGTGGGACAGGAGAAGAGGGAATGGCCTCAAGCTCCACCAGGGGAGATTTAGGCTAGAGATTAGGAGGAAGTTTTTCACGGAAAGGGTCATTGGGCATTGGAATAGGCTGCCCAGGGAGGTGGTTGATTCACCTTCCCTGGAGGTGTTTAAGGGACAGGTGGATGAGGTGCTGAGGGACATGGGTTAGTGTTTGATAGGAATGGTTGGACTCGATGATCTGATGGGTCTCTTCCAATCTGGTTGTTCTATGATTCTATGATTCTCTGCTGAACAGTGAATGGGTCTGGAGACCTGACAATGGAGTCATGTCCTTCCGTGGAATAGGTTGTTTAGATAATGTTCAGCAGTGTCAGACTGAGATTCCTAATCTCTTAGTGTGTTTTTTTTTTCTTTTCCTTATTGAATAAATTTGATTCTATGATGTGCCCAATGTTATTTCCCAGAGAATCATAGAACAACCAGGCTGGAAGAGACCCACTGGATCATCAAGTCCAACCATTCCCATCAATGACTAGCCCATGTCCCTCAGCACCTTGTCCACCTGTCCCTTAAACCCCTCCAGGGAAGGTGAGTCAACCCCCTCCCTGGGCAGCCTGTTCCAGTGCCCAATGACCCTTTCTGTGAAAAATTTTTTCCTAATCTCCCCTGGTGGGGCTTGAGGCTTCTGGTGGACCTGGCTTGGGGGCGGTGGCTACCAGCCAAGACCCATTGACTTTGGATGCTGGTCACAGCTCCCTATGGGCCAAGCCCTCCCAGCACCCACACAAGCGCTCGCACGCAGGCAACAGTGCTCACCGCCACAGCAGAGCCATCCCATCTTCCACCGAAGGGACTGCGGGATAGAAATCCCAAAGGTTAATCTATCCATTATTATAAATATTTATAAATGGGTTGGATAAATCATACCGTGTAATTATCTACCTAACTAGTCAAGCCATTAGGACATTAAATAGCACAAATCAGAACTCATTTGGCTCATCATGAGCCTCATATTGTTATGAAGCAGCTGAGCGGCGCTGTGAACCTTTACGGGATTTCAGGGCAGGGAGTCGGGTGGGAACTCCTGTGCCAGGCCTCTAAAAACATGACAAACCTGAGGGATTTGGTTAAAAACAAATGTCTGCAGCGTCGAAGGTCTTCAAGCACTGGAATGTTTTATCAGGTTTAAGTCAAATTGCGAATGTGCCAACAAAATCGTAGTGGAGCTAAAATACAGCACTGAAACATCACAGTGTCTGTTTTGAGGTGTTTCACTGGAGTGTCAGACGTTCCAACTTTTAATTTGCATCGTTTGTGGTTAGGTAGCACTAATGGGAGGGGCTGGGCATTAATTTTTGTTTCAAACTTCCAAGAATATTAATATTGCAGCGAGTGGCAGAGATGCTGCCTGTGAGGTGTGGTTTCCCCATGTGTGTCCATGTAGTTAGTGACTAAATGTTCCAACATTCTCCAGCGCTTCCTGTAAAGCTCCTAACACGAAACACTGAGGTCTCTTCGCACCTGGTAGTTCTATGATTCTATGGATTTAGTTTCCAGTCCGTAAGTGTGATCCGATGGGTCTCTTCCAACCTGGTAGTTCTATGATTCTATGGATTTAGTTTCCAGTCCATAAGTGTGATCTGATGGGTCTCTTCCAACCTGGTAGTTCTATGATTCTATGGATTTAGTTTCCAGTCCATAAGTGTGGGGTTCGTGATGACCAAGCCCTTCTTTTCTGTGCCTTCTTCATTCGAAGAGCGATGCGGAGGCTGAGGAGTGGGGAAGGGGGAGGCTGAGGAGTGGGGAAGGGGGAGGCTGAGGAGTGGGGAAGGGGGGGAGGCAGTAGGACTGCAGGAACCCCCCAGTTGCTGTTGTGGAGCCCTAATGACCTCTTGGGGCAGCTGAGAGGGAGGAGGAGCAGTTTGACCTTCTCTCCAACCCATTTTCCAGGTCCAGTTTGTGGTGGTGGTATAAAGGTTCAGTTGCCTTGTGGGGCTTTTATGTCTCAAATACCTCTCAGCATAAAAAAAAAAGAGTTGTTATGGGTTTTGGAAGTAGCCAGAACAGCACAGCTCGAGTCTGGTGGATATGGAAGTAGAATCATAGAATCACCAGGTTGGAAGAGACCCGTTGGATCATCGAGTCCAACCATTGGGGACCAAGTTGGGGATAAGACAGAGATCTGGTTGCTGTGGGTCCCAGCCCAGCTCTACCTTTGTGGACGTAGCTGAGAAAAAACATTTCCACACACTCCCTGTCACAGGCATTGGGATGGATTAGTTTACTAATATCACACAGAAATTATCTTTCTATTGAAAAAAAAGTGCTTTCATGATATACCCACTTGAAGTTGATTTTTTTTTTGTAAACAAACAAACCCAAAATTTTGTCTGTCATATCAGGCTTTAATTTCACAAACTTCTGAGGCATTTAAATGACAAGAGCCACTAAGTAATTAGTATTTGCTCTCAAGCCCCTGCGTTCAGCTCTCAGGTGGTGGTTCCTGGTGTCACAGGCACTTTTTCCCTCTGCAGAGAAGTATTGTCTGATCTCCCATGGGTGCTCAGTGTGGGCATTGAGCCTTCCCAGCCCCAGTGGGGACCCCTTTGCATGGACATTTCACCCCTGAGCTAGCACAGAGGGTTCTTAAAATACAGGAGTGATGGAGACCTCATTGCTCTCTCCAACTCCCTGAAAGGAGGTTGTGGAGAGGAGGGAGCTGGGCTCTTCTCCCAAGGGACAGAACGAGAGGGAATGGCCTCAAGCTCCTCCAGGGGAGATTTAGGCTGGAGATTAGGAGGAAGTTTTTCACAGAAAGGGTCATTGGAACAGGCTGCCCCGGGAGGTGGTTGATTCCCCTTCCCTGGAGGTGTTTAAGGGACGGGTGGACGAGGTGCTGAGGGACATGGTTTAGTGTTTGATAGGAATGGTTGGACTCGATGATCCGGTGGGTCTCTTCCAACCTGGTGATTCTATGATTCTATGAGCTGTGGGTGATGGCATCTGGCCACTGCCCCTCAGCCTTCCCGTCACTTAGAATCAGAGAAATATTTGGGTGGAAAAGGTCTTTGAGAATGAGTCCAGCCGTCCGTGTCCACTACTAAAGCAGATCTTTGAGCACTTCATCCACTTGGCTTTTAAACCCTTCCAGGGCTGGGGAAATCCACCACCTCCCTGGGCAGCCTCTGCCAGGGCCTGAGGACCCTTTCCATAAATAAATTTTTCCTGATGTCCGTTCTGACCCTTCCCTGCTGCAACTTGAGGCTGTTTCCTTTCATCCCATCACTTGGGAGAAGAGACCAATCCCCACCTTACCACAACCTCCTTTCAGGGAGTTGCCTGCCAGTGTCCTTTAAACTTCAGCTTTCCCTTAGTTGGAGGGAGAAGTGCTGAGATTGGCAGTGCAGGCACCCAGCACCAGAGCAGCCTGGGGGTACCGGCAGCTGAGAACCCCCAGGCAATGAGCAGCGATGCTGCTGTGATCTGAGGCAGCAGCTCTGGATGTGCAGCATTGAGCAGATTTGCTGGGGTTTTATTTGCTTTTTTTTATTTTTTTTTTTTTTGTATACGACTCGGAGAAATTATTTTGCGATGACATTTAAATAACAATGATACAAAGTAGGATGTAACTCCTCAGGAGTATGTTCCTCTCTTGGTGTCTGCATGGAGCTCCCACTGGTACCAAGAGGAATTTTACAAATGTATCTGAGGAAGAAGGGAAAAAAAAAAAAAAGTACTTTAGCATTGCATAACCAACCTGAATTTCTCCTGAGACAATCTGATGCTGAAGCAGTTGGTTGAGGTTGCTGTGTTTGGGAAGTTACTTGTTTTCACCTGTGTCTCAAACTCCAACTTGTGTTTTTTATCTCAACAGCATCTATTGCTCCTCTTGCTTCTGGGGAAACACTGCACTCGCCTTCAAGGGAAATTGTATTTCACACTGTGCCTAAATACATTTACTGAAATGAGATTCAAACAATTAAGTATGTCTTCTATGATTTTCTCTCTGTTAGTCCAGCAGCCCAATAATTATCTCGACTGTTTTAATGCGACTTGCGCTGCGTTGTCAATTTATTTAGTTGGAATTAGTTTTCTATTTCTTTTCGTAAGTGTTGCCTGTTTACTTAACAATATTTGGCTTTGCCTAATGATATGTACAGAAGACAGGGCTAAGTGGAACATCAGCTGTTTACATCAGCTCCAACAATTAATGCATGTTAATTTTTAATTACAGCGATTGTACTAGAGGCGGAATGTATGTTTTTTCACAGAACAGATGTACCAGTCAGCTTTTGCCGGCGAACATGCATATCGATTAGATGTTGATGCTGCCAGCGTTTTCGAGGGTGTCAGCTCCTAATGTACTTGCAGATGTATGGATTGCGGTCCCGAGACAGACAGTTCCGCGCTCGGGCTAACCACATACATCACTTTCTGCAGAGAAGATTATGTTGCCGCAGCAGCCAGGTTGCTGCGATGAGCTCTGGGAAGTGAGACAAGTCCAGGGTTGATTAGCCTGTAGGGTCTTAAACCTCCCTTAAGCTCTCCTAGTGGTTAGTTGGTTTCATAGAATGATGGGATGGTTTGGGTTGAAAGGGACCTCAAAGCACATCCAGTGCCACCCCTGCCACAGGCAGGGACACCTCTCACTGGATCAGGGGCTCCAAGCCCCATCCAACCTGCCCTTGAACCCCTCCAGGGATGAGGCAGCCACCCCTACTCTGGGCAGCCTGTGCCAGGGCCTCCCCACCCTAACAGCAAAATATTTCTGCCTAAGATCTCATCCCAATCTCCCCTCTTGCATCTGCAAACAGTTTTATATCATCCTCTCCCTGAATTCCCAGATCAAGAGCCCTTCCCCAGCTTTCCTGGAACCCCTTTCAGCACTGGAAGCTGCTCTAAGGTCTCCCTGCACCCTTCTCTCCTCCAGGCTGAACAACCCAAACTCTCTCAGCCTGTCCTCATAGCAGAGGTTCTCCAGCCCTCGGACCATCTCCGTAGCCTCCTCTGGACTCTCTCTACCAGCTCCATGTCCTCCCTGTGCTGAGGGTTTGTTTTCTAAGTAGGCAGAAGGCAGTGGTGATTGCAGTGATTTTGTCAGTGGTGTTGGCTCTTGGATCTTAGGATCTTAGATTTAGGAGGAAGTTTTTCATGGAAAGGGTCATTGGGCATTGGAACAGGCTGCCCGGGGAGGTGGTTGATTCACCTTCCTTGGAGCGGTTTAAGGGAAGGGTAGATGAGGTGCTGAGGGACATGGGTTAGTGTTTGATAGGAATGGTTGGACTCGATGATCCGATGGGTCTCTTCCAACCTGGTTGTTCTATGATTCTATCTGTTCCAGAGAACAGGGTTAAGTGCCCTGCAGAGAACTTTCCTCTGCCCTGACAGTCATAAACTGTGTATTTTGCTGTTGGCTTACTGAAAAACTCCAGTGAGCAGCAGTGGACATTTGGGAGTTAGTGGTGTTCCTGACTGTGAAGCATCTGCCCATAAACCCAACGAAACCTATGTCTGTCTGTGATGCAAATGTGTTCTGTCTGCACAACCAGAGATGCTCAGAGTCCTCAGCAGGTGTCTGATCCCAAGTACTTGGTGAGCAGAACCTGGAAGGAAGATTCCGGTGACAGCAGACAAGTCTTGCCCTTGGGTTCAACTCCTCCCATACTGAAGTTCAGCTGTGGCTTTCAGAGTTGGACCCTTTAATTTAAAACATGGCATTTTTGAGAGTTTTGATAAATTTAACCATTTAGATTTAAGGGCCTTCTGAGGAACGGCTGAGAGAGCTGGGGGTGTTTATCCTGGAGAAGAGGAGGCTGAGGGGAGACCTCATTACTCTCTACAACTCCCTGAAAGGAGGTTGTGGAGAGGAGGGAGCTGGGCTCTTCTCCCAAGGGACAGGGGACAGGACGAGAGGGAATGGCCTCAAGCTCCACCAGGGGAGATTTAGGCTGGAGATTAGGAGGAAGTTTTTCATGGAAAGAGTCATTGGTTGTTCTGTGATTTTTAACATGGAATCTTCTTCTGTTTGTACACGAACCTCACAGTCCAAGTAATCTCAGCTCAGTCCCAAATGGTTGGTCAGGAGCACGTCGCAACCCTGGAATCTACAGCTACCCATTTATAGGTGAAGGTCAAACGGTGCCTCTTTCATCAAACAAAAAGATTGCAAAGAGACCGTGGAAGGCAAGGTTGTTGCCCACATCTCCGACAGCGTTTAAGGTTCTTGCCAGGCGGGAAAAGCAGGTTTGCACTGGGCTGCTGCTGTCCCAGAGAACAGCAGAAAGCAAAGTCTAAAGTAAATCATAGAATCATCAGGTTGGAAGAGACCCACCGGATCATCGAGTCCAACCATTCCTATCAAACACTAAACCATGTCCCTCAGCACCTCGTCTACCCACACCTTAAACACCACTAGGGAAGGTGAATCAACCTCCTCCCTGGGCAGCCTATTCCAATGCCCAATGACCCTCTGTGTGAAAAACTTCCTCCTAATCTCCAGCCTAAATCTCCCCTGGTGGAGCTTGAGGCCATTCCCTCTTGGGGTAGGCTGTAGATCTCTAGGTCTAGTGAGCTTGGCTGTGATACTATCAGTTTTCCTTGTAACTTGTTCTTTCCTTGTGTAATTTGTGCTGTAAGCTCGAGTCCTGTGGTGTATTGTGCTCTTGCTGAGCTTGAACATTCTCGGTAAATGCAGTTGTGTAACCTCTGTAGAAGGGACCTACAACAAGAGTTTGCTTCACCTCGAGCAGAGCTACAACCACCTCTGGAGGGAAACATGACAGCTCAGCAACACGGAGCGAAACAGCTTGGGAGCCGGGGACAGAAAACACGTGTGGGTTTGTGTGTACGTGCATACACCACTAACGTGAGAGTCTGTGTGAGCCGATAGCTGCAAGGTGGTTGTATGGAGGCAGAACCCAGTTACCCAGCAGAGATTTCCCTTTCTGGGTGATACACTTGGAGAGGGTTTTGCTCCCCCTTGCAGGCGATTCCCGGCACTGAGGAGTTAATGAGACCAACACACTCTGTTCCTTATCTCTGTTAGCAAAGAAGTGTCAAGATATAGACAACTGGCATTATTTTTTTTAATTTACCTTTCGTTGCCTGGTAAACACAACTGATGTTAAATGTCTTTTAATGCTTTGTAGGGTTTTTTGTGTCACTCCTTCCTCCCTGTTCACTCCAGCTTCACGCAGGGTGGCTCTTGGTCCCCTCCGATGCTCAGAGGAGGTGCCGAGCTCATATATTTACCGGAGAGAAATGCCGAAGCGCGCGGAGCCGCTGATCAGCTGTGCTAGAACAGCATTATTCACGGGAGACAACTCCCTCCCCTCCGCTCCCGTCCCCCCCCGAGCGCCCGCAGAGAGAGCGTCGTGCCCGGGGAATGGTGCTCGGGGCACTAATTGCACTAATTGCCTCGGACTGGGGAGCAGCTGAACTGGAACGCGGAGAAATGGCAGCACCAGAGCCTCCGACTGGGCTACGAGGCTGCTGCAGAACTCTGCAGAGACAGAGAGACACAAATACCTGCTGGTGTTAAGAGAAATACTCACTAATTAGTGGGGTTTAAGTCTTCAATTTTTTTAATTTTTTTTTTTAAAGCCCGTAGATAATTTGTGACTTATTGCCCATTTTTGGCTGCTCTCAGGGTGCTGATAGGGGTGGTAGCCCCTTGTCGTGCCCACCCCAGGGTGGGGAGCTTACTTCTTTCATAGAATCGTAGAACAACCAGGTTGGAAGAGACCCATTGGATCATTGGGTCCAACTATTCCTATCAAACACTAACCCATGTCCCTCAGGACCTCATCTACCTGTCCCTTAAACACCTCCAGGGAAGGCGACTCAACCCCCTCCCTGGGCAGCCTCTGCCAGGGCCCAGTGACCCTTTCCATGAAAAACTTCCTCCTAATCTCTAGCCTAAATCTCCCCTGGTGGGGAAAACCTTCATGATGGGAAATTGCTCTGAAAAGAAAGTTATAATTGATAAATATACATATATATATAGAGAGAGAGAGAGAGAGTGCGCGTGTCTGTGCCTTCTGTTCCTTTCCACGGTGCACAAGTTTCATGCAGAGCTGTGAATGAACAGCCATTAACAATATTTATTTATTTTTTTTCTGTTGTGCATTCTTCTTTCAGTTTCTCTCTCATCCGTAAGGTAGTGGTTGGACTCGATGATCCGGTGGGTCTCTTCCAACCTGGTTGTTCTGTGACTCTGTAAGCTGCTCTTCCCAGAACATGCATCTCACCAGTTTTTTTTTTTTTTTTTGAATGGTCACTGGGGGACAAAGCTGACTCCTCAGTGTATGGTGGAGCACAAGTTATCTCCAAGGCAAAGAGCTTTTGCCTTTCATTCCAACCTTGGAAATGTGGTTCTGTGTTGGCTAACAGCATCCGTCAAATCCTATAGGGTGGGGAAAGAGGCATGTTGCTGGGAATAAGCATCTATTAAAAATAGTCAAGTGGCAGTTAGTTGGGGAGGGGAAGGAAGCGCAGTGTGCCCAGGCAGGTCACAGCAGCCAAGTTCTCTGCGGTTCCTCTGTCTTTCATAGAATCATAGAACAACCAGGTTGGAAGAGACCCATCGGATCATCGAGTCCAACCATTCCTATCAAATACTAACCCATGTCCCTCAGGACCTCATCCACCTGTCCCTTAAACCCCTCCAAGGAAGGGGAATCAACCACCTCCCTGGGCAGCCTATTCCAATGCCCAATAACCCTTTCCGTGAAAAACTTCCTCCTAATCTCTAGCGTAAATCTCCCCTGGTGGAGCTTGAGGCCATTCCCTCTTGTCCTGTCCCCTGTCCCTTGGGAGAAGAGCCCAGCTCCCTCCACTCCACAACCTCCTTTCAGGTAGTTGTAGAGAGTAATGAGGTCTCCCCTCAGCCTCCTCTTCTCCAGGATAAACACCCCCAGCTCTCTCAGCTGCTCCTCATAGGGCCTGTTCTCCAACCCCTTTACCAGCTTCGTTGCTCGCTGTGGTGAACCCGATTCCCTGCACTCACACAGGGTGGAATTAATGCTCAGAGTGATCTATTCTGTGTAGAAACCATGGATTGTTTTTCATTCCTGGAAAGTGGAGGATGCCCTGGGTACCACTCATGTCCTGGGGGAGCAACGGAGACTGGGAGCAGGCAGCGCTGGTGCCTTCTGGGCTGCCTCAGCACGACAGAAGCATTATCCCTCATGTGATTTTTAAATGTAAGCAGCGTCGTGTGAATATTCACTTGAGAGATGATGTCTTTTTGCTCTCGAGGGGAAAAAATGTGTTGCTCACAACCCATTTTTTTTTTGTAGACTTCTTTAAAAGTTATTTCTAGGAGACAGTTTTCTTTCCTGGCTTATATGAGCACAGGTACTGAGGGAGAGACTAAAACGAAGGTTTTTCTCCAGTGTGAGATTAGTTTGCACACAGATGTGTGTACTTTTTAAATGATTGTGGTGGACCAGGTGCCCATAAAAATCACTTTGGCTTTTTTTTTAATGCGCACGAGCACCAGAACCCGCAACCAGCCGATCGCGATCTATATTTCAGAGAGACAGCAAATATATTAGCCCAGCGAGAATGCATCATTTTAAGTGAAAAATCGATAAATAACAGCATTTGGCGGTGGGGTTTTTTTTAATGTTAAAATATGTTCCTTTTTAATTAGTCATTATACGTATTGATTGATGCTTACTGTACTTCTGATGCCTTTCCTTCAGGGCTTTGTGTGTTTCGGAGATTGTAAGATGTAAAAATACTTTAAATCAAAGCAGTAAAATAAGCGTAGTTAGAGGGAGAGAGCGCGAGGGTTTTTTTTCTTCATTTACATTCATTACGTATTATGAGTTTAATTACCTCCCTCAAATAATACCGGTGCGAGGGGAGGATGCCGAAGAAGGCGTACTTCTCTGATGATTTTATTGATTGTGACTGATGGATGGCACCAACATTTCATAGTGAAGAATCATGGTTTTGTTACATCAGGAAAATTAAATTGGGAGAGTTATTTTCTTTCCCAGTGATAGTGGCAGTTAGAATATTTCACCTGTAATGAGATGTGTGCGTTATGTGCCATAGTGAACCACTGCTGAGCCATTAAATATATGTAAATGAAGAGAAACACAAGAGAGCTTGGGCATAATAACGTGCAGAACAGAGAAATGGATCCTGGAAAGTGATTAATTTATTTGATGATGCCTCAAGTGAGGAATTTTAGGTCACAAATGAAGTGACAGAATGACAAATTACCATTTTAAAGAATTTACTGGGCATCATTACTGAACAATTGTCAGGTAGTTTATGGTGGCTGAGAAGATGGTATAAATATAGATCTTTTCCTTATCCGAGATGAATTATTAATCACCTTTTTAAAAATCTTTGTGAGTGATGGTTGGCTGTCTGATTGGAAATAATGTGTTCTACAATTTTAACTAAATTCTAATATGATATGTAACAGGAATCTTTACAATTAAAGTCTCGGCGGAGAGTGGTAGGAGGTTTACAGTCAATTGCGGTTTTAATGTGATAAAAGAGGATGAATTCACTAGCATATTTCAATAGGTTTCCTTAGGTATATTATCCCTGCTGTGATGTTATTCAAATGTTTACAGTTTATTTTCATTTGAAAAATGACATTCAGATACTTAAATTGTTTTCCTTGGTTTATTAGTTAATGAAAATGAAATTCTCGTAATTACTATATTTTTTTTGCCGCCTGCCACATTATTTAAAGTGAAGTGACTGGCTCTGTCAGGCGGGTTGTAAATGCCGTCGTCTTGTGTTTTGTTCAGCTCCTGTTTGCTTTATGTATGTCATGTCCCTTCCCTGTCTGCGTGTCACTGCCGGTGGAACCCGCCGCAGCCCGAGTCCGCAGGGGGAAGAAAGTAGAGATGGGGAATTGAACAAAAAAACGGAAAAGGAAAGCGGCTTTTTATTTTTTTTTTTGAGTTCATTTCATCTGCTGGATAGGGGGAACCCACCTTACTCTCCCTTCTTGAGCAGAAGTCGTGCTTTGATCCTTACCAGTAGATTTATCAAAGCTTTTCACTTAGAATCACAGAACAACCAGGTTGGAAGAGACCCACCGGATCATCATGTCCAACCGTTCTTAAAATATCATTGAAGATTTCTGAATGTGTGTGTGTGTGCGCGTTATCTGTTGCTTCATCATGGTTTATATTTTCTTCCCCCCTAGTTATGTACAAACATAAACACTCGTGTACTCCCAGCCCATAGAAAGAGGTGTTTGTATGCATATTCACCAAAGTGCACTAAAAATAGGTAGTTACTCTCCATTTCTCAGTAGATTCACTAGTTGGCCTGTGTCTTTGGTTAAAAGTCTAAATTTTTGGTAATTGCTCTCCCTGTTTAAAAGAACTGAAAGAATCAGGGCAAATACAACTGCACGTAATTAAGATTAGTTAAAGCTTTGAGTTTTGTTTGTTCATACATGGAGGTGTTTATCCTGGAGAAGAGGAGGCTGAGGGGAGACCTCATTGCTCTCTCCAGCTCCCTGAAAGGAGGTTGTGGAGAGGAGGGAGCTGGGCCCTTCTCCCAAGGGACAGGGGACAGGGACTGGCCTCAAGCGCTGCCAGGGGAGGGTCAGGCTGGACAGAAGGAAAAAATTTTTCACAGAAAGGGTGATTGGGCAGTACCAGAGGCTGCCCAGGGAGGGGATTGATTCACCTTCCCTGGAGGTGTTTAAGGTGTGGGTGGATGAGGTCCTGAGGGACATGGGTTAGTGTTTGGTAGGAATGGTTGGACTCGATGATCCGGAGGGTCTCTTCCAACCTGGTTGCTCTATGATTCAGTGACTGGTTTGCAGAAATCCCCATCCCTGAGCTTGTGGGGCTCCAACATGGTGCAGCTGCAGGGCTTTGGTGGTTAACCTCTGCCTTGGAGACCCTTGGACAGGGGCAAGTGCTCAGAAGGTGGATGCAGGGCTGGGATGCACCCCAGGATCTGCCTGGAAAAGCTGCTGCTTGGGCTCTGTCCTCCTGGGAGAGGCTGGGGTGGGGGACAAGCTACTGGCAAAGGTCTTTAGGGCCATGATGCTCCTCAACCCATGGTCCCTCTCATGCTGTAACCTACTGACAGCTCCTACACTATAAACCCTCTGAGCTCCTTGTGGGGATTTATTTTTGTATTATAAATTTACTTTATACGCTTTACTATATTATTAATTTACTTTGTTGTAGATGCGATAGTAGCTTTTTTCATTCTGTTTCCTATTGATAACACCTGGAATCGGGAAAGAAAAAGTTAACCATGAAGGGCTCTCACTGTTTCGCATCATTAAAGGTGAAGTAAATGCAAGTGAATTTATTTTTATCCACTTCTGAAAATTTTCTCTGTTAATTTTTTTTTTTGTTAGTTTTTTTTAACCCCAACAGAGAAGTGAAAATCAGCTGCTTTGCTTCTTGCACTTTGCTTTTGTAACTGATTACCTGCTCAGCAGCTACCGCTGCCGCCTCTGCTTCCCTGGCATTGTGTGTGTGTGTGTGTTCAGTGAAAAGGACTCCATCTAAGATGAAAAAAAAATAAAATAAAGTGAGTGATGAGGAGGCTTGATTTAGGCTTGTTTGAAAAACAAGCCTTGAAGGCATAATCCCCCTCTTGCTGCTGTTTTGGTATTTAGCTTTACCTCACCTGTCTCGAGGTCTATAGAATAGAGGCAGAAATGAGTGATAATACCCAAATCTGTGCTGTATTTACCACTGAGGAGCAGCAAAGGCAGGTGCTTGGGGCTGCCTCTACCCCCAGCCCCGTGCTCTGCTCCGCAGGGTCTGTTCCAGTGACAAACGGGAGCTTTCTCGATGCCGTCACGTACAGCACCTCTCGGAGACATCACGAAACGTCTGAGGGCTGAAACTGCTAATTACCTGTTCTGCTTATGAGATGAGGCACCTGAGATCCTCAGAGGATGCACACTTAAGAGTCACATTGAGGAGTTCTTTCCCTCTGGTGGATGTTGGATTACTCCCTCTGGTTGAGGAAGAGAGAGACCTTTTCGCATTCGCTCCTCGGAATAGCAGTAAATAAAGAAGTAACTCGGCTGCTTTGGGTTCCAGGCTGACTGGGGCAGAAAATGGATGTAAATGATCTTTTTTTTTTTTCCTCTTTTGCAACAATAATTCCTAAAAGAATTGGCATTTTGCAGATAACCTAGCACAGTGTTAAGTAAGAAGTTTCATTTCCAAGGATGCAAAAAGGCTTTCCGCTTCCCCCAGCTCGTGCTTGCAGATTGCTGCTTCTTCAGGGCAGGGTTGTGTTCAAGGGGAGCGCAGGGCGGGAATCGGAGGCTTCCAGGCATGGTAAAGGCCTCTTTCAAATTTCTTGGAATGGTTGTTGGACTCAATGATCTGATGGGTCTCTTCCAACCTGGTTGTTCTATGATTCTTTGGTGGCTTAAGTTGCAGACTAGATGAGCCGAGCGCTGGCTTTGTCCCACTCTCGCACCACCAGGGCTCTTTGCGGCTCCTGAGGATGAATCCAACTGCTAAAAGTTTCACAGAATCATCAGATTGGAAAAGACCTCTTGGATCATCGAGTCCAACCATTAGCCTGCTCGCAGCCTTTGTTTTTGAAGCCTAACAGGGGGGAGGACATACCAGGACCACGGATGTGAGTTGGATCAGCTCCAGTATTTATGAGGCAGCAGTGTGCCCAGGTGGCCAAGAAGGCCAGTGGCATCCTGGCTTGGATCAGAAATGGTGTGACCAGCAGGGCCAGGGAGGTGATTCTCCCTCTGTACTCAGCACTGGTGAGGCTGCTCCTTGAATCCTGTGTTCAATTGTGGGTCCCTCAGCACAAGAAGGATGTTGAGGCTCTGGAGCGAGTCCAGAGAAGAGCAATGAGGCTGGTGAGGGGTCTGGAGAACAGGCCCTATGAGGAACATCTGAGAGAACTGGGGGTGTTTGCCTGGAGAAAAGGAGGCTGAGGGGAGACCTCATTACTCTCTACAACTACCTGAAGGGAGGCTGTGGAGAGGAGGGAGCTGGGCTCTTCTCCCAAGTGACAGGGGACAGGATGAGAGGGAATGGCCTCAAGCTCCACCAGGGGAGATTTAGGCTAGAGATTAGGAGGAAGTTTTTCACGGAAAGGGTCATTGGGCATTGGAATAGGCTGCCCAGGGAGGGGGTTGATTCCCCTTCCCTGGAGGTGTTTAAGGCACAGGTGGATGAGGTCTTGAGGGACTTGGTTTAGCGTTTGGTAGGAATGGTTGGACTAGAAGATCCAATGGATCCCTTCCAACCTGGTTGTTCTATGATTCTATGATTCTATTTACACCAGCAGCCGCTGAGCTGTAACTGGAGAGACTGCAGACCCAGATGCTGCTGGACCAGTGACAAGACGTAAAGCTCAAACACAGCTCATAGGAAGATTTTTTTAGACCTGGAAAACCCGGATGGCCTACGCTTAGGTGAAGGATGTAAATTATTCCTAAATATTCCCTTAGCAGTTTCGTGATTTGGCAATATAATTACAGAATAAATAGGAATGACAATTGCTTCAGTTCTACCTGCAGTGATGGGACATCTCGGCCGAGACGTGTGCAGGGAACACTGTAAGCCAAGCTCATGCCCAGTTCCAACAGGTTGCTCAGAATAATTAATCAAATTTCAACTCACCAAACCCTGGTTTGGGCTAGAATGTGCTCTATCCCTATTCCTGAAGCAAGAGATTCATTTACACCGACTCCCACATAGCGAGTCTCAAAGGGCACTTTGCACCTCTACCTTCCACAAGCCCTTGAGAAGATCCACGGTTGCGTCAATCTGGCAGAGGTGGGTGGGTGGAGCAGTCAAAGGTGTGTTTGGAACTTTTGCGTGTAGATGGTATGAGGTTTGTTGTCATAAATTCACCTTAATTGTTACTTACTGACAGGGGGAGAAGAAAGTGCTTGATGGATGCTGCCCAGTGGAGACCCAATAAAACCTACAGTCTATTCTAGTCTACAAATTTTGAGCTCGTAACTTACTGCGACTCGGGTCTGACAAACTCCAGATTACATACACTGCAGGAAATTTAATATTTAATAGACCCCATTCTCTGCCCCATAATCCTTAATGGACACGATATATTTGAGGAGGAGGAAAGAAAATAAGGCTGGAGTAGGGGAAAAAATACACGGTCTGGGAAAGGGTCAGTAATCGTGTAGCAGGGGTGGGATTTGCTCGTTTGTTTGTCTATTTAAATGCATAGAGATGCTTGAGGTGCTTCGGCACTGCCCAGTGCAACATGTCCTGGGATCTGCAGAGCTGTGAGTTAGAAAAGGTTCAGCCAGAAGGGGGAAGGAGGAGGGGATTCTGCCCCTCTAGGCTGCTCTGGTCAGACCCCATCTGGAGCCCTGTGTCCAGTTCTGGAGTCCCCAGCGCAGGAAGGAGCTGCTGGAGCGAGTCCAGAGGAGGCCACGGAGATGATCCAGTGGGAGGTGTCCCTGCCAATGGCAGGGGTGGCACTGGATGGGCTTGGAGGTCCCTTCCAACCCAGACCGTTCCATGATTCTGTTCTATTAACAGTTCACGATCTGTTAGGCTTCCCCTTGCTGAGTCAACGTTGCTGCTGCTCAGCTGGTCTCTCTTAGCCTTGAGAAGGGGAGGCTGAGAGGAGACCTCATTGCTCTCTACAACTCCCTGAAAGGAGATTGTGGAGAGGAGGGAGCTGGGCTCTTCTCCCAAGGGACAGGACGAGAGGGAATGGCCTCAAGCTCCACCAGGGGAGATTTAGGCTGGAGATTAGGAGGAAGTTTTTCACAGAAAGGGTCATTGGGCACTGGAATAGGCTGCCCAGGGAGGGGGTTGAGTCACCTTCCCTGGAGAGGGGTTTAAGGGACGGGTGGACGAGGTGCTGAGGGACATGGTTTAATGTTTGATAGGAATGGTTGGACTCGATGATCCGGTGGGTCTCTTCCAACCTGGTGATTCTATGATTCTAACCAGCTCTTTGGTTTTGTGTAAAGAACATCTTTAACTTTTAACTATCTGAGTTTTGTATTTCTAGATACTGTTCACTGCTCAGGTAGCTTCCTCTGAATCTTCCCCTGATGTTAATTTACTTACCCTTTTTATTACTGGACTGATAACTATCCATCAAATTTATGTGTAATGAACTTTTGATAAACAGGTTAATTATAATTACGTTTAGAACAGCAGGGGGGGTGCTTGGAGGGTGCAGTGGGAACAGCTGCAGCTCCAGAGACCTCCCCGTGTAGGGCAGGACGGGTCTCCCTCCTATGTCTTGGGTTTTGCTGAGAATCATGAACGTGTCCTACAGGCAGCTCTGATTTCTTCTACCTGATAACAGCAGGAATAATTCTTACGCTGTGTTAGGATTATGTGATCTGAAGAGCATCAGCTAAGGCTGCCAAGCAGTAGCTCCCTTTGTGTGTATGTCTTTAATTTTCCCAACTCAAGTGTTTGATAGGAATGGTTGGACTTGATGATCCAGTGGGTCTCTTCCAACCTGGTGATTCTATGATTCTAAGTGTTTTGGCCCTGATTTTGAAAACTGCTGAGTATCTCCATCGTTGAAATAGAAGGAGATGGAATGGGATGCAAGGTCTGAACAAAACAGAGAGCAAAGCTCTTTATGGAAAGCTGGTGAAGGGGCTGGAGAACAAGTCTTACAAGGAGCGGCTGAGAGAGCTGGGGGTGTTTATCCTGGAGAAGAGGAGGCTGAGGGGAGACCTCATTGCTCTCTGCAACTCCCTGAGAGGAGGTTGTGGAGAGGAGGGAGCTGGGCTCTTCTCCAAAGAGACAGGGGACAGGACAAGAGGGAATGGCCTCAAGCTCCACCAGGAGAGGTTCAGGCTCAACTTAATTCAAAAATGCTTCACAGAAAGGGTCATTAGGCAATGGAACAGGCTGATCAGGGAGGGAGTTGAGTCACCTTCCCTGGAGGTGTTTAAGGTGCAGGTGGACGAGGTGCTGAGGGACATGGGTTAGTGTTTGATAGGAATGGTTGGACTCGATGGTCCGACGGGTCTCTTCCACCCTGCTGATTCTATGATTCTATATCTGCTCTTCTCGGCCTGCGTGTGTCAAATAGTTGTTGTTTTGTGCTGTAAGAGCAGGGTTTGCAGTGGCAGCTCACACGTATGTGCAGGCATGTGCCTGTCTCCAAAACAAACTGCCAGAGAAGTGGTTCTGCGGTGGGTGGGATGAAGCAGTGGGAACCGACACAGCAGAGCTCTTTTAAATTACAAAGTCTCTTCTTTTAACCCATAAATATTTACACTTCACATTTCTCGGAACATCTGTTCTCAACAGGCAGACAAGTAGCCCCTGTAACCGTGCATATGACACTGATATTGAAACTGATAAAGAGTAATAATTAATGTGAGATTTGCAAGAAATTAAATAGCTCATTTGCATTTTCAGACTGTGCCATTTCGGAAGGCGATAAAGGACGGGTTCTGTGTCCCTGCAGGGTCGGGTGGGACCGCAGTCTCGGAGAGCTTCTCCCGGCAGGTTTCCCAGGGTGAGGACATCTGGGGACACTTTGCAGTGGTCGAAGACGTTGGGCTTTACACCTTGTCCTTTTGCAAAGCTGTTTTGCTCTCTCCAACTCCCTGAGAGGAGGTTGTGGAGAGGAGGGAGCTGGGCTCTTCTCCCAAGTGACAGGGGACAGGACAAGAGGGAATGGCCTCAAGCTCCACCAGGGGAGATTTAGGCTAGAGATTAGGAGGAAGTTTTTCACGGAAAGGGTCATTGGGCATTGAAACAGGCTGCCCAGGGAGGTGGTTGACTCACCTTCCTTGGAGGTGTTTAAGGCACAAAAGTGGACAAGGTGCTGAGGGACATGGTTTAGTATTTGATAGGAATGGTTGGACTCGATGATCCAGTGGGTCTCTTCCAAACTGCTTCTTCTATGATGCGGTTTGGTTTTTTTCCTCCTTTAAAACGTACTAAGCAAAGACACGTCTGTGATGTAAATTCACCTGCTCGTTGCTGTGAGGACAATCTTTACATCTGTGGGATGGGTGAGGCAGAGGCTGCACAGATTTGTACTAAAAAGGCCTTGTCCTTAATGAATACCAAGTTTAATGGGTACATGACAAGCCAGTTACTGTTGCCCTGAGGCAATCCAAACTTACAGAGCCTTTTTTTTTTTTTTTTTTTTCCAATTTGAGACCATTTTAATTTATATGCACACTGGAAATGTTAGGACACGCCGTATCCTTTCCTGGCTGGTATTCTCATTTAGTGCCAAGGTGCAATGAAAGGACCGAGACGTGTGTCGAAGTCCAAATGACCGGAGACGTTTTATTAGAGCTGCTGGTTTCTAATGCTGCCGCCCGGAGAAGACCTGAGTGTACAGTGTTGTTGGTTCGCTTTCTCGGAAAATTCCTGCCACCCTGTGTGTGCCACACTCCCTCTCACAAGTACGTAACTAATGCAACCAGGAGGAAAGGAGTCACACACTCTCCTGGGTAGAAAACTGGTTGGCTGGAGGGCCCAGAAAGTGGTGGTAAATGGTGTTAACTCCAGCTGGAGGCCACTGACAAGTGGGGTTCCCCAGGGCTCAATGCTGGGTCCAGCCCTGTTCAATGTCTTCATCAATGACCTGGATGAAGGCACCGAGTGCTCCCTTAGCAAGTTTGCAGATGACACTAAGTTGGGTGGGAGTGTGGATCTGCTGGAGGGTCTGGAGGCTCTGCAAAGGGACCTAAACAGGCTGGATCCATGGGCTGAGTGTAATGGGATGAGGTTTAACACGGCCAAATGGCGCATCCTGCACTTGGGGCACAACAACCCTGAGCAGAGCTACAGACTGGGAGAAGTCTGTCTAGAAAACTGCCAGGAGGAGAGGGACCTGGGGGTGTTGGTCGACAGCGACTGACCATGTGCCAACAGTGTGCCCAGGTGACCAAGAAGGCCAATGGCATCCTGGCTTGGATCTGAAACGGTGTGACCAACAGGGCCAGGGAGGTGATTCTCCCTCTGGACTCAGCACTGGTGAGACTGCTCCTTGAATTGTGTGTTGAGTTGTGGGCCCCTCAGCACAAGAAGGATGTTGAGGCTCTGGAGAGAGTCCAGAGAAGAGCAAAGAGGCTGGTGAAGGGGCTGGAGAACAGGCCCTATGAGGAACGTCTGAGAGAGCTGGGGGTGTTTATCCTAGAGAAGAGGAGGCTGAGAGGAGACCTCATTGCTCTCTGCAACTGCCTGAAAGGAGGTTGTGGAGAG
Organism: Coccyzus lansbergi; assembly: GCA_033558105.1. Lineage (NCBI taxonomy): Eukaryota > Metazoa > Chordata > Aves > Cuculiformes > Coccyzidae > Coccyzus > Coccyzus lansbergi. The sequence goes on from JAUMJK010001062.1 coordinate 164,024, forward strand.
GAGGGAGCTGGGCTCTTCTCCCAAGGGACAGGGGACAGGACGAGAGGGAATGGCCTCAAGCTCCACCAGGGGAGATTTAGGCTAGAGATTAGGAGGAAGTTTTTCATGGAAAGGGTCATTGGGCATTGGAATAGGCTGCCCAGGGAGGTGGTTGATTCCCCTTTCCTGGAGGTGTTTAAGGGACGGGTGGATGAGGTGCTGAGGGACATGGGTTAGTGTTTGATAGGAATGGTTGGACTCGATGATCCGGTGAGTCTCTTCCAACCTGGTGATTCTATGATTCTATGACAATGTGATGTTCAGCTTGCACTGCTTGTCTTCTTCTCAAGGTGCGAAGGGCCATGGTTTAGTGTTTGATAGGAACGATTGGACTCGATCTGGTGGCTCTCTTCCAACTTGGTTGTTCTATGATTCTATAATCCACTTGGCTGCACAAGTGCTGCCCTGCAGAAAAGATTTTTCCAGCCACAGTTGTGTATGTTATTCTCTAGGTAAAGGCATATCCGAGCTGGAACATAGATTACCAGACCTTATCCTATTTATCTTTAATATTTCACACAGCAGCTCTGCTGTTCTGGGGGGGTTTTAATGATAAATTGTGGCTATTGTAAACAGAAGTACTCAAATCATGGCCTCGCTGCATATGTCTCTCACAACTGTGCTGCCACAATAATGAGGAATGGGAGATAATGACTTAAGGAAAAAGTGCTGGATTAAGTGGGACAGTAAATTAGGCATTTATCTCTCTCCATTGGAGTCCTGCTTCCAGTTCCCTTCCAGGTCTCGGCTGAGCTCTATTTAAAAGTAAACCACCTCGTATTTCACAAAGCCAGCCCACTCCACAGAAATCAGCATATAAGCGCTCACATTAAATTACCATATTACCCAGGAGGTCCTGGATTTCAGGAAGGTCAGAGTTGAGGTGTATTAGCAAGAAAAAATAAGGTTATGCCATTCACTATTTCACTCTGCTTTCCGAGTACGGAAAACCCACACCTAGTGTCTCCGTTTCTCTATTTTTTTCCCCCTCTCCCGTGTCTTTTAAATTCTGATAATTTTGAGGCAGTAAGGATACTGCCGTGTACGGCAATCGCACGCCTGCCGTTCCCTCTCAAGGGGAAGGGATTGCGTGGTATTAGATTCAATGAAGTGTGTTTGCCTGTGCATATGCTCGAGCGTTTTACTCGGGGAAACCGTGGCAGAGATTATTATTGCGGTTGCAGAGTCATAGGACCCTTGCTTGATTTAATTCGGGAGGTTGAGCTACTTAAAGGATGACTCGAGATTGCATAATGGAGAAGACTGCTGCCTCTTGCCTTATTTGCTGCAGGCGTGGAAGGGCTTTCGGAGGAGATCCAGGCTGGTTTTGATGATTTTTATGCTCTCCCTATGCCAGGGATGTATTTTCAGTGTGACTTTGCTCACGGAGACTGGAGTTGGAAAGGCTATAATATTCAGGCTTCTGTTAGTTTTCAAGCAGATACATCATATAATTAATTGTATTAGAACATACTAATTTTTTCCCTTCGGTTGCACATTACAAAAAGCTGTTTCAGAACTTTATTGGAACTTGTAGAAACCATTGTTCATCCTTACATGAAAATATATTAGTGGGAGGTTTCCCCAACCGGTCACACCAACAGTTCTTTTGGCTGCAATATTTTTAAATCATAAAATCACCAGGTTGGAAGAGACCCACCAGATCACCAAGTCCAACCATTTCTATCAATCACTAAACCATCTCCCTCAGTGCCTTGTCCACCTGTCCCTTAAACCCCTACAGGGAAGGTGACTTAATTCCCTCCCTGGGCAGCCTCTACCACTGCCCAATGACCCTTTCTGTGGAGAATTTTTTTATCTCATGTCCATCCTGACCCTCCCCTGGTGGAACTTGAGGCCATTCCCTCTCATCCTGTCCCTTGGGAGAAGAACCCAGCTCCCTCCTCTCCACAATCTCCTTTCAGGGAGTTGTAGAGAGCAATAAGGTCTCCAAAGTTGAACAAACGTTCTTGCTTCCTAACTATTTACTCCCACCGTAGTTATTTCATTAACAAATAAGAGGAGAGGAAAAATAGGAAAATTCCATCCCTCTTGAGTCTTTATCTTGCTCATTAAACTGGCCAAGCTGTTTTACTACTCTTTCCAGAGACTTTTCTTTCCTTTCCTGACCATCCTTACAGTTTTGCCATTTTGAACCCATCTCCATTGAACACTGTGCTCCAGACCCAGACCTGCTGTCCCACAACTGCTTGATGCACAAGTTTTTAATGATGGTCCTGAGGGACATGGGTTAGTGTTGGATTGGAATCATTGGACATTATGATCCGGTGGGTCTCTTCCAACCTGGTATTCAGTATTGATGAAGGATGTGGACATCTCTAATCAAGGTTCTCTTGGGGCCGACTCTGACAATCAATGTGACTCTTTTTGAAGGGATCTCAGGGAATGGAGTTTCTTTTCAAGCCTCCTGCTACCAGCTCAGACTTCTCTCCTTGCTTTCTGTGGATACCTGAATGTCACAAACCTATTGCCAGCAGATTGTTCTGGAATTTGATCTCCCGGTTAGTTACCTGGTAGGTCAGAACATCATAATAAATTGCATTAAGCACTGAGGCAAAGGTTGGAGGCGGCAGAATCCAGATCGGTATTTTTCTTGGCTGCAATATTCAATTAAAATTTGTAAAATTATGTATTTGGGATACATATTTTCTTTTCATGATGCTTTCTACAACAAATTTTCCTTTGACTAACAAAATACTAGTGCAGAAATACATCCTCAATGTCACAACACCTACATCTAAACTCAGGCAGGGTCAGAGGGGCCAACTTTTTAGATGTTAGCACCATGGAAGGGGATAATCAGGAAAAGGAGGCTGCTACCATGAAAATATCAATTATTCTAATTGCCGCGAATTCGAGTCCTGACCTTCATTTCTAACAAACTTCGCAGATTAATTCAGACCCGAGGTATTTATATAGCATGATCTGAAACAGTTCATAATGGTTGGACTCAGTTCATTATGGTTGGACTCGATGATCCGATGGGTCTCTTCCAACCTGGTTGTTCTATGATTTTATAACTTCCAGTTTTTCAAGGGAAGGATGATGTCTTGACTGGAACTTGAACTTTGCGAGCAGTGTCTGAACAGCAGGTATCAGGACTTCAGGTTCTCATCCAGAAAAAGGTCGAGTAACATAAAGCTGAAACAATATGCAGGGGGTAGAATCATGGAATCTTGGAGGTCGGAAAAGCCCTCTAAGCTCATCCAGTTCAACTATCACCCCGCCCCCACCCTGCCTGCTAAACCATGGCCTGAAGTGCAAATTCTACACGTTTTTGAACCCCCTCCAGGGATGGAGACTCCACCACTGCCCTGGGAAACGCGTTCCAGTGCTCAGTCATCCATGTCAAGGGCTGTAAACGGAGGTGTTTGCTGTTGCGCTGTGAATTGAAGGAAAACTCTGAAGGTGTTGGATAGGAAGAAGAAAGATGTGATGTGTGTTCCATATCCTATGACTTACGAAGTGAGTTCACGTGAAGTGCTGCTTCGTTCCCCATATCGATATGGGGAATGAATGAATGGCCTCAAGCTCCACCAGGGGAGGTTTAGGCTAGAGATTAAGAGGAAGTTTTTCACACAAAGGGTCATTGGGCATTGGAATAGGCTGCCCAGGGAGGGGGTTGATTCCCCTTCCCTGGAGGGGTTTAAAGGACGGGTGGATGAGGTGCTGAGGGACATGGGTTAATGTTCGATAGGAATGGTTGGACTCGATGATCCGATGGGTCTCTTCCGATCTGGTGATTCTATGATTCTATGATATGAACTCTTCAGTCCTCTGTTTCACTTCCCTGTGGGTTCTGCTAGTGCCACCACTTTGTGTGCTACTGCCCTTCCTGTACCAACAGCTCCGTGTCCTACTGGCCGCTGAAAGCAAGGAAAAACCCTGAATGTTCTCTCTCTTCACTAACCTGTGTGCCATTATAAGTAATGTATTAATTACAGAAAATAATTGTAATGAACCATTATCAAATAGGCTATAAAGCCAAGGGAGGAAGGTTAAGGGAAAACCAAGAGGAAGAAGTGTGCGCTTTCCAAACTTTTCATAGAATCATAGAACAACCAGGTTGGAAGAGACCCATCGGATCATTGAGCCCAACCATTCCTACCAAACACTAACCCATGGCCCTCAGCACCTCATCCACCCGTCCCTTAAACACCTCCAGGGGAGGGGAATCAATCACCTCCCTGGGCAGCCTATTCCAATGCCCAATGACCCTTTCCGTGAAAAACCTCCTTCTAATCTCTAGCCTAAATCTCCCCTGGTGGAGCCTGAGGCCATTCCCTCTCGTCCTGTCCCCTGTCCCTTGGGAGAAGAGCCCAGCTCCCTCCTCTCTACAACCTCCTTTCAGGGAGTTGTAGAGAGTAATGAGGTCTCCTCTCAGCCTCCTCTTCTCCAGGATAAACACCCCCAGCTCTCTCAGGTGCTCCTCATAAAGTCTGTTCTCCAGCCCCTTCACCAGCTTCGTTACTCAACGGGTTTCTACCTTTTTTCTCAGGAAATATTTATCTTGGTATTATTTGGTTTCTTGTAAGCAGAATGATGTCTGCTCTGTCCTTTTCCACACTGCTGGTGTCACCGATGTAGATGCGAGACCAGGCCAGGGAAGGGGCCTCCGATATCCACATCAACATCTTTACTTTTACTTAGGAGAGAGGTCCTCTTCTCCTTTTCTGGATTTTCCGTAGTCTCAAGCCTTGGCCAGGTTGCCCTGAAATTCATAAACTGCCTATTTGCCAAGATTTAAATTCCTAACCTTTCTGGTGGCACTTGGGATTGAACTATGGTTCTTGAGAGAGGTTATTAAGCCACTGTGCCCGTTATGCTTAATTTTTGAGAACAGGAAGGAACCGTCTACGCTGTAGCCAGGATTCCTCTCTTTGCTCAGCTCAGCATATTTTTTAATGTCAACAATTAGGAATTGCCATTAAAGAGTATCACAATCAAAGAGCGTCTGCAATCCAGGACAAATTAATGAGGTTCGCTAAAGCCTCTACCGCGTTTTCACGTTCCTTGAGATGTCTTTTCCCTGCTTTTCCTTAGTAAAGCCGCCTGTAAGCATTGTAGTTCTGCCAAATGACTTTAAATGAAATTATTCAGATATTAATCATAGAATCATAGAACAACCAGGTTGGAAGAGACCCATCGGATCATCGAGTCCAACCATTCCTATCAAACACTAACCCATGTCCCTCAAGACCTCATCTACCCGTCCCTTAAACACCTCCAGGGAAGGGGAATCAACCCCCTCCCTGGGCAGCCTATTCCAATGCCCAATGACCCTTTCTGTGAAAAACTTCCTCCTAATCTCCAGCCTAAATCTCCCCTGGTGGAGCTTGAGGCTTGTCTGAAGATGTGAGTGTGTGAAATTTCTATCCATGATAACGCTTCAGTAACTCGGGTGTTAAGCTTAATTCCCCTTTTTATTTTAATAATAAATACATAAAGTGTCGCAGGGATTTTTTTTTCCCATTACAAATGATATCCCAGCAGCTCTGGCTCTGAGCAGCCTTCGTCTAGAATCCATAGAATCATGGAACAACCAGGTTGGAAGAGACCCACCGGATCATCATGTCCAACCATTCCTATCAAACACTAAAATCATTTCACTGCAACTTATGTTAAGACCCCGATAAAAAGGAAATCACATTAGCTTACAAGAGGAGCAGGACTCAGATCCCACCCGTCCCAGGAAGCTGCTCCAGCAGCACTTTCTACTTCGAATTATTTTTTGTTTCGGAGTAAAACTGTGTCAGCAGAAAAAAAAAAAAAAAAAAGACCAAAAAAACCAAACAACAACAAAAACCAACTGACTGCTTTGCCTGGGAGGTGTGAAGTGCATTCTCGAACGGATTCAGAGCAATTTGCTTTTTAAATTCCTGTACTTTCTGATCAGCGCCTCACACAAGTTTTCCTTTCCTCTCGCCTTTCTGATGCGTTTCTCGGGTCGGTATTTATTCTGGGGAGGGGCAGGCATTGCTCTTGGGAGGAAATCATTTTGAGGAGGGACGTTTTATTTTCCAAAAACCTTCGTTCAATGAATTTATGTGGTTTGCGTGATTAAGTTTCTGATCAGATGACGGTGAGACAGGAGGAGGTGAGAAAAAAAATATTTAAACAAATTGTACTTTAGGCATAGAAACTGTGTTTTGTTTCCTGTGTGGGCAAAGGGAAGATGCGATCAGGCTCTTTCTTATTTTTTATTTTTTTTTGCTTTTTATTTGTTGCTCTTCAGAAAGCGCTGGCAGCTGGGTTGCTCCGATCAATAAAATTATAGCGTGGGAGCAAGTTGCAGTCCGTCTCTAGGTTCAAATCCGGCTCTAGTGAGGTAATCAATAACTTTGTTTCTAATGACATCTAGCTGGCGATGTGTGCTCGCTGCTGAAAAGCCTTATCTCAGAATTCGGACCGAGTAGTAATGAGATTTGAATTACCACAAGCCTGCGCTTAGTCTATTCCCATGCAGATTAAGATAAAGGTCTTTTCCGACCTAAATCATTCCGCGGTTCTATGAAATATCAAGGCGGAATGGGAAGAAACGGAGCTACGGTGGTTCCTTGTGCTCTTGAAAAGTAACGGCTTAACTTTCGAATTCCTTCTGGTGCTTGTGAAGAGTGACGTCCCCATCCCGTCACCACGATGCTGCTGCTCACCTCTCTTCCCTGGCACTTTGGGGCTGTGATTGCTCTTTGGTTGCTTGCAGGGAGTTTTTGCCTCTGTTTTTGTCAAAATCACAGAATCATAGAACCATAGAACAACCAGGTTGGAAGAGACCCATCGGATCATCGAGTCCAACCATTCCTATCAAACACTAACCCATGTCCCTCAGGACCTCGTCCACCCACACCTTAAAACCCTCCAGGGAAGGTGACTCAACCCCTCCCTGGGCAACCTATTCCAATGCCCAATCACCCTTTCTGTGAAAAACCTCCTCCTAATCTCCAGCCTAAATCTCCCCTGGTGGAGCTTGAGGCCATTCCCTCTCGTCCTGTCCCCTGTCCCTTGGGAGAAGAGCTCAGCTCCCTCCTCTCCACAACCTCCTCTCAGGTAGTTGTCATTGTAGAGAGCAATGAGGTCTCCCCTCAGCCTCCTCTTCTCCAGGATAAACACCCCCAGCTCTCTCAGCTGTTCCTCATAGGACCTGTTCTCCAGCCCCTTCCCCAGCTTCGTTGCTCTTCTCTGGACTCTCTCCAGAGCCTCAACATCTATCCAAAATGCTTTGAAGCATCCATGTGCTCCTGGCTTCTTTCTCTTTTGCCAGTCTCGGCCTGTTCCCTGGATGCAGGTTGAATTCCCAGACTCTATTTAGTCCGGAATATATGAGGACACTGGACCAGTCGATATTGGAATATTGTATGGAGATAGCAACAGTATAATTTGGAATAGGCTGCCCAGGGAGGTGGTTGATTCCCCTTCCCTGGAGGTGTTTAAGGGACGGGTGGATGAGTTGCTGAGGGACATGGGTTAGTGTTTGATAGGAATGGTTGGACTCGATGATCCGATGGGTCTCTTCCAACCTGGTTGTTCTATGATTCTATGATGTTCTATGGGTGTTGACAACTGGTTGGTGCGCCTTGAGTTTCTAATCACTTTTTTAATGCTTAATTAAGCGTTTAGACTCAATCTCCATTCTGTGGTCATGGCTACCATACTGTGCTGTGGGATGATGATGAGGATCATAGAATCGTAGAATCATAGAACAACCAGGTTGGAAGGGACCCATCGGATCTTCTAGTCCAACCATTCCTATCAAAAGGATGAGGAGGTGGCTCCCAACCAAGCAGTTTGGGTTGGGTGTGATGGTGCCAGGTTGGGTGTGATGGTGCCGAGTTGGGGAGGTGCTTGGGAGGAGCAGTGGATCAAAGGGCTAATTGTCTGTTTTCGGGGAGCCGGCGTTATTGGCAGCTGCCATTCCCCGGTCCGTGCGGCTGTCACCGGCCCAGCCGACCCGCCTGCGCTAATTGCCGTGGCCTTTTCATCGACGGCGCAGGATCACCCCGGCTGAACCGCCAGGAGCTGTTTCTCCATTAGCGCCGGCGGCCACCGGCTCGATCGCCCGGGCGCGGTGGGCATGATTGGGTTGTCAACAGGCGGTGACGGGTGGGTGGCGGTGGCGGCGTTTAGCCGGCACCCTTTGCCCCCTCTCCTTGCACCTTGGATCCCCCAACCTGGCTGCTCGTTTGCGCCGGGCGCTGCGCTCCGGCAAAGTTGAGCTTGGCGCGATTGCAGGGCACTGACAAGAGATCAATACTGTCCTCCCCGGCGCGGGAGCGGCTGCCGGCCCTGTCAGAGGGATGTGTGCCGTAATTGGATCAGGGATGCGGGAGCCATCCCAGCCTCCCCGTCAGCACTGTCACAGCTGTCAGATGTCATCCCTCCGTACAGCTGTCACCGCGGGAGGGCCGGGGCTCCGGCTCCCTTCCAACCCGATGCAAATGTCCACTTAGCGGATGAATATTGAAGATATTAGACACTTCTCTATGCCTTTATGCAAAATAAAGATCTGTGTCATCTGCGAATTTCATGGAAATAAGTTGCAATTTATTCGCCGCGAGAAAAGTGAAGTGAAGCCTGTAAAAATGAGAAATTATTTGGTTCAGCCTATTTAAAAAAAAAAGGGAATATTTTTGAGAATAAACAAAATATGCAGATTTTCTTCAGAAGAGTGAAAACTATCAGATAAATATATATTTTATGAGAACAGGGTAGCGGTTTTGCTCTTAGAATGTTATTTTATGCAAATAGTTTTTCATTTCTGGATACCCTTTGCTGCGAGGGAGGAACGCGATGGGGGGAAACTTTGATTTCTGGGAAAAATAATTGTTATTACAGATTACCGAGAAATACAGTCTTCGTATTTGCTTTAAAATAACTGGGAGGTGGAATCGGAGCAGGGAGGGAGGCTGCGCTCCGGCTGCCAACCGGGAAGATGGAACTGCAGACGCTGGTCCCTGCGAAGCCGCTTGCTCCCAGTGGTGGCTGCGCTGATGAGTGGGGATGGGAGAGAACAGGCTGAGCCGAGAGGAGCTGAGCTGCCTGCCCATCCTCTCCCTGCCTTCCCGTCCTCTCCCTACCTTCCCATCTTCCCCGATGAGAAACTTTTCATAGGACATGGCATAGCAAATGGGAACGGGGACAAATGTCTCGTGTTGTTGGAGGGTTCGGTTTTGTTTGGTTGTTTTCCGTCTTCCCCCTTGTCTTGTCAGCTCTCCAACTCCCGTGTGGATATGGCACAGAGCAGACCCCTGCGGTTAACTTAAAGCCGTGATTCAGGGAGATAAGAGAACCTGTCAATCCGATGGGGCCGAAGCTTGAGCGATGCTGCGTTTAGTTTGGGCAGCAGCCCCGTGGTTTTATTGTTCCGTGTAGCTGAGAGTAGATCCTCTGCAGCAGAACAGGACCCAGACCCCTCCGCTGTCATTAGAGAGGAGTAAACTCCTATATAATTCGTTAAGAACCCAACAGACGGCTGTTTCCTTGCCCTCCCCACCCCGCGATGATGTCAACATCATGTCTGGCTGTGGGTCAGGGCTGTTCCCGCTGTGGCTGGCTGGGTGCTTGGGTCTTTAGTTATTCATTGCATTTCTCTGCCGGAGCCCTGGGCTGCCCCTGTCAAGCGTGGGCTGCCCTGCTGCTGCGGGAGCGTGACCCTGATTTCCACCACGCAGCCCCGAAGCTCGGTGAAGCACCGTGGGAGCCACCGAGCCCGTTTACAACCTACCCCAACGCGCTGGGGGAAACCAAAGGGTTTGCCCTAAAAGCCACATGCACTACACTGGAATAACCAGTCTCTTCCAACCCGGTTGTTCTATGATTCTATGATAACCAGAACAGAGCAAACCAGAGAATCATAGAATCGGCAGGTTGGAAGAGACTCACCGGATCATCCAGTCCAACCATTCCCATCAAACACTAAACCATGTCCCTCTGCATCTCATCCACCTGCACCTTAAACCCCTCCAGGGAAGGTGACTCAACCACCTCCTGGGCAGCCGGTTCCAGTGCCTAATGACCCCAGAGCGAGCAGCCGTAGTCCTTCGAGGCAAAACCAGGTCCTCTGGGGGACTTAAAGAAGGTGGCTCAAGTGTTAAGTTGAGATGCGATGTTTCCATCCATACAAGCAACAGAAGGATCAGGCATCCCTCGGTTTGTGCTGCTTGGAAAGTTAAGAGCCAACCAGGCTCTGCTTCACCTTCGCTTTCTTTAGTGCAATACTCCTAGAGCCAGAGAGATAATTTGTGTTATGAACCCAAGAGGCTGGGGAGGGAACTGGGCTCTTCTCCCAAGGGACAGGACAAGAGGGAATGGCCTCAAGCTCCACCAGGGGAGATTTAAACTAGAGATAAGAAGGAAGTTTTTCACAGAAAGGGTCACTGGACACTGGAACAGGCTGATCAGGCAGGTGGTTGAGGCACCTTCCCTGGGGATGTTTAAGGGACAAGTGGACAAGCTGCTGAGGGACATGGGTTAGGGATTGGTGGGAATGGTTGGACTTGATGATCCGGTGGGTCTGTTCCAACCTGATTATTCTATGATTCCAAGATCCCTCTTGTGGGTGGTTGGTGTCAGCCTTCTCGGAGTGTCTCTCTCCCCCAGGGGAGGCTACACGCGACTGTCGTGACACAGGAAGTACTACTTCATTTTATTCCCCCTTTTTCCCTTTTAAACGTGGTTTATTGCTAATTACATCAGAGATCCCAAACAGTCCCCTTTACATTTGCATTAATAAGGTGCGTCACGTGACCCGGGCTGGCGTAGGAGTATACATCAAAGGTAGATTAAAGGTTGGTTAGGCATCAAACTATGTTCTATATGTAAATTTATAGCGATGATGTGCTGTGGGAAGATAGCTTCCCCTCGATTTCTCCGCCGCTAAATAAAATTAAAAATTCACAACTCCCGTTTATGGGATTTTAAATGAATTTGATCTCTCTTTTGGGCAGGGCAAATAAGTGTTTTGTGATGTATTATTTTACCAAAAAAAAAAAAAAAAAGACAGAAAAGGAAAAAAAAATTAAAAAAAAAAAAAAGAGACCGTCGTTCTGGCTCATTTAATTTTGCGAGTGAATGATCTAAGATTAACTACAGACTAGTCAGTGCAGTTTAAAAGCTGAAAGCAATTTTCAGCCATAGATGGTAATGCCACATTTAGTCCACAACCGAATGACTCTAAATGACTAAGCTGCAAGGTCTTTGTATATGACCACAGGGCCTGATAAAGCCATAGGAACACAGTAAAAGCACAAAAATAGTTCCAATTTATTTGGTGCCATCACCTTAATGAGATTAATACAGACGTGTTCATGTGCCTAATTGGTGATTTTGTTTTAACTGGTAATGAAGGATTAAATCTTCAGGCAACAGGCTACTTGCAGGGAAAAAAAGGGGATGGGGGAGAGGGAAAGTTTTTAATTACAAAAGGCAGCTGGTGAAATGCGCCACCGCAAAGCTAATAATGCATCTTTAATAAAATATATATATATGTGTGTGTGTGTGTGTGTTGCGTTTGCCGCTGAGCTGTTTGCCTGAGCAGGGCTGGAGAGGGATAGCGACGAGCTCGGTCGTGCGTCGTTGGCATCTTTTGCTACTGAGGAAGATAAAAGCAGATCATGCAGTGTGTTTGGTTTCCAGACCTGGGCACCTGGAAAAGCCACAGAGTCCATCAATCCAGAGCAGAGGTGGCTGCCCCATCCCTGGAGGGGTTCAAGGCCAGGTCGGATGGGGCTTAAGCCCCATCCGACCTGGCCTTGAACCCCTCCAGGAGCCCCTGATCCAGTGGGAGGTGTCCCTGCCCATGGCAGAGGGTGGAACTTTATTACCTTTGCCATCCCTTCCAACCCAAGCCATTCCACGATTGTGTCTTCCCCTTCCATTCCTTACGGTCATTAAGCACTGGAACAGGCTGCCCAGGAGGTGGTTGAGTGGCCTTCCCTGGAGGGGTTTAAGGTGCGGATGGACGAGGTGCTGAGGGACATGGGTTAGTGTTTGATGGGAATGGTTGGACTCGATGATCCGGTGGGTCTCTTCCAACCTGGTGATTCTATGATTCTCTGATTTTGCTCTGTTCTGGTTATTCCAGCATTGTGCATGTGGCTTTTAGGGCAAACCTTTTGGCTTCCCCCAGCTCCCCCGAGCGCTGGGCTGAGCTCCGTCCTGCCCGACGGCCTCTCCCTCCATGAGCAGCTGTGCCAGGAGGCTGAACTTCACCCCGAGCGGCAGCGAGCTCTGCCCTTCGCAGCCTGGTTGTGACCGTTTAAATGCTAAAACTATTAAATATGCTGCCAAAACACAAACACCCGGCCTAAGTCATTAAAATGTAATTACGAGGGGGCAGCTGAGCCTGGTTTAGGTTTTGACTCAAAGGAATCTTGCAGAAGACACTAACGTACAAACCCAAACCCACCCCAGCTTCTGTCCGAGCCCTTGGCTGGTTTACGTGGAGTGATCCTTACGGTGGTTCTTTGCAGTCAGTAAATGGAGCTCTTTGAGGTTTTTTATTTTTTTTCCCTCCCCTTTTGTCCCTTTTAGAAGTGGACAGATGGCAGAGGCCTTGAGTCTTTCTCCTTTCAAGTTCAACTTTCAGTGGAGACAATGGCAAAAAGGTCTTTCTTGTCTTCCGTGTAAGATTCACATTTTTTTTTAATATGTTTATTCCTTCAAATTGCATGCGAGGTGGCTTTGAAAAAAGGAAATGGCTTTTTTTTTTTTATTAAAAGAAAAAGCCGCTTTTCCATTTGTCTTGGCAAAAGAGCAGCTCTGTCAGCCTGGTTTATCATCGCCCCTCTTCTGCTACATGCGAAACCAGGAGGCATCGGCTAAAATTCCTTGTGTTCCACAATTTTGAGGAAAGACCAAAACCTCAAGCCAAACCCCGAAACAGGACGAGAGGGAATGGCCTCAAGCTCCACCAGGGGTGGTTCAGGCTCAACATTAGGAAAAAATACTTCATGGAAAGGGTCATTGGGCACTGGGAGAGGCTACCCAGGGAGGGGGTTGATTCCCCTTCCCTGGAGGGGTTTAAGGGACAGGTGGACGAGGTGCTGAGGGACATGGGTTAGTGGTTGATGGGAATGGTTGGACTCGATGATCCTGTGGGTCTCTTCCAACCTGGTGATTCTGTGATTCTGTGAAACATCGACAACCACCAGTAAGAACAAAACCTCAAACCAAACCCCAAAACATTGACAACCACCAGAAAAAATAAAAGGAGACTTGTGGCAGGGTCAAACCAAGGCTCCACGTGCTCGTAGCATCTTCAGACTGACGATAGTGCTATAAGAGGACTCTGCAGCGAGGCCCAACGCTGCACGATGCTCCCTTCCCGGTCAACAGGGACGGAAAATATGTTTTACATTTCTTGTCAGGTTGAACTTTTGAGACATCTCGAGTGCTTTGCTTGGTTTTGGATGCTCTGCTGGCTCAGGGTGTGGTGGGTGTCCCCCTCTCCCTGTAGCGCGTGGAGATTAGGCTGGAGATTAGGAGGAGGTTTTTCACACAGAGGGTCATTGGGCATTGGAATAGGCTGCCCAGGGAGGTGATTGAGTCACCTTCCCTGGAGGGGTTTAAGGGACGGGTGGATGAGGTCTTGAGGGACTTGGTTTAGTGTTAGATAGGAATGGTTGGTCTAGAAGATCCGATGGGTCCCTTCCAACCTGGTTGCTCTGTGATTCTGTGGTTCTTTGATTCTGTTATAGCAGGGACTGGAAAGTCACCCCTGGTCTCACCGGTTCGTCAGCTGAAGGATATGGTTAACAAATGCAAACCCAAACTTCAGAGGAGCTGCTTTTCTGTGCTAAGTGATCTGTATTCCCTCTGAATTTACTTTCCCCTAACCCCGTGAAATTAACAGTACTTTCTGACATTCGACCCCCTGACCCCGCGTATAATAAGAATTTAAAAAGCACCATGCATGAGTGTGTCCGTGTAATGCAAAACTGGGAAAAATGACCATGTCACCCTTTTATTATACAAAACCCTTTCCCCGTCTCCGTCGCACGCTTCACGTGCGAGTGCTCGGTTTAAAGTTATTGTAAAGAAAAACACAGTTTTAACAGCAATAATTCACCGCTCGTGACTTTTATAGACAATAAATTGTAGCAAGTACACGTTGCCGAGCCAGAGCCCCATTAATGCAGATATTTACCGGGAGAAGTGTTAAAAATAGTGGATGGGGAGAGGCCGCGGGTTCAGAGGCAGCGGCTTCTGGGGGTGCGAGCCGCCGGCACAATGTGTAGGTCTCGAGGTTTAAGAGGCAGAAGCAGAAAAGTGTTATGTGGAAATGATTTTGCAGTTATCAGGCTCAGGGGATGACAGCGTACAAGAGTAAGAACAAGGTGCTATGTGGCTTTTTCTTCACTGTGAAGTAAAGATTGGCAGCTGGAAGTAAGGCTTACAGGCAGCCCTGCACACAGGACCTCTTCACCCAGGACTCATAATCACTACTCAAAGGAAAACGCATTTACCGGTAAAAAGCGGCTGTAGCCATCAGAAGTGTGCTTAAAACACCACTTAAATATCACTTTATACGCTATTACTTGCAAACTGTGGCTTGGTATTAAATTATACTTGCATAGGCTTTTGCTTAGGTGCTGATAATGCTTTTGAGGTTGCATTGGTGAGGAAGAATTTAGGCTGCTTTACAAGAGACGTGACTGGAATTTCCCTCGGCGCTGACAGTGACAGGGTGAAAAATTGCAGAACTGTACTTTCTTTCCCCATATAGATTGTAATTTTAATTGTCATTGTGGCCCTTCTGTTTTAATTATGGGACTTCTTTGATATATACCAGGACATCGTATTGAATGAAAATATGGTGCTATAATAGTCTCTTTATAATTAATGACCACATGTAGATCTCGGTGCATAAAAGGAAAGGAATAAATGAACAATTTATTTAACTAGGTTTTGGATTTCTTTCTGTCTTCCAGTGAATATAAAATGATCCTGGGGCTTCTGAGGCTGTTTGATGTAAGAACCGCACTGAATATCTAATAAAATTACATTGGTGTAGATTACAAAACATATTAGGTGGTTTTATTTCAAAATGTTCCCATTACAGAGGGTAAATTTCCCCTATTTACCGCGTTAGTCTGCCTCGGCATTAGATTTTTGAAACAAACGATCGTTTTCTTTAGTTTATTTGCGTTTTTTTTTTTAAAAAAAAAAAAAAAAATTAAAGCAGCCTTTTCTGCTGAAGGCAGCAGCCTGGGAGGTGAGCGCTGACCAGGGCTGGAGGGAGCATCTCCTCTGGATGACGATTCACGGACCTGTCGGACGCTGTAAATATCCAACCCCCAATTTTGGCTTTCGGAATACGGATTTACGTTCTATTTGTTTCTGGCTGAAGGGCCCATTCTGCGCGTTTGTTCTCAAGCAGAAGCAGTTGTTGGGAAACTGCAGTCAAAAATAGAAATAAATAAAAGGTGGTTTATTGGCTTCATGTAGCGTCAAGAGGTGACGTGACCCCCAAATGGAAGGCTGTGGGGCACGCGGTGCCGTGCGGTGGGTGTCCAGCACCCCGGTTGGCGCGGCCGCTATACA
The DNA here is from genome assembly GCA_033558105.1 of Coccyzus lansbergi. Classification (NCBI taxonomy): domain Eukaryota; kingdom Metazoa; phylum Chordata; class Aves; order Cuculiformes; family Coccyzidae; genus Coccyzus; species Coccyzus lansbergi. Next base: position 179,624 of record JAUMJK010001062.1, read on the forward strand.
TTTCAGCGAGCGGCAACCTCTGCGGGTTTCTGAAAAGCAGACGTGTTTGTCCAGCGCCTGTCAGTGTAGGAGTAGAAAATATCCCCTGACAAGCTTCTGCTCATTTTATTGCGGCGCGGGGCAGGGCGCAGGCATCCCGGGCGAGCGGCGCGCGCGGTTCACTCGCCGAGCAGGCTGGAGTGGGATCGGCAGAGACAGGGACTACCCTGGGGTCAGCCGCGACCATGCCACTCGCATGTGATGTGGAGCTGGGGCGATGGTGTGTAAATAAACGTGGGGAATTGCAAATCTTGTCATGGCCACGCAGAGCAGCTCAAGCATTTAAAGATGGTTGCCCGCAAACCTAACTGGAAGGTGGTTGCTCTTGTGTGGTGGCTGAAGCAAAACTCTCCCTCCTTCGCCCTGGTCTTCTCCTCCCTGACGGCTCCGAGAGCACTGACCCAGCAGAGCGTCGCTGAAGGGATTAATCACCAAATTGTTTCTCATTTTAGCGGAAAGTAAAGAAACTAACTAACCGCACTCTAATACTGTTCTTTTGGAGCCGGGCTGAGGCGAGGGCTTTGTATTTACGTTATCTGACTTGATTTATTTGTTTTTTTGAGGTGAGGGATCTTAATGTCCTACTGCTTTAATGAATTTAGTCGCATTAAAGTTCCATGAGGTCTTTTCATTATTATGAACTTTACTAATGTTGGCAAGTAAAATATTATAGAATTCACATTTCCTGCTTATGAATCTAATTTTATTTAAATACTACTTCCCGCGGTCATTAAAAGACACTTAAATTTTTCTGCCTTCGACCAGTCGGATGTATTATTTTTTTTTTTTGCCGGTTTTACATTCGCACGTCTCTGTTTTTCTGTTACTTTTCCCACATGACAATTACCTTTCATTACAAATTTATAAAATCATTTACATTTGAGCAGTTTAAATGTTTCTGCTGACATTTTGTAACTATTACCCTCTCCTAGAATGGCATATGTTCAGGCAGTTAATAAAAAATTAAATGGAATAGCAGTAGACAAGGTGAAGCTTTGTCGCCGAGTGTTCTGCACATTGCTGGAAATACCATCTTTGTGTTGCAAACTGCGAAGGGAGGTTAGGGCTGTGCCAATATGTGTATTTGTCAGAGCTGTCACGGAGTCCGTGAACTAGCCAATCACTCCGCTCTTAATTAGACAGTTACATTCGGCTTCGGCGAAAAGCATCCTCCTGTAAAATGGTGTCTGAGAGCCGGGAAAGGTGCTCGGAGCAAAGGGGGCAGAGAAGAGCAGCGTCGAGGCACTTTTTTTTTATTTTTAATCTGGATGAGGCAGAGTTTTTAACTGGCTCCTCGGCACCGTTAAGAATCCTCCTTGATTTTTAGACAGAGGAAACGTCCTCTTAGACTTCTTGAAGGCAAAGAAGCTGTTTTGGTGTAGGACACCCAAGTACGTGCTGCATAAATAAATTAGAACAGCCCTTTATAAGATAATAAACGGTGCAGCCTTAGCTTACTCGGAGATCACTAAGCGAAGCCCGTGCTGGGTGCTGGTATTTGGCTGGAAGGGCTCGTCTGCTCAAAGCTGCGGCACTCATCAAGCACACTTTCTCGGTCTCATAAATCTAAATGGATTTCGCAGGGATATTTACAGTACTCGCTGCTAAAAACGACATTCGGTGGCCAGACGTAGGGCAAAGAAAGCAATGAATCCAGTAATAGTTATAATTCTTATAGATGAATATATGTATTAAAAGTATAACTTACTAATATTGTAAATATTAGTAAAAATAATCCTTCCTGGAATATATGGTTGGACTAGAAGATCCGATGGGTCCCTTCCAACCTGGTTGTTCTATGATTCTAGATGTATTAAAAATATAACTTAATAATATTGTAAATATTAGCAAAAATAATCCTTCCTGGAATATACATATTGAAAATATAACTTAATAATATTATAAATATTAGCAAAAATAATCCTTCCTGGAATATACATATTGAAAATATAACTTAATGATATTATAAATATTAGCAAAAATAATCCTTCCTGGAATATACATATTGAAAATATAACTTAATAATATTATAAATATTAGCAAAAATAATACATCCTGATGAATTTCTGTGGTGGTTTTTATTTTTTTAATTACTCTGTCAATAGGACACTTAGGATTTTTTTTTTCTCATACGAAACCCCAAACTGCAGTTCTTCGTTTACGGCTGAACATACTGTTTACGGCCACATCGTAGTCCTACGTTTAAACACGAAGTTCTCAAAGATCTCTTAGAAATAAATGTTGGATTCTCTGCTAAAGGCAGGGTTTGCCTAATAAGGGCCAGGCCTCCAGGAGGGATTATTAGTGTTTGCCACTGAATTCACCTTGGGATGTGGCTGCGATAAATTCCCGAGCTCCTTATTGAAGCCAAGCAGCTCTAAATCGAGTTTTGAATAACAGAAATTCTGTTTCCTCTCTCTTGGTGGCAACTCTGCTTTGTTTTCCAGCAGGAGAACTCTGCTGACGTACGGAGAGTCCAGGATTCCTTCTCTGCTCAGGGCAGCTTGTGGGGTAGCTTGAAATAAGCTGTTGATAGTCATTGAGGTTCAGGCTGGGCATTAGGAAAAAATTTTTCCCAGAAAGGGTCATTGGGCAGTGGCAGAGGCTGCCCAGGGAGGGGCTTGAGTCACCTTCCCTGGAGGGGTTTAAGGTGCGAGTGGACAAAGTGCTGAGAGACATGGGTTAGTTATTGATGGGAATGGTTGGACTCGGTGATCCGGTGGGTCTCTTCCAACCTGGTGATTCTATGATTCTGTAATTCTATGAAATCTCGACAGCAAACACAAGACAAATGGTTCTTTGTGGAGTCCCCCAAGTAGGTTATTTTTATCTCCCCCTCAGCCCATGGAGATGTTGTGATTCAGGACAAAACTCTAGGGAAGAGGAGACGTAGAGGCCGGTTTGGGATAACTGGTGCGGTTCATCCTCGTTTCAATCTCTATTCCAAAGGCAAACCAGAGAAGTTTTAACAGTCGTGGCAGATTAACCTTCCCTGCGCATGTGGAGCCCAGTCAGCTGGAGAATTTACATGCAGCCGGATGAAAATGCTGTTTGGAGAGAGATTGAGAGTTTATTTGATTAAATCCCTTTCTCCAGTACCTTGACCTCTTTCTTGTGAAATCATCAGGACTGTTTAGCAAGAATATTCTGGTATTAATAATGAATTGCTTTGGAGCAGGTTTCTGCTGCTCTGCTCCAAACCCATCGTCGGGGCAGTGGGGCCACTGCCGTGTGGTCCGTGTGGAGGGGAAGCTGCTTGGGAAAGGCTGAAAAAGACGCCTTTTAGTGCTTCTTTGGAGATTTGCGGCCTAGTGGACAATTTACAAGGCGACACATTATTTAGAGAGCGTGTTCTCCAAGCGCGGCTGCCAGTAACTGTTGTTTTTTTGCGACTTGTGATGGAAATGGTGACGGAAAAGCAGGAGCACTTTGCCTGCTGGGGTGGGTGACAGGTCTGAGGGTACAAAAGGTGGTTTTATCTGCAATAGGAATGGTGAGTGCTTAGCAAGCAGTACTGTGAGGTGACTCATTTTGTTGGTTTTAACTCTTCATAGAATCACAGAATCATAGAACAACCAGGTTGGAAGAGACCCATCGGATCATTGAGTCCAACCATTCCTATCAAAAACTAACCCATGTCCCTCAGCACCTCGTCCACCCATCCCTTAAACACCTCCAGGGAAAATGACTCAACGTCCTCCCTGGGCAGCCCATTCCAATGCCCAGTGACCCTTTCTGTGAAAAACTTCCTCCTAATCTCTAGCCTAAATCTCCCCTGGTGGAGCTTGAGGCCATTCCCTCTCATCCTGTCCCCTGTCCCTTGGGAGAAGATGATGATGATGAGTCTGGTAGAGCCCCTACTAACCTCTCTAGATGGTGATCCTCTCTGATCCAGAGCCCCTCCCCAGCTTTCCTGCAGCCCCTTTCAGCACTGGAAGCTGCTCTGGGGTCTCCTCGCAGCCTTCTCTGGACTCTCTCCAGGAGCTCCATGTCCTTCCTGTGCTGAGGGTTTGTTTTCTAAGTAGACAGAAGGCAGTGGTGATTGCAGTGATTTTGTCAGTGGTGTTGGCTCTTAGATCTTAGGATGTTAGATTTAGGAGGAAGTTTTTCACAGAAAGGGTCATTGGGCATTGGAATAGGCTGCCCAGGGAGGGGGTTGATTCACCTTCCCTGGAGGTGTTTAAGGGACGGGTGGATGAGGTCTTGAGGGACTTGGTTTAGTGTTTGATAGGAATGGTTGGACTCGATGATCCGATGGGTCTCTTCCAACCTGGTTGTTCTATGAGTCTATGACTTTATCGTATTACTTGGCTTTAAGGTAATGAGCTCACACATGAGTCTTTAGAGGTGCAGAGCTGCTCCCTGTGTCCGTTTGTGCTGGAGCTGCTCCAGCCGCATGTAAGTTGGTGTAATAACTCTATACGATACCTCCCTGCATTGTCAGCCCTGATAAGGCTACGGGATCTTGTCTCCCAACTAAATTAAGCTTCATTATAATTTGTTTCTTAATAACATGCACTTCACTGTAATATGTAAAATGCTCAGCTTTCATGCGCAACTCGGTGGCAAAGCTGTACAGCATCTCATTTGCATTTAGCAATTATATTACATTACAATATATTAAAGCTGCGGAAAAACCTAATCGAATATCATAATTTAAAATCGTAATTTACAGTACTTTACAAGGAGGATACAAGACGGGTTACAATAACGCGTCGCCTTTCCGGATCAGCCGGTAGAGTTATTTACTCAGCTCTTATTTACTTTTCCAAAATGTTCTGCCTAGATTTGATGCAGGAATTTCCAGGAGCCCTTGCGGCAGAGCTTCGTTAGACGTCCGAATGTACCAGTGTAGTTCTCACTGATATTTTACTGAACTAATTTCTAATAATAATAATTTGAGTTGGATGTTTGCGTTAAAAGGGCCACAGTTGCAGAAAAGGGAGGTTGTTCGTCGAAGTCTGGATTCATCCAGATATTCCTCGCGGCTAGAACGAAGCAAAAAAAAAAAGAGGAAAGATCCATTTTTAAAGGGCTTGATCCAGGTTGTGACACAGCATTTGATGAATCATTTAATATGCGCCACGTGACGCAGAGTGTCAACAACTGGCTCCTGTTGCAGCCTTTGTTTGGAGCTCATTTCAACTCGGGCTCGGATAAACTTCAGAAAGCAGCAGATTGGAGCCAGCGTTCCCAGTCACTCGAATATTTCGAATAAGCTTTTGTCAAATACGTGTTCAAATGTTTAAATCTGGCATGGAGAGTCTAGTATTAAAGGGAGCATGGGCTGCTTAGCAGCTGATTTACCAGTTAATGGTTTAATTCCAGTACAGTATCTGCCTTAAATTTATGACTCCTTTTTGCAGTATTTTATCTGCTCCTGGGTTTGTGCTACAGAAGCAAGCGAGGTGCTTGTCTCAGGTGTGTGTGGTCTGAGTCTTTCCTGTTCCAAGGAGCACAACACACCCATGAGCAGCCCTGGCAGTAGTTCAGCCCTGATCCCCCTGTGAAATACCCGAGTGTATTGTATTTGTGCAAGATTTGTTGAGGTTTAACATGGCCAAATGTCCTGCACTTGGGGCACAACAACCCTATGCAGAGCTACAGACTGGGAGAAACCTGTCTGGAAAACTGCCAGGAGGAGAGGGACCTGGGAGTGTTGATCAACAGCCAACTGAACATGAGGCAGCAGTGGCCCAGGTGGCCAAGAAGGCCAATGGCATCTTGGCTTGGATCAGAAATGGTGTGACCAGCAGGGCCAGGGAGGTTCTTCTCCCTCTGTACTCAGCACTGGTGAGACTGCTCCTTGAATCCTGTGGTCAGTTGTGGGCCCCTCAGCACAAGAAGGATGTTGAGGCTCTGGAGCGAATCCAGAGAAGAGCAACGAGGCTCTCTAGGGAGAACAGGCCTTATGAGGATCGTCTGAGAGAGCTGGGGCTGTTTCTCCTGGAGAAGAGGAGGCTGAGAGGAGACCTCATTACTCTCTCCAACTCCCTGAAAAGAGGTTGTGGAGAGGAGGGAGTTGGGCCCTTCTCCCAAGGGACAGGGGACAGGACAAGAGGGAATGGCCTCAAGCTCCACCAGGGGAGATTTAGGCTAGAGATTAGGAGGAAGTTTTTCATGGAAAGGGTCATTGGGCATTGGAATAGGCTGCCCAGGGAGGTGGTTGATTCCCCTTCCCTGGAGGTGTTTAAGGGACGGGTGAGTGAGGTCCTGAGGGACTTGGGTTAGTGTTTGATAGGAATGGTTGGACTCGATGATCCAATGGGTCTCTTCCAACCTGGTTGTTCTGTGATTCTATAATTCTGTGATTCTATGATCTTATAATCTAGGACGGGGCTCCCAACCTTGAAGAGAAGTGGGTCCTCATCTAGCTGCCTCAAGCTGACCACGCAGGGTTGTGGTGACACCTAGGGAAGTGCCACACGCTCTCTCTGCCAGAGATTAGTGAGGCTCAGGCCTTGTGTGGCTCCGAGTTGCCCACCAAGGGAGGTCTGTGGGGACTGCCTGCCTACCAAGCCTTGGTGGAAGTACTAAATGTTGATGGAGTGATGAATACAGAAGAGGAGAGGATGTTTTTACCTTTTTACCTTTCTTGATCTTGACCATCCTCCCCAGGCTCTGCAAATCCGTGGTTTGGTGCTGATGAGTCATGTCCACGTATTAGGTGCAGAGCCTAGAAAATGCCTGAGAATGAGAGAACCTTAGCTCTAGGTGTTATTTTTAGTTTAAAACCACAGTTTGGGTTTGCACTGATGTGGGATGTGTTGGGATGTGTCTCAGGGGAGAGATTCTCTGGGAATAAACCAGGTATTAGGAAAAGAGAGAGACTTGTTGGTGCAAGGGCTCTTGGTAGTGGAAGCAGATCTGTGCTTGAAGCAGGGAGCAAACCCACTGAGTGATGCCCGTGGCCTCTGCCGTGCTTTCCATAAACAAAAATACTTTGCATACTTTAATTAAACTGTGTGGTGAATCATTTTGCAGAGTGATATTAATGCTCCAGTCGGTGACATCCGTGTGCTCTCCTTGTTGGGAATATTAATGATGTCATTGTGCATTTGCGAGCTGCGTTTGGCAGTTTGTGTGATAATTGTATAATTGTCAAAACTGGGAATTGCAGCCGGTGGCTCGGGCTGCAAAGGCCACAAGGTTTGTTTTGTGCCTCTGTGAGGAGCATTTTATTTGGCATGACTGTCCCCATCGTCGTGGTCTCACCAAGACATGATCTTGAGGGACATGGGTTAGTGTTTGACAGGAATGGTTGGACTTGATGATCCTGTGGGTCTCTTCCAACCTGGTGATTCTATGATTCGATGATTCTATGATCTTGAGCTTGGGGAGAATGGAAGAGCTCGTTGCTCTTCCTGGTGAACCTGAGGGGCTCCATCTTCCTGGGAGCTGAGTTTTAGAGGATCCAGCTCAGTGCTGACATGTTAATATGAATTAGATCTCGATAGAAAAGCTCTTCATCCCTCGATGAAGTTTTCCATGTTCACATTCATGTATTTCATTTGCAGGCTTCCGCTCTGTAAGTGGTGATAGGAAACCACCAGTTGTGTTTAGCCTTTTCTTTCACTCCTTTCTCTGATCTAGCTGCCCCAGGATATACTGACCCTTCCGATGGGTCTCTTCCAACCTGGTTGTTCTATGATTCTATGATTCTCGTCATTCAAGGTGACTGTGACTGACAAGATGAAGGAAGACCCTCTCTCTATTAACCTCTAATCCTCACTTGTCTACAGTATCCTCTGCCTCTTCAGATTTTTCCCCTTTTCTTTCAAATATATTAATCTTTCTCCTCCAAACTTTCCTACAAACTTTTGTTTCACACTTTTCCGTTCACACCGTTGCAGGTTGGTTGTGCCCTGCTCTTCTTTGCCCTCATTCTCTTTGCTGCATCATCACGCAGCACATTAAGCTCTTTGGCCGTGATGCTCATCCCTTGTGCATCCCTCTATTCCCACGAGTGTTTGGAGCTAGACCGAAGTTCAATTTTCACTTCCAAAGGCTGAAATGGGGACAAAGTCTGCAACTTTGCTAGATCCCAGCTTCTTACCACCTGGCAAGAAGAAATGAGATGCAAATTTTCCACCTCACGCTTCCAAGCTTCATCTTGCACTGAATCCCAATCGCAATCTGCGGTTCGCTCTACATTCCTAGCGAAGGCAGCAAACAACATCATTTCCATAGAAAGCCTCAGCTCTGCCATGGCCCCGTCAAGTCTCCGGTAGAAATACTGTGGGTGTGGAAATTGAAACCTGCTTTTAGGTTAATTACGGATTCCGTGATTATAGGTTGTAAAACTCCTCTGCTGAACTTTGTCTTGTATTCTAGTAATAGAATATTATGATGAGGAACAAGAGTTAGGGAGATAAAGCATAGGTTCACAGAGTGATTTGGGTTGGAAGGGACCTCCAAGCCCACCCAGACACCTCCCACTGGATCAGGGCCTCCAAGCCCCATCCAGCCTGCCCTTGAACCCCTCCAGGGTCCTGTCCCTGCACTCCCTGATCAAAAGCCCCTCCCCAGCTTTCCTGGAACCTCTTTCCATACCAGAAGGTTGCTCTAATGTGTAGGAAAGAATAAATACAGGAATCGGATGCACAACTTATATAACGTGTTAACCCCTCAATACGAGTGGAAGCACTAGAGCAAAGCCAGTGCGGTTATTCTGTCCAGCCTGGGATGTTGTTCTTTGATAAAGTTAACTGACAAAGCCAAGACATGAAAAGATGAGTTACAGCCTCCCCTGGCAAAAACCCACAAGGAAAATCTGCCCTTGCCTTCAAACCTATTCCTATTGAGGCTGCTTTTTTCTCGGCATATGACTTTATTTTGGAGCTCTGTTCCTTGAAATCAAAGTTGTCCTCTGGTTTCAGTGCCGTTCCCTGAAATCAAAGTTGTCCTCTGGTTCCCTGTGCAATTCCGGTCCCTGGAGCTGACTACTAGGTACATAGACTTCAATAGACTTCAGCAGGTTGACTTGCAGCCGTAGAAAAGCCCTAGGTGAAAAGTCCTTGAACTTTCTATTCATTGTCTGTCATCGCCTTCTTTATTACATTTAAATTGATTGACTCTGCAGTGCAATTATAAGTGTAATACTTCCCAAGTTATTTGGCTGTGCTCTGTTTTTGCTGGAGGTCTGTCACATATTCAACGCTCAGCCCTGACCGAGCTCCTTGTGTATCGGAGTTTCTTCTGTCTGAGAGATTTTGGGGCAATGGGTGCAAAACTCTCCATGATAAATGTCTTCATCCTGGGAAGCTCATTCTGTCTGTGCTTAAAAAAGTCAGGTAAAAAGAGAGGAGTGGAGTCTGAATAATGCATTCTCTTGAGCTAAAGGAAAACCATCACATCTGATTTTTTTTTTTTTTAATTGTTACAGAGACCACGCGAGTGCAATCAGCAGCTCTCTCCAGTCAGACTGGAAATGCCATTGCACAAATAAAGATCTCAGAGTACTTTTGTTTGCTCCTAGGGCTTCAGGCAACTGCAGTTGGGAAATTCTCCTCCACTCTAGGCTGGAGTCACACAAATCACAACAAGGCAGTGTTCCCTGTCTCTCCCCCAGGCATCAGCACATGGCTCTACCAGCATCCCAGGGGCAGGCTTGAGGGTCCCAACCTGTCCCGAAGTGCCGTGGACTTCAACATCCTACCTGAAACAGGATTCCTCACCTGCTGTTTCGTTAGTAAAAAGGGTATCTCGTAACAGAGCAAATGTAATAATGGATAATGTCATCTCTTGGTGAAAATAAGAGCTGTAGCACACACAGTGATGCCCAGAACAGCTTTATCATAGAATCACCAGGTTGGAAGAGACCCATTGGATCATTGAGTCCAACCATTCCCATCAATCTCTAACCCATGTCCCTCGGGACCTCATCTACCCGTCCCTTAAACACCTCCAGGGAAGGTGACTCAACCCCCTCCCTGGGCAGCCTCTGACAGTGACCCTTTCTGTGAAAAACTTCTTCCTAATCTCTAGCCTAAATCTCCCCTGGTGGAGCTTGAGGCCATTCCCTCTCGTCCTGTCCCCTGTCCCTTGGGAGAAGACGATGATGATGAGATGGGATTTCAGTCTGGTAGAGCCCCTACGCCCCTCTCCTGATGGTCTACATGAGGGACGTGAGGTTTAGAGGATCCATATCAGCTTTTTGTACTTTCTGTGGGTTCAGAAGTGCCGTCTTCACCTCCTCTCCCTGTTCCTCGCACAGCACTGAGCTAATCACAGAGAATTCAGAAGTACCGTTGGAGCAAAGCCTTTTCCCTACTCAGGGGAACCTCCCGTGCGAAAGCACACTTGGCTGCTGGGGTTCTGGTCATAAATTAGGACTAATTTAGTAGGATTTAAGTGATGAAAGTGCCTGTTTCTGGGCATCACCTTGGCTGGGAGCAGCCGTACAAAGAGACGCTGAGGAGAGGCTGCGCTGGCTCTGAAGTTAACAGCCTTTCACCGCAGCCTTTAAATTGAGATGTTTTTACCCTGTATTTTCTTTCCCGTATTTTATTTTATTCGTCCCTCATAGTTTCCTCATCCAGGCAGTGATCAGCCCTGATATACGATGGGGGTTTTCACTTGAAGGACTGTGCATCTTTAAAATGTCTTCCCTTTATTCTTCCTAGTTCTTACACATGTAATTTCCCCTTTAATTTGACATCATTTAACGGCACATTACACGTCAATGATGTGATCTGTGAATATTTACAATGTTCGTGTCATTTTTATTTTCTAATCCCATTTAAGTGGCTCTGCTTTTTTATGACATCATGAATTCTTCAGTCTCCTTTTTTTCGGTCTTTTTTGGGACTAATTATTCCATTAGTCCCTTTGAACTAGCTCCGTGTTGTCAGTCATTTCCCTCCCGTTTGATCATAAGACCTTTGCTGCCCTCGTTTGCATCTACGGCTGGAGCTGGAGGAGGATGTGACCACTGCTAATAGCTGCACCAGGCACCTCACCCCCGACGCAGTTTTACTACTGGAACAAAACTATAGGGAAAGCCTTTAGAAATATATTCAACTTCCTTCTGTTTTGAACATGGTTTAGTGTTTGATAGGAATGGTTGGACTCGATGATCCGATGGGTCTCTTCCAACCTGGTTGTTCTATGATTCTATGAACTTCTATATCTTTACAGTCAATGTCTTTGCATCGGACATCGTAGCACGTGGGCTCTGGGCTGTAGAGGACACACTTCAGTTCTTCACCTTTTGTTTCTTCTCGGTAGTTGAAGTAAAAGTGACTGATTTTGAGTGTAAAGTGAGAAAGAAAAGACTAACCATGTTTAACTCTCGACCGCCTGGTCTAACTCATTACATTTGACAGGGGACAGGACAAGAGGGAATGACCTCAAGCTCCGCCAGGGGAGATTTAGGCTAGAGATTAGGAGGAAGTTTTTCACAGAAAGGGTGATTGGGCATTGGAATAGGCTGCCCAGGGAGGTGGTTAAGTCACCTTCCCTGGAGGCATTTAAGGGATGGGTGGATGAGGTCCTGTGGGACATGGTTTAGTGTTTGATGGGAATGGTTGGACTCGATGATCCGATGGGTCTCTTCCAACCTGGTGATTCTATGATTCCATGATTACATTATGACTCATGGCTCTTGCTTATTTTTAATCGCTGTGTGTGGTAAATGAGCAGAAGGCTGGAATTACTAAGCAGTCCAGCTCTCCCTAAGGTTTTCCAAACCCTCTTCTTCCCCATCAGCACCCAAAGGAGGCTGAAATGTGGACTGAGTGGTCTCAGACCTTATTCCAGCCAAAATTCCCAGGTCTGGCAGCAGGACCGGCCTCTCCTCCCTCCCTTGTTTACTGGGAATGTTTAGCATCTCCTCTGTAATGCTAAAGAGCTCTGTTGTCTGTTGCTGCCCTCTGTAGTGATAGAGCAGAGACCACAAGATTGCTCCTCAGCAGCAATAATTCTCTTTATCAGCCGAATGTGCTACGAAATTCACTCTCTCTGCAAATCCAGCTGTATCTTGGTTCCTACTTCCATTCTTTTCCTTCAGTTAGGAGCATCACAAAATTATCAGATTGATGGAGTTTCGTGTTGATATTTATTTGGTTTCATTTAATGTTTAGAATGTGTCAGGGCAGCATTTCTAGTGAAATTATCAGATTGATGGAGTTTCGTGTTGATATTTATTTGGTTTCGTTTAATGTTTAGAATGTGTCAGGGCAGCATTTCTAGTGTGTTGAGCTGCTTGAGCTGCTGCACCTTGAACACCCTAAACCCTCTAATAATGTTACACAGGGAAGAGAAAGGCTGTCTCAGGTCTCCCAACAATTGTTTTCCTAAAAGAGGAGGGCAAATTCACCAAAAAAAAACCCCAAAAAACAAAAAACACACAACTCATTGTCTCATTTCTTTGAAACTTTAGCTGCATAAAGCAACTTTTCTTTTTTTCTTTTTTTTTTTTTTCTGCCACAGCCAAATGCAAAATGCACACTACTGAGGGAATAAAAAGCAAATATTGACATCTGTCTGTTATCTGGCCTCTTATATCGTTAAACAGTTTTCTCCTCAGGACAAGGCTCACTGCTAATCATCAGGTATTTTATGGTAGCAAGAAGTGCAATGTAAGATGCGATTGCTGAGAAAATAATGCTCCCAGGTAGGGCCATTACTGCCCCAAACTCCCTTAATGTGTTTTTCCCTTTTGGTGTAAAAATTGGATTAATTCATCTTTGGATACTGAAGGGTTTATAAAACTTGGAGTAAAATCAGATGACGTGTGGTGCAGAGCAATCCTCACATTTCAGAAGATGGAAGTAAAGTCTCTCAGGCTGTTGTTTTACACACAATTTCAAATAGTGGTGGTTACAGACTCTTGTTTTTTGCGTAATGGCAAATAACTTAATTTGCGAAAGGGAATCTCTCAGGTTGGCCCTGGCCACTTTCCAGGGGGTACAAACTGCTTTGTATGAGGGACCGATTCCTTTTCAAAGCCTGAAGTGTGTGGCTCGTGATGTGTAGAGCCACCGGGGGCTTCAGTTCATGTTGCGTTTGATGAAACAGAATGTTTTCATCTGGAGGGGACATTGGAATAGGCTGCCCAGGGAGGTGGTTGAGTCACCTTCCCTGGAGGGGTTTAAGGGACGGGTGGATGAGATCCTGAGGGACATGGGTTAGTGTTTGATAGCAATGGTTGGACTCGATGATCCGATGGGTCTCTTCCAACCTGGTTGTTCTATGATTCTATGGTTCTAATTATGGACATTGAACAATTGCCACAAGTTCTATTTTTCCATCCCCGGCTGATCTTCCTCTTGTTTTTCCTTTGTACGACACCGGCAGCTCCCGTGTCTCAGCACAGCATCCCCTTGGTTGGCAGATAGGACGTCTGTTCTCAAAAGTGAGCAAAATTTTCACATCATTCGCATCATTCGCATTGGGTTAAAATCCAGTTCCTCTTGCTCCAAGACGGGTGAACAGGCAGCAGAGCACACGGTCTCACAACAAACATCAAACATTGCTCTCCTGTAGAAGTGACTAGGGGGAGTTTATAGTGAAATACTCAAGGATAAGGTGTCAAAAACATTGATTTGGACAATTGTCCTCAATCTTGTAGCATTATTTTAGCGATATCAGAAAATAAATTCTACAGATACATGAACATGGTTGGACTCGATGATCCGGTGGGTCTCTTTCAACCTGGTTGTTCTATGATTCTGTGATTCTGTGATTCTGTGATTCTATGATTCTGTGATTCTGTGATTCTATAAAAGCTAATGATATTTTGAGGAATAACTACCGTTCAACAATAAAAAAGAAGAAAACACCCAGAAAATAGTCACGTCAGGCAAATAACTTTCCGTATCAAGTGAGTAAAGGAAATAAAGGCAGACGTCGTTGTCACTATCACCTAGTGAGGTGTTAAAGTCATCTGCTAATAATTAAATATTTGTTAGAAAGAACAGTTCAGTCTTGCCTCACGTAGAGCGAAAAGCCTTGTGGGAAGGCTTTGCTTTCATCCCACCTGCCCCCAGCCTGTGTGCACGTGTCTGGTTTTGCTCTCCAGGAGAGATCTCTGGGGAAGGTGTCTTGCCCCCCACCAGCCCCAGGAGCTTGCTTTGCCTTTCCGGAGGTGCCTTTTGAAAGGTTTTCCTGCGCTCAGAAGTTTAAACGAGAGCTACCGGATCCTATTGAATTTGCTAATAAAGATGGAGAACAGAGTGGAGATTTTTTTTTTTTGTTTTTTTTTTTTTTTTTTCCTCCATTGAATTATCTGCAGTGAGAGGAGTTAAAAACAACCCAAACCCCAACAAAAGTACCGGGTTACAACTTCAAATCTTTATCGGTGACATATTGCGAAAATAAAACCCGTGTGTTCGTGTTTCATGTGCAAATGGGGGAAAAAAAAAAGAAAAACAAACCACATATTCTTCTTCTAAACTGAGGATATTTAGTTTGTAATCATTTAGGAGCAATGGAGTGGAACTCCATTAGGTCCACAGCCGTTTTGATGCTGGTGTGGATGGTGGGTGAGGTAGAGGCAGGTTAAGTGGGAAAAGAAATGAATGCAACCATCTTATGTTAAAAAATTTTAAAAAAAAAGCCTATTTTGTGTCATTAAGCTACCTCTCGCGTTCGTGGTAATCACGATAATGGTTGTGGGTAAAGCAAGCTGCTCGGTTAAGTCTCGGTTAAGTGTTTACGTTGGGTTTTTATGCTGAAGGGGTGTCAAACAACCTGGTGAAGCCGAGTGCTTCCAGTGGGACGAAGGGAAGCGTAAAAAGGTAGTTTGGGATAAGGCGTTGAAAATTCAGGATGTTGTTTAATTCATTTAATTCATTTTCTGTGTTATTTTGGTGAAAACAAGGCAGCAGGAGGTCTAGAGAACGTCAGACCCAGACGGTTGCTTTTAACTTACGGGAACACTTGGACACATAAAATTACACAGGCATAAATCTAACCAGCACGTTCGGCTTATCCTGATTTTTTTAATTCCAGATACATTACAGATAATCTCTCATATCAAATCCAGTCTTCAGCACATCCTGAAATGCATTCGTATTATCTGAATATTGATTGTTTTCCCGGGAGGGTCGCGATCCAGATTTTTCCTTTTATATACACGCCTGTGTCTATATTTTTCTATTTATCGATCGAGCCCCCCTCGTAAATTAACTGAATTTTTATTTCCCTGAAGTTATGCTAATTAGTCAGGGAAGAGCGAAAAGTAAAGCATCCCTGGGCTGTCTGG
Source organism: Coccyzus lansbergi (assembly GCA_033558105.1). Lineage (NCBI taxonomy): Eukaryota > Metazoa > Chordata > Aves > Cuculiformes > Coccyzidae > Coccyzus > Coccyzus lansbergi. The sequence continues at coordinate 194,871 of JAUMJK010001062.1, forward strand.
GGTGGGCTGGAGGAATGCAAAGCCAGGAGCCCTGGGATGCGGTGCTGAGCATGAGCTCTGCCTCTGTGGCTCTTGGCTGGAGGCTCTGAAGGTCTTGGGTCGATGGACCAGAGGTGTCCTCCCACAGCAGCTCATGGTGCTGAGCACCTGCTGTGGGATTGAACCACATTAGAATCACTTTTCTGCTTTCAGCTCAATCTCACTTTTTGACTGTTAACTGCATATTTCCAGTCTCTCCAACCCCCTGAAAGGAGGTTGTGGAGAGGAGGGAGCTGGGCTCTTCTCCCAAGTGACAGGGGACAGGATGAGAGGGAATGGCCTCAAACTCCACCAGGGGAGATTTAGGCTGGAGATTAGGAGGAAGTTTATCACGGAAAGGGTCATTGGGCATTGGAATAGGCTGCCCAGGGAGGGGGTTAATTCACCTTCCCTGGTGGGACGGGTGGATGAGGTGCTGAGGGACATGGTTTAGTGTTTGATAGGAATGGTTGGACTTGATGATCCGATGGGTCTCTTCCAACCTGATTGTTCTATGATTCTATGATTTTTCAGACAGTGTTTCTCTCTAGAATTGATAACACTGGGCGCTGGGGTGCAAAAAGGCCAGTGCTTATCTTTACCCCTCGAGCTGCTGTATCCACAGGTCAGAGGTGAGAAAGGTCTCACTGCAGGGAGGACGAACAGGAGAGGTGACCCCAACCTGAGCAGCAGAGGATTCCATCCCATACCCATCACACTCAGGCTAAAATGAGAGACCACCAGGGTCTCTATTCTTCCTCTTTGATGGCCGAGTTCCAGTGAGGACCTTGTCTGTCTGTCTGCCTGCCCTTGTTTGTGTTCCTGAATCCAGTTCCCAGCTCTCTCCCAGTCCCCAACCCTTCCCCACGTGTCGGCTCTGCAGGGTCTGTGGGGACAGAGTCAGCAAGAGCTGGGGAGCAATAGTATGTATTTGTAAACATTATTATTTTGTTGTTATTGTTATTATTATTATTTCTTCACTAAAGATCTAGTTTTAGTTTCCACAAGTGTTTTTCCTCTCAGTTCTGATTCCCCTTTCCCTGGAGGAAGAAGAGGGAACTGGGAGCCCAGCACTTGGACTTTAGCTGCTGATTCTGGCCAGGCTGTTGCTAAACTTTCAGAGCAGCTGTGTGTCTATCAAACTTCTAGGGGAGAGTGGGCCACGTGTGCAGAGTTCTGAGGTGTGTGCTTTGCACTTAGAGATGTTCTAAACCAGCTTATTATATATTATGTTATGTCACCTTCTTGGAACCATGAAGTGGTTTCGGTTGGAAGGGACCTCCAAGCCCATCCAGTGCCATGGGCAGGGACACCTCCCACTGGATCAGGGGCTCCAAGCCCCATCCAACCTGTCCTTGATCCCCTTCAGGGACGGGGCAGCCACCCCTGCTCTCAGAATCCCGTTCCAGACCCTTCCTGCTGTGCTGTATCATGTTGTGTTCTATCAGGTTATTAATAACTATTTATGGTAGAGAGGATTTATTAGTTTCCTTCTTAATGAAACATATCCCTTTCCAGCCAGCCTGCCGGCAAGGCCCTGGGTGATAAAATAGCATCCAAAGTTTTAGAATCATAGAACAACCAGGTTGGGAGAGACCCATCGGATCATCGAGTCCAACCACTCCTATCAAACACTAAACCAAGTCCCTCAGCACCTCATCCACCTGTCCCTTAAACACCTCCCGGGAAGGTGAATCAACCCCCTCCCTGGGCAGCCTATTCCAATGCCCAATGACCCTTTCTGTGAAAGATTTTTCCCTGATCTCCAGCCTAAATCTCCCCTGGCGGAGCTTGAGGCTGTTCCCTCTTGTCCTGTCCCCTGTCCCTTGGGAGAAGAGCCCAGCTCCCTCCTCTCCACAACCTCCTCTCAGGTAGTTATAGAGAGCAATGAGGTCTCCTCTCAACCTCCTCTTCTCTAGGATAAACACCCCCAGCTCTCTCAACTGCTCCTCTTCTTCTCCACCCGTTCCCCAGCCTCGTTGCTCTTCTCTGGACTCGCTCCAGAGCCTCAACGTCCTTCTTGTGCTGAGGGGCCCAGAACTGAACATAGGATTCAAGGAGCAGCCTGAATGTTTCGTTAGAGTTTTCCTCGGCTGCAAAGCGCATCAGATAAACAGTGCTCAACACTCCCGGCGCCAGGAAAATGCTTGACTCTCGGAAAAACCGTATAATTGAGTGTACCTGTGGTACGAGGCTGCGTCTAATCAGTCGGCTGTGTAGGTGGGTAGTGTCAAGTGCCATTCATCTGCTTCCCCTGAGATGCCGGGAAACACGGAGGAGGGGGAGTGATAAGACAAAGATATATAACCACGTTGACCACTGAAGTACACGGTTAACAACTTAATTACCTGAGTTCAGCTATCAGTCAGAAACAAACCTGTCCAATTGAGCCGGACTTTATAATTTGCTAGAAAAACGGCAACAACGATAAGGACGGAGTTGCTAGAATTAGAACCGGCATTGAGAGCGTTTAATTTAATTTTTCTAATTATATTTCTAATAGCTTAAATATGTGCACTGATAAAATGGTTAGCCACCTGCGTTTAAATGCCACCTGATGCGTTTATTTTGGAACAGTGGAAGATTGATATAATTTGAGCTCAAGTTCCTCTGGAAACTCCTTTATTAATGGCTGTTAAATTATTCTTCGTGGCTCCGTGAAGTTGCGGAGCTGCTGTGGTTGCGGGAATCGCTGCAAAATCCTTTAAATTTGAAAACTTATTTTCTGAGCGGTAGATAGGGGTCTGTTTAATTAAAAACTAGCAGTTGCAGTGGCCTTTAGCAAGTTTGCAGATGACACTAAGCTGGGTGGAAGTGTGGATCTGCGGGAGGGTCAGGAGGCTCTGCAAAGGGACCTAAACAGGCTGGATCCATGGGCTGAGTCTAATGGGATGAGGTTTAACACGGCCAAATGCCGGGTCCTGCACTTGAGGCACAACAACCCTCAGCAGAGCTACAGACTGGGAGAAGTCTGGCTGGAAAACTGCCAGGAGGAGAGGGACCTGGGGGTGTTGGTCGACAGCGACTGACCATGAGGCAGCAGTGTGCCCAGGGGGCCAAGAAGGCTAATGGCATCTTGGCTTGGATCAGAAATGGTGTGACCAGCAGGACCAGGGAGGTGATTCTCCCTCTGGACTCAGCACTGGTGAGGCTGCTCCTTGAATCCTGTGTTCAGTTGTGGGCCCCTCAGCACAAGAAGGATGTTGAGGCTCTGGAGAGAGTCCAGAGAAGAGCAACGAAGCTAGTGAAGGGGCTGGAGAACAGGCCCTATGAGGAGCATCTGAGAGAGCTGGGGGTGTTTATCCTGGAGAAGAGGAGGCTGAGAGGAGACCTCATTGCTCTCTACAACTACCTGAAAGGAGGTTGTGGAGAGGAGGGAGCTGGGCTCTTCTCCCAAGGGACAGGGGACAGGACAAGAGGGAATGGCCTCAAGCTCCACCAGGGGAGATTTAGGCTGGAGATTAGGAGGAAGTTTTTCATGGAAAGGGTCATTGGGCAGTGTCAGAGTCTGCCCAGGGAGGTGGTTGATTCCCCTTCCCTGGAGGTGTTTAAGGTGTGGGTGGACGAGGTGCTGAGGGACACGTGTTAGTGTTTGATGGGAATGGTTGGACTCAATGATCCAGTGGGTGTCTTCCAACCTGGTGATTCTGTGGTTCTGTAGTTTGTTAATTGTGGAAGTATTTATATCAGGTGAGTTAGAGCGTTTGCTTGGCACTCCGTGGATTGAGTGGATTTCCAAATAAACCATCCCCTCACGATACCAATTTATCTAATTAATTTAATAACCGAAAATATAACTAAAGCTTTGTTGCAGATTCAGTGATAACTACCTCTGAGATTTACTAAATAATAATAATAATAATAAATAATAATAATTCCCTTTTAAAGCTGAAACTGTGCACTTTTGCCTAGATCCTTCTTCCAGGGCAAAGTGAGCATTAAAAGCGTCATTAGAAAATCATGTAACAAAACCCTCTTCCTTTCAGATGAGGGAATGAAAATTGAGTTTTAAAAAAACCCACTTGCGTAGCCGATCCTGAACCAGGATGTCTCCAGGCCTGTTTGAAATACGGAATGAATTATAAATAAAACAAGAATTGTAGAAAAATGCTATTTACAAAATCAAAATAGCTTCATTTCACGAGTTGTACGCTCCAGGTATTGTTGAGGGGGCTATGAAAGAAACATAAATCTGGGAAATCAATGTTTTTTTTAGTTGTTTATTTGTGCTCTTCTCCCAAGGAACAAGCTATGGGATGATTAGAAACAGTCTCAGGTTGTGCCAGGGGAGGTTTAGATTGGATAGTAGGAGGAATGTCTTCACTGTGTGAGTGGTGAAGCCCTGGCTGAGGCTGCCCAGGGGCAGGGCTGGAGTCTCCATTCCTAGAGAGGGTCAAAAATTGTGTAGAAGTGCCACTTCAGGACGTGGTTTAACAGGCACGATGGGGTTGGGTTGATTGTCGGACTGGATGAGCCGAGAAATCTTTTTCAGCTTTAATAATTCTATGACTTATTTTTCTAATTTTCCCATCGAACACTGAGGTTGGGCTGGGATTGCAACCTGGGCACGGTGTGAGCCTTTCTGCTGGGAGAAAAGAACTGCAGAATTGGTTTTAATGTGGATTTTCATTTGTACGAAGCAAGTTCACAGAAAAAAAAACAAACCCAAGTACCCTGAAGGATGCTGAGTGCATCCCAGCAGCCTGCACACACCCAGACTGGGATCTGCCATGATGCCGATAGAAACTGGGAAGTTAGGAATCGCGATTATTATCTTCAGATGGACAAAGCAGGTGGCAGCTGCTCCCAGGATGCACTAAAGGGCCAGACCACTTGTCCCTGGTCTTTTCTTTCAAGTTACATCTTTACTTTCTACTTTCTCTAAAGAACTTCACCATCTGACAGGGCCTTGGCAATGATTTCTTCTCTGTCCCGTGCCTCAGGACACTGGTTGGACTCGATGAGCCAGTGGGTCTTTTCCAACCTGGTGATTCTCTGATTAGGAGGAAGTTTTTCACACAGAGGGTCATTGGGCATTGGAATAGGCTGCCCAGGGAGGTGGTTGATTCACCTTCCCTGGAGGTGTTTAAGGCACAGGTAGATGAGGTCCTGAGGGACATGGGTTAGTGTTTGATAGGAATGGTTGGAATTGATGATCCAATGGGTCTCTTCCAACCTGGTTATTCTATGATTCTCCTCTCCTTCTGCTGTGTGTCCACCTTCCTCACTTTTACAACCTCCTCATGGTGTGGGATTTTCAAAAAGAACCCAGGAGCCAGCACCGGAAAAATGATTTTGATTCAAGAGCCAGCGCTGGAAAAAGCCAAAGTGTGCAAATCTCATCTTAAGCACTTTAAACAAGAGGAACACTTGATTTTTTTTCAAAACAAAACACAACGAAACGGCAGGTTCCCCTTAAGCCCCTTGAAGTCCATGGGATTCCTTTTATTGACTTGGCTGAGCAGAGGCTCAGGCAGCAGAAGCGAATGCCACACGTACAAAGGGACTCCAGCTACTTGGCATATGATTGTTTTCAATTTCATGGCCCTTTGATCTCGCATGGATTCTTGTAACATTTACCTTGATAGAGGAAATATTTTCAGTTGCTGGCACCAGAGGTGCATTAATCTTTAAATATTTATATTTTGAGTGCGGGTCCCTGCATAACGCGCTGGGATGTTGGGGTCTGAACCTGGGGTGGCTGCTTGTACACGGTGTTGGGGTTCAGGATGCAGAGGAGGTGGCTCCAGCTGCTCTTTCAAACCTTGGGTGAGATGTTTCCACAGGATGCAGGATAGTGAACTGTTGAAATGAATCATAGAATCACCAGGTTGGAAGAGGCCCATTGGATCATCGAGTCCAGCCATTCCCATGAAGGTGACTTGAGGGCTGGAGAACCTCCTATTCAAGACCAGACTGAGTTGGGGTTGCTCAGCCTGGAGAGGAGAAGGCTGAGGGGAGACCTTAGAGCATCTTCCAGTGCTGAAAGGGGCTCCAGGAAAGCTGGGGAGGGGCTTTTTCCAAGGGCCTGGAGTGATGGGAGAAAGGACAATGTCTTTAAATTGCAAGGGGGAAGATTTAGATTAGATATTAGGAAGAAATTCTTTGTGAAGAGGGTGAGGAGGCCCTGGCCCAGGTTGCCCAGAGCAGGGGTGGCTGCTCCATCCCTGGAGGAGTTCAAGGGCAGGTTGGATGGGGCTTGGAGCCCCTGATGCAGTGGGAGGTGTCCCTGCCCGTGGCAGGGGTGGGACTGAATGGGCTCTGAGGTCCCATCGAACCCAAACTCTTATATGATTCCCTCTGCCAGCCCCAAACCCTGCTTGCTCTGCAGGAATCTCTCCATTTGCCCAGAGCCTCATTCAAGATTTTTTCTTGTTTCCCAGCCTATTGATGTATTTTCTGTTCCAATCAATCCCGTAGTCGGTTAAAATTGATGAAGGTACCAGCAGAAACTAACGCTTTTTCCTGAGCTCTTAGCCAACCTTACCCCTCATTGAAGTGCTGCCATAAAAGATCATTCGGAAGCCAATGTTTAGAGCTTGGTAATTGGACATCATTACGCCCAAGCTCCACCAGGGGAGGGTCAGGTTGGACATTAGGAAAAACTTTTTCACAGAAAGGGTCATTGGGCAGTGGCAGAGGCTGCCCAGGTAGTTGAGTCACTTTGCCTGGAGGGGTTTAAGGGACGAGTGGACGAGGTGCTGAGGGACATGGTTTAATGTTTGATAGGAATGGTTGGACTCGATGATCCAATGGGTCTCTTCCAACCTGGTCATTCTATGAATTAATCTCCTTACATAAACAGAAGGTTTTTGTAGCTGTAAACATATACCTGAAATGAACTGTAGATTCGCTGACCCTGGTTTAGATGCTTCCTCATGGGGAGGATTTTGCCTCCAACCCAGATACTGTTTAGTTACGTTCTCTACTTTTTTGGCAGTGGCTTCCTTTATTTGAAACTCTTTATTATTTGATGCTTTCTGCCTATGTGATTCAGCCAACTGTGTGTGTCCTGAACTCTTTTTACCAGAGAAGCTTTGAACTTTTGCCCAAAAAATGTTTTTTTATCTCTAGGTGCTGTTATCCAAGTATCATAGAATCACCAGGTTGGAAGAGACCCACCGGATCATTGAGTCCGACCATTCCCATCAATCACTAAACTATGTCCCTCAGCACCTCGTCCACCCGTCCCTTAAACACCTTCAGGGAAGGTGACTCAACCTCCTCCCTGGGCAGCCTGTTCCAATGCCAAATGACCCTTTGTGTGAAAAACTTCCTCCTGATGTCCATCCTGACCCTCTCCTGGTAGAGCTTGAGGCCATTCCCTCTTGTCCTGTCCCTTGGGAGAAGAGCCCAGCTCCCTCCTCTCCACAACCTCCTTTCAGGGAGTTGTAGAGAGCAAGAAGAGAAGATGTTTAACTTGAAGAGATATGAAGAGATGAAGAGATATTTAACTCTCGAAAGGGAGTGCTAGGGCAGCCCAGACCAGCACCATCCAGCACCCCAGGGGATGTTGAGCGTAATAACACTGAGGGAACACGCTGCCTGTTGGGAACTGAGAAAGCCTTGATGGACATGAGGTGCTCCACAGCTCAACTGTGCTTAAATCATCACCAACACGAAGCTTCTCTTCTCAGCACCTTCCCTGCTCACTCCCAAAACCATCCCCGTCCCGTGCTCCCCTGGCAAACACTTTCCTACTGCTTCGTTTTGCCAGGAGGGTGAGAGACAAGCCAGATAGTGCAAGAAAATGAAATCAGTGTTTAATTACTAAATATTCTACATCTAAAATAAAAAAAAAAAAAAAGCTTAAATAATTCAGTTTGATTTGGTCTAATTAGCCTGATTTCCTAGTATTTAGCCCTAATTATGTGATACATAAGCCCTAATTACATGGTACGTATACAGTGTGCTCTCTAAAGTTAAAGATCAGAACGGATACTGACTTAAATGATAAAATATGTTAAATTATTAATTATAATTAATCTTACAAAATAGGCATAATTAGCTTAAGTACGTTAGATATTCTACTTAACAGCATCACGCATTATATGCAAGGATCGAACGTTTTATACAAATACTGCATCAAGTGAAAAAAAAAACAGAGGCGAGTGCCCTGATTTAACGAAGATCCTTCCCTTGGAGGAGGAGGCTCCATCCCTGGAGGGGTTCAAGGGCAGGTTGGATGGGGTTGGAACCCCTGAGCCAGAGGGAGGTGTGGGGCTGGATGGGCTTTGAGGTCCCTTTCAACCCAAACTGTTCCATGATTTGATGGGAATGGTTGGACTCGATGATCCGATGGGTCTCTTCCAACCTGGTGATTCTATGATTCTATGATTTACAGCACTTCCACTGCATCTGGGTAGTAGCTCTCCCCATACGTCATGAATGACTGCAACGAATTCAACTTGAAAACATCCCATTATCAACACTACAAAACATCGGGGTTTTTTTTGTTCTCCAATTGCCTACTGTAAAAACTGGACCCCAAATATGCCTGAAAATAATATTTAAAGATTTTCTTTGCCTAAATTTTAATTACATTTATAGAAAAAAATCCCACCCAAACACTAATTCATTGCAACATGCTGTGTTTTATGGTAACTTTTACGAATGTGTGCCCAGGTGGCCAAGAAGGCCAATGGCATCTTGGCTTGGATCAGAAATGGTGTGACCAGCAGGGCCAGGGAGGTTCTTCTCCCTCTGTACTCGGCACTGGGGAGGCTGCTCCTTGAATCCTGTGTTGAGTTGTGGGTCCCTCAGCACAAGAAGGATGTTGAGGCTCTGGAGAGAGTCCAGAGAAGAGCAGCGAAGCTGGTGAAGGGGCTGGAGAACAGACCTTATGAGGAGCCTCTGAGAGAGCTGGGGGTGTTTATCCTGGAGAAGAGGAGGCTGAGAGGAGACCTCATTGCTCTCTCCAACTCCCTGAAAGGAGGTTTTGGAGAGGAGGGAGCTGGGCTCTTCTCCCAAGTGACAGGGGACAGGACGAGAGGGAATGGCCTCAAGCTCCACCAGGGGAGGGTCAGGCTGGACATTAGGAAAAAAATTTTTCCCAGAAAGGGTCATTGGGCAGTGGCAGAGTCTGCCCAGGGAGGGGGTTGATTCCCCTTCCCTGGAGCTGTTTAAGGTGTGGGTGGACGAGGTGCTGAGGGACATGGTTTAGTGTTTGATAGGAATGGTTGGACTCGATGATCCAGTGGGTCTCTTCCATACTGTTTGTTCTGTGATTCTAGTAGATATTGTGGGTCGTGCAGGCTTACAGCTAAATAATCAGCTGTGCCATCCTGTGTCCATCTCGGGTAGGACGGCAAGTGGGACACGTCATAGAATCGTGGGGTTGGAGAGGACCTCAAAGCCCATCCAGGGACACCTCCCACTGGATCACATGCGTGTGAGCCAGGCTCAGACATGTGAAGCTGAACCATAAAACACAAGGGATTTTATTCGCTGTGCTTTTCCATCGCCTGTTTAGCAGCAAACCAAGTTAATTACGGTGACGACTCGGAGATAAGAAACTAATTATAGTAATGTTCTTACACGTATGTGTTAGAAATGGCTTTAAATAGTTCAAACTGTTTATACCAATGCAACGTTAGAGGGATTGGCAGTGCCAGGAGCAGGAAAGGAGAGGCAGGAGCCCCTGGCAGGGACCTTGGGATGGAGTTTGGGACCTGGGAGCCTTGAGTCAGCACCCAGCTTGGCTCTGGGCACCGGAGGAGATGCCATCAACAGGAGAAGCTGCTCACAAATACAATTTTTTTTGCACCTCTGGGGATTTTAAGCCCCAAATTCACCTTCCCAGGAGGTGTTTAAGGCACAGGTAGATGAGGTCCTGAGGGACATGGGTTAGTGTTTGATAGGAATGGTTGGACTCGATGATCCGATGGGTCTCTTCCAACCTGGTTGTTCTATGATTCTATGAATGTTGTATTGGAGCTGTTCCAACGGACAACGAACAACATTCATGAGAAAAAACTTTCAGCTCTTTAGAAGCATCTTCAAAGCTCTGTTAGTGATTGGTGGGAATGGTTGGACTCGATGATCTGGTGGGTCTCTTCCAACCTGGTGATTCTGTGATTCTGTGATTCTATATCCCATAGGGGAACCCCTTCTCCTGACTGGGAGATGATCTGTGAGACTCCTCTACGATGCAGACACACCAGATGTTGTGATTCCTTCACTTCCCTGCGTCTAATGAAGGAGCAATTCACAGATAATGAATTAAAGTTATTAAAACCTCTAGTCAAAAATGCTTCAAATGCAAGGCTAGAGGGTAAGCATCGCTTTGAAGTTTTGGCAGATAAATTCCAGAGAGAGTTAAACAGCTCCCGGCTTCCTCTGCCGTGATAAAAATCTTGGGGACGAGGGGGTTGACCTGTGGTTTAAGTGCAGTGGGCTTCTTAAAACCCACTATTTAATGACTATCTTTCTTCCAAATCCCTTCCAATATTTGCGGTGGAGAGAGATGAGTGCGTCTGGGCTCGTGGGCTGCCTCTTCTCCCTCGGCTGACGCCGGCAAAATGTTTTCCTTTCATTTTCTCGGGATATCTCTTAGCGATTAGCAAGTCTCTGCTTCTTTGCAGTCATTACAGTTTATTTGTCTGAACGGCGGTTGTACCTGAGACTGTGACCTCAGATCCGGCGCGAGCAGCGGAGGAGACCTGGGGAGGCTCGTGTTGAGCGAAGGCTCAACACGAGCCTCCCCAGGTCTCCTCCGCTGTTCTTGGAATTGGAAAGTGGATTGGAAAATTTCCAATCTCATTGGAAAGTACCTTGAGAATCCAGTAAAACAAGGTGTGATTTTCAGGGGGAGATAAGGTTTCCTTAAAGTATTTCTGATGGAGGCTGATAAGTGATGGAAAGGGGTTTCCTTACTGGAGTTTAGGGCGGGTGGGGACCGCGCGGAGGAGAAATCCCCAGTACTGGGTCTCTCTTTGTTGTTCCTTGAGCAGATCTCCTCTCTGGATGCAGGTGGCCACACGCAAACGGACTCGGTGCAGCTCAGAGCGTGGGGCTCTGGCTAAGACCATGTGTAAACACTGTCGTAAGCTGAGCTTTACCAGGGCGCTAATCCATGAAGATATTAAAAATGCTACCTGGTCACACGGAGGGACATGGGTTAGTGTTTGATAGGAATGGTTGGACTCGATGATCCGATGGGTCTCTTCCAACCTGGTTGTTCTATGATTCTATGATTCAAAGGTCTAAATGCAGAGCGGGGCTGCTGTGTGATCTACGGCACGAGTCCCAGGGTCTCCGTCCCGTGGCTGCCCAGATCAGGCTGCCCTTGGCTAGGAGCATCTCCAGTGTTGAGCTGGAGCTTGCGCTGCTATTCCTGCTGGTAATAAATAGCCCTCTTTGCACTCTGCTTTCTGTGTCGGTGGTGGGAGCAGGAGCCTTGGCCGTATCCTTGACTCCACGACTCTGCCAGGGGCTGCAGTGCTCGGCATCCCCAGAGCAGCCTCCTGCGGAGAACGTGCTGTGGGAGCAGGCAACGGTTTTAGAAGATGCAGCTTTTTCTTTACTGGAATGTCTTCTACCATTTTATAAGTTTGAGGCGTAACTAACATAAAGCTGCAGAGGTACAGGGAGCCCCTGATCCAGTGGGAGGTGTCCCTGCCCAGGGCAGGGGTGGCACTGGATGGATTTTCAGTTCCTTTCCAACCCAAACCCTTCCATGATTCTCATCCACCAGGCTCCAGGTTACCCTCTTCCACGTGTTTATGTACCTTCAATCTAATTTATTGGACTTGGTTTAGTGTCTGATAGGAATGGTTGGACTCAATGATCCTATGAGTCTCTTCCAACCTGGTTGTTCTATGATTCTATGATTCTAATGTTTGTTTTATAAAATGGATGAATATAACAAAGATTTTTTTTTTCCCCTTTTATTGAAACTGCATAACAAATGATTTAAACTAGCACACAAAGGAATTTGTAAATCTTGTTTTATTTTTATTTTTCTATATGCTGCATTACAATACAGAAAAAAAAAATAAAATCTGTCCTTCTGTCTGACTAATGTTAGTTTGATGATTATACCAATATTAACTGCTTTACTTGAGTAAGCAAAGAAAAAGTAAAATACCAGTCAGACCAGCTGCTAATTCACAGAGTGTTGTACTCTGGTTATTAAAAATACCCAAAAGATGTACCTTTGTGGTTCAGCTTTTTGAATTAGAAGCAGAATATTAATTTAGGCCTGAAGCATGATTAAACATTGTAAGGCCCCTTAAGAATTTTCACCAAATTTTCTTGGATTTCTCTTTATTGGGTCTTCCTCGACTGTGTTTAGCTCTGTAATTGCTTTGCTCCTTTGTTGATAGGTTAAAGCACAATGTGATTTTCTCCATGTCATAATATTTAAGAGGATGGTTCAATGTTCCGCATGTATGATGTGCAGCTGAGGCACGCGGGGACGCAGGGGGGGAGTGGGCTCCGGGGTTACAGTGGCTTTTCCCTCTTCTTTATTTCTTTTATTTTTTTTTCACCTCTTTTATTTATGGAGGAGGTGGCAACGTTTATCTGTTTGGACCAAAAAATGCAGTAAACGTCTATAAGGGGAAGACAGAAAGAGAACCTGCACTGGGTGCTTAGAGCTGAGGGAGTTGGTCCCATCCTGAGACATTTGACCAGGGAAGCTTGGGAGGGGCTCTTGGTCAGGGAGGGCAAGGATAGGACAAGGAGAACCATTTGGAGCTGAAAAGGGGGAGAGTGAGATGAGATCTTGGTTAAAAATGTTTTTCTATGAGGGTGAGGAGACCCTGGAAAGAGGTTGGTCAGAGAAATTGTGGCTGCTCCATCCGTGGAGGGGTTCAAGGGCAGGTTGGGTGGGGTTTGGAGCCCCTGAGCCAGTGGGAGGTGTCAGATTGGATGGGCTTGGAGGTCCCTTCCAACCCAACCCGTTCTGTGAATAACAGTGCTGCTTATACAGAACCACTCTGGAAACTTGTTGTCGCCGTCACCCTTATTCTGTATCACTTTTCCAAATGGGAAGTGGAAAATCACTCGGAATGCATAGAAGCAGATAAGTCTTGTGGTCCTGGGTCTTTTCCTCAGGTTGTTTACCGACTGCTGGAGCTGGAATCATAGAATCATAGAACAACCAGGTTGGAAGAGACCCATCGGATCTTCTAGTCCAACCATTCCTATCAAACACTAAACCAAGTCCCTCAAGACCTCATCCACCCGTCCCTTAAACACCTCCAGAGAAGGGGAATCAACCCCCTCCCTGGGCAGCCTATTCCAATGCCCAATGACCCTCTGTGTGAAAAACTTCCTCCTAATCTCTAGCCTAAATCTCCCCTGGTGGAGCTTGAGGCCATTCCCTCTCGTCCTGTCCTCTGTCACTTGGGAGAAGAGCCCAGCTCCCTCCTCTCCACAACCTCCTTTCAGGGAGTTGGAGAGAGCAATGAGGTCTCCCCTCAGCCTCCTCTTCTCCAGGATAAACACCCCCAGCTCTCTCAGCCGCTCCTCATAGGAATCCCTGGATCTAATTGACTGGTAACAGTGTGCAGCATCAGCATGACTGTGTTTGGGGTTCCGGGCGCTGTGGCACGGGGACGATGCTATAGATGGACAGTGACGTCTCTGCCACTTCGATTAGAGCTGGTACCCGATGCCGGGGGAGCCATGGGTGGGGATGCTCGGCAGGAGCGCGGCCGCGGGGACGAGTTCCACGGTGGGAGGCGCTGGGCAGAGGGGCTGGGATGGCCACTGCTGCCTTCCCGCAGCCCACGGGGAGCTGGCGGCTGCCGGAGGGGCCTGCACCCCCCTTGGAGAGGGAGGGATCCCAGCTGGGTTGTCAAAAGTCTGCGGAAATCCAGGATTTCAGATTAAGAAATGTAGGTGGGACTTAAAGGGGGGGGAAAAAAGCATTTTATTGATCAGTTTCTGTATTTTCTGGCAACACTTATAGGACGCTTTGTGACAACCCAAGTTTGTTTATCCTGGAGGAGAGGAGGCTGAGAGGAGACCTCATTGCTCTCTGCAACTCCCTGAAAGGAGGTTGTGGAGAGGTGGGAGCTGGGCTCTTCTTCCAAGGGACAGGACGAGAGGGAATGGCCTCAAACTCCACCAGGGGAGATTTAGGCTGGAGATTAGGAGGAGGTTTTTCCCAGAAAGGGTCATTGGGCTTTGGAATAGGCTGCCCAGGGAGGGGGTTGATTCCCCTTCCCTGGAGGTGTTTAAGGGACGGGTGGACGAGGTCCTGAGGGACTTGGTTTAGTGTTTGATAGGAATGATTGGACTAGAAGATCCGATGGGTCCCTTCCAACCTGGTTGTTCTATGATTCTATGATTCATAAAAATGAACAAACACCCCCTTGCAAAACGCTAGGAACCGCTCTACCGGTGTCTTTTTAGCCTGGTTTTATTTTTAAGTGCAGAAAAAAAAAAAAAAAACCGGAGAACTATGACCTATCGTACCGGCTAGAAATGAAAAGGAGGTTTTAAATATTTTATTTTTCCCCAACGGTCTATTTATTCTTTTGCCTGGCTTTTCAATCTCCATGTAAACTTTGTGCCTGGGTGTGAGTGTGTGTGTGTGTGTGTACTTTCCCCTCGACGAGCGCTTACAGTATCGGGAACCGTGGGCCTGATTTAATAATTCAAAGTGATATGAAATGCTGCCAGTATGGAAATCGCCTTCTCGTTGGCTCCGTGGGAAAAAAAAAAAAAAATATCTCATTTTGGGAAAAATAATCGAAGATTATCAGCCGCATCCAGGAGTTTTTGGAGTCTCAGAGAGAAGAGTCACCTCGGAAAAAAAAAATCTCATTTTTGGAAAAATAATTGAAGATTATCAACCGCATCCAGGAGTTTTTGGAGACTCATAGAGAAGAGTCGCCTCAGAAAAAAAAAATCTCATTTTTGGAAATATAATCGAAGATTATCAGCCGCATCCAGGAATTTTTGGAGTCTCAGAGAGAAGAGTCACCTCGGGAAAAAAATATCTCATTTTTGGAAAAATAATTGAAGATTATTAGCCGCATCCAGGAGTTCCTGAAGTCTCATAAAGAGTCACTTCAGAAAAAAAAAAAGTCTCATTTTTGGAAAAATAATTGAAGATTATCAGCCGCATCCAGGAAATTTTGGAGTCTCATAAAGAATGGCCTCGGAAAAAAAAAAAAATCTCATTTTTGGAAATATAATCAAAGATTATCAGCTGCATCCAGGAGTTCTTGGAGTCTCATAAAGAGTCACTTCAGAAAAAAAAAAAGTCTCATTTTTGGAAAAATAATTGAAGATTATCAGCCGCATCCAGGAATTTTTGGAGTCTCAGAGAGAAGAGTCACCTCGGGAAAAAAAATATCTCATTTTTGGAAAAATAATTGAAGATTATCAGCCGCATCCAGGAGTTTTTGGAGTCTCAGAGAGAAGAGTCACCTCGGGAAAAAAATATCTCATTTTTGGAAAAATAATTGAAGATTATCAACCGCATCCAGGAAATTTTGGAGTCTCATAAAGAATGGCCTCGGGAAAAAAAAAAAATCTCATTTTTGGAAATATAATCAAAGATTATCAGCTGCATCCAGGAGTTCCTGGAGTCTCATAAAGAGTCACTTCAGAAAAAAAAAAAGTCTCATTTTTGGAAAAATAATCGAAGATTATCAGCCGCATCCAGGAGTTTTTGGAGTCTCAGAGAGAAGAGTCACCTCGGAAAAAAATATCTCATTTTTGGAAAAATAATTGAAGATTATCAACCACATCCAGGAGTTTTTGGAGTCTCAGAGAGAAGAGTCACCTCGGAAAAAAAAAAATCTCATTTTTGGAAAAATAATTGAAGATTATCAACCGCATCCAGGAAATTTTGGAGTCTCATAAAGAATGGCCTCGGGAAAAAAAAAAAAATCTCATTTTTGGAAATATAATCAAAGATTATCAGCTGCATCCAGGAGTTCCTGGAGTCTCATAAAGAGTCACTTCAGAAAAAAAAAAGTCTCATTTTTGGAAAAATAATCGAAGATTATCAGCCGCATCCAGGAATTTTTGGAGTCTCAGAGAGAAGAGTCACCTCGGAAAAAAAATATCTCATTTTTGGAAAAATAATCGAAGATTATCAGCCGCATCCAGGAAATTTTGGAGACTCAGAGAGAAGAGTCACCTCGGAAAAAAAAAAATCTCATTTTTGGAAAAATAATCGAAGATTATCAGCCGCATCCAGGAAATTTTGGAGTCTCATAGAGAAGAGTCCTCTGCCTTCTCTGCCCATGTGGGTCTGGACTTCCCCACTGACACACAAATATAATATATCTGAATATTTATGTTGTGCTCCCATCTCTTGTCTTGTTCTCAGCTTTTTGCCAAGATCCTGGTGAAAAAATGAGTCCAAAGTGAGGGTGTAATTAGCGGAGAGGGTTAGAGTGTTGAAAGAAGCACCGAGAGCACAGGAAAAAGTAGGAAAAAACCAAAATCCAAACCCTAGAGTGTATATTATATGTATATGTAACACATCTATATGTATTGACATGTGTTTATATATTTATTTATGTATTTTCTTCATATCCACACACACACCACAATGGATTTGATGCAGATTCCTGTCCCTCACAGAGGAAAAAGGGACCTTGGAGCACTTTTCTTTGTGAAATACTGTGGCCGTCGTGTTCCCAAGGAAAAACTAAACCAGTTTAAAAGTTCCTGTTCCCATTAACACCCAAAGAATGTGGTCCCTGTGCTCTTTCTACTCTTTCTTTTTATAAAAAAAAAGCAGAAATCTTATATAAATATAGATATAGAGCATCAGGACTGGGGATTCCCAGGGGGCACTTTTGCGGAACTTCAGAGCAAATGCGGTTGACACTCGTTCTTTGTTAGCCTTGGGCTACCGGTTTGATCATCGACCGAGCGGGTTCGTTCTTGTCAGCGCGATGAATTTTTCACTCTTGTCGCGAGCGCATCGTACAATCTTCTCTCGCGTGTAAACCAGAAACAAGCGTTTTCAGGTGCTTTCTGTTCCGTAGAATCATAGAACAAGCAGGTTGGACGAGACCCACCGGATCATCGAGCCCAACTCTTCCTGTCAAATATATATATTTTATGGTTGGACTCGATGATCCGATGGGTCTCGTCCAACCTGCTTGTTCTATGATTCTTTTAGGAGAAAAAAGAAGGGATAATATAGGTAAAGGAGATGAAACCCGAACCCCAAATCCTTTCATTAAACGATTCGGGGAAATATTGCAATTCAGAAGCCTGATTCGTATTTTTTTTTATTTAATTTTTTTTTTTTTTTACCACGTGGCTGGCAGCCTCACGCAACTCAACTCCAAACAGCGATGGCGAAATAATTGGTATGAAGATGGAGAGGCTTAATTTTGATGAAGCAATTAGCACTTGTTTCCTGATTGCTCTTGCTCCCGTGAAGGAGGAGGCGGAGGAGATCGCGCGGCCTCTTTCGATTCCGCACCGTTTCCCAGCTCCCCAGACCTTTCGCCCTCCTCTTGGACAGCGGCGAAAGTTGCTTTGAATTTTTTTTTTTTTTTTTTCTTTTCTTTTTAAGCAAGTGTCTCGCGACCGCGGATCCTCAAGAAGGTTAAACATAAATTAGTCATAAAGCCAACAAAAGAGAGAGGGGAGGATGAGGTTGTGCCGTTATCATCCAAATTTCCGTGTTTTCTGACTCCGTGTGTGTGTGTGTGTGTTTAATTAGGGGAAAAAAAAAAAAAAAAAAGGGAAGAAACAAGAGTTAAATTCTTTCGCTCTTTAGAATAATAATAATTAAAAAAAAAATAGGCTTTGGGAAACGGTGCCATTTATAACCTCCAACATTAATGTGCAATGAGCTATGTAATGCAGCAGATCTGAGCAGTGTTTAAGACAACAAAGTGCTGTTTGATAGTGGAGCCTTTCTGTGGAACAGCTCCTCTTCCTGCCTTTGATGTGTGGATGGTTTATTTAATCAATTATTAATCAAAGTTGTGGCATTCTTCTTATATATATTTAGGTAAAAAAAAAAAAAAAACCCTAAATGATGCCTTTTCCTTGCTTTCTTGTTTAAATAGAATGCAGAAATACTCGCTTTCGAGCCGGGAAAAAAAAAAAAAAATACATATTGGAGAGGTTCCAGTCTCAAATGTTTGAGCAATATATTTTATCGTTAGGAAAAAAGGAGGAGGGAGGGAAAAAAAAAAAAAAAATAGAGGTTTTCCGAGTTCTGTAGCTCAGCCGAGTGTGCCAGAAGGTTCCTGCTAACCTGCCTGGGTGGAACAAAGAGCAGGACAAATAATTTGATTAGTGTTTTCTCCGCTCCGGGTGCCCAACCCGACCCCGCGGCCGGACACTCGACGCGCGGAGCATCTTGAGCAGTTGGTAACGTTTGGCAGCTTCAACGTAGTGGGGGAATTTAAAAAAAAAAAAAAAAGACGACTGCTAGGGAAATCTCGACTGCCGCTAATTAGCAGCAATGAACTGTGGGTAAGGACGGTACATTTTAATGTGAGAAGAGTTTTACAATAACCACCACACTGAAGGAAATAGGGGGAAATGCTCCCTCGCTGACCCTTGTGGCAGCCTAAGCTGTATATTGCAATAATCCTGTAAATTACTCGGCTTTTTTATACAGTAACTCGGAGTTAATTAGTAATTTAACATTCCTCGACGCTATTAAATGTCTTTCTTGCATTATATTATGTTGTTTCATGGTCTTACCTTAACACTAATGGGGTTTAGTTCTATTTTCTCAAAACAGTAACGGTAAAATAAAACCGGGCAGAAAAATTAATTAGTTCTCTTTTTACCTTTGATTTACCTGTTAGTAACACTTAAGTGGCAATGTACAGTTTTGGAGCAGCGCGAGGTTACGCGGAGATGAAGGGACTCTCGGGATGAGCTGTTGGAGTCGGGGGGGATGAAGATGAGGAGTAGGGAGTGTGCGGCATGAGCTGTGGGCTCAGGGCTGGCAGGGAGGCATCGCCATATCCCTGCATCCCCACAACCCCACATCCCTGCTTCTCCACGTCCCCAAATCCCAGCATCCCCATGATCCTGCATCCCTGCATCTCCATATCCCCAAATATCCCAGCATCCCCGCGACTATGCATCCCTGCATCCCCATGATCCTGCGTCCCCATGATCCTGCATCCCTCTATCCCCACATCCCGGCCTCTCCGTATCCCCACATCCTAGAATCCCCACATCCCAGCATCCCCATGATCCTGCAACCCTGTGTCCTCGCATCCCCAAGTCCCTGCATCCCCATATCCCTGCATCCCCGTGACCCTGCATCCCAATATCCCAGCAACCCCATGACCTTACATCCCCACATCCCAGCATCTCTATGATCCTGCATCCCTGTGTCTCTGCATCCCCATATCCCAGCATCCCCATGACTCCACATCCCTGCATCCCAGCATCCCCACAATCCTGCATCCGTGTGTCCTTGCATCCCCAAATCCCTGCATCCCCATATCCCAGCGTTCCCACAATCCCACATCTCTGCATCCCAGCATTCCCACATCCCCATATCCCAGCATCTCCACGACCCCACATCCCCGCGTCCCCACATCCCTGCATCCCTGCATCCCCGTATCCCCAAAGCCCAGCATTCCCGCATCCCCATATCCCAGCATCCCCACATACCTGCATCCCTGTATCCCCACATCCCCACATCCCTGCATCCCCATGACCCTGCATCCCCATATCCCCAGATCCCAGCATTCTCACATCCCCACATCCCTTCATCTCCATGACCCTGTGTCCCCACTTCCCCACATCCCAGCATCCCCATGACCCCACATCCCTGCATCACCGTATCCCCACATCCCAGCATCCCCATGATCCCACATCCCTGCATTCCTACATCTCAGCATTCCCGCATCCCCATATCCTAGCATCCCCACGACCCCACATCCCTGCATCCTCATGAACCTGCATCCCCACAACCCTGCATCCCTGCTTCTCCATATCCCCAAATCCCAGCATCCCCATGACCCCGCATCCCCACATCCCAGCATCCCCTTATCCCCAAATCCCAGCATTCCCGCATCCCCATATCCCAGCATCCCCGCAACCCCACATCCCTGCATCCCCTCATCCTCATGACACTGCATCCCTTCATCCCCGTGACCCTGTGTCCCCACATCCCAGCATCCCCATGACCCTGTGTCCCCGCATCCCAGCATTCCTGCATCCCCACATCCCAGCATCCCCCTATCCCCATGACCCTGCATCCCTGCATCTCCATATCCCCAAATCCCAGTATTCCCACATCCCCATATCCCAGCATCCCCATGACCCCACGTCCCCACATCCCTGCATTCCCGCATACTCATGAACCTGCATCCCCACAACCTTGCATCCCTGCTTCTCTGCATCCCCAAATCCCAGCATCCCCATGACCCTGTATCCCCACATCCCTTCATCCCCATGACCCTGTGTCCCCACATCCTGACATCCCAGCATCCCCGTGACCCCACATCCCTGCATCCCCGTATCCCCATATCCCAGCATCCCCATGACCCTGCATCCCTGCATCCCCATATCCCCAGATCCCAGCATCCCTGCATCCCCATATCCCAGCATTCCCACAATCACACATCCCTGCATCCCAGCATCCCCATGACCCTGCATCCCTATATCCCCACATCCCAGCATCCCCATGACCCCACGTCCCTGCGTCCCTACACCCCCACATCCCAGCGTCCCCACAATCCCATATCCCTGTGTCCCTGCATCCCTGCACCGTTGCTGTTAGTGCTGGAGGCAGGAGGAATTTGGCAAATGACGGTTTGGGGAAATATCCCTGCGATGCCAAGGAAGAGCGTTTGTTGTGTAAAGTCAGAGCTCTGAGCAATTTAATCCGTTTTCCTTGTCATCTTTGCAGCTTCAGGAATCCGTGGGCTAATTAGAGTAACCAACAA
Source organism: Coccyzus lansbergi (assembly GCA_033558105.1). Taxonomy (NCBI): domain Eukaryota; kingdom Metazoa; phylum Chordata; class Aves; order Cuculiformes; family Coccyzidae; genus Coccyzus; species Coccyzus lansbergi. Next base: position 215,750 of record JAUMJK010001062.1, read on the forward strand.
TGATGAAACATGTGATCTGAGTGAAAGTTTAGGCTATAATTACGTGGGGCAGCAGGTGAAGGAGTCTCTCCCGGATTAATCCAGCACAAATTAAAAGTTGGAGTGTTTTTTTTTTTTTTTTCTTTCTCTCCGTTCTTACTCACCAACCATCTTTTCAGCTGCAATATTTTTAAAGCTGCTGGAGTAGCCAAGTTGATCAGTGGAATTAAATTGGAAGGGGGGAAGATTTAGATTAGAGCAAAATTCTTCGTGATGAAGATGGGGAGGCCCTGGAACTGGTTGCCCAGAGAAACTGTGGCTGCTCCATCCCTGGAGGGGTTCAAGGGCAGGTTGGATGGGGCTTGGAGCCCCTGATCCAGTGGGAGGTGTCCCTGCCCATAGCAGAGGTGGCACTGGATGGGCTGTGAGGTCCCTTCCAACCCAAATCATTCTATGATTCCATGATTAAGGTTTCTTGCTGTCTGTTTCCAAAACTTAAGTGCTTGGAAGTGCTTGGCCAGGTGGCCAAGAAGGCCAAGGGCATCCTGGCTTGGATGAGAAATGGTGTGACCAGCAGGGCCAGGGAGGTTCTTCTCCCTCTGGACTCAGCACTGGGGAGGCCGCTCCTTGAATCCTGTGTTCAGTTGTGGGCCCCTCAGCACAAGAAGGATGTTGAGGCTCTGGAGAGAGTCCAGAGAAGAGCAACGAGGCTGGTGAAGGGGCTGGAGAACAGGCCTTATGAGGAGCGGCTGAGAGAGCTGGGGGTGTTTATCCTGGAGAAGAGGAGGCTGAGAGGAGACCTCATTGCTCTCTCCAACTACCTGAAAGGAGGTTGTGGAGAGGAGGGAGCTGGGCTCTTCTCCCAAGGGACAGGGGACAGGACAAGAGGGAATGGCCTCAAGCTCCACCAGGGGAGATTTAGGCTGGAGATTAGGAGGAAGTTCTTCACAGAAAGGGTGATTGGGCATTGGAATAGGCTGCCCAGGGAGGGGGTTGATTCCCCTTCCCTGGAGGTGTTTAAGGGACGGGTGGATGAGGTCTTGAGGGACTTGGTTTAGTGTTTGATAGGAATGGTTGGACTAGAAGATCCGATGGGTCTCTTCCAACCTGGTTGTTCTATGATTCTATGATTCTGTGATGGGGAGCGAGGGAAGTGCTTTCATCTCCTCGGGGAGAGATCAAGGTGGGCTCCACAATGGAGCAGCACTTGGGTGGAAGCGGCTTGGGGAGGCCGGGAGGGTGAAAGGCGCAGGCGGGAAGGGCTGAATTCAACACAAAACGCTTCCCAAAGACTTTGTCTCTAGGGGCTCCTGCTAAAAGCGGCGCCGCCACCATTTAAAACCCCATTCTTTGCGGCTGGATTTTGAGCGTCCATAAAAAATTCATCCCGGCTTGAAGAGATTTCTGCTTCTCTGTCCTCCCCATTGTTAGACAAATTGAAGTGTGCACTCTGAAGGAGTGCGGTGGTGAACTGAGAATTTATTTACTCATTCGATTCTAATATTGAGAGAATCTGCTCTCCCCGTTCAAAGGGTAGAGCAACAATGCGAGTGACATCGGGTCAGCGGCACTTCACAGCTACCTGCGAGATAGAATTGTTCTCCTGGCAGATAGGAAGTGACTGAAACCTCTTTTTCTCATCAATGTCTATTATGATTGATGGCTCTGTGGTCACACTGAATATGCCCTTTTTAAATAATTCACAATGTCATCATCATAGTACTAGTTTATAACTAGCCTGTTATTTTTACCTTTGTTCATTCACTAACAGCAGGTTCGATAAATTAAGTACTATAGATTTTGGGAGCACGGAACTGATTGAAATGATCGTTTTTCTCTTTTTCTTTTTTTCTCCTTTTTCTTTTCTCTCTTCTCTTTTCTCTCTTCTTTTTCTGTTCTCTCTCTTTTCTCTTCCCTCTCTTTTCTCTTCCCTTTTCTCTTCCCTTTTCTCTTCTCTTACCTCTTTCTCTTCTCTCTCCTCTTCCTTCTTTCTCTTCTCTTTTCTCTTTTTCTTGTTTCTCTTCTCTCTTTTCTCTTTTTTCCTCTTTTCTCTCTTCTCTTTTCTCTCTTCTCTCTTTTCTTTCTGTTCTGTCTCTTTTCCCTTTTCTCTTCTCTTTCCTCTTTCACTTCTCTCTCTTCTTCTTTCCCTTCTTCCTCTTCTCCTTTCTCCTCTTTTGCTTGTTTCTCTTCTCTCTTCTCTTTTTTCCTCTCCTCTCTTCTCTCTTTTCTTTCTGTTCTCTCTCTTTTCTCTTCCCTTTTCTCTTCTCTTTCCTCTTTCTCTTCTCTCTCTTCCTCTTATCTTTTCTCCTTTCCTTTCTTTCTCTTCTCTTTTCTCCTTTTTCTTGTTTCTCTTCTCTCTTTTCTCTTTTCCGCTCTCCTCTCTCCTCTTCTCTCTTCTTTCCTCTCTCTCTTCTTTCTCTTTTCTCTTCCCTTTTCTCTTCTCTTTCCTCTTTCTCTTCTCTCTCTTCTTCTTTCCTTTCTTTCTCTTTTTTCCTCTTTTTCTTGTTTCTCTTCTCTCTTTTCTTTTTCCTCTCCTCTCCTCTTTCTTCTCTCTTCTTTCCTCTTTCCCTTCTCTCTTTTATCTCTCTTTTTCTCTTATCTTTCCTTTCTCTTCTCTCTCTTTTCCATTCTTTCTCTTCTCTTTTCTCCTCTTTTTTCTAGTTTTTCTTCTCTCTTTTCTCTTGTCTTTTTTTCTCTCCTCTCTCTTCTTTCTTCTCTCTTCTTTCCTCTCTCCCTTCTTTCTCTTCTTTCTCTTTTCCTTTTTCTCTTCTATTTCCTTTCTCTTCTCTCTCTTTTCTCTTCCCTCTTCTCTTCTCTTCTCTTCTCTTCTCTTCTCTTCTCTTCTCTTCTCTTCTCTTCTCTTCTCTTCTCTTCTCTTCTCTTCTCTTCTCTTCTCTTCTCTTCTCTTCTCTTCTCTTCTCTTCTCTTCTCTTCTCTTCTCTTCTCTTTCCTCTTTATCTTCTCTCTCTTCTCCTTTCTCCTCTTTTTCTTGTTTCTCTACTCTCTTCTCTTTTTTCCTCTTCTCTCTTCTCTTTCTTCCTCTCCTCTCTCCTCTCTCCTCTCTTTTCTTTGTGTTCTCTCTCTTTTCTCTTCCCTTTTCTCTTCTCTTTCCTCTTTCTCTTCTCTCTCTTCTCCTTTCCTTTCTCTCTTCTCTTTTCTCCTTTTTTTGTTTCTCTCCTCTCTTTTCTTTTTTCTCTCCTCTCTCCACTTTCTTCTCTCTTCTTTCCTCTCTCCCTTCTTTCTCTTTTCCTTTTTCTTCTCTCTCTTTTCTCTTCCCTTTTCTCTTCCCTCTCTTCTTCTTTCCCTTCTTTCTCTTCTCTTTTCTCCTCTTTTTCCTGTTTCTCTTCTCTCTCTTCTTCTTTCCCTTCTTTCTCTTTTCTCCTCTTTTCCCTGTTTCTCTTCTCTCTTTTCTCTTCTCTTTTTTCCTCTCCTCTCTCCTCTTTCTTCTCTCTTCTTTCCTCTCTCCCTTCTTTCTCTTTTCTCTTCCCTTTTCTCTTCTATTTCCTTTCTCTTTTCTCTCTTCTCCTTTCCCTTCTTTCTCTTCTCTTTTCTCCTCTTTTTCCTTCTTGTTTCTCTTTTCTATTTTCTTTTTTCTCTCCTCTCTCTTCTCTCCTCTCTCTTCTCTCTTCTCTCTTCTTTCCTCTCTCTTCTCTCTTCTCTCCTCTCTCTTCTCTCTTCTTTCCTCTCTCTTCTCTTTTCTTTCCTCTCTCCCTTCTTTCTCTCCTTTCTCTTCTTTCTCTAATTTCTCTAATTTCTCTAATTTCTCTTCTCCTTCTTTGGTAGCAAAGATTTTTAAAAATCTCCGAGTGTCAGGTATGATAACTTATTAAAATTTTTCACTCGATCAACACGTCACTGTTGATTACATTAATTAAAACATAAAGAAATCGCCAAAACTAAACCATCGACCTTCACCTTGCTGAGACTGGAGCTCATCTGCCCTTCAGGGCACAGTGAGGATGTGGTTGAGGCATCACAAGCGCATGTTGTAAATTCTGGATGAGAATTGGTCATTAATTGTCGCTGAGGATTTTTTTTTTAGAGTGTGCTGGACATAGTCCAAATAAGCAGTGCTCAGATTGGCTAGTTGGGTGATTTTAGTCGTCATCAGTGGATGAAATATTTAATAATGTGCTTTGCAAATCAGATTTTGTTTGTTTGACTTTGAAATTGGGGCTTAGTCAGTCATATTAGACAGTAGCTGAAATATATCATCACACTTAACTGCAGAAATGCTGCTAATAATGAGAGGACGAGAGGAATAATTGTATTGATTTCTTTACCAAAGCTTTGTGACTAGATGGCTTTGAGCAATTTTTACATTCTTTCTAATTATTTTTCTTGAACAGCTGTAAGTAAATACTCGATTCACACAGAACTCGTGGTTCCTTCCCCTGCCCTGTTGTCACTCCAGCTCAACACCTTGTTCCTGTTCTCCAGGAGGTAGAAAACTGCATCAGGGCATTTGTCTCAGCAAATCATAGAATCATAGAACAACCAGGTTGGAAGGACCCACCGGATCATCGAGTCCAACCCATTCCTATCAAACACTAACCCATGTCCCTCAGCACCTCATCTACCCGTCCCTTAAACACCTCCAGGGAAGGGGAATCAACCACCTCCCTGGGCAGCCTATTCCAATGCCCAATGACCCTCTGTGTGAAAAACTTCCTCCTAATCTCTAGCCTAAATCTCCCCTGGTGGAGCTTGAGGCCATTCCCTCTCATCCTGTCCCCTGTCCCTTGGGAGAAGAGCCCAGCTCCCTCCTCTCCACAACCTCCTTTTGGGGAGTTGGAGAGAGCAATGAGGTCTCCCCTCAGCCTCCTCTTCTCCAGGATAAACACCCCCAGCTCTCTCAGACGCTCCTCATAAGGCCTGTTCTCCAGCCCCTTCACCAGCTTTGTGGTTCTTCTCTGGACTCGCTCCAGAGCCTCAACATCCTTCTTGTGCTGAGGGGCCCACACCTGAACACAGGATTCAAGGAGTGGTCTCACCAGTGCTGAGTCCAGAGGGAGAAGAACCTCCCTGGCCCTGTTGGTCACACCATTTCTGATCCAAGCCAAGATGCCATTGACCTCCTTGGCCAGCTGGGCCACTGCTGCCTCATGGTCAGTCGCTGTCATCAATACCCCCAGGTCCCTCTCCTCCTGGCAGTTTTCCAGCCAGACTTCTCCCAGTCTGTAGCTCTGCTCAGGGTTGTTGTGCCCCAAGTGCAGGATGCGGCATTTGGCCGTGTTAAACCTCATCCCATTGGACTCAGCCCATGGATCCAGCCTGTTTAGGTCCCTTTGCAGAGCCTCCCGACCCTCCAGCAGATCCACGCTTGCACACAGCTTAGTGTCATCTGCAAACTCGCTAAGGGAGCACTCGATGCCTTCATCCAGGTCATTGATGAAGACACTGAACAGGGCTGGACCCAGCACTGAGCCCTGGGGAACCCCACTTGTCACTGTGGATTGGTTTTTACCTTATCCCCCCTCAAAAAAAAAATCTACCTCTACAAAGATTTTCAGTGCTGCTCCCTCCCGGGTGCGGAGATGATGCTGGAGCTCTGCACCTCCCTCTAGGACCTCATGGTAGTAATTAATAAGGAGTCAGGTTCTCAACTAACTGTGACAAATTGGAAAGCTGCGAATTTGGAGATAAGAGCAGGGGGTCACAGTTTATTTGTAACTGGGTTATCGCCTCATAATAAGCACTTACAGCAAAAAAAAGCGTCATGAAAGGGAATGGCAAGGTACAAGAACCCTCGAGTAATTGGGTTTTCCCACCCAAACAAGATCCACGAGGCAAAAGGATTTCCCTTTGAAAGAGCTGCTATGAATTTGGGGGCTACGGTTTCCATTAGCCCCTGGTCGTTACCGGCCCCTTGCGAGAGAGATAAAATGCATGAACCAGCCCCAACATTTGATATCATAATCCTATTTGGTTGTAGTTCCTAACATTCCCCAATGCGACTGTAAAAAAAACGACAAAAATCGTAAGAGGGATAATGCAATATTCAGCCTCTTTCATGAAAATAGAAAGACGTGATTCTTTGTTCTGGTTCTTTTTTTTTTTTTCCCATTTTTCAATATTGGTTGATTGATTTAGAAAAAAAAAAGGATATTTAAGTTCCAGTTTTGTGCGCCGTAAACTTAGGGATTTAAGTGGGAAAAACCCATACATTTACAGGTTTTGATCTCCAGAGTTTGAGAATTTCTTCCTTCTCTTTGGAGACAAAGGGATGAAGGAATAAGAGAGTAATAAAGAAAGTAGTTGTTTATTTTCTGGGGAATAAAAATCATAGAATCATAGAACGACCAGGTTGGAAGAGACCCATCGGATCATCGAGTCCAACCATTCCTGTCAAACACTAAACCATGTCCCTCAGCACCTCATCTACTCGTCCCTTAAAACACCTCCAGGGAAGGGGAATCAACCCCCTCCCTGGGCAGCCTGTTCCAAAGCCCAGTGACCATTTCTGTGGAAAAACCTCCGCCTAAACTTTAGAGATGAAGGAATTAAAGAATAGAGGTGTAATAAAGAAAATAGTAGTTTATTTTCTAGGTGCATAACAATGGCAGGTGAAGGGTTGATTCTAACAGAAAACAGTGAAGCTGCTTCCAGCTTCAAAATATTGCTGGGTTCTTGGTCAGAAGATATGGACTTGGTTTAGTTTTATTTTTTTACTATGGTTTAGAAGCTAAATGTTACAAACGCGTGTTCGTTGACGACTGTGTCCTGAAGGAGAAGGAAATCATAGAATCATAGAGCAACCAGGTTGGAAGAGACCCATCGGATCATCAAGTCCAACCACTCCAATGGGTCTGGAGGAGGCCACGGGGATGATCCAAGGGCTGGAGAACCTCTGCTGTGAGGACAGGCTGAGAGAGTTGGGGTTGTTCAGCCTGGAGAAGAGAAGGCTGCAGGAAGACCTTAGAGCAGCTTCCAGTGCTGAAAGGGGCTCCAGGAAAGCTGGGGAGGGGCTTTTTCCAAGGGTCTGGAGTGATAGGATGAGGGGGAACGGCTTTAAATTGGAAGCAGGAAGACTTAGATGAGACATTGGGGAGAAATTCTTCACTATGAGGGTGATGAAGCACTGACCCAGGTTGCCCAGAGCAGGGGTGGCTGCCCCATCCCTGGAGGGGTTCAAGGGCAGGTTGGATGGGGCTTGGAGCCCCTGATCCAGTTTGAGGTGTCCCTGCCCAGGATGGGCTTTAAGGTAAAGCTCCATCTGCCGTATCCAACTATTTCTGGTGGAGGCTCAGCCATCGGTGCTTGTGGTTTTTAATAGAGCATTTGTGAGATGGGAATTGGCTGCTAGATGGTGTTCCCTGCAGTGGAGAGCCCAGCTCCTCCATGGAGACGCAGCAGGTCTCTTGCTGGGGAACGATAAACCGCGTGGGGTGAATCCCTCCTGCTTCACCAGCTCGGTGGAAAGTCAGGCTGCATTTTCGGAAGCGTCAAGAGTATCTGGTGTCATGTTGTTTTATTTTAGATTTCGGTGGCTGCTAGGAAGGTGGAGATATCTGCCCAAGGCAGTGCCCAGGGTTGCTGAGGACTGGCCAGGAGCTCTGGCCTGAAAGAGCACCTTCCCTGGAGGGGTTTAAGTTGCAGATGGATGAGATGTTGAGGGATATGGTTTAGTGTTTGATAGGAATGGTTGGACTCGATGATCTGGTGGGTCTTTTCCAACTTGGTGATTCTATGATTCTCTAATCATCCAGATCAGGGCAAGAGATGATGCTTTCCAGTAGGAAGCAACCCTTCCTCCAGCTCCTGAAGGGGCTTTCCTGCACAAACACCTGTGCAAGAGGGGAAAAGGTTTCAGATGTTGGTGTAAGTGGAGGAACTGCTCTTCAAATGATTATTTTTGGGGCAGGAAGGTGAACTAGAAGAAAAGCCTGTGCCTGCTGAGGTGCAGTAGCAGCATCAGGCAGAGGTGACTGCCCCATCCCTGGAGGGCTTCAAGGGCTCTGATACTGCCCAGCACCACAGACTGGGAGGAAAAGCTATTCAGAGTTGAGAGAGGAAGAGGAAAAGGGATGTTTTTGCTTGGGAAAGCCGGGAAACCAGCAGGTATGGTGAGCGATCAGATAAAATCCTTGGCAGACATTCAACATTTTATAAAGTAGTCTTCGCTGGAGACCCTTTGACTCAGCACCAAGCACAAGCACCACTTTTCCAAGTCAGTCCCGTGACGTTTGGAACATTATTCATAGAATCATAGAACAACCAGGTTGGAAGAGACCCATCGGATCTTCTAGTCCAACCATTCCTCTCTAACACTAAACCAAGTCCCTCAAGACCTTATCCACCCGTCCCTTAAACCCCTCCAGGGAAGGTGACTCAACCACCTCCCTGGGCAGCCTATTCCAATGCCCAATGACCCTTTCCGTGAAAAACCTCCTCCTAATCTCCAGCCTAAATTTCCCCTGGTGGAGCTTGAGGCCATTCCCTCTTGTCCTGTCCCCTGTCCCTTGGGAGAAGAGCCCAGCTCCCTCCTCTCCACAACCTCCTTTCAGGGAGTTGGAGAGAGTAATGAGGTCTCCTCTCAGCCTCCTCTTCTCCAGGATAAACACCCCCAGCTCTCTCAGCCGCTCCTCATAAGGCCTGTTCTCCAACCCCTTCACCAGCTTCGTTGCTCTTCTCTGGACTCACTCCAGAGCCTCAACATCCTTCTTGTGCTGAGGGGCCCAGAACTGGACACAGTATTCAAGGAGTGGCCTCACCATTCTCCCATCAAATTCTCCCGTCGCCGAGACGTGTTGTGAAAAATCGCTGTTAGGTGGGGCTGCGGCGTCTGAATCGCCATCTTTTTAGTTTATGAAAATTATAATTATTTTGATTTTTGTCCACAGACAGCTTGAAATGTTGCAAAACTCTGCAGGTGCTCTCCCTTATAACAAAACCTCCGAACAGATGGTGCAAGGTAGCAGGGCCAGCTCAAGGGATTAAACGCAAGGCTTTTGAAATTTAAAATTAAAGCTGGATGATCTTGGGGAAATGCGCCTGCCAAACGAGCTCGCTTAAAAAAAGAAGTTCTCCAAGTTCTCCCTACAACCTGATTTAAATTCAAATGAGAGAAAAATTGGGCACTTTAAAAGTGCTTAAGAGAGGATTAAAAATCCGCGATCAAGAAAAAAAAAATGTGATGTATATGAATTATTTGTTATTGAAGGAGAATTTTTTTTGTGTGTGTGTCCAGAAGCGCATTTTCTCTTCGTTTTCTCAGTAGCGCTTGAGCGGAAAGGCTTTATCAACCTTTTCTTTCCGTTGTGAGAGTGGGAAGGAGACGGAGCTGAGCCACCCGATCTGGGCTGTTGGTATCGGAGATGATGTCCTCGGGTCCTGTAGTTTGGAGCCAGTGCCCCAAGAGTGATGGGGAAAGGGGCGCTCGGTGCCCGTCTCTGCGCGTGGCAGCTGGGGCTTCGCTCCGTCGCGTGGGCACGAAATTCATTCACAAATCCCCCAAAGGAAAAGGCCAAGGGCTGTCCCCGGGAGGTGCCGGTGGCGGAGGGAGGGCAGTGCCTGCTGCGAGCCCCCGCGCTCCAGATGGCCTCTTTGTTTCAGCCGCATTGTTTGCCCTGCGCGGAGCAATTTCTCTTTCTCATTGGCACAGGACATTGTTTTCCGCGTAGATATATTATTTTTTTTTTTTTCTTTCCCCTTGCAAATCGCTCGTAATCGTGACCCTAGCGGGGGCACCGAGGCTCACAATGAAGGAAAAAGCCTACTGGGTGAGAAAGCAGCAATCTCCCCGGCTTTGATGGCCTTGTTGGCCGGAGTTTGGGACTCCAGCAACCGGTTTGCTACAGCTCTATTTAAAAAAAAAAAAAAAAAAATAAAAAATCGAGAGGGCTGGCAAAGCCTGTCGCGCTGGCTGCTGTTTGCTAAAGCCTTTTTTAATGTGTTAGATAACCTATTAATCACAACTTTTATATTCATATGCAAAATGTGCCTGGAGGACAATTTAATCATTTATTGCAGGCGCTTTATGTGTTTACTTTCCCCCTCTCCTCTCCCATCAGACGAGCCCCGTGCTCCTCAGCCGCTCTCCGCGGGCAGCCCGAGGTGCCCAACAAAGGCGCAAAGTTTCATCCCGCGCCGTGTTTTGATAGGGATTTGAAAGCCGACGTGATTAAAGTAATTGAAAGGTTCTCTCTTATTTTTTTTTCTTCCCGGTCCCTGTCTCGTCTTGTCACATTAAAGGTTTTTAAGGGCTTTAATTAGGAATACTGGTTACGGAGACGACAGAGAGCAACCCTTTCCCCGCCTAGACACTTGATGGAGGATGATCACTTTGGCAGGTACAGGCTGGCAAGCTGAACCGATATAAATTAACTAGGAAAGGTTAAATTAGAGTAAAATGAGGATTGCCGACCAATCTCTGGAGCCAAGTTCGTTCTGAGCCAGGGCCTCGTCCTCCTGCCTGTGCTTAGTCATAGCTGCTTGGATGGCTTGGGATTAGGAGCCCGTTCCGCACGGGGCATTGTGGATTATTCCATTAAAAACGAAATTCTGATGTGGAGGGATGAAGTGAGTTTGTGAACTACAGGTGGAGGACAGTGAGACTCTGGAGAACACTTTGTTTTCAGAGCTGTGTGATGTTTTATGCAGAACACAAAGAAGATGATGTTCCACAAGAAGGATGATCCACAAGAAGGATGTTGAGGCTCTGGAGCAAGTCCAGAGAAGAGCAACGAGGCTGGTGAAGGGGCTGGAGAATAGGCCCTATGAGGAGCGGCTGAGAAAGCTGGGGGTGTTTATCCTGGAGAAGAGGAGGCTGAGGGGAGACCTCATTGCTCTCTACAACTACCTGAAAGGAGGTTGTGGAGAGGAGGGAGCTGGGCTCTTCTGCCAAGGGACAGGGGACAGGACAAGAGGGAATGGCCTCAAGCTCCACCAGGGGAGGTTCAGGCTGCACATTAGGAAAAAATTTTTCCCAGAAAGGGTCATTGGTCACTGGCAGAGGCTGCCCAGGGAGGTGGTTGATTCCCCTTCCCTGGAGGGTTTAAGGTGCTGGTGGACGAGGTCCTGAGGGACATGGTTTAGTGTTTGATAGGAATGGTTGGACTTGATGGTCCGATAGGTCTCTTCCAGCCTGGTTGTTCTGTGATTCTGTAATTGTAAGTTCTATTCCTACAGAAAAAGAAATGGGTCTGTTGATTCTATGATTCTATAAATTGATAAACAGTCCGTGGCGAGACAGTGTTACCCGTGTGTTGTGCCTTGAACTCTCACGCAGTCTAATTGAACAATGCAAGCAAATAGGGATTGATCCCATCCTTTATCTGAATTAGAAAAAAAAAATAATAATCACTTTTGTGTTTTATCAGGATGTCTATTGGGTTCGATATTCAATTACAGGGTTCATTAAATAAAGATCCCTATAGCTATACTTCATCTTTCCTTTGCAATATTCTATCGAGGTGTGTGTTACCTACACAGGGCAAGAGGCTAAAGCGAAGCAGCTGTGTTGTTGACTACAGTTAGGAAATAGAACCATAGAATCATAGAACAACAGGTTGGAAGAGACCCTTTGGATCACCGAATCCAGCCATTCCTATCAAACACTAACCCATGTCCCTCAGCACCTCGTCCACCCGTCCCTTAAACCCCTCCAGGGAAGGGGAATCAACCCCCTCCCTGGGCAAACTCTGGCACTGCCCAATGACCCTTTCTGTGAAAAACTTCCTCCTAATCTCTAGCCTAAATCTCCCCTGGTGGAGCTTGAGGCCATTCCCTCTCGTCCTGTCCCCTGTCCCTTGGGAGAAGAGCCCAGATCCCTCCTCTCCACTACCTCCTTTCAAGTAGTTGTAGAGAGTAATGAGGTCTCCTCTCAGCCTCCTCTTCTCTAGGATAAACACCCTCAACTCTCTCAGTCGCTCCTCATAGGGCCTGTTCTCCAGACTCCTCACCAGCCTTCTCTGGACTCGCTCCAGAGCCTCAACATCCTTCTTGTGCTGAGGGGCCCACAACTGAACATAGGATTCAAATAACATCCTCCACCTCCATCAAATAACATCTTCCACCTCGAATTGATGGAAAGATGAAGTATTTTCAAAAGGGACCTCACCCGTCTGCCTTGCGTCGGCAGCAGCTTTGCATTTCCAGGATAGGCTGCTTATTCAGCACCGTTTTACAGAGCTCCAACAGTCAGTAAAAATGTTTTTAATTTGTTTGCTGGTCTTTAATCTCCCCTTTTATTAGGGTGTGCGGCGTCGAAGCATTTGGCTACCCAGAGAGGGGTTTGAGTCCCCTTCCCTGGAGGTGTTTAAGACATGGGTAGGTGAGGTGCTGAGGGACATGGTTTAGTGTTTGATAGGAATGGTTGGACTTGATGATCCGATGGGTCTCTTCCAACCCGGTTGTTCTATGATTCTGTTTTTTTTTTTTCCAAGGGCCTTGCGGTTGCTATAGATATTTGATTCCACAATAAGAACCACGTTGCGTGCAATCCTGTGAAAAGATACAGTAATTAATTTGAAAATCGCTAAGGAGTTGATAAGCGTTTAAAGCCGTAATTACACATAACCTCGTTTTCTCTCGCTGCTCGTCACATACGAGGCCGTCGAAGAGGGGGAGCAGCCCTTTTTGCCACCAAGCACGGCGGCTGGTGTCACCTTGCTGCCTCAGGTCCACCCCGCCTGGCTCTTTGAGCATCTCCCAGCGACCGGTCGGGCGGCACGAAGAGGCCAAACCCTCCTCGGAGCCCTGGCAGGCGCCGGGGGGAGGGAAGTTGTTCTTTAAAGCTCTGGAGAAACGCGGCGCATTTATCAGCTTTGAGTGGATATCATTGTGTTCATAACAGAGTGGAGGCACCGTGCAATTTTGCTCTTGAAATTGGTTTATATAGATGACTGGTTGCCGTGAAGTGTGTGTCAGAGTTGCATGCGGCCGTTATGAAGTAGTACAATTGTCATCGCTTCTTACATGGTTGTCGGGAAGAGCTCCGAGAGCCCGGCTCAGTCAGCTGTTGAATAGATAACCCAACACCGTTAACGTGGCAGACATTGTAAAGAATTACATGCCTGCTACAATGAGCTCTGGGCCTTTGCTGGAGATAATAATCCTGGTGGGTGCACCACGTGGAGGTGGCTGTCTGATCGCTCAGATATGACTGACGAAACATAAAGAAAAATGTCAGCCGGCTGGAAGAAAAATGCTGCCGCAAGTTTGTTTAAGGTTCATGTAAACGGCGGCGCTTTGCGGTTTAACCCTGCGCCTCCCGGAGACTCGCCTGTCAGGCTGAGTGCGGCGGGTGAGGCTCTGGTTGGAGATTTGTCAGCTGCGATAAGGGCTTTGGCCATCTCCTCCCATCGTGGTGGCCTTGTCTTCTCATTTCACAGTGAAGCAGAGTCCTCGTGTCAGTTTACGTTTGCTATGCGTGAGTCTAATACTGCTAAAAAGGGTGAGCGTTCGCCACTTTTTAAGTGCCGTGGCACAGCTCATTTCTAAGAATTGAAGGAAGACGGAGTAATCGAGCTGGCAATATGGACTGGGCTGGAGGAGCAGTAATTAATACTGCTAGAAAAGTAAAGATCGGTGAAAGCTACAAGGCTGCTTGTCGCTCAAAAGGGCTCAGATATCAGAAAGATGAACTTGGTGAGAAATGTGCATGTGGCCTCGAGGTGCTGCCAAGCCCACGAGTTGGAGGAGGGCAAGGCTTTAGTGTTTGGTTTAGTGTTTGATAGGAATGGTAGGACTCGATGACCTCGTGGGTCTCTTCCAACCTGATGATTCTATGATTCTATGATTCTGTGATAAGGCTGGTGTCGCTCTGGACCCCTGCGAGAGCACCTGTACTCACCACATAGAATCATAGAATCACGAGGTTGGAAGAGACCCACCGGATCATCAAGTCCAACCATTCCTATCAAACATTAACCCATGTCCCTCAGCCCCTCATCTAACCGTCCCTTAAACCCCTCCAGGGAAGGGGAATCAACCCCCTCCCTGGGCAGCCTATTCCAATGCCCAATGACCCTTTCCGTGTAAAACTTCCTCATAATCTCCAGCCTAAATCTCCCCTGGTGGAGCTTGAGGCCATTCCCTCTTGTCCTGTCCCCTGTCCCTTGGGAGAAGAGCCCAGCTCCCTCCTCTCCACAACCTCCTTTCAGGGAGTTGTAGAGAGTAATAAGGTCTCCTCTCAGCCTCCTCTTCTCCAGGATAAACACCCCCAGCTCTCTCAGCCGTTCCTCATAAGGTCTGTTCTCCAGCCCCTTCCCCAGCTTTGTTGCTCTTCTCTGGACTCTCTCCAGAGCCTCAACATCCTTCTTGTGCTGAGGGGCCCAGAACTGAACACAGGATTCAAGGTGCTGCCTGATGTATGAACAAGAGGGCTGGAGGGGCTGGCATGGTCACCAAGGGCTCAATACCCATTCTAAGCAGAGTTGTAGGGGAAAGAAGGGCTAAAGTCCTGTCAATCCTTGCCCAAAATAATGCTTTTAACTAGGAAATTCAGGAACCCCTGACCCAGTGGGAGGTGTCCCTGCCCCGGGCAGTGGTGGGACTGGCTTTGAGGTCCCTTCCAACCCAAACCGTTCTGTGATTCTGTGGCGTAGGTTGCAACCTCTCTAGGTAGTTCATAGAACAACCAGGTTGGAAGAGACCCACCGGATGATCGAGTCCAACCATTCCTAGTTATGCTTTAAAGAGCAATGCCTTGTGGACGGTGTGTGTATCGTCGCACATTTGGGGCTGTTCTAGGGTTATTTTAGTTAGAGCTGTTTCTGCAACACACAAACCCCTCCAGAAAGCTTTGCTTCATTTTTAGGTTTGTGATTTTTTTTTTTTTTTTTTTTTTTTGCGCAGCAGTCAAACAGTGGTGCTTTATTTATGACACCAATAATACCTCTGTGCCACAACAGGGCACTTTTATTGCTGGTTTTGAAGTATTTGCATTTTTATTTCGAAGTCTGAGCCAAGCAGCCTTCTGGAAATAAAAAAATATCAAAGTGAATAAGTGAAAATTACGCATTGTGTGCCCCTCAAGAGTGAGGAGAAGAGGAGAAGTTGACCCTAATCTTTCCAAACATGTGGGTTTGCCGTGGGCTTAAGGAGGGGTGGGTGGACAGCGATCACGCAATGGCCTGTGGGGCAGAGGTGACCTCCACCTAGCACCCCCCTGGCAGTCACTCTTTCAAGTGATGTGCTTTGACCGGATTTTGCTACTGAGAGGAAGGAAATGATTTTTGGTCGACAGCCGACTGACCATGAGCCAGCAGTGTGCGCAGGTGGCCAAGAAGGCCTATGGCATCTTGGCTTGGATCAGAAATGGTGTGACCAGCAGGGCCAGGGAGGTGATTCTCCCTCTGGACTCGGCACTGGTGAGACTGCTCCTTGAATCCTGTGTTGAGTTGTGGGCCCCTCAGCACAAGAAGGATGTTGAGGCTCTGGAGCGAGTCCAGAGAAGAGCAACAAAGCTGGTGAAGGGGCTGGAGAACAGACCCTATGAGGAGCGGCTGAGAGAGCTGGGGGTGTTTATCCTGGAGAAGAGGAGGCTGAGAGGAGACCTCATTGCTCTCTGCAACTTCCGGAAAGGAGGTTGTGGAGAGGAGGGAGCTGGGCTCTTCTCCCAAGGGACAAGGGACAGCACAAGAGGGAATGGCCTCAAGCTCCGCCAGGGGAGATTTAGGCTGGAGATTAGGAGGGAGTTTTTCATAGAAAGGGTGATTGGGCAGTGGCAGGGGCTGCCCAGGGAGGGGGTTGATTCCCCTTCCCTGGAGGTGTTTAAGGGACGGGTGGATCAGGTGCTGAGGGACATGGTTTAGTGTTTGATAGGAATGGTTGGACTTGATGATCCGATAGGTCTCTTCCAGCCTGGTTGTTCTGTGATTCTGTAATTGTAAGTTCTATTCCTACAGAAAAAGAAATGCTTAGAGAAATTAAATGCTAAATAATAGAGCGATAGCGGCAAAATGCATCATTTTATAGCTAAGGAAGATACATTCCCTCAGACGCAGGAGCTTTTTCTCTTACTTGTAATAGATACCCATTCTTTAAACAACCAAACTGGGACTTTCTGGTTTAGATTCTCAGAATTGCCCTCTGGAGGCACCTGCCTCTTCCTCTGAATACTTTAACTGAAATCAATAGCGAGAGGATGCGGTTCAGGATTAGACCGAAAAGCGTTTGCCTTTCTTATTTTTTTTTTCCTCTTACTAATTGTACAACATTGTAAAAAAAAATCAACGCACGAGATCTTAAAATCATTCCAGAGGATTTCGTTTGTACGTACACGCGACATATGTTTCTGCATTTTAATACGAAATCCTTCCTAATGGACCACATTCAACTTCTAGTCTGTAATGATGCAATGTGTGCAGCGTGAAACGCAGCAAATTTTTCACCGTTTCTGTCGCTGAGCTTTACTTAGGGAACTAAAATTTCAACTCCCATTCAGAAACCTGGCGCAAACCCATTAAAATGGGAGGAGATTCTCCCTCTGGACTCAGCACTGGGGAGGCTGCTCCGTGAATCCTGTGTTGAGTTGTGGGCCCCTCAGCACAAGAAGGATGTTGAGGCTCTGGAGTGAGTCCAGAGAAGAGCCATGAAGCTGGTGAAGGGGCTGGAGAACAGGCCCTATGAGGAGCGTCTGAGAGAGCTGGGGGTGTTTATCCTGGAGTAGAGGAGGCTGAGGGGAGACCTCATCACTCTCTACAACTCCCTGAAAGGAGGTTGTGGAGAGGAGGGAGCTGGGCTCTTCTCCCAAGGGACAGGGGACAGGACGAGAGGGAATGGCCTCAAGCTCCACCAGACGAGATTTAGGCTGGAGATTAGGAGGAAGTTTTTCCCAGAAAGGGTCATTGGGCATTGGAATAGGCTGCCCAGGGAGGTGGTTGATTCCCCTTCCCTGGAGGTGTTTAAGGCACAGGTGGATGAGGTCTTGAGGGACTTGGTTTAGTGTTTGATAGGAATGGTTAGACTAGAAGATCCAATGGGTCCGTTCCAACCTGGTTGTTCTATGATTCTATGATTCTGTGATGTGCTCATGCTCGAAAGGTTCTGCTTTCCCTGCCTTGGGTGTGAGTGGGCATGAGGTTTGCTTTGTGGAGAGTACACAGTCTTGTTTGATGTGCAGGGTCCCTCTGTCACCCTCCTGCCTGGGGCCAGCCTCTTGGGCAATGCTTGTGAGGAATCAGAGAATCATGGCATAACCAGGTTGGAAGAGACCCACCAGATCATCGAGTCCAACCATTCCTATCAAACACTAACCCATGTCCCTCAGGACCTCATCCACCCGTCCCTTAAAAACCTCCAGGGAAGGGGAATCAACCACCTCCCCACCTGGTACTGGTACAACAGTGCAGGATGCAGATAATGTAGAAACCGAATATTATTGCAGCTCTGAAAAAATATTGAGGTTTTGTTCTATTATGGTTCTTTTCAGCTTGAATGTTTTCGTGGTTTTTTGTTTTTGTTTTTTTTTTTTTTTTCAGGTAAAGTAGTTCTATTTTAATAACTCTAACCAGCCTTGCACCCTTTAGCCTTAAATCCCCACAGCGATTACGTTTCTTTGCTAATGGAAATAGAAGGTGAGAGAATTAAAAATAATAATAAAAAATACTTCAGTTCTCTACACTTGAATTCAATTAATGCCTCCATCTTGGTCTATCAAACACTTGAGAGAGCCACAATAAGAGGAAATATAGACGTAAGTGCCTAAACAAAGTGGTCAGCGGTTGCACAGCCACGCAAAGCGCTCCCTCTTCATGAACGTGCTCAAAAAATCAAATTATCTCTTTTATTTTCTCCAATTACTTTAACTGCTTTCGCCTTAAAACCATGCAAATAGTATTAAAACCCCGATAAATGGGCATCGCGTTTCCGTGCTGCAGGAGAAAGAAGGTGGATCTCATGTTTCCAAAGAGGGGACATCATTGCTCTCTCCAGCTCCCTGAAAGGAGGTTGTGGAGAGGAGGGAGCTGGGCTCTTCTCCCAAGGGACAGGACGAGAGGGAATGGCTAGAGATTAGGAGGAAGTTTTTCCCAGAAAGGGTCATTGGGCATTGGAATAGGCTGCCCAGGGAGGTGGTTGATTCCCCTTCCCTGGAGGTGTTTAAGACATGGGTGGAGGAGGTGCTGGGGGACATGGGTTAGTGTTTGATGGGAATGGTTGAACTCAATGATCCAGAACAACCTTTCTTACCAGCTAATTATACCAGTTCATAATTATACACTTCACTGGTGACGACCCACGTGGACCCTGTGTCCAGTTCTGGAACCCTCAACGTAAGGAGGACATGGAGCTGTTGGAGCGAGTCCAGAGGAGGCCACGGAGATGATCCGAGGGCTGGAGAACCTCCCGTATGAGGACAGGCTGAGAGAGTTGGGGTTGTTCAGCCTGGAGAAAAGAAAGAATCACAGAATCATAGAATAATGGAACAACCAGGTTGGAAGAGACCCACCGGATCATCAAGTCCAACCATTCCCACCAATCACTAACCCATGTCCCTCAGTCAGATCATCGAGTCCAGAGGACCAGGAAGATTTTAGAGTCGATTCCAATAGGGAACCGGTTAGACTCAATGATCCGGTGGGATCTTCCAACCTGGTTGTTCTATGATTCTATGAAAGACAGTCCAGGCAAGCTGGGGAGGGGCTTTTTCCAAGGGCATTGAGTGGCAGGATGAGGGGGGATGGCTTGGATTGGAAGGGGGAAGATTCAGATTAGACATGAGGAAAAAAATTCTTCCTGATGAGGGTGAGGAAGCCCTGGGCCAGGCTGCCCAGAGCAAGGGTGGCTGCCCCATCCCTGGAGGGGTTCAAGGGCAGCTTGGATGGGGCTTGGAGCCCCTGAGCCAGTGGGAGGTGTCCCTGCCCATGTTTTTATAGATGATGTTGCGAAGAAGAGATTTTTCCCTTAGGCAAGCACAAGTATCTGATATATTTGTATGTACATGTATCAGTCACAATCTGAATTCTCGCGAGATAGATGCATGTTGGCAGGAAAAACGCTTCAACATCACTGAAATATCTCATACCTGCTACTAACAATCATTATTTTTAGCAGGATGGTGATGCAGTAGGGGACTTTCTCCTGGAATCGCCACTTAAACCGAAACTCTCCCGTAGAAAAACTGCACAAGTCAAAACCATTTAGCGTTGGGTTGGTTTTTTTTTGGTTTTTTTTTTTTTCCCCCTATCTTATTCTTAAAGTCCCACGCCGTTGATTTAAGTATCCTCCTCGATCTGCAATTGTAAAAACATTTTGAAAAATTAAAACGCTTACGCGCTCGGACCCCTTCGTTACCACCGAGGTGTTAAAATAATTTATTCCATTATATTAACAATCGCTTGATGCCTCGGAAGATAATTTGCCATGTAATTTTGTTAAACCCGAAACGGCGGCGTCTTTTCTTGATAATACCATTAATATATCAGGAGTAAATAAAATGTTTGGTGGTCGGCACATTAATTATCGCCTTCATCTACCGGCGTTTAAAACTAAGAAATAATTAAATGGGCTTTAATAAGATCTGGTGGTGGGAAAGCAGGATGGTTTATGAATTGCTAGAGGTGCGTACGGCTGCCTTTCCCTTGAGAGGAGGAATTTATGCCGAACACCCCTGCTGATCGTGCAGGAGGTAAAGAACCAATAGCTGCGTGTACAGAGGTTTAATTTAAAGTGTGTTTCTCACTAGGCTGCTCACAACACTTAATTAAACTCTGCTGTTTTGGCAATGACAAATGCTGTGGTGCAAAAGGAAGCAGAGTAGCAGTGACTGAGAAGCTTGCGTAATTTCTTCCGTGTGCGCTCACAGGCGGCTGCAGGTCAGCAGAGAGGGAAAGAATAAAAAAGGAGATTGATTTAAGGTGTTCGAAGGGAAGCTGCCACTTCCCATTCTCCCTGTTAATTCCTGAAGAAGGATTCCTTACCTGTGAGGGTCACCACCCTGCGTTACAGATAGGGTAGAACAATGGAGTGGGTTGGGTTGGAAGGGACCTTCAAGGACATCCAGTGCCACCTCTCACTGGCTCAGGGGCTCCAAGCCCCATCCAACCTGCCCTTGAACCCCTCCAGGGATGGGGCAGCCACCCCTGCTCTGGGCAACCTGGGCCAGGTCCTCCTCACCCTCACAGCAAAACATTTCTGCTTGAGATCTCATCTCAATCTCCCTTCTTCTAGCTCAAAACCTTTCCCCTTGTCCTCTTCCTTTCCTCCCAGATGCAGAGCCCCTCCCCAGCTTTCCTGGAGTCCCTTTCAGCACTTGAAGCTGCTCTGAGGTCTCCTTGTCACCTTCTCTTCTCCAGACTGAACAACCCCAACTCTCTCAACCTGTCCTCATAGCAGAGGTTCTCTATCCGCCAGATCATCTCTATGGCCCTTCCTGTGTGGCTATGGAATACAATATACTTTTTTTATCAGCATTTTCATCTGAGATCATAGAGTCATAGAATCATAGAATCACTAGGTTGGAAGAGACCCACCGGATCATCGAGTCCAACCATTCCTGTCAAACACTAACACATGTCCCTCAGGACCTTGTCCACCAGCACCTTAAACACCTCCAGGGAAGGTGACTCAACCCTCTCCCTGGGCAGCCTATTCCAATGCCCAATGACCCTTTCTGGGAAAAACTTCCTCCTAATCTCTAGCCTAAATCTCCCCTGGTGGAGCTTGAGGCCATTCCCTCTCGTCCTGTCCCCTGTCCCTTGGGAGAAGAGCCCAGCTCCCTCCTCTCCACAACCTCCTTTCAGGGAGTTGGAGAGAGCAATGAGGTCTCCTCTCAGCCTCCTCTTCTCCAGGATAAACACCCCCAGCTCTCTCAGCCACTCCTCATAGGGTCTGTTCTCCAGCCCCTTCACCAGCTTTGTTGCTCTTCTCTGGACTCACTCCAGAGCCTCAACATCCTTCTTGTGCTGAGGGGCCCACAACTCAACACAGGATTCGAGGAGCAGTCTCTCCAGTGCCGAGTGCAGAGGGAGAATCACCTCCCTGGCCCTGCTGGTCACACCATTTCTGATCCAAGCCAAGATGCCATTGGCCTTCTTGGCCACCTGGGCACACTGCTGCCTCATGGTCAGTCACTCTCAACCAACACCCCGAGGTCCTTCTCCTCCTGGCAGTTTTCCAGCCAGACTTCTCCCAGTCTGTAGCTCTGCAGAGGGTTGTTGTGCCCCAAGTGCAGGATGCGGCATTAGAGGTAGCATTTCTGATGGGCGAGGGGTGAGCCTCTGAGAAGCACTCACTGTGCAGTGTTTGAGCAGAGCAGAGTGAAGAAAATGGTTTCTCACTGTGTTCACCGGAGTTGTGAGGACGTGTTGGATATGGTGGTGATATTTGTAAGAATATCCACACCACTTAAGGCTTACTTTATTGTTAAGACTTTATTTTTTCTCTGTGAAGGGTATTTTTGATGAATTCTAATCTAAACTGCTTTGTTAATTTGCTTGACTTTTTTTCTTCTTAGTGTGGACTTAAACCCCTGGCAAGTCCCCAAGGGCTTTTGATGCTCTTTGATCTGGGAAAACCCTTCCCGTTGCTCTCTCCCATGCTTTCCTCCCCTCTCCCTGATACTTCTTCTCTGCTAAAAACTCTCCTGTAAAAATTAGGACACTTCATAGTGCTTTCTGCTGCCTTTCCCCCTTCTCTTGCCTTCTCCCTTTGCAGCTGGGAGGGTTTCATAGAATCACAGAGTCACAGAACAACCAGGTTAGAAGAGACCCATCGGATCATCGAGTCCAACCACATTTCTCCATCACAGTTTCCCCACATTTCTCCATCGCAGCTGGAAGAGGGACATGTGGGCAGGTCCTGCTCTGGCTCTCCACCCTAACTGGGACCACCTGCCCTTGATTTCCCTGTGATTAGCCTTTATTTTCCCTTCCCCCTTTGCTCCTCCTCCCCTTTTGGGAGCTTAGCTGGTGTTTGGAGTGTTTGTGGTCCTGCTCCTCTTCCTAGGACTTTCCCATCAGATGTTGCTCATACCTTGGAGGTGTCTGGGTTCAACGATGCAAACGCAACTCCTCACTGTGGTTCCTGGAGCATGTTTGAAGTACTGAGGTAAAACTTTATGTATTTATTACCTTTTGCTGGAGGTAGAGCAATTCAGCTGGGGCCTGTTTACCCTACTCGTTTATTTAAAAGCACAACAATAAAACCAGTCAATTTGCAATGTTAGAGAAAACGTGGTGTGGTGGATGAATGCCTTTTGGCCAGTGCCGCGGAGTTTCCATGGGATTTTTTAACGTTATTGGCACTGTCAGTGGTTTCAGTGGCTGTGGCTACAGATGATATGATGATATTATTATTATTATTATTATTATTATTATTATTATTATTATTATTATTATTATTATTATTATTATTATTATTATTTAGGAGGAAGTTTTTTTCACACAATGCCCAATGTCATTGGGCATTGGAATGGGCTGCCCAGGGAGGTGGTTGATTCATCTTCCCTGGAGGTGTTTAAGGGATGGATGAGGTGCTGAGGGACATGGGTTAATGTTTGATGGGAATGGTTGGACTCCATGATCCGATGGGTCTCTTCCAACCTGGTTGTTCGATGATGATGATGATTCGATGATGATGATGATTCAATGATGATGATGATTCAATGATGATGATGATTATAATTATTATTACCGTGTTGCCTTATTTCTGTCAGGAGGCAGTTGCGGAGGCGCAACTGGAGGTGCTGGTGGTGTTTGATGTTCACGACCTGCAGTAATTGTACCATTTTAGAATTTGAGGTTAGGAAATGCACAGTGAAGGACTAAAGTGTGGCTCAATGCGAGGGTCGGGGAAGTAAACATGCTTTAGATGATTCCGCAAAAGCAGTCACTCTTCAGGGCCTTTAGGAAGTTGTGGTGGGTGCTGGTCTCTTCTGCCAAGTAACAAATGAGGTGATGAGAAGAAATAGTGTCAAGTGGTGTCAAGCTCCACCAGGCGAGGGTCAGGCTGGAGATAAGGAAAAAATTCTTCACGGAAAGGGTGATTGGGCAATGGCAGAGGCTGCCCAGGGAGGGGGTTGATTCACCTTCCCTGGAGAGGTTTAAGGTGCAGGTGGATGAGGTGCTGAGGGACATGGGTTAGTGTTTGATAGGAATGGTTGGACTCGATGATCCGATTGGTCTCTTCCAACCCTCTTCCAACCTGGTGATTCTATGATTCTATGATCTTCTGCACTAGGCTGGGGGTTGCCTTGGTGGCAGTGACTTTCAGTGCTGAGCTCTGGCTACGCAGAGCATCTCATGGACAAGAGTGGTAAGAAACCCATGTTGCTCTGGCTCAGAGAATTATGCAGCTGTGGTTGCAGCTGTGGATTTAACATACATACTTGCTTTGTATGCATACAGACTTTCGCTCTTGGGTCTAAATATTTACTCTGAATCCTTAGCCACTTTTCCCCTCTTCTTTCATTTTATCTCCTGCCTTCACCCAGTTACAGTCTCGAGATGTTTGCCAAATATTCTCCAGTACAGCAAGAAAATCCATGTTGAGAGATACCAAATTCCTGTTAGCTGTTAAGGTTGGAAGAGGTGCGTTAGGTAGCCCATCACATAAAGCTTGATAAAAATCCCTGAGTAAATGCCAGCAGAACCCTCCAGGAATAGAGCCTTTAATCTTTAGATTGTCTAAAAGGAGCCTGGTGGCATGACTTGGCTTATTGCAGAAACCTCATTTCAGTGACTCTTGTGATATTGTGGAGATCCTCAAGTCCTTCTCCCTGTCCTGTTTGAAGACTCGGAGATGGCTTCTTGCTTATGACTACTTTTTAATTTTTTTTCCCCAGTGGTGAAGTATTAAAAAGAAATGAAAAATATCCGGGCAAACCTTGGCCCTTCTTACCTTTCAAAGCGCTGGATGCAGCTGTTGGTTCCACCTGCCCAGGGTGAGGGCTGATTTGGAGCGTCTGCGTGTGCGAAATCCTGTCTGTGGCTTTGTGGAGGAGGAGGAGGCACCACTGCTGCCACTTGGCAGGGTTACGGACTAATTTATTTTGTAGCCGAACGCAAGGCTTTTTTTTTTTTTTTTCCTTTGGCTTTTGACAGGTAAATAAAATGAAAGATTAAAGCTTCGGGAGGTTTAAACACTTTAAGAGCTAGACCTAAAATACCTCCTGTGGTATGAAACAACTTAAAATCTGTCAGCGTTGATATAGTTTGTGTGACCCACTGAGTGCCGAGCGAGTGCCCACGGTGGATTTCATGCGATAACTTGAGGTTTGGAGGCTGAGAGAGGAACAGAGATGCTCTGTACTGACAGCACTTCAGGCCGTGTTTTATCTTCTAGATTGTAGGAAGAAATCTATTCTTGTGAGGATGGGGAAGCCCTGGCCCAGGTTGCCCAGAGCAGGGGTGGCTGCCCCATCCCTGGAGGGGTTCAAGGGCAGGTTGGATGGAGCTCAGAGCCCCTGAGCCAGTGGGAGGTGTCCCTGCACATAGCAGGGGATGGAATTGGGTGGGCTTGGAGGTCCTTTCCAACCCAAATCATCGAATCCAATTCACACCTTCTGGTGCTGCACCACTGCTAGCTTAATATCAAGACAAGCTTTAAGAACCTAACAATAATAGGTACAACTGATATGACTCTTTACTTTCATCCGGAAAACTGTAATCAGAGCAGAGACAACGAAGAGCGGTGCTGTTAGGAAGTGGGTGTGAAACTGGACTGTAGGAACCTCCAGTTCACTCTGCTAATGAATCACTGGTGAAGGAAGGAGAGCCAAGGGGAAAAAAGATGGGGAGAGGCCATTGAATCATAGAATCACCAGGTTGGAAGAGACCTATTGGATCATCGAGTCCAACCATTCCTATCAAACACTAAACCATGTCCCTCGACACCTCGTCCACCCGTCTCTTAAACACCTCCAGGGAAGGGGAATCAACCTCCTCCCTGGGCAGCCTGTTCCAATGCCCAATGACCCTTTCTGTGAAAAATCTCCTCCTAATCTCTAGCCTAAATCTCCCCTGGTGGAGCTTGAGGCCATTCCCTCTCGTCCTGTCCCTTAGGAGAAGAGCCCAGCTCCCTCCTCTCCACAACCTCCTTTCAGGTAGTTGGAGAGAGCAATGAGGTCTCCTCATTGGAAACATGAGATCTAAAAACTCAGGTGTTAAGTGGTTGGAGAAGAGGATGAAGAGGAGGCTATTATGTAAAAAAAAAAAATGAAGCAGGAAAAGATACATGTCTTTTGAGGCATAGGAGGTTAAGTAGTGGAAGAGAATCTGGAGAACAGGCCTTATGAGACGACTGAGAGAGCTGGGGGTGTTTATCCTGGAGAAGAGGAGGCTGAGGGGAGACCTCATTTTTTGCTTCTCCAAGGGAGGTAGTTTGTCTGGGAGGAGGTCAGCTGTAATTTTTTTTTTCTTATAGTACAGATTCAATCGAAGTTCACGTCTGGGTTTGTTCTGAGCCTGGGAATAACATTCAGGCCAGTTCTTATTTTATGTCAATTGCTTCTTATCTTCTTAATCTGAAACTTCAATGTTTGCCCAAGCAGAAGCAGTTAGTGGTTATGAAAGGACTTGGGCTTCTCTTCGGGAGATGATGGGAATTTCCCTTTCAATTTGCGTGGAAGGAGAAGGATGCCGAGTAACACTAATCTCATATCAAGGCATAATCTAGGTACATTGAGGCACTGGATGGATGAGGTTTTGTGCAAAAATTGATAACCAGTTGATCGACAGGAGTAGCTGAACCTTGCACGTCCTGCCCTGACCCACAGCTGGGGCTGTGTCCCCTCCTCCTGAAACACGTCCCTCGCGAGATGGGGAGAAAGGGAGCGACTGAGTGGTCTCACTTGTTAATATTTTTAATTAAACTGTGATTTGGAAATGCGATTGTCGAGAATATCTGATATCAAACACATTGGTTGAGTTCTGAGAGAGCATCAGGATCCCTGTGGAGGTGCACGGGACCTGGTGGGGGGACAGAGACCCCAACTCTTGTCAATCACCCCCGTGCAGTTTTCTGAATGCTTAATCAACCGTTCCTTCTTTTGACAATAAATTAGTGTCATTTTTCATAGAATCATAGAACGACCAGGTTGGAAGGGACCCATCGGATATTCTAGTCCAACCATTCCTATCAAATTTTGCAGAATAAAAGAATAATTCTTACACAATTACAGTAACGAATACCAAAGCAGTTTAACCATTTTGTAGCCAAATTGCTAACTTTTCAAGGGCTGGATGGTCAGAGGGCTGGAGCGTCTCCCATAGGAGGAAATGCTGAGAGGGTTGGGGTTGCTCAGCCTGGAGAAAACTCTTGGAGAGACCTTATAGTGACCTTCCAGTACCTGAAGGGGCGACAGGAAAGCTGAGGAGGCACATTTAAGAAAGGCTTGTGGAGGCAATGGTTATAAACTGGGAGGGGATTGATACGAGAAGTAGCTATTATTACATAAAGTGGAATATTTTTGATTTAAGGTTGGGGAGAAGAGGGAGCTGGGTCCTTCTCCCAAGTGACAGGACGAGAGGGAATGGCCTCAAGCTCCACCAGGGGAGATTTAGGCTGGAGATTAGGAGGAAGTTTTTCATGGAAAGGGTCATTGGGCATTGGAATAGGCTGCCCAGGGAGGTGGTTGAGTCACCTTCCCTGGAGGAGTTCAAGGGATGGGTGGACGAGGTGCTGAGGGGCATGGGTTAGAGATTGTTGGGAATGGACTTGATGATCCTGTGGGTCTCTTCCAACCTGCTGATTCTATGATTCTAAGAGCAATATATATTTATATATTTCCTGCAACACTCGCAGCTCTTCTTCCTCAGCTGGTGCCGTGTTCAAAATAAAAGTAAATATGGAAATATTTCCATTTCGCCAAACTAAAACCGTTTGATCCACAGTAATATTGCACTGCTCTGAAAAATTTAAATAATAATAAATATTGCCTGCCCAACAACACTTTTGAAGGTGCTGCCAGTATCCTCCCAGCAGTTAATAAAGTCGTCACAAATGATTCTGCCCACTTTTGTCCCAAAGAGGATCATATTTAATGCTCCATTTAATTTGCTCAAATGTCAGGGAACATCAAAAGGGGAAATTTATTGTATTAGTCACTGAAAGAGATATAGTAGGAGCATCGCGCGATCTAAAGATGATTAATAAAAATAGCTATTGATTTCTGCAAAGTCAATAAATCCAGCGTTTGGAGTGATGGTATTAGGCAGTTGAAGGGACGAGGAGAGTTTGTTTGGGTCTCTGCAGATGGATCTGCAGCCTTTGCTGCTCTCCCAGCCAGGGATGGTCAAGAAGAAGCAGCTGTGCTGGGTTGTTCGCCTCGTAGAATCCCTAGGTTGGAAAAGAACTTTGAGCTGGGCTCTTCTCCCAAGGGACAGGGGACAGAATGAGAGGGCATGGCCTCAAGCTCCACCAGAGGAGGGTCAGGCTGGACATGAGGAAAGAAATCTTCATAGAAAGGGTCATTGGGCAGTGGCAGAGGCTACCCAGGGAGGGGGTTGAGTCACCTTCCCTGGAGGGGTTTAAAAGGCGGATGCGGTGCTGAGGGACATGGGTTAGTGTTTGATAGGAATGGTTGGACTCGATGATCCGATGGGTCTCTTCCAACCTGGTGATTCTATGATTCTGTTCAAAATATGTTCAAGAAAACCTGATCAGTTGCACTGACCAACCTGCCAGTGAGTTTTCAGGTGAGACAGGCTGGATAAACACTGCTGAAGGGTGTTCAGAGCATTGAAAAGGGAGATACAAGTCCATAGATCTAAGAGGAAGCTTAGACAACCAGAGGCAATGGCTGGAAGCTGTGTCAGGGGAGGGTTAGGTTAGGGGTGTGGAGAACAGGCCTTATGAGGAATGACTGAGAGAGCTGGGGTTGTTTATCCTGGAGAAGAGGAGGCTGAGGGGAGACCTCATTGCTCTCTCCAACTCCCTGAAAGGAGGTTGTGGAGAGGAGGGAGCTGGGCTCTTCTCCCAAGGGACAGGGGACAGGACGAGAGGGAATGGCCTCAAGCTCCACCAGGGGAGATTTAGGCTGGAGATTAGGAGGAAGTTTTTCACAGAAAGGGTCATTGGGCATTGGAATAGGCTGCCCAGGGAGGGGGTTGATTCCCCTTCCCTGGAGGGGTTTAAGGTGTGGGTGGATGAGGTGCTGAGGGACATGGGTTAGTGTTTGATAGGAATGGTTGGACGCATAGTTTACAGTGTCTTTAACGATGCTATTTTAATTACTTTTAATTTTCTTTGCTCCGTTATGCACGGAAATGCTCCTCATCACTAGACTCCTCCTTTCTGGAGCCGCCTGAGCTGGTATTTAGAGGGACAAGATTCTCATTCCCTTCCTCCCCCACGTCATGGGCTCTTGGGAAAACAATTTTAGCAATGAGGGTTTTTTGGGAATCGCAGATTTCCCCCTCTCCAAGGAACTTTTGCAGGAACAAATTCCAGGAACACCCCCTGCCCGTGTTTGCTCAGTGACTCCCACAACTGGCCAAGTCATAGAATCATAGAATAACCAGGTTGGAAGAGACCCAGCGGATCATCAAGTCCAACCATCAAGTGCATCAAATTGAGTTCACTGCATCCATCTCCCAGTGGTAAAAACCTTGAGCTTAATACTTTTAAAGAAACCTAAACCAAGCCAGCACTTGGCATTAGAAAGTGGAAAGCACCGGCTGATTTCAACATTTCCTTTTCTGTTTATTTTCTTGGCGAGGCCAGACGTCATCATGCTAATTTTTCTTGAGTTGGCGATGGGAAAAGAAAAAAAAAAAAATTAAGGATGCTAACTTGAGTTTAAAAATATTTCTGCGTATGCATCGTTCCTACATTTCCTTTCTGAACTCTCAAGTTTCAGTTGCAAAAATGTTCGTTATCAGCTTAGAGATGGCACAGAGATTGAGGTTGTCGGGCGACCAGGAGGACAGTTACCTGGATCTTCTGGTGACAAGAATCATAGAATCACCAGGTTGGAGGAGACCCACTGGATCATCGAGTCCAACCATCCCCACGAATCTCTAAACTATACCTTTGTAATTTAAGTGCTACTAAAATTGTAGAATTACAGAATGGTTTTGGTTGGAAAAGACCTTTAAGGTCACCGAGTCCAACCATTGATCCAGCTCTGAGTCCACCGCAAGTCCATGTCCCTAAGTGCAACCTCTACTCATGTTTTAAACCCTTCCAGGGACAGGGACTCCCCCACCTCCCTGGGCAGCCTCTGCCAGCACCTGAAAACTCTTTCAGTAAACAAATTCCTCCTAATATCCAACCTAAATCTCCCTTCGTGCAGCTTGAGGCCGTTTCCCCTTGTGCTGTCACTGGTAGGGAGAAGAAACAATCTCACACCTCACCACAACCTCCATTCCAGGAGCTGCAGAGAGCGATGAGATCTCCCCTCAGCCTCCTCCTCTGCAGACTGAGCAGCCCCAGGTCCCTCAGGTGCTCCTCAAAGCCCCTGTTCTCCATCCCCAGGCCTGTTCCCTTCTCTGGACACACTCAAGCTCTTTAATCATAGAACCACCAGGGTGGAAGAGACCCATCGGATCATCGAGTCCAACCATTCCTATCAAACACTAACCCATGTCCCTCAGCACCTCATCCACCCGTCCCTTAAACACCTCCAGGGAAGGTGACTCAACCACCTCCCTGGGCAGCCTCCGCCAGTGCCCAGGGACCCTTTCCGTGAAAAACTTCCTCCTAATCTCTAGCCTAAATCTCCCCTGGTGGAGCTTGAGGCCATTCCCTCTTGTCCTGTCCCCTGTCCCTTGGGAGAAGAGCCCAGCTCCCTCCTCTCCACAACCTCCTTTCAGGCAGTTGGAGAGAGTAATGAGATCTCCCCTCAGCCTCCTCTATACCCAGGATGCTGAGAGCTGTCCTTAATCACACCCTCCTCCTCCTCACTCTGCCTCCCTCGGGAGGCTTTCCCATAGATTCCTTTCCATGGGTGTGGAAATCCCTGATCTGCAGTTGGCACTTTGTCTTTTTAAAGCAGCTGAGCTGTGTTTGACAGGCTCAGAGCCTCTGCCATCTCACCCAAAAGTTTATGAGCCCTTTAAAACGTCCATTAAAGACTCACGAATTGCCCTGCTCGTTACTTGACATTATAATTTAAGCACATCCTTTCTCCTGTCATTTTAGGGTGGATATTCTTTTTTTTTTTTTTAACTTCATGGGAGTTTGCTTCTAAAAGCTGGTGGTGGTAGCTAGTTTCTTGCTGCTGAAAACAAGACATAACCTTTATGAAAGGTTTTTTTGTGCAGTGCTGGAATCATAGAACAACCAGGTTGGAAGAGACCCATCGGATCATCGAGTCCAACCATTCCCATCAATCTCTAACCCATGTCCCTCAGCACCTTGTCCACCCATCCCTTAAACACCTCCAGGGAAGGTGAATCAAACACCTCCCTGGGCAGCCTCTGCCATTGCCCAATGACCCTTAATGTGAAAAATTTTTTCCTAATGTCCAGCCTGACCCTCCCCTGGTGGAACTTGAGGCCATTCCCTCTCGTCCTGTCCCCTGTCCCTTGGGAGAAGAGCCCAGCTCCCTCCTCTCCACAACCTCCTATCAGGTAGTAATGGGAAGGCTGTGGTCGTCCCTTAGGGCACTCGTGAGGTCTGCGTTGCCAGGAAGAATGAAGAACCCTTCATAGATGAGCCCCAAGTGCTCCTCACCCCCTTTTTTTTAAAGCAACCCTCAACCTCTGCTGGAGCTTCTGATGTCCCAGTAGCCCTCGGGAAGAGGATAACTCTGAGAAAGGGTCAGTGGGCACTGGAACAGGAAGGGGGTTGATTCACCTTCCCTGGAGGGGTTTAAGGGACGGGTGGACGAGGTGCTGAGGGCCATGGGTTAGTGTTTGATAGGAATGGTTGGACTCGATGATTCAGTGGGTCTCTTCCAACCTGGTTGTTCTATGATTCTATGATTAGGAGCTCGTTGTGCTGAGGGAGGAGGAGAATGGAGGGCGAGGGGTGCAGGGCAGGGGGTCCTCCCCACGCAGGGGTAAGGCTGGTGGCAGAGTGGAAATGTTGGTCCATTATGCCAGAGAGCAGATAATGTCTCCTGCATGAGTATTAGTCTCGGTGGGTGCTGAACCGCGGCAGCTTCTGAAGCAGGCGCCCGAGGAGACCTAATCTGGTGGCGAATGGAGACATTAGTGAACACTCTCCTTTGTAAAAGTGTTCTTATCTCAGACCTTGCATATGTACCAGGGGCTGCTGCTGCAGTGCCCGTGATAAGTAGTGCTCCTTGTTTCGTGGAATGGCCGAGTAAATAGTCACATAAAACCCATATAATTTGCTGGCTTGTAAGTTAAAGCCCCAGGCAGTCTTATCACTTCTTTTGTCACGTCCCTTACACTTCCAGGGCAATTCCGTGTCAAATTGCTCTACATCTTGCACTCTGACCCAGCAAAAGTGGTAGCCTGGAAAAAAAAAAAAAAAAACTTACCATCTCTTCATCTTCCTCCTCCCCCCAAGCCTTTTACATTTTGTACTTCATGAATTGAGCTGGTTTCTTTTTTTTTTTTTTTTACCCTTTCCCAGAGAGCAAAATATCTCTCTGAGGCTGCACCCAGAGCACATTGTTTCACCAGGACTCCTCTAGGTTGACCAAGTAAGATTTCTGCCCTGGATTTTTTTTTTTTTGCATCAACGTGGAATTTCTGCGTAGATCAAATGCAAAATAATACTGTTGTTTGTTGTTTTTGTTGAAAGCAGAGATGCACAGGAAAGATCCATAATGATCCATTACAGGCAAAGTTTGTAGGAAACGGAAGAATCATTTGAACAGTGGTGGTTGAAGGATCCGAGAAAGATAAAGACTTCCTCCAAGGGAAAAAATGGCAACGAAAAGGAAAAGAAAGAAAGGAAAGACTAACGAGGATCTTCATAAAGTATTTGATAGGAATGGTGGGACTGGATGATCCAGTGAGTCTCTTCCAACCTGGTTGTTCTGTGATTCTATGAAAAGAAAAACATCAGTGTTTGACTAACTTTAAAAGTGAAGCTATTAATTATTGAGCAGCGGAGGAGAATCTTGCCTTGATGCCGATGTCGAGGCGGTTGCCAGATTTATCTTGAAGTACCCCCAGAGCAAAGAAGCCGAGAGGGGAGACCGTTACCTTTGCGACCATATTTATCATGTAAATAGCTCAGAAAAGGATGCTGCCAGTTCCATCTTTAAAGTACAAAACCGCATGCATCTCACTATTTTGTAAATGCCAGGGAGATGCAGCATCCGTTAGAGTTAACGGTGCGGCACTTTTGTGTTCAGTAGCATGAATCATTAATCATGAGGCAGCCCATATTCTTGTACTGCTTCTGCTTTCATTACTTGGCCTAATTAAACAGTTCTCTGAACTGGAATCTCAGATTCCTCTGTTACAGATTATCATTAATTATGGTGAAAGTGCTCAGAGATGTTGGACTCAATTATATTCTGCTCAACTCTGGCACCGCGTGATTCATTGCACAGCCTGCTCTGCAGATGTACTCTTTTCTTATCTTGCACTCCCACTTTTGTAAATTGGGCTCTGCCAGCCAACAAACTAAGAGTTATGTGCCGTGGTTTTCATTAAAAACATGTTGGAGAAGCACACACCAATTAAGGATCCCGTATTTTATGCCCAACGAGGAGCCGAGCACTGGGTTGGGGAGGAAGAGCTGAGCTGAGCGACCGCTTTTCTTCGCTCCGAGGGTGAATTTGTACACCAGGGGTTGTGCCTCACTCCAAGGGTGAATTTGTGCACCAGGGGCTGTGGCTCACTCCAAGGGTGAATTTGTGCACCAGGGGCTGTGGCTCACTCCAAGGATGAATTTGTGCACCAGGGGCTGTGCCTCACTCCAAGGATGAATTTGTGCACCAGAGGCTGTGCCTCACTCCAAGGATGGATTTGTGCACCAGGGCCTGTGCCTCACTCCGAGGGTGAATTTGTGCACCAGGGGCTGTGTCTCGCTCCAAGGATGAATTTGTGCACCAGGGGCTGTGGCTCACTCCAAGGATGAATTTGTGCACCAGGGACTGTGCCTCACTCCAAATATGAATTTGTGCACCAGGGGCTGTACCTCACTCCAAGGATGAATTTGTGCACCAGAGGCTGTGGCTCACTCCAAGGATGGATTTGTGCACCAGGGGCTGTGCCTCACTCTGAGGGTGAATTTGTGCACCAGGGGCTGTGCCTCACTCCGAGGGTGAATTTGTGCACCAGGGGCTGTGGCTCACTCCAAGGATGATTGGTTGGACTAGAAGATCCAATGGGTCCCTTCCAACCTGGTTGTTCTATGATTCTATGAATTTGTGCACCAGGGGCTGTGCCTCACTCCAAGGATGAATTTATGCACCGGGGGCTGTCCCAGGGGTGCGGGTCTCTCCTCCACCTCTCCACGGTGTGACCTGTCCTAGGCGTGCGGGTCTCTCCTCCACCTCTCCACGGTGCAACCTGGCCCAGGGGTGCAGGTCTCTCCTCCACCTCTCCACGGTGCGACCTGGCCCAGGGGTGTGGTTCTCTCCTCCACCTCTCCACGGTGCGACCTGGCCCAGGGTTGTGGTTCTCTCCTCCACCTCTCCACGGTGCAACCTGGCCCAGGGGTGCAGGTCTCTCCTCCACCTCTCCATGGTGTGACCTGGCCCAGGGGTGTGGTTCTCTCCTCCACCTCTCCACGGTGGGACCTGGCCCAGGGGTGCAGGTCTTTCCTCCACCTCTCCACGGTGTGACCTATCCCAGGGGCACAGGTCTCTTCCACCTCTCCACGGTGCAACCTGTCCCAGGAGGGGACTGTGCACCACCTTGGTAGCAAACACAGCATCCAGGGGGGGTGTTTGCAGTCATCGAGGCTCTTCCTCCACAGCATCAGCAGTTTAAGTGCTGTTAATAGCCCGAGCAGCCAGGATTTCTCCTTGTGATTAATACAAGAGGCAGCAAAGCATCTCTGGGCAGCGTAAGGCTGTTCCTATTAATACCAAACCAGCCTTAACACCTCTTACTTCCACCAGACACAGTTTAATAAATTAACATACGTAGCAAATGCATGGGGTTTGCAGGTTGGCATTTTAAAATGTTTTATAGTCTAAATGAAGCCAAAATGGAAAGTGATAAAAGTTTTTTTTTTTTTTTTTTTTTTTAAAAAAAAAAGGAGATCTAAATGCATCAATGCTGAGAATCATAGAATCATAGAATCACAGAACAGCCAGGTTGGAATCATAGAATCAGAGAACAACCAGGTTGGAAGAGACCCATCGGATCATCGAGTCCAATGAGAGGGGGGAGGAAAGAAGAGAAGGGTTTTTTTTCCTTTTATATTTTTGTCAGATTCAGAGTTATATCAAGCAATGAGGGACATGGGTTAGAGATTGGTGGGAATGGTTGGACTCGATGGTCCGATGGGTCTCTTCCAACCTGGTTGTTCTATGATTCTGTGATGATCCGGTGGGTCAGGTCTCTTCCAACCTGGTGATTCCGTGGTGATGCTTGCTGGCTGTATATTTCATGACTATCTCTGAGGTGACATTGTGGTCCATCAAGTCCTCTTGCGTTGGCTGCGAATGTATAATGGGAAAAGGGAAGCTGACACATGGATGAGAAATGCAACCAGCTGCGTCCTTCCTCACCGAAAACTCCCGTGGAGGAGCGCTGGGGGGGATGTGGGACGCCTGACATTGCTTGCAACGCAACCTCCAATAGCAAAAACGAGCAACAAAGCTGGTGAAGGGGCTGGAGAACAGGCCTTATGAGGAGCGGCTGAGAGAGCTGGGGGGGTTTATTCTGGAGAAGAGGAGGCTGAGAGGAGACCTCATTGCTCTCTCCAACTCCCTGAGAGGAGGTTGTGGAGAGGAGGGAGCTGGGCTCTTCTCCCAAGGGACAGGGGACAGGACAAGAGGGAATGGCCTCAAGCTCCACCAGGGGAGATTTAGGTTGGAGATTAGGAGGAAGTTTTTCACAGAAAGGGTCATTGGAATAGGCTGCCCAGGGAGGTGGTTGATTCACCTTCCCTGGAGGTGTTTAAGGGACGGGTGGATGAGGTCCTGAGGGACATAGAATCACAGAATCACAGAACAACCAGGTTGGAAGGGACCCATCGGATCTTCTAGTCCAACCATTCCTATCTAACACTAAACCAAGTCCCTCAATACCTCATCCACCCGTCCCTTAAACACCTCCAGGGAAGGTGATTCAACCACCTCCCTGGGCAGCCTATTCCAATGCCCAATGACCCTCTGAGTGAAAAACCTCCTCCTAATCTCCAGCCTAAACCTCCCCTGGTGGAGCTTGAGGCCATTCCCTCTCGTCCTGTCCCCTGTCCCTTGGGAGAAGAGCCCAGCTCCCTCCTCTCCACAACCACCTTTCAGGTAGTTATAGAGAGTAATGAGGTCTCCTCTCAGCCTCCTCTTCTCCAGGATAAACAACCCCAGCTCTCTCAGCCGCTCCTCATAGGGTCTGTTCTCCAGCCCCTTCACCACATGGGTTAGTGTTTGACAGGAATGGTTGGACTCAATGATCCGATGGGTCTCTTCCAGCCTGGTTGTTCTATGATTCTAAAAATAACCTCGCGCCTTGCAATAACTGCACCGCTGCAGCCTGCGAGCGTGTTTGGGAGCAGCCGCCGAGCCGTCCCTCCTGCTTCCCTGCCATGAATCCTGAGCTGCCGCCGGAGCGACGTGCGTGGGAGCTCAGCTGTTCATAAAGTAAAATAGATTGCCGACAAAATTGCTTATACTGCTTAGACATTGTCAACAGATAAGTATTTACAGATTGTGGGTTAATGTGGCTTACATGAGAGAGCCTGGGCTGGGGGGAACTCGAACGCTCGACGTGGGGAGAATTTATATTCATCACCATCTTTACACCGAGCACGGGATGTGTTTTTACTGATATATGATTAGCTAATTCACCTGCAGTAAGTGGATTTGTTTCCCCCTGTGTCAAAATACACACTGGGTTTTATCTACAGGTAGATTGAAGCCGAGAGTTCTTGATTAAGTTATCAGGAGAGCAGCCAGGTTCGTACTCGGTGTTTGATTGCGAAGACAAAAGCCGCCTAATACGCAAATAATTGGTGATTGGACCAAAAAGCAGGCAGGATTCTCGCTGTTTCAGCCCCAAAAGGTGGGCTCAGAGCTTGGCCACGAGGGGAAAGGAGTCTGACTGGCTCGTCCTCGCCCCTCTTTGCTCCAACCGTGAATCCACCTCACCTGGGCAGGAGGAAAGGGCACGTGATAGGAATGGTTGGACTCGATGATCCGATGGGTCTCTTCCAACCTGGTTGTTCTGTGGTTCCGTGAGCATCCCTCCCGCTGCACTGAGCACACAGTGTCAGGTTTGGTGTTCTTGGGGTGCTCCTGGACACCCAGGGGATGATCCCAGCATCTCCCCACCCCAACGGCATCTCCCGCTTTCTCCCTGAGAGGCTCAGTCCCAGCGAAGCCCCAAAAGTTGGGACGTGGGAGCTTCTGCCCATGGCCACAGGCAAGAGTCTCGTTTTTCCGCCGGAGTTGGGGGGTTTAATATATATGAAAATCAGTCGTCTTGTATCTTTGCATATGCGCCTTTTGTGATATAATTTTGACAGATGGCGAGCGAGAGAAATCTCGCTCCTCGCTATAGAAAACCTTGGCTTGACTCTTGCGCTCGGGGAAACTCGCTTTAGACTGGTTTTTTTGCATTTTATTTTTTAAATATAGCTGTGTATATATCCCCCCCTCACCTCTCCTCTCCTCTCCTCTCCCTGGTTTTGCTTTTGTTTTTATTTTCTCTGATTCTGGCCAAGTATTTCCACACAACAATCGCGACTGAGCTCAGACGTCTTTATTCATTGATTTATTTATTTATTTAGGCGGATGCGGCGCATAATGCCGGTGACTTCGCTCTTCTGCATGTCTCCTTATTAAAAATAAATGCGTTTCCCTGTCCCTGGTTGCACCGTCTGACAACAATCCGGACAAATTCTTACTATTTAAAGGTGCTGGGGTGGGGGGGAAAAAAAAAAAATTAAATAAAAAATAGAAAAGCAAGCAACCCTCCACCAGGAAGCAGTTTTGTCTCCTGGCAGCTCCAGACAGGCTGCTCATTGAAAATGTAATACACTGCTGCCATGTCACAGGTCAGCTGGCAAATGGCAATCTGAATTTTAAAAGGAATATGAATAAAATTCTGTTTTATTTTGAAAATGAACTTTGTGCCCTCCATCATGAATCCAATATATGTCTTAATCTTCTATGCTCTTGAAGCCTGCGGCTCCTGGCTGAGTCCTTTGACTCCTGAACCTAATAAGGAAATAGGTTGTTTTCTCATCCTCGCCTCATTTTTAGAGGGGCTGAAACAAACAGTCCCTATTTCAAATGTAATTGGCAAAGCATAAAAACATGTGTGTTGGATAATTTTTAGGTTGACGGCGGAGCCCGGCGCGGGGATGTTTTTATTTTAAAATTTGATTAAGACGTGATGCCTCTTGGTCGAGATTCCCAATCGGAATTCACCGGCGACGTCTCGTGTTTACCTTGCGGCCGCCCCGCGTCAGGCTGATGGGGGATGAAAGGGGCCGGCAGCCCCTCAGCCAGGACGCGATGTGTTTAACCTGGGCTTTCGCTGCAGCCCGAGACCGGCAGCTCCGCACGGGCAGCGAGTCTGGGGCTTGGGGCATTGCAGAGGGATGGACGCGATCGCCGATGGCTTAATGGCAGCTGATTGTAAAGGGTTTCATCCAAGATGCCACCGACCACTTGCAGGGTGTGTCTATATTTTTATATTTGGGATGGTTTCTGCTCCTGAGCAGGGTCTGTGCTGCTTTCAGGTGGCATCACATGGCTTGGCTCTTGCTGATCCCTCCTTGGGAACACTGAGCATCCTTAGAGGGTATGTATATATATATAAAAAATATAGGATGATTCCTGCTACTGAGGTCTCCCTGGTTCCCAAGTGGCATCACACTCCCTGGCTCTTCCCTGCTCAGGAGCGTTGAGCATCCTTTGGAGTGTGTGTATCTATTTATATTTAGGATGGTTTCTTCTCCCAGCTCAAGAACACTGAGCATCCTTCAGGATGTGTATATCTATTTATATTTGGGACGATTCCTGCTTCTGGGAAGGGTTTCCCAGGTTCCCAAGTGGCATCACACTGCTCAACACTTGCTGATCCCTCCTTGGGAACACTGAGCATCCTTAGAGGGGGTGTGTGTGTATATATGTATATATATATATATAAAAAAAAAATATAGGATGATTCCTGCTCCTGAGGAGAGTCTTGCTCATTCCCAAGTGGCACCACACTCCCTGGCTCTTCCCTGCTCAGGAACACTGAGCATCCTTTGAGATGTGTGCATCTATTTATATTTAGGATCGTTTCTGCTCCCTGCTTAGGAGCACAGAGCACCCTTCAGGGTGCATATATCTATTTATATTTACATTTAGGATGATTCCTGCTCCTGGGGAGGGTCTCTCTCATTCCCATGCGGCACCACAATACCTGACTCTTCCCTGCTCACGAATGCTGAGCATCCTTTGGAGTGTGTGTATCTATTTATATTTAGGATGGTTTCTGCTCCCAGCTCAGGAACACTGAGCATCCTTCAGGATGTGTATATCTATTTATATTTATATTTAGAATGATTCCTGCTCCTGGGGAGGGTCTCCCTGGTTCCCAAGTGGCACCACAGTACCTGGCTCTTCCCTGCTCAGGAACACTGAGCGTCCTTTGGAATGTGTGTATCTATTTATATTTAGGATCCTTTGAGGTGTGTGTATGCATTTATATTTAGGATGGTTTCTGCTCCCTGCTTAGGAGCACCAGGCACCTTTCAGGATGCATATATCTATTTACATTTAAATTTAGGATGGATTCCTGCTTCTGGGGAGGGTCTCCCTGGTTCCCAAGTGGCACCACACTCCCTGGCTCTTCCCTGCTCAGGAGCATTGAGCATCCTTTGGAGGTGTGTGTATCTA
The DNA here is from genome assembly GCA_033558105.1 of Coccyzus lansbergi. Taxonomy (NCBI): domain Eukaryota; kingdom Metazoa; phylum Chordata; class Aves; order Cuculiformes; family Coccyzidae; genus Coccyzus; species Coccyzus lansbergi. The sequence continues at coordinate 254,550 of JAUMJK010001062.1, forward strand.
TTTATATTTAGGATGGTTTCTTCCCCCAGCTCAGGAACACTGAGCATCCTTCAGGATGTGTATATCTATTTATATTTATACTTAGCATGATTCCTGGTCCTGGGGAGGGTCTCCCTGGTCCCCATGTGGCATCACACTCCCTTGCTCTTCCCTGCTCAGGAACGCTGAGTATCCTTTGAGGTGTGTGTATCTATTTATATTTAGGATGGTTTCTTCTCCCTGCTTAGGAACACTGAGCATCCTTCAGGATGTGTGTATCTATTTATATTTAGGATGATTCCTGCTCCTGGGAAGGGTCTCCCTGGTTCCCAAGTGGCATCACACTCCCTGGCTCTTGCTGCTCCCTGCTCAGGAACATTGAGCATCCTTTGGGGTGTGTGCATCTACTCACATTTAGGATGGTTTCTGCTCCCTGCCCAGGAATTCCCGAGCATCCCTCACCTCCCCACACAGCCCTGTGTGCAGGCTCCTGGGTGCTCCCCTCGTACCTCAACTCCTAATCACCTCTGTGCGTGTGCCGGGGTGGCCCTGCTCATCAGCTCTGAGAAATTAATTCTGCCATTTGTGAGAAAAATGCTGGGGTGGCTTTTTCTCCCCAAGCTGCCTCGATGATTTGCTCTGCTCGCCGGTGGGGCCGGCTCCGACCTGAAACAGGGGCTTGAGTGCAAGAGGGAGATTTAGGCTTGACATAAGGAAAAAATTCTTCATGGAAAGGGTGATTGGGCACTGTCAGAGGCTGCTCAGGGAGGGGGTTGATTCACCTTCCCTGGAGGGGTTTAAGGGACGTGTGGACGAGGTGCTGAGGGACATGGTTTAGTGTTTGATAGGAATGGTTGGATTCGATGATCTGGTGGGTCTCTTCCAACCTGATGGTGATTCTGTGATTCTGTGATTCTCTCGTATTAAACCAGGATACTCATTTGAAAGTTCCCACTGAATTGTGGAATTGGTCCTCAGATGCAGGAGGAAAAAAAAATTCCCATACTGGAAGGAGATGGCTGTCTGTCCATCCATCCATCCATCCATCTATTTATCTGTCTATCCATCCCTCTATTTTTCTGTCTATCCCTCTGTCCATCTATTTTTCTGTCTCTCCTTCTGTTAGTCTGTCCTTCCATCCCTCCCTCGGTTCGTCTGACTGTCTGTACGTCCCTCTGTCTGTCCATCCACCTCTCTACGTCTCTGTCTATTTATCTGCTCATCTATTTATCTATCGCTCCACCCACCTCTGCATCTATCATAGAATCACCGGGTTGGAAGAGACCCATCGGATCATGGAGCCCAACCATTCCTCTCAAACACTAACCCATGTCCAAATCTGGACAAATCTATCTGTCCATCCCTCTCTTTCCCTCTCCCTGTCTCCGCATGTATCTCTATATATGGATATATAAGAACGTACCTACCCAGTCGATGCTTTCCAGCCCCCTGTGCCGTCACACTCCTCACCTTTTCTGACCTTCCTCTCTCCCAAACCATGATCGTAGAGCCAGGAGCCACTCGTCGGTGGAGTAGGAGTGTTTCGGTGGCAGGGTCCCAGCTCAGCAGGGCACTTGAGCAAGTGTCTAGCGTGAAGGAGGAGACTGATCCCCCTGGGGAGCACTCGCCCGCGTGAAGTGAAGCATTTACTCGAGTGCTTTGTTGATCAGAGCCTAAATGAGTTTCCCGCAGCAGCACCTGGGCTAGGTGCCTGCCTGGCTTTCCATGCAGCCCCTCAAGCCTGGTGGGGACCTGCGGCCAGCGAACCCGGCAGAACATGGTTGGACTCGATGATCCGATGGGTCTCTTCCAACCTGGTTGTTATTTTATGATTCTAACAGCATCCTCTGATCCCAAAACCCTCTCCAGCATCCTCACGACTTGCATCCCCAACCGTTCCTTTGCGCTTCGACTGAACGGGTTCAGAGAAGGCCACAAAGATGATCTGAGGGCTGGACCTTCTGCTATGAGGACAGGCTGAGGGAGTTGGAGTTGTTCAGCCTGGAGGAGAGAAGGCTGAACAGAGCAGAGGTGGCTGCCCCATCCCTGGAGGGGTTCAAGGGCAGGTTGGATGGGGCTTGGAGCCCCTGAGCCAGTGGGAGGTGTCCCTGCCCATTTCAGAGGTGTCACTGGATGGTCTTTGAGGTCCCTTCCAACCCAAACCGTTCCCTGATTCTATGATTTAAATCTAGTCATAGAATCATAGAGTGTCCCGAGTTGGAAGGGATCCACAAGGATCATCAAGCCCAACTCCTCTGTCCGCACAGGATAACCCAAATAATCACCCTGTGTGTCTGAGGGTGTTGTCCAAATGCTTCTTGCTCTTCACATAGGTAAATTCTGCATGAACTCCCAAATCCAGCCAAAGCCGCTGTGCAACTGAAACCACCCTCAGCGCCTTTAACCCAATCAGTTTGCTGAGCCCTGTCCAACCTGACACTGAATGTTTCCAGGGATGGGGCATCAACCTCTGCTCTGGACAACCTGTGGTATTGTTTCAGCATCCTCACCATAAAAAATACCTTCCTTGTGTCTAGTCAGAGCTGTTTTGTGACCGTTGCTGTGTTCATCAGCCAAATCCTTGTGCTTGAAGTGGGCACATAATGATTTAATTCTGTTTTTTTTTTTTTCTTTTTTTTTTTTTTTGGTGATAAAATGTTTTGCGTATCAGAGTTGAGAACATTTTGGGAAGCGCCTGGTGTGTTACCCCTCACCAGTTAGGGGGGTGAGTCCTTGCTGTCTACAGAGCAAGGGAGTCCCTGCAGGAACAATAACGCTGACAATAAACACAGGGGTTGGGATGGCATCTGTTTTCAAATTGAAAAACACAAAGGGAATTCGCCGGGTTAGAGATGAGCTGGAATTTCCCCAGTGCCTTGGGCAAGGCAAGGATTATGGCAGTAAAATATATCCAGGAGTGATGTAAAACACGGGAGCCCCAATGTACCTGCTCCGCTGCGAGGAGGTCAGGTATTTGGGGGCTGGGGAGTGTCCCTGGGCTGCGGAGCCGAGCAATTATTTCATTACCCATCCGCCTCTCATTTAGAACCAGCTCCTGTTTGTGTTTGATTGCTGTACTGATAATGATGATGTTGAGAATCGCTGTGATGAGAAATTGCAATCAGCTAAATAGCAGCGGAGGGTTCCCCCAGGGAAAAGGGACTTATGTAATCCCACACCGGATTGTTTGGGGGCTTCTTCCTCTTTGTCTGCTTGGAAGGGAGCCTGGCGCAAGCAAAGTCCGAGCGGGTAGGGCGAGGTTAAGGCGCTGAGTGAAAGTAACCCAGGGGTTGAGCGGCTTTGGAGTTGTCGGCGGTGTCTGTCGCTCCCCGACACGCCAGCCTCTCCATGCAAAAACACATCCGGACGTACGCACCCGTCAGCCTCGAGGGGAAAGCCAACGTGGGCTGAGCAGTTCTCCCGTCTCTCGCAGCAGATGGGACGGCACCCACCTCCTCGTAAAGGTGTGGAAAAAAGGGTTGTATTTCGCCACTAGTTTCGGATGTCTCCGTACTTCGTCTGACATGGAAGAGCTCACTAAAACGGATCAACCTGCCAGCTCGCATCCCTCTCACGGCTGCTCCCACAAACTGCCGGACTGTTGCTATAGCAATGCCAGCTTTTCAGGACACCCTTCGCTAAAACTCTTCCTTCAGACACACTGAAGCCCTGATCAAACCTTCCTTTGTGCCGGCACTGGCCTGCTCTGCCCCAGCCACTGCTGCCTCTCGGCTGGAGGAGCAAAAATTAAACTGAAAACTAAACTAAAACCTGTTGAGAGACTTCAAGAATCACGGAATCACCAGGTTGGAAGAGACCCATCGGATCATCGAGTCCAACCATTCCTATCAGACACTAACCCATGTCCCTCAGCACCTCATCCACCCGTCCCTTAAAACCCTCCAGGGAAGGTGAATCAACCACCTCCCTGGGCAGCCTATTCCAATGCCCAATGATCCTTTCTGGGAAAAACTTCCTCCTAATCTCTAGCCTAAATCTCCCCTGGTGGAGCTTGAGGCCATTCCCTCTCGTCCTGTCCCCTGTCCCTTGGGAGAAGAGCCCAGCTCCCTCCTCTCCACAACCTCCTTTCAGGGAGTTGTAGAGAGCAATGAGGTCTCCTCTCGGCCTCCTCTTCTCCAGGATAAACACCCCCAGCTCTCTCAGCTGTTCCTCACAGGGCCTGTTCTCCAGCCCCTTCCCCAGCTTCGTTGCTCTTCTCTGGACTCTCTCCAGAGCCTCAACATCCTTCTGTGCGGTGGTAGTGGGAGCAGGTTTGAAAGAGAGTCGCTGCTGCTGAAGAGATGATAGTGAGTGTTGTCTCTCCTACTCCTTTTCTGTGTTTCATGGCATCTTTTCATCTAGGACGGGGAGGAAATTCAGAGCAGGCAAACAGTCTGAGAAGGACCACGTACAACCGGAGTTAGATGCTCACAGGAGCTTCAGCCAAGTGAGACACATTGATTATAACGGAAGCATCTGAAATTACATGGGAAACAGCTGCCACAATTGGCAGATTACGGCTCAAGCACTTGTAAATTTTTATGATCCTGAAACGTAGAGTTTTTGAAAGTGTAGGAAAAGCGTCTTGGGAGGCTGAGAGTGGTGACAGCTTTAAAAAAAAAAAGCCACGTGGCCAGGAAGGTGAGATACTGCCCCTCTACTCGGCTCTGCTGAGACCCACCTGGAGCTCTGGGTCCAGTTCTGGAGCACAAGGAGGACATGGAGCCGTTGGAGCGAGTCCAGAGGAGGACACGGAGATGATCCAAGGCCTGGAGAACCTCCTTAACCTAGAGAAGAGGAGGCTGAGAGGAGACCTCATTACTCTCTACAACTCCCTGAGAGGAGGTTGTGGAGAGGAGGGAGCTGGGCTCTTCTCCCAAGGGTCAGGGGACAGGAGGAGAGGGAATGGCCTCAAGCTCCACCAGGGGAGATTTAGGCTGGAGATTAGGAGGAAGTTTTTCCCGGAAAGGGTCATTGGGCATTGGAATAGGCTGCCCAGGGAGGGGGTTAATTCCCCTTCCCTGGAGGTGTTTAAGGGACGGGTAGATGAGGTGCTGAGGGACATGGGTTAGTGTTTGATAGGAATGGTTGGACTCGATGATCTGATGGGTCTCTTCCAACCTGGTTATTCTATAATTCTGTACACGGACAGGGTGAGAGAGTTGGGACTGGATGACTTTGAGATCCCTTCCAATCCAAACCATTCCACGATTCTCGGTTGTGTGTAACACAAGCCAGGTAGGAGCTCTCTCCACACCACTGGGATGCGGCTGGTCCCGAGTGAGCTCCAGCAGGGACACCACTCGAGCAGCAACTCCCGGACAGCAGCACGTGTGTTAAAAAAACCCCTGGGAACGAATGAATGGGCTGCAAGGATCCTCCCCCACCTTCAGCAGCAGGATTAGCAAATTGGAGATTAATCCACCCCCCCCTCTACCCTACTGGGATTCATTAGCCGAAGGGTTAGAATGATCTTCCAGGTTAAACAAAAGAATTAGGGGGGTTTGCCTATCTCTGTAAGGTAGTAAATCCTCCAGAGGCTGTAGATTATCTCAGTAATGTTATTTTCCCCACTATGCGTTCCCGTAGCTAAAAAATCTTCGCGAATGATTTCTGGAGCACTTACCAGGGTTCCCCGAGAACGCCTGTCTTAACTAAGGATATTACACTTAATTAAGCATCGTGCCTGCGGGGCCGGGTTCAGCCGAGAAGTCTCAGGTCGGAGGAATTTCATAGAATCATAGAACAACCAGGTTGGAAGAGACCCATCGGATCATCGAGTCCAACCATTCATTTATAGTTGAACGCAACGGCTTGAGCAAGTTTCAGGATCAGACCTGATGAGGGAAATTTAAGATGGTTTTAGAGTTAAAAATAGGGATAAAACCTGAGAAACGCTCTGTTGTATCAGTGCGTGTGGGGTCAGCACACGCGGCTGCTTAGTCGCGCTTGGTGAACCCAGAAGTGGTTCCTTTATCCTCCCCACAATAAGAGGATTACTACTATTTTAAACTATTACTATTTTTTGATAGGAATGGTTGGACTCGATGAGCCGACGGGTCTTTTCCAACCTGGTGATTCTGTGATTCCATGATTATTCTATGATTCTGTGAGTCTGGTTGTTCTACAGTTCTATGAAACTGGTTATTCTTTTTTATGATTTTAAATGAGACTTTGGGTTGTGTGGCTATATAAATATAGAAGCCGCTTCTCCTCCCCAGCCTGCTATTTATCTTTTAAAAAAAAAAAAAAGAAAGGAAAGAGGAGAAAAAAAAAAAATCCCCCAAAGTTTGACTGACACTAATTTCCTGAACAAGATACCCTGGAAACTCCAGTTTATCTCATAAAATCATAACAGACAGGGTTTGTGATGTCCCCTCCGCGAGATTCTTTATTCTGTCAGTTGATAGCATTTGAGATGACGGAGGGAGATGCGCCGCGCTCATATGCCAGCGAGGAGAACAGAAGCTGTCACCAGCAGTGTAATGTGCTGTGTATTATCACTCAGACTGATCCGGGGGCCCGGAGACTGTCATCTTTTTAGACTGTACAAGTCAACACAAATAAAACTGAGGAGGCAAATGATAATGTCTGAGATAGATCCAGGCTCATTCTAGCCATTACCTTTTATTCAAACCTTAGAGATGACATGATGTGAAAAATGAGCCTGTGTCTAGTTCAGTGCCCATTAGTGTGTGAGCACATTATCTTCCACTTTTCACATTGCATCTCCCTGTACGGATCGTGGCAGCCAGATCTCCGCAGCCCGTCGGCTTCTGGGGGCCTTGAGCACCTTGCCTGCCTCCACGTATAGCAAATATTGCCCCTCCGATGATGTATTGTGAGTGCTCCGAGAGTGCACCTTTAGGAACCATTCGTGAAGGACACCTCATGTAAATAACCTTCCTCCTCAGCTAGAGCTGATGGAAATAGGTCTGCGCCGGCTCCTTTGGCGTTCCAAGGAGAACTGAGTGGGTTTGCGTCATGTGGTGGTGGATCTGGAGCTGCGCACTTTCCTTTCCAAGGGAAACTCAGTGGGTTTGTGGTTTAGGGTTGGACTCAATGATCCGATGGGTCCCTTCCAACCTGGTTGTTCTATGATTCTGTGAAACCGAGTGGGTTTGTGTCGTGTGGTGGTGGATCTGGAGCTGCCCACTTTCCTTTCCAAGGAAAACTGAGTGGGTTTGTGTCATGTGGTGGTGGATCTGGAGGTGCCTACTCGCCAAGGAAAACTGAGTGGGTTTGTGTCATGTGGTGGTGGATCTGGAACTGCCCACTTTCCTTTCCAAAGAAAACTGAGTGGGTTTGTGGTTTAGGGTTGGACTCATTGATCCGATGGGTCCCTTCCAACCTGGTTGTTCTATGATTCTGTGAAACTGAGTGGGTTTGTGTCATGTGGTGGTGGATCTGGAACTGCCCGCTTTCCTTTCCAAAGAAAACTGAGTGGGTTTGTGGTTTAGGGTTGGACTCATTGATCCGATGGGTCCCTTCCAACCTGGTTGTTCTATGATTCTGTGAAACTGAGTGGGTTTGTGTCGTGTGGTGGTGGATCTGGAGCTGCGCACTTTCCTTTCCAAGGAAAACTGAGTGGGTTTGTGTCATGTGGTGGTGGATCTGGAGGTGCCCACTCGCCAAGGAAAACTGAGTGGGTTTGTGTCATGTGGTGGTGGATCTGGAGCTGCCCACTTTCCTTTCCAAGGGAAACTCAGTGGGTTTGTGGTTTAGGGTTGGACTCAATGATCCAATGGGTCCCTTCCAACCTGGTTGTTCTATGATTCTATGAAACTGAGTGGGTTTGTGTCATGTGGTGGTGGATCTGGAGCTGCCCCCTGCGCTGGGTCAGTGCTTGGGAGACTCTTCCCCTTCTCGGGAGACTCATTCAGGAGACAGGACGAGAGGGAATGGCCTCAAGCTCCACCAGGGGAGATTTAGGCTAGACATTAGGAGGAGATTTTTCATGGAAAGCGTCAATGGGCATTGGAATAGGCTGCACAGGGGGGTGGTAGATTCACCTTCCCTGGAGAGGTTTAAGGGATGGGTGGACGAGGTCCTGAGGGACATGGGTTAGTGTTTGATAGGAATGGTTGGACTTGATGATCCGGTGGGTCTCTTCCAACCTGGTTGTTCTATGATTCTATGATTCCCAATGCAGGGGGAGCAGCAGGGAGAGGGAGGGGATTCTGCCCCTCTATCCCTCTCTTGTGAGAATCCAGCTGGAGCCCTGCGCCTGGTTCTGGAATCCCCAACACAAGAAGGACATGGAGCTGTTGGAGCGAGTCCAGAGGAGGCCGTGAAGATAATGCAAGGACAGGCTGGGAGAGTTGGGGTTGTTCAGCCTGGAGTAGAGAAGGCTGTGGGGAGACCTTAGAGCAGCTTCCAGTGCTGAAAGGGGCTGCAGGTCAGCTGGGGAGGGACTCTGGATCAGGGAAGGGAGGGATGGCATGAGGGGGAAAGGGTTTTCAGCTGAAAGAGGGGAAATGGAGATGAGATCTTAGGCAGAAATGTTTTGCTTTGAGGGTGAGGAGGCCCTGGCCCAGGTTGCCCAGAGCAGTAGTGGTTGCTCCATCCCTGGAGGGGTTCAAGGGCAGGTTGGATGGGGCTTGGAGCCCCTGAGCCAGTGGGAGGTGTCCCTGCTTGTGGCAGGGGTGGCACTGGATGGGCTTTGAGCTCCCTTCCAACCCAAATTAATCTATGATTCGAGGCCACCACAGCTGCCCCATCCCTGGAGGTGACCAGAGACAGGTGACCATGCCCCTCAACATCTCCATTGGCTGCAGAAGCTGACAGAGCTCAGCCCTGGCGTTCATCGCCGTTAAAAATAACAGGAGGAAAACTCAGCCTTGAATGAATCCTGTTCCCGAGGAGGTTTTAGCACAGTTGCTAACACCATCAGTACCCAAGTAAAATTCCTATTACTCTCCTGTATAACCTTTAATTACCCCCACCACCCCAAAAATATCCCTCAGTTACCCTCCGGGCAGAATTATGCATATTTTTAAAGTTCTCCTAGGGATATAACACTAAACGTTGGGTTGTTATGGTTCAGTGGTTTAAATTACAGTGTACTTAATTAAAACAGCGTAAAAAGCTGTCAGTATTCCATATAATTTGAAAGACTTTGATTAGTGATTTTTTTTTTTTCCTTTAGCGTTAGAGCATACTTAGCTTTGCTGTTCTGTTGTCCTTTCCTTGTGACTTGGTGGTGAATGGTTGGACTCGATGATCCGATGGGTCTCTTCCAACCTGGTTGTTCTGTGATTCTGTGAATGGGGCATCATTTCATGGCACTGGAAAAGAAATGTCTAATAATGACAGCTCCTAGCAAAAGAAGTGATGAGCAAAGGTTAGGGTTTGGCTTGAAAGGGTGAGATCTTGAAGCTGGTCATATATTCTGGTTTGGGGCTGGTTCACCAGGAGGAGAAGAGTTGGCCAAAGGCAACCTGTGCACGATGCAAGGAAAAAGTGTAAGGAACAGCTGACTGACCATGAGGCAGCAGTGGCCCAGGTGGCCAAGAAGGCCAATGGCATCTTGGCTTGGATCAGAAATGGTGTGACCAGCAGGGCCAGGGAGGTTCTTCTCCCTCTGGACTCAGCACTGGTGAGACTACTCCTCGAATCCTGTGTTGAGTTGTGGGCCCCTCAGCACAAGAAGGATGTTGAGGCTCTGGAGCGAGTCCAGAGAAGAGCAACGAAGCTGGGGAAGGGACTGGAGAAGAAGAGGAACTTCTGAGAGAGCTGTGTGTGTTTATCCTGGAGAAGAGGAGGCTGAGAGGAGACCTCATTACTCTCTCCAACTACCTGAAGGGAGGTTGTGGAGAGGAGGGAGCTGGGCTCTTCTCCCAAGGGACAGGGGACAGGACCAGAAGGAATGGCCTCAAGTTCTTCCAGGGCAGGTTCCTCTGGAGGACTCTCTCCAGAGCCTCAACATCCTTCTTGTGCTGAGGGGCCCACAACTGAACACAGGATTCAAGGAGCGGCCTCACCAGTGCTGAGTCCAGAGGGAGAATAACCTCCCTGGCCCTGCTGGTCACACCATTTCTGATCCAAGCCAAGATGCCATTGGCCTTCTTGGCCCCCTGGGCACACTGCTGCCTCATGGTCAGTCGCTGTCAACCAACACCCCCAGGTCCCTCTCCTTCATCTTTCAGCTTTTTCATCTTTCCAGAACATCTTCCTGAGCTTTGGGAAGGGAATTTGTTCCCTGTACAGTCAGAGCAGCTGCGCTGTTGCTTCCGAGGTTGCTGACGGCAGCCGAGCTACTGCGAGACGCTGCACTGGGCGAGCACTATCGTGCTTTGAGATTGTTTTTAATGTAATCCTCATTTATTTATAAACTAATGATATGTCAAGGCTTGCATTGCGAGTACCTGTATTTTCTCAAGCCCTTTTTATTACGGCAAAACATGAAATCATAACTGTGAACGGGAAAAATCTTGTTTAGCCATGGGCTAAACATCTAAGCATTGATATATGTTTAAGCTCAAAATTGTGTTTCACTTTTTTAGAGGATAAGGCTAAGCAAATAGTTTTTAAAATACGGTTAGAGAAAGGCGTATGGTCGGGATTCACAGTGGGTTTTTTTTTTCCAGTTCAGGGAATTTTCAAACCTGTTTTCTTGCCGGGAATGTGCAGATGCATTCATGCTTGCTTGAGAAATTATCCTGTTTTTAAGTAATGACTTGCTGGTAATTGTTCTCTCCTTCGAACCTAGACTCCAGCATCGCTGTGCTCATGCACAGGGCCTGGACCTTCCAACAAAAGAGTGTTTGTTTATTTCCTCTTTATGATATTGCAGAAATATGGTGTGTTGGAAACATGGCATTCATAGAATCATAAAATCACCAGGTTGGAAGAGACCCATCAGATCATCGAGTCCAACCATTCCTATCAAACACTAACCCATGTCCCTCGGCACCTCATCCACCCGTCCCTTAAACACCTCCAGGGAAGGTGAATCAACTACCTCCCTGGGCAGCCTATTCCAATGCCCAATGACCCTTTCCGTGAAAAACTTCCTCCTAATCTCCAGCCTAAATCTCCCCTGGTGGAGCTTGAGGCCATTCCCTCTTGTCCTGTCCCCTGACCCTTGGGAGAAGAGCTCAACTCCCTCCTCTCCACAACCTCCTTTCAGGGAGTTGGAGAGAGCAATGAGGTCTCCTGTCAGCCTCCTCTTCTCCAGGATAATAACCCCCAGCTCTCTCAGCCACTCCTCATAGGTTCTGTTCTCCAGCCCCTTCCCCAGCCTCGTGGCTCTTCTCTGGACTCGCTCCAGAGCCTCAACATCCTTCTTGTGCTGAGGGGCCCACAACTGAACACAGGATTTGAGAAGTGGTCTCACCAGTGCTGAGTCCAGAAGGAGAATAACCTCCCTGGCCCTGCTGGTCACACCATTTCTGATCCAAGCCAGGATGCCATTGGCCTTCTTGGCCTTCTTGGCCACCGTTGGCTCACGGTCAGTTGCTGTCGATCAACACCCCCAGGTCCCTCTCCTCCTGGCAGCTTTCTAGGCAGACAATGGAGTGGACTTGGAAGATGGTTTGCAGGTCAAAGCGAGGTCTGAGAAAGCTCCCTAGTGTGAGACTGGAGGAACAGTTGGACTTGATGACCTCAAAGGTCTTTTCCAACCAAGCAATTCTATGAAAAGTCCAGATGTTTCAGTGTCAAGGAACCCCAACTCACACACCCTCTGGAGTGCATTACCCCATTGACGAAATCTTTAAGAAGAAAATATCTTTGAGATGTTAAATCTTGCTGAGAAATACGTTAATGGAAGAGGAAGGCATGCAGCCCCAGGATCCAAAATCGATGCGCCGATGATGAATCTGGAAAAGATTCTAGTGAAATGAGGCAGCTCCTGTAATTATGGTTGTGTGTTTACTGACACTTGGAGCATCCTGCGTCGCTGGGGATGGGAGAGGCAGTTTCGCCTTCGAAGATTTAATAGGTAGGAGGGTGGTCACCTGTTCTAAAAAGGTCTAATTGCCTGGGCTGATTCCCCCTTTCAGGTAATTTATATTGCTGGAAGGATGACTCCCCTAGGGGGACATTCTTTGAAACAGTTGCTAATGCAGAAAAGATATTTTTTTCGTTGTTGAAGGTGAAAAACTGTGCAAATTCCCAACGTGCAGCTGCCCTGCTCCTTTCGGAGCACCTTGATCCTCTGAAGGGGGAAGCTCTCGGGCTGGGAGCGGCCGCAGAGGAGGGCGAGGAGGGTCCCCCCGGCACGCGCCGCGCAGGGAAGCTGCGGTGGCACCGACAGCAGAGGCTCTGCCGTGAATCTTAATTAGGCATATGCATGTAGCTCCAAATCTGCTCAAGACGGATTATCTGAATGAATACTAGTAAATTATCCTTTTATTATCCTTTTAGTGTCCGCTGGGGAGACTGCACTGGGTAGCAGGCGTCTGGAACTTCCACTCCCTTGGACTGAGATGGGAGAGCTGGGAAGGGAGTGGCACACGGGGCACCCGAGCAATGGGTAAATGGGAGAGGGACTGGGAAGGAGCTGTGGGCTCTGCACCCCACGATCTGCACAGCCCAGAAATTTTAGGCAGAACCGTGGCTCACGGTTTAGGGTTGGTACTGAGTGTGGAAAAACATCAAAAGCACACCTAACTCTTGGAAATCTTGCTTGGAACATGATGTTATTGGGGTTTCTCGCTGCAATGGGAATAATGCTGGTGTCCAGGGGAAAACTGGGCTCTGGAGTGGCCACTAAATAGTTTGAATTCCTTAGGATGAGAATCCATGATCCGATGGGTCTATTCCAACCTGGTGATTCTATGATTCTATGAATGGGACACATGGAGCAGTTTAGCATTTCTCCAGCAATCTAGAAGGGCCACTTGTAGGGTTTATAGAATCGTAGAACAACCATGTTGGGAGAGACCCACCGGATCATTGAGTCCAACCATTCCTATCAAACACTAACCCATGTCCCTCAGCACCTCATCCACCTGTCCCTTAAACACCTCCAGGGAAGGGGAATCAACCCCCTCCCTGGGCAGCCTGTTCAATGCCCAATCACCCTTTCTGGGAAAAACTTCCTCCTAATGTCCTTGTATGGAAGGTGCTCCATACCATGAACACCCTTTAAATTTGTTTTGGATATAGCCAGACTGTCCACATGCTACAGCAGGAGCCTCCGTCTCCTCACCATGGTCTTGCTTGGTGTTGGGAATGATACTGGGGGTACTGGGAAATGAGATTCAGTTGCACAGCAGTGCCTGATAGCAATGTCTTCTTAGGATCTTTGTGGCCTTTTCCCTATTTAATTTGTAACTAACAAGGTGTTGATGAGTCTTCCTAAATCCCTTTTACCACAAGCTCGACATAAGGAGGTTCAGGCTCAACATAAGGAAAAAATCCTTCCCAGAAAGGGTCATTGGGCACTGGAATAGGCTGCCCAGGGAGGGGGTTGAGTCGCCTTCCCTGGAGGGGTTTAAGGGACGGGTGGACAAGGTGCTGAGGGACATGGGTTAGTGTTTGATAGGAATGGTTGGACTCGATGATCCGATGGGTCTCATCCAACCTGGTTGTTCCATGATTCTATAATTCTAAGCAAATAAAGAGCTCTTCTTCGAACTTGAGCAGAGCCCAAGTTTTCTCATCCACACCAAAATGGCTAGAATCCACCCTGGCTTCTGCTCCTCAACAATCCCTGTGGTTTCACCCTCTGCCCTTCCCTCACATCCCAATTTTTATCGGTTTTGTTCAAGTAAGGCTTGAATTTTCATAGAATCCTAGAATCACCAGGTTGGAAGAGACCCACTGGATCATCAAGTCCAACCATTCCTATCAAATTTCACCATGAAACTAATGGACAGTGTGTCATGGAGATCAGCTCAGTTTAATTTATGCCAGAGGGGTTTTTTAAAAGAAGTCGCAAAGGCTTTTATGTGTTTAAACATAAGGGGTTCTTTCACAGAATCACAGAACAACCAGGTTGGAAGGGACCCATTGGATCTTCTAGTCCAACCATTCCTATCAAACACTAAACCAAGTCCCTCAATGCCTCATCTACCCGTCCCTTAAACACCTCCAGGGAAGGGGAATCAACCACCTCCCTGGGCAGCCTATTCCAATGCCCAATGACCCTCTGTGTGAAAAACCTCCTCCTAATCTCCAGCCTAAATCTCCCCTGGTGGAGCTTGAGGAAAGCTTTCTCCCCTTGTTGGCATAATTCTGAGTCCTTGCTATGAAGACACTGCTCAGCATCATCAAATTTCCAACCTCACGGCAGTTGCGGTTGTGGGATTCTCTCAGGAAGGAATCAGACATTTAAAAAATACGGTAGCAGAACTAATATTACAACATTTAACTGTTCACACGCGGAACCATTTCTTTGTGATCAGAAAGAGCGTAATTCATATTTGAGGCTTAAAGTCAAAACAATACTTTTTGAGACCGAGATAAAAATCCCACTTATTCTTGGAACCTCGGAAGGACATAACATTAGCATTATACACCAACACCTTTTTTCTTTTCTTTTCTTCCATTCCAAGAAGCCAGGAAACCAATCCTGACACTGATTTTGAGCGCATCTCCGAGACCTTTATTGCATGTGAATTTCTTCGCTGGGCGTGAGGGTCAGCCCAGCGGCTGGAATGGAGCTCCCCAACGGGCAGCGGCGCCAGGCACAGCGAATTCCTTCACAGACTATTTATCCAGATTGCTAATTCCCTGCACAGATGGCTCTGCAGAAGACTGTGGGGGAGAAGAGTGGCTTTTTAAGCCAATTAAATAGAAACCTTGTCCAAGAAGGATTTTCGAAATGCTTATGCATGTGAATTCATGACGTGTTGTGCTGTGTATTCTGGCAGTGCTGCTTCTCTCCATGGGAGGAGAGGGAGTGATGTGCAGAATTTCCTTGGTTTGTTAAGGTCATTTCTGATCCTCTTTTCTTTTCCCTTCTTTTCTTTTCTTTTCTTTTCTTTTCTTTTCTTTTCTTTTCTTTTCTTTTCTTTTCTTTTCTTTTCTTTTCTTTTCTTTTCTTTTCTTTTCTTTTCTTTTCTTTTCTTTTCTTTTCTTTTCTCTTCTTTTCTCTTCTTTTCTCTTCTTTTCTCTTCTTTTCTCTTCTTTTCTCTTCTTTTCTCTTCTTTTCTCTTCTTTTCTCTTCTTTTCTCTTCTTTTCCCTTCTTTTCCCTTCTTTTCCCTTCTTTTCCCTTCTTTTCCCTTCTTTTCCCTTCTTTTCCCTTCTTTTCCCTTCTTTTCCCTTCTTTTCCCTTCTTTTCCCTTCTTTTCCCTTCTTTTCCCTTCTTTTCTTTTCCCTTCTTTTCTTTTCCCTTCTTTTCTTTTCCCTTCTTTTCTTTTCCCTTCTTTTCTTTTCCCTTCTTTTCTTTTCCCTTCTTTTCTTTTCCCTTCTTTTCCCTTCTTTTCCCTTCTTTTCCCTTCTTTTCTTTTCCCTTCTTTTCCCTTCTTTTCTTTTCCCTTCTTTTCCCTTCTTTTCTTTTCCCTTCTTTTCCCTTCTTTTCTTTTCCCTTCTTTTCCCTTCTTTTCCCTTCTTTTCTTTTCCCTTCTTTTCCCTTCTTTTCTTTTCCCTTCTTTTCCCTTCTTTTCCCTTCTTTTCCCTTCTTTTCCCTTCTTTTCCCTTCTTTTCCCTTCTTTTCCCTTCTTTTCTTTTCCCTTCTTTTCCCTTCTTTTCTTTTCCCTTCTTTTCCCTTCTTTTCCCTTCTTTTCTTTTCCCTTCTTTTCCCTTCTTTTCTTTTCCCTTCTTTTCCCTTCTTTTCTTTTCTTTTCTTTTCTTTTCTTTTCTTTTCTTTTCTTTTCTTTTCTTTTCTTTTCTTTTCTTTTCTTTTCTTTTCTTTTCTTTTCTTTTCTTTTCTTTTCCCTTCTTTTCCCTTCTTTTCCCTTCTTTTCCCTTCTTTTCCCTTCTTTTCCCTTCTTTTCCCTTCTTTTCCCTTCTTTTCCCTTCTTTTCCCTTCTTTTCCCTTCTTTTCCCTTCTTTTCCCTTCTTTTCCCTTCTTTTCCCTTCTTTTCCCTTCTTTTCCCTTCTTTTCCCTTCTTTTCCCTTCTTTTCCCTTCTTTTCCCTTCTTTTCCCTTCTTTTCCCTTCTTTTCTTTTCCCTTCTTTTCTTTTCCCTTCTTTTCTTTTCCCTTCTTTTCCCTTCTTTTCTTTTCCCTTCTTTTCCCTTCTTTTCTTTTCCCTTCTTTTCCCTTCTTTTCTTTTCCCTTCTTTTCCCTTCTTTTCCCTTCTTTTCCCTTCTTTTCTTTTCCCTTCTTTTCCCTTCTTTTCTTTTCCCTTCTTTTCCCTTCTTTTCTTTTCCCTTCTTTTCCCTTCTTTTCCCTTCTTTTCCCTTCTTTTCTTTTCCCTTCTTTTCTTTTCCCTTCTTTTCTTTTCTTTTCTTTTCCCTTCTTTTCTTTTCTTTCTCCTGAAAGAACTTCCAGTTTGGCCATACCGCATGATATTTTAGGAAGAGAAATCTTTGTCATTTCTGTCGATTAATTGTCATCGCCAAGCTCTTCAGCCTGCTTCTTGGTATGTAAATTGAGCTGTGATTAGTCGTAAGGCTGAGGAGAGGTGTTAAATGACATCCAAAGGGTGGCTGCCCCATCCCTGGAGGGTTCAAGGGCAGGTTGGATGGGGTTGGAGCCCCTGAGCCAGTGGGAGGTGTCCCTGCCCATGGGACTGGATGCACTTTGGGGTCCCTTCCATTCCAAACCATTCTATGATAATAATTGCAATAAGAAAATAATAATATTATAATGCAACCAATAGCTGAGCTGGAACTAATTGGGCGAATAGACTGGTTTGCCAAGATGTATCACACGAAAGGTAGCGAAGATCCTTTACTTTGGGTTTCGAGTCTGTACTATCCGTCGCCGCTCCAGTAGCCGACACCGATTTAGCAGAGTAGGAGGCTGAGAATTAATATCTTTCTGGCACAAAATTCGTAATCTCAGTTGCCTTTCTCGTGGTGTCATCCGAGCCTCGTGCAGAGGAATCCAGCAGATTCCTCGGCGGGTGATCTGAAGCAGATTTAGATCGAGGGGAAGCAACTCCCACGGGAGTCAGTTTCCGCAAGGAATGTGTGAACGTGAGCCAAGTCAGCGACGCACGCAAGTGTTTTTTAAAATGTGCATTAAATGCTTTTTGTATTTCAAGTATTTTGAAAAAGCAAACTTTACTAGATGGGTTTGCGTGAAGAGCCAGTTGGACGAGACAGTTGTATTCAATGCGGTGACTCTAACCCCAGCGCTCGGCAGCTGCTCTAGTTCTTCTCAGTGACACCAATCGCACTCGAGTCACCCTCTGCCAGCTTCAACCTACACAAATGACACCTCTCTGTGGTCTGGCTCCTCCTGTCAAGTCATCAGCTTCCTCCACAGTGCTCTCCAACCAGCTGGAGAGTCCCCGAAGCTGCCTTCTTGCTGCTGCCACCCAAGGACAATGGCATTTGCTTTGTTCAGGTGTCTCCTCTGCTCAGGAGGTTGCAGTTTGCGGACTTACTGCTTTCTATCCAGTCTTTCCCCTCTTCATCTGGAGATTTCCTTCAGCAGGTGGATTGGGTGCAGCTGTCGCCTCCTCTTTCTGTAACTGTCTTCCCTTTTCCCCATTTTTTGTTTTCGTAGACAATTTGAGTCTTGCATTTGTCCTGACCTAAAACCAAAGAGCTTTTTCTCCACTTCTGTCCTTCCTCCTCTCTGTCCTTCTTCCTCTCTTTCTTCCTCTTTCTTCCTCTCTTTCTTCCTCTCTGTCTTTCTTCCTTTCTTCCTCTCTGTCCTTTCTCCTCTCTGTCCTTCCTCCTCTCTTTCTTCCTCCTTCTCCCTCTCTGTCCTTCTCCCTCTCTGTCTTTCTTCCTCTTTCTTCCTCTCTGTCTTTTTTCCTCTTTCTTCCTCTCTGTCTTTTTTCCTCTCTGTCTTTCTTCCTTTCTTCCTCTCTGTCCTTCCTCTTCTCTGTCCTTCCTCCTCTCTTTCTTCCTCCTTCTCCCTCTCTGTCCTTCTCCCTCTCTTTCTTCCTTTCTTCCTCTCTGTCTTTTTTCCTCTTTCTTCCTCTCTGTCTTTCTTCCTCTTTCTTCCTCTCTGTCTTTCTTCCTCTCTGTCCTTCTTCCTCTCTGTCCTTCCTCCTCTCTGTCCTTCCTCCTCTCTTTCTTCCTCTTTCTCCCTCTCTGTCCTTCTCCCTCCCTGTCCTTCTCACTCTCTGTCCTTCTCCCTCACTGTCCTTCTTCCTCTTTCTTCCTCTCTTTTTTCCTTTCTTCCTCTCTGTCTTTCTTCCTCTCTGTCTTTCTTCCTCTCTGTCCTTCTTCCTCTCTGTCCTTCCTCCTCTCTGTCCTTCCTCCTCTCTTTCTTCCTCTTTCTCCCTCTCTGTCCTTCTTCCTCTTTCTTCCTCTCTGTCTTTTTTCCTCTTTCTTCCTCTCTCTCTTTCTTCTTCTCTGTCTTTCTTCCTCTCTGTCCTTCTTCCTCTCTTTCTTCCTCTTTCTTCCTCTATGTCTTTCTTCCTCTTTCTTCCTCTCTGTCTCTCTTCCTCTTTCTTCCTCTCTTTCTTCCTCTCTTTCTTCCTCTCTGTCTTTCTTCTTCTCTTTCTTCCTTTCTTCCTCTCTCTCTTTCTTCTTCTCTGTCTATCTTCCTCTCTGTCCTTCTTCCTCTCTGTCCTTCTTCCTCTCTGTCTTTCTTCCTCTCTTTCTTCCTCTTTCTTCCTCTCTGCCTTTCTTTCTTTCTTTACCTCTCTCTATCACCTTTTCTTCCTTCCTCCCCCTGTTTCTTCCTCCCCTTTCTGCCTAATGTGCCGGATACGCCATTTCCTCAGTGGAACGACCAAGACGTGGGATGGAGGAGCCAACTCATGGGGCTGTTGAACTGATGGCTTTGTTGTAAAGCAATTTCATAGCTCATTCAGCCTTTCTCTTTTCCTTCTGCTGGGGCTCTGCCTGTGCCCGGGGAGCATTGTGGGGGCTCCCATGCTCATTGGAAAGGGTCACTGGGCATTGGGATAGGCTGCCCAGGGAGGGGGTTGAGTCACCTTCCCTGGAGGTGTTTAAGGCACAGGTAGATGAAGTGCTGAGGGACATGGTTTAGTGATTGATAGGAATGGTTGGACTCAATGATCCGATGGGTCTCTTCCAACCTGGTTGTTCGATGATTCTATGCTTGTTGGGAGAGGGATCTTGTCGCCTCCGGTCTGGCTCGTTAGGGCTTGAGTAACAAACGACCTGCATGTGGAAAACAGGACAAGTGGGAGAAGAGAGCAGAAAAGGGCTGTAGAAAAGGCTGCTGGAGGAAGCAGGAGCTGATCAGCAGCTCAGTATTCACCGGCTGAGTCTTCCCAGTCATTATTCTCCACTTGCCCCACGTCCTGCATTACACATGCATGTGCTGCTCCATCATTTACCGACGCACGGAGAGGAAACCAGCCCAGATGAGTCTGTGGGAACAGGGAGGACATACGACAAACACAGAAATTAAAACGCTCGGGAATAAGGCAAATACTGAGAGTAAGAAGTGGGAATGAGACAAATATTGGATTAAGACAAACACTGCTGCAGATTCCAATGTCAATTCTGAAAGCGATAGTGAAGTTTGGAGTGTGTTGACAATTGGAGATGAAGGGCTAAGGCAGGAGGCGAAAAGCCTTCCAGACTTCAGTCCAGTGTCATTGTATTGTTTGACTCGGTTGACCTAAATTACTGGGATGTAACCAAATAAACTCAAACGCGCGCAGGCTGCTTAAATACACGCCTCTCCAGCAAATTAACTGGCGTTTTTTACAGCCAGAACCTTATGGACGTGACGATCTTTGCCTGTCGTCTGGGTGGGGTTTTTTTTAGTTATAATTCATTGTATCAGAGCATTTGATAGGAATGGTTGGACTCGATGATCCGATGGGTCTCTTCCAACCTGGTTGTTCTATGATTCTATATTCAAAACAGGCTCCAAATGTGATCCTTTTTTTTTTTTGTGTTGGTGAGATTAATAATCTATTCACTGGAATGGAAAGTACAGGAATGGGATTTGGAAAACAGGTGATGAGCTAAACTGTAAAATCCATTTATTGAGAGCGTCAAACCCTTAAAAAAATTATTTTGGAGATTGCTGAGGAGCTTCATACATGAGGCGTTAGCACAAGGAAATCCAAGAATATAGAATCATAGAATCATTTGGTGGGAAAAGACCTTTGAGATCAGGTCCAACTGTATCTGTCCACTACTGAATGATCCCTGAGCATCTCGTTCAGCCATATCCCACATCCCTCCGGAGACGGGGATTCCACCTGCTCCCTGGGCACCCTCTGCCAATGCCTAAGCCCATGTTCTCTTTGATTTGAGTTCACACCAAAATAGTGAGGATATTGCCAATGAAGGAGGCCTTTTCTGAGTACAGAATCATAAAATCATAGAATCACCAGGTTGGAAGAGACCCACAGGATCATCAAGTCCAACCGTTCCCACCAGTCTCTAAATCATGTCCCAAAGCGCCACATATGTTTCTTGAACACCTCCAGGGATGATAACTCCACTACTTGAGGGACTTGGTTTTAGTGTTTGATAGGAATGGTTGGACTAGAAGATCCGATGGGTCCCTTCCAACCTGGTTGTTCTATGATTCTACTTTTCTGGGTAGCTTCTTCCAATGCTTCACTATTATTTCAGTACAGAATTTTTTCCTTGTGTCCAATCTGAATGTCCCCCTGGTGCGATTTGAGGCCATTTCCTCTTGTCCTATCATTTTTTTTACCTGGTAGAAGACACCAACACCTACCTTGCTACAACCTCCTTTCAGGTAAACAATCCCAGTTCCCTCAGCCTTTCCTCTTCTTCTTCACATTTCTTCCTCTTGTTCTTCACTCTTCTTGATTCTTCACATTTAGGGACTTTAGGAGTCTTATAGTCAAAAGACCACTTCAACTCATCCTAAAGGAGTAACCTACTGCCTGGCTTCCAGATTTATAAGAGATGGCACGGGGTTAGGATATTGCCGATGAAGGAAGCCTTTTCTGAGTATGTTTCCAGGTTTATAAGAGATGGCACAGGGTTGGAGGCAGATTTCTTCGTGTTAAGCCTGTGCTGGGCTCTCCTGCCTGGCCTCGTGTTCAGCTGTCTGTTCCTGAGCCTTTGCAAGGCTGCAGGAAAATGTGTTGGGGTTTTGTAGGAAGATGCTGAGCTACATGGGTGGACGAGGTGCTGAGGGACATGGGTTAGTGTTTGATAGGAATGGTTGGACTCGACAATCCGGTGGGTCTCTCCCAACCTGGTGATTCTATGATTCTACTGCAAAGCAGTGTAAGGTTCACTGTGCTGCAAACATGGTCTCTGGTTCATTAGATCCAGACCATGACATTATCCTACAAAGGCTGAGGACAGAAAAACTTGTTGTCCTGGTAATTGCGATGGAATTGGAGCAGGTTTTCCTGTTGTTCTGTACAACCTGTTTTCCTTGGGAGGTTTTTTTTTTTAATTTGTGGGGTTAGGGAGTTGGCAGGGATTTTATTTGTTTGTGAGTTGGTTTTGGTTTGGTTTGGTTTTTTTTTTTTTTTTAACTGCTGACATGGAAAGTCTGTGTTTTCCAGCAGTGTATCATAAAATCATAGAATCATAGAAAAACCAGGTTGGAAGAGACCCATCGGATCATCGAGTCCAACCATTCCTATCAAGTCCAACCATTCCTATCAAATGTATTGTCGCATTAAGTGCTCGGTTACTGTACTACTCGTTACTTTCACAGGATCACAGAATCATTAGATTGGAAAAGACCCACAGGGTCATCAAGTCCAACCATTCCCATCAATCACTAAACTATACTCCTAAGCACCTCGTCCACCCGTCCCTTAAACCCCTCCAGGGGTGGTAACTCAGCCACCTCCCTGGGCAGCTTCTACCAGTGCCCAATGACCCTCTCCATGAAAATTTTTTTCTGGCGTCAAGCCTGAACCTTCCCTGGTGCATCTTGAGGCCATTCCCTCTCGTCCTGTCCCCTGTCACTTGGGAGAAGAGTAATTTGAGTGCTTTAGGGTGGACTGGGGCTTTCTGTTGGTCCTGGCTCAGAGCTCCTGGGGACGTTTTGGAATAGGCTACCCAGGGAGGTGGTTGATTCCCCTTCCCTGGAGGTGTTTAAGGGACGGGTGGATGAGGTCCTGAGGGACATGGGTTAGTGTTTGATAGGAATGGTTGGACTCAATGATCCGATGGGTCTCTTCCAACCTGGTTGTTCTATGATTCTGTGACACGGGTGGCTGGAGAGTTTCCTTACCCCTTACACCCTGTGCCTTGCATCTCTCTCCCCTACTTCCAGGCTGCTGTACCCATTGCTGCAGCTACCGCTTGGCAGAGCAATGCCTGCTGTCGGCATCAATTCCTGCTGCGCTTAGGGATTCTTAGAATCGTGGAACGGCTTTGGTTGGAAGGGACCTCAAAGCCCATCCAGTGCCACCCCTGCCACAAGCAGGGACACCTCTCAGTGGCTCAGGGGGTCCAAGCCCCATCCAACCTGCCCTTGAGCCCCTCCAGGGATAGAACATCCACCCCATGTCTGCTCAGACTTTAAACATGGATAGCAGGCAAAGTGAATTTTAAAAGATTCTGCCGGATTCAGAAGAATTCAAATCTCTCGGTGAGTCTTCAATAATAATTTTTCACGTGAAAGAAACTCTCAGTGCTCTTTGTGTAGCTGAGAGTGTGGTACCAATGGAATATATAGCAGTATGGATATTGTCTGACCTTCTTTAGGATTGTCGCACAAATAAAACAGACAATCGATATAAATTATATTAAGAAGTAGACAAAGCAAATACCAATTCATAAGGAGTTACAGTAACTACAGGGATTTAAAAGAGGACTCGTGTGCCCACCGAGTTGGCTGCTTTTCAGCTATCTAAATTAGCCTAATAAACTGCATCTCCTCATAAATCTTGCTTCTCTTTAATTAGAACCTGGCTGGAAAACTTAAAGGCACAAAAACTTCTTCGACCAAATGCCGGGTCCTGCACTTGGGGCACAACAACCCTATTCAGAGCTACAGACTGGGAGAAGTCTGGCTGGAAAACTGCCAGGAGGAGAGGGACCTGGGGGTGTTGGTCGACAGCGACTGACCATGAGGCAGCAGTGTGCCCAGGTGGCCAAGAAGGCCAATGGCATCTTGACTTGGATCAGAAATGGTGTGACCAGCAGGGCCAGAGAGGTGAATCTCCCTCTGGACTCAGCACTGGTGAGGCTGCTCCTTGAATCTTGTGTTGAGTTGTGGGCCCCTCAGCACAAGAAGGATGTTGAGGCTCTGGAGCAAGTCCAGAGAAGAGCAATGAAGCTGGTAAAGGGTCTGGAGAACAGACCCTATGAGAAGCGTCTGAGAGAGCTGGGGGTGTTTATCCTGGAGAAGAGGAGGCTGAGGGGAGACCTCATTGCTCTCTACAACTACCTGAAAGGAGGTTGTGGAGAGGAGGGAGCTGGGCTCTTCTCCCCAGTGACAGGGGACAGGTCGAGAGGGAATGACCTCAAGCTCCACCAGGGGAGATTTAGGCTGGAGATTAGGAGGAAGTTTTTCACACAGAGGGTCATTGGGCATTGGAATAGGCTGCCCAGGGAGGTGGTTGAGTCACCTTCCCTGGAGGTGTTTAAGGGATGGGTAGATGAGGTGCTGAGGGACATGGTTTAGTGTTTGAGAGGAATGGTTAGACTCGATGAGCCGATGGGTCTCTTCCAACCTGGTTGTTCTATGATTCTATGATTCTATGATTCTGGCACTGGAGCGCACTGGGTTGTGTGGAGAGCAGAGATGGCCATAAAAAACCTCCCGGGAACAGTGCAGAATACGTTTTTAATAGCTTCGATAAAGGTTTTGAGCAACTGAAAATGCGGCGACAATATTGGGAGGCATCTACATGAGGAACTGAAAGTGAATGAGGAATTGATGCTGTGTTTATTAGACGGCAATCGTCTCCCTAATACTCTGGAAGATGAATGGCGAGAGATTCCTCCAGCCAAAAGAGAGAAGCAGAGTGTTGCGTTTGACACGGCGATTATTGATAGCGATGATAAAGTTGAAAACATCGAACAGTGAGAAACCCAAAAGCAATAGTGGAGCTGGTGGAGGGGGAAGCGGAAAAATGATGTGAAATGTTGGGAATGTTTCATTTCAGTACCTCTGCCTCATTATGCTATCAGCAAAATGTAAAATACATAGACTAGATAAATGTCTCATTAAGTATTTCGCTGCTCGTTCTGGGTGCTTGGGAGTGTGCTTGAATAATGAAAAATGTAGAAGTACCTTTATCAAGTGACGGTGGTGGCAGGAGGTAGCACTTTGTCAAAAGGTGTTGTTAATCCTCTGTATAGGCCAATATTGTGTAGATCTGTGGGGTGATGGAGCTGCCACTGCAGGAAAACAGGGGGATTGAGAAATATTGAGGGTGCTGCATGGAATCATAGACCGGTTTGGGTTGGAAGGGACCTCCAAGCCCATCCAGTGCCACCCCTGCCACAAGCAGGGACACCTCCCACTGGCTCAGGGGCTCCAGGCCCCATCCAACCTGCCCTTGAACCCCTCCAGGGATGGGGCAGCCACCCCTGCTCTGGGAAACCTGAAGCTCCCCACCCTCAGCGGGAAGAATTTCTTCCTAATGCCTAATCTAACTCTTCCCTCTTCCAGTTTTAAGCCATCACCACTCAGCGTGTCCAGGGAAGAGCAACGAAGCTGGGGAAGGGGCTGGAGAAGAAGAGGAGTGGCTGAGAGAGCTGGGGGTGTTTATCCTGGAGAAGAGGAGGCTGAGGGGAGACCTCATTGCTCTCTGCAACTACCTGAAAGGAGGTTGTGGAGAGGAGGGAGCTGGGCTCTTCTCCCAAGGGACAGGGCACAGGACGAGAGGGAATGGCCTCAAGCTCCACCAGGGGAGATTTAGGCTGGAGATTAGGAGGAAGTTTTTCCCAGAAAGGGTCATTGGGCATTGGAAGAGGCTGCCCAGGGAGGTGGTTGATTCCCCTTCCCTGGAGGTGTTAAAGGCACAGGTAGATGAGGTCTTGAGGGACATGGGTTAGTGTTTGATAGGAATGGTTGGACTCGATGATCCAATGGGTTTCTTCCAACCTGGTTGTTCTGTAGTTCTATTGGGCATTGGAATAGGCTGCCCAGGGAGGGGGTTGAGTCACCTTCCCTGGAGGGGTTTAAGGGGCAGATGGACGAGGTGCTGAGGGACATGCTTTAGAGACTGGTGGGAATGGTTGGACTTGGTGATCCGATGGGTCTCTTCCAACCTGCTTATTCTATGAGCTTTCACTCCATACCCTTGTAAAATCTTTATTTGTGTGGATATAATCAAGCTCAAAGGTACTTCAAAAATATCCCCGTGAAAAAACCCACCAGGCCTCTTCCACCCTCGGCTGTGGGAATGTTCATGGACATTTATAAACCCATTGGCTGACGTGAGGGCTGGAAGTCATAGAATCATGGAACAACCAGGTTGGAAGAGACCCATCTGATCATCGAACGTTGGTGTCAGCCAGGAGAGGCAGCAAGGAAGGAGTGAGGAGAGGGAAAGCAAACACCGTGTGTTAGAATTACAGAGAGTACGGAAATAGGTACCTGCAATGCGCTTTTATGAAGATGCAACATGGTTTATTCTTCAGGGAACGGCATAATAATTAGAATTAATAAGATTTTAATGGCGAGAGCCTAAGTGCCAAATCTTCACAGTAGGAGGCTGTAGTGCTGGATGCCACGGGAACATTTTCTGCTACGAGCAAGCGCTGCTGTTAAAATTACCCTATTACTTCAGAAATGGAAACAAGGCTTGACGACGCTCAACTCGGGGCCGAGCACGTCCGGCTGAGCCGCCCAGTGAATCCTGCAAGAATCTGTAGAGTTTAGGGCCAAGAGAATCTTTCCTAGAAGGATGCTTCTAATATTTTGTAGGTATCCGGCTGTCACGGAATTCTTTTTTTTCCTGAGCTTTGCTTTAATAGGAACTGCGTTCACTCAGTGGAACTGCAAGGGACAGAAATAATTCATTTTTTCCAGTTTATTCCACTATAAATATTTCTAGTGCAGCTAAGCCTTTACATAACGCTTTTATAGAAACATATTCCATGAAAAAGCAAGTATCATTACTCCCATTTCTTTTTTTCCATGTCCACATTCAGTGTCGGTGCTTTACACTGCACCGAAAAGTCAGATTTATGTAGCACAAACTTTCCTTGTCTGTTCTGTTTTTCACAGAATCATAGAACAACCAGGTTGGAAGAGACCCATCGGATCATCGAGTCCAACCGTTTCTATCAAACACTAACCCATGTCTCTCAGCACCTCATCTACCTGTGCCTTAAACACCTCCAGGGAAGGTGACTCAACCCCCTCCCTGGGCAGCCTATTCCAATGCCCAATGACCCTTTCTGGGAAAAACTTCCTCCTGATCTCTAGCCTAAATCTCCTCTGGTGGAGCTTGAGGCCATTCCCTCTCACCCTGTCCCCTGTCGCTTGGGAGAAGAGCCCAGCTCCCTCCTCTCCACAATCCCCTTTCAGGTAGTTGGAGAGAGCAATGAGGTCTCCTCTCAGCCTCCTCTTCTCCAGGAGAAAAACACCCCCAGCTCTCTCAGACGCTCCTCAAAAGGTCTGTTCTCCAGCCCCTTCACCAGCTTCGTTGCTCTTCTCTGGGTTCACTCCAGAGCCTCAACATCCTTCTTGTGCTGAGGGGCCCACAACTGAACACAGGTTTCAAGGAGCGGCCTCCCCAGTGCTGAGTCCAGAGGGAGAATCACCTCCCTGGCCCTGCTGGTCACACCATTTCTGATCCAAGCCAAGATGCCATTGGCCTTCTTGGCCACCTGGGCACACTGCTGCCTCATGGTCAGTCGCTGTCGACCAACCCCCCCAGGTCCCTCTCCTCCTGGCAGTTTTCCAGCCAGACTTCTCCCAGTCTGTAGCTCTGCATAGAGTTGTTGTGCCCCAAGTGCAGGACGTGGCATTTGACCGTGTTAAACCTCATGCCATCCCTCCTTCTGCAACCCCTCCTCATCCCCAAACCTGCCAGCAGCACATTCTGAAGGAACTTTTTCAGCCTGGTGACTCCCGACCAGCACTCCCATCCCTGGAGTCACCAGGCTGAAAAAAGTTCATTCCAACCGGGACACAAAAACTTGGCCTTTTCGCTAGTTTAGAGCAAAACTACCCTGCAACACCACCTAGTGCTGCTGGGGCGCACGGCCGGTGCCCGGTGCCCCCCACACTGTGGGGTCCAGGCTGGGAGAGCCACAATCCGTGGGGATAAAGCGGCTGCGGGTCCTGCTCGGAGGTCGGGACGGGATGGGATGACGTCAGCCAGCAGGTCATGACGGTCACTGGGAAAAAGCAACTTCACAGTGAAACATAAAAGGAGGATTAAAATTCAAGGAGCTGGGATTGCAGGCAAAATAGGGAATCGTAGCTAGAATTAGAGAAATGGTTTTTTTAACAATATCATTCCGACAGAAAAAAAAATTTGCACTGTTCTCCATTCATTTTACCTATTTTATAACCCGTTTCCCTCTTTAAAAGTTATTTGCCTCCTTTGTGTGATGCTGTTAGAATCATAGAACAACCAGGTTGGAAAAGACCCATCGGATCATCGAGTCCAACCATTACAGTCCAAACTCTTCTCCCTTAAAGTCTTTCTTCTCACTGAGATAATTTAAAGAGGAGGATGCATTTCCCATAGAAATAGCAACAATTTGAGTGGCAGGAGAGAGCTTGGACCCTTCTGAAGACAACATCCAGGTCTGTTCAGACTGATTAGTTTCTCACGCTCCTCACACTCTCCACTGGTGACGGATTGAGAGAGAGGTTTGACAGAGATGGTGATAGAAACACCTCGAAGGATTAGGGGAGTACAGAGAACATAATATTCTGGAGTTAGAAATTCCTTTTGGGGTGTTTAGGGACATGAGCAGCCATTCACAGGTCTCTGTCACCCGCTTTCCAAGCTTCTTCCTCCCAGGGATCCAGGAGGAAAGCAGCCACCATGCTCCTACCTGGGGGAAAAACACCTTCTCTTGGGAAGCTTTCTTATAGTTAATGTTGTTATCATAGAATCATAGAACAACCAGATTGGAAGAGACCCATCGGATCATCGAGTCCAACCATTCCTATCGAACACTAAACCATGTCCCTCAGGACTTTATCTACCCATCCCTTAAACACCTCCAGGGAAGGTGAACCAACCACCTCCCAGGGCAGCCTATTCCAACTGTTATATCTCTGGTACGATGATTATTAAGAATTTGTTACCACTGGGGTGTGTAAAGTTGACTCTAATATCAATACCGATAACATCAGTATCATTAGAACAATCCTGGAGGTGCAGGACCTAAACAGTTTCCCTGTGGAGCAATAGAAATTAGATTACAAAGCAATAACATCGAGTGTCGCATGAGGAACTAGAAGGATGTGTCCTTTTGCTTTTCCAAAAATACTACACTGTACAATTTCTCTTTTTACTAATTCTTTTTTATTTGAAGAGCAGCACTGAATCCTGCCATTCAGGGGGATTTAAATGCTATCTTGCTGGTGTTTCTCTCCCGTGCATTTTATCTTTTGTATCTTGAATGATAAGGCCCAAGTGCACTAAGTATTTGCAAAGAGGAAAAGAGGGACCTCTCCTGCAGTAATTCTGCTCCACAAGCTCCTTGTAACCGGTTGCAGCTGAGGCTGAGCTGGGGCAGTGATGGGCTGAGTACCTCCATCCCCATCCCCATCCCAATCCCCATCCCCATCTCCATCATCTCCACCTCTATCCCCATCTCCACCTCCACCTCCATCCCCACCCCAATCCCCATTCCCATCTCCATCATCTCCACCTCCACCTCCATCCCCATCTCCACCTCCATCCCCACCTCCATCCCCATCCCCATCCCCATCTCCATCACCTCCATCTCCATCCCCATCCCTGTCTCCATCTCCATCCCCATCTCCATCATCTCCATCCCCTTCCCTATCTCCATCATCTCCATCTCCATCATCTCCATCCCCATCCCCATCTCCATCTCCATCTCCATCCACATCTCCATCCCCATCCCCATCCCCATCTCCATCATCTCCACCTCCACCTCCATCCACATCTCCACCTCCATCCCCATCCCCACCTCCATCTCCATCCCCATCCCCATCTCCATCATCTCCATCATCTCCATCCCCATCCCCATCTCCATCTCCATCTCCATCCCCATCCCCATCTCCATCCCCATCCCCATCTCCATCATCTCCACCTCCACCTCCATCCCCATCTCCACCTCCATCCCCATCTCCACCTCCATCTCCATCCCCATCCCCATCTCCATCATCTCCATCCCCATCTCCATCATCTCCATCCCCATCCCTATCTCCATCATCTCCATCTCCATCATCTCCATCCCCATCCCTATCTCCATCATCTCCATCTCCATCATCTCCATCCCCATCTCCATCCCCATCTCCATCTCCCCATCTCCATCCGCATCTCCATCCCTATCTTCCCATCCCCAACCCCATCCCCATCTCCATCCCTATCTCCCCATCCCCATCTCCATCCCTATCTCCCCATCCCCATCCCCATCCCCATCTCCATCTCCCCATCTCCATCTCCTTCTCCCCATCTCCACCCCCATCTCCATCCCTATCTCCCCATCCCCACCTCCACCCCCATCCCCATCATCTCCATCTCCATCCCCATCCCCACTCCCACCTCTCACCTCCATCCCCATCCCCATCCCCATCAGCCTTGCCTTGAATACATCCCAAAGGCCCCGAGGCTGCATCATTGCTTGAACAACACATTGATATCTCCTTGCATGCCCCTCAAAAAATGCCAACGGGAGAACTAAAAATGAAGCTGGGGAGTTTCCCACCAGGAGGGAAGGTGTGCTGGTGGGTGGGTTACGTGTGCGGCCAATTTGCTTAATTAGAAATGGTTGGACTCGATGATCCGGTGGGTCTCTTCCAACCTGGTGATTCTATGATTCTAAATCCTGGGTTGGCCTGAGTGAGCAGGACATCTGCATGGCAAGGATCTGGAGGAGGTCACGGCTAAATGGAAGGAGATGACATTGACTGCAGAGACGTAGTGAAGGCTTTTGGAACGTCAAGTCCGAGAGGTGAGTGGGGAATCCCTGGAGGGGAAGAAAAGCCTCACACTGAAAGAGCATCGTGATAGGAAAAGCGCTGGTGACCTCTGGAAGTCTGTGTTGAGAAGGTAAATAAGCTCCTTTGAGGAGCACAGGCACAAAGAAAATGGAAAACTACTCAAATGCTCAAAATTCATGTTTTAAATATGGACAGAAAAGCCGTGCGAAATGCACAACATTCACTCCTTGGGGCGGCTGTGGGCTGGACACTGCAGCTTACGCGAGAAAGTGAAGTAATCCAGAGCTGACATAATTAAACTGATGAGCATAATTAATCCCCTCCTGTGATTACCCTGAAGGAGAAGCATTAATAGATGTAAATACGATGAATTCAAAGTGCAAGTGGAGAAAGCGAGAGGCTCAGCCCTTCGCACAAGTATTTTTCTG
Organism: Coccyzus lansbergi; assembly: GCA_033558105.1. Lineage (NCBI taxonomy): Eukaryota > Metazoa > Chordata > Aves > Cuculiformes > Coccyzidae > Coccyzus > Coccyzus lansbergi. Next base: position 284,965 of record JAUMJK010001062.1, read on the forward strand.
GTGGGATGGAGAGGTCGGGATCAGCAGGTCGGGCTCCCAAGCCGATGCTCCTGGAAGGCTGGTTGGGCAGCGATGACCCTGCAGAGCCGTAGGCTGAAAGCCGAGCTTTGCTTTGCTTTAGGGTCAGTGTATTTTCCTTAGGGGAAGGGCCTTTGTGCAGGGAGTGTTTCTAGGTTTAAAAGCAGCTTAAATTTGCATCATCTTGCATTCAAACTGTTTGCCCAGGAAAGCTCTTCCTCGTCTCTTGGAGTGCGATGCCGCTCAGCAACGTTCTGCCTCCAGCTATACCGTGAGAAGGGTTATGTGATACCAGCATCTCCTGTGTTTCAAACTCTAACCGACAAGAAGGAAAGACAAAAAAAGGGAATTTAAGTTCTTCCTTACAAGTGTCGTCATGGGGGAGAAGATCCAGTGTGCTCAGCAGATTTCCCTTCAGCTTGAGTAGCTGTTTAAATTAATATTATTCTGTAAGTGTTCACAGTACTCTTCTCGGCGCTCTCATCCGTGCTATAGATTGCAGTTTCTCGAGTCATAGAATCATAGAACCACCAGGTTGGAAGAGACCCACCAGATCATCGAGTCCGACCATTCCTGTCAATCACTGATCACCTCAATCTCCCCTTTCAGGGAGTACCCTTAGCAAGTTTGCAGATGACACAAAGCTGGGTGGAAGTGTGGATCTGCTGGAGGGTAGGGAGGCTCTGCAAAGGAACCTAAACAGGCTGGATCCATGGGCTGAGTCTAATGGGATGAGGTTTAACACGGCCAAATGCCGCATCCTGCACTTGGGGCACAACAACCCTGAGCAGAGCTCCAGACTGGGAGAAGTCTGTCTAGAAAGCTGCCAGGAGGAGAGGGACCTGGGGGTGTTGGTCGACAGCGACTGACCATGAGCCAGCAGTGTGCCCAGGTGGCCAAGAAGGCCAATGGCATCTTGGCTTGGATCAGAAATGGTGTGACCAGCAGGGCCAGGGAGGTTCTTCTCCCTCTGGACTCAGCACTGGTGAGGCTGCTCCTTGAAACCTGTGTTGAGTTGTGGGCCCCTCAGCACAAGAAGGATGTTGAGGCTCTGGAGAGAGTCCAGAGAAGAGCAACGAGGCTGGGGAAGGGGCTGGAGAACAAGAGGAGCGTCTGAGAGAGCTGGGGGTGTTTATCCTGGAGAAGAGGAGGCTGAGGGGAGACCTCATTACTCTCTGTAACTCCCTGAAAGGAGGTTGTGGAGAGGAGGGAGCTGGGCTCTTCTCCCAAGGGACAGGGGACAGGACGAGAGGGAATGGCCTCAAGCTCCACCAGGGGAGATTTAGGCTAGAGATTAGGAGGAAGTTTTTCATGGAAAGGGTGATTGGGCATTGGAATAGGCTGCCCAGGGAGGTGGTTGATTCACCTTCCCGGGAGGTGGTTGATTCCCCTTCCCTGGAGGTGTTTAAGGGACGGGTAGATGAGGTTTTGAGGGACATGGGTTAGTGTTTGATAGGAATGGTTGGACTCGATGATCCAATGGGTCTCTTCCAACCTGGTGATTCTATGATTCTATGAGGAAGCTCACAGTGAGGATGTGTCATTATCAATAAACTGAACGTGTGTCTCGGTATGATTTTTAACATAGGATGTGTGGAGGAATCCAGCTGCTTAAACGTCCCATCCCGTGGCATCGGAACATGCCTCCTTGTCCCCAAATGTAAGATGCAATGGGTCTCCTCCAACCTGGTTGTTCTACGATCCTATGATTTGTGACTATCAGGTGGCCAAACCCTCAAACAAAGGAGCACGAAACGTAGCGCTGGCTAATTCAACTACTTCTATTCGTTATTATGCTGTCGTTCCTAATGCAATGTGTCTCAGCTGCCATCGGGCAGGAAGCCATTGCGAATAAGCTGTCAAGTTTAATTGGGCTGTGCTGTGAAAATACATAAATAAACCCTTTAATAAATAAATAAAGGCTCCTCTCTCACCGAGGCCAAAAAGCAGTGGAATGTGCAGCCCTTGGAATCCAAGTGTGTTAGAAAAAAATGGTTTAAGAAGGTAAAAAATAAAGTTTAAGAAGGTAAAAAATAAAGTCTAAGAAGGTGAAAGAAATGTTTAAGAAGGGAAAAAAAAATGTTTAAGAAGGTAAAAAAAAATAATAATCTGCCAGGAGTTATCTTAGAGGAAAAGCGAAGAAATTAAGGGGTTTTTTATGTGGATTTCTAAAATCTGCTTTAGGATGAAAGCTGGTGTGAGGTTTCTGGATCTCTTTTTTGGAGAACTGTAGGAAACTTTCAGCGCACGATGGGAAAGTCCTGAGAAGTACTTTCTGCAGGTAAAAAGAGAAATGTGGACAAGGAAAGTCTATTAATATACAAATGTAAATGAAGTTGATGTGGAGATAACGAAGCTGGGAAAGGGTCTGGAGAACAAGGCTTCTGAGGAGCAGCTGAGGGACCTGTGAGTGTTTAGTCTGGAGCAGAGGAAGCTGAGGGGAGACCTCAGTGGTCTCCACAGTTCCTCAGAAGGAGGTTGGACCCAGATGGATGTTTGGTCTCTTTTTCCCAAGTATAAGCAACAGGGAAAGAAGAAATGGCCTCGGGTTGTGCCAGGGGAGGTTTAGGTTGGATATTAGGATAATTTCCTTCATCAAAAGAATCATAGAATCATAGAACAACCAGGTGGGAAGAGACTCATCGGATCATCGAGTCCAACCATTCCTATCAAACACTAACCCATGTCCCTCAGCACCTCATCCACCCGTTCCTTAGACACCTCCAGGGAAGGGGAATCAACCCCCTCCCTGGGCAGCCTATTCCAATGCCCAATGACCCTCTGTGTGAAAAACTTCCTCCTAATCTCCAGCCTAAACCTCCCCTGGTGGAGCTTGAGGCCATTCCCTCTCGTCCTGTCCCCTGTCCCTTGGGAGAAGAGCCCAGCTCCCTCCTCTCCACAACCTCCTGTACAGAATAATTGTTTCCTCACGTTAACGAGGTCGAATAAACCAGAAAGATATAAACTTTCTGCTGCGCTTCAGTTCCTGCTGTTATGCGTTCATCAATAGGCCTGTAAACATGATGCATTCGTCGATAGGTCTGTAAATAAACTTTTAATAGCGCAGAGAGGGGATCGGGAAGAAAAACGGTAGTGACCGTAATCGGCACAAACAGGATTTGATGAAGGCAGAAGGAGAGATCTAAAGGAAAAAAAATTAGAGGCTGATTGAGGGTGAAATGGTGCGGGAGACGTGTGTTTAAGTTAAAGGAAGAAGAAAAGCAAGGAAGGGGAGGCTGGGAATAGCTTCTATAGAATCACCAGGTGGGAAGAGACCCATCGGATCATCGAGTCCAACCATTCCTATCAAACACTAACCCATGTCCCTCAGCACCTCATCCACCCGTCCCTTAAACCCCTCCAGGGAAGGTGACTCAACCCCCTCCCTAGGCAACCTATTCCAATGCCCAATGACCCTTTCCGTGAAAAAATCTGATTATCTGGGGTATAAGGACCAGTTAAACAACCCAGTTCCCTGAGTGGGACTTCCAAAGACATTTGTATCATCATCCCTGCCTCGTGGAACACAGTAAACAACTCACCGACAGGCAGACACCTTTACTAGTTGAGTAACTTTTTGCTTATTTGCTGTTCATTAATCTTCCAAACATCTGTTTCTTCCCCAGAATTCCCCGAAGCCACGAAATGAAGAGTATTGCCAAACTACATCGGCCTGGAACGAAAGCCAAGCTTTTCTATCCTTTCAAGGTACAATATCTACACTTTTCATAGAATCATAGAACAACCAGGTTGGAAGAGACCCACCGGCTCCTTGAGTCCAACCATAATTTTATGACATTGTCATGCAGAGAGTTTGGTTTTCTTCATTCACCAGCCTGGTCTGGTGGGAGGTGTCCCCACCCATGGGACTGGATGAGCTTTGAGGTCCCTTCCAACCCAAGCCATTCGGTGATTCTATGATTTGTGCTTTGTCATTGGTTTCTTTTTCCGAGCAAATGTACCTGAGAGCAATTTGCCGCCTGGACCAGTGCGACCAGCGCTCGAACTGGTGAGCTCTGGCTCCTCCACCGCCTCCCACCGGCACCTCGGTGCCGGTGGGAGGCGGTGGAGGAGCCAGAGCTCACCCTTCCCTCACCAGGGACTGGATCAATCACTGACAGACGTGGGAAGACACACACAGAGCATCCGAAACGCTCCCTCTCTTCCCCTCTGTCCTCTTTGAATTCTCTGTGGGGGGGAAATCAAAGCGTAGAACAAACGCCGGTTTGATACGGCTTTGAAGACGATAACGGCATCTAACAGAGGGAAAGGAGGCACGAAAAAAAAGCAGGGATTGACGTGACAGGCAGCCCAGCAGAAGTTTGCCTCTCGACAAGCAGCTGGAACCTCTTGGGCAGTGTTTTTGCAGGACCAAAACGGTCCCGTCTTCTCCTGCAGGTCCACTCTCTTCAAAGAAGCATTATCGTTAGAGGGAAACGAGCTCCGATCTGGATCCAGGTCCCAAAAGGAGGAATCTCTGTTTGCTGAAGGTTTGTAACTTAGAATCATAGAATCATAGAACAACCAGGTTGGAGGAGACCCATCGGATCATCGAGTCCAACCGTTCCTATCAAACACTAAACCAAGTCCCTCAAGACCTCATCCACCCGTCCCTTAAACCCCTCCAGGGAAGGTGACTCAACCCCCTCTCTGGGCAGCCTGTTCCTATACCCAACGACCCTTTCCATGAAGAACTTCCTCCTAATCTCCAGCCTAAACCTCCCCAGGTGGAGCGTGAGGCCATTCCCTCTCGTCCTGTCCCCTGTCACTATTTCTTGAGGTTTTGTTTCCTGGGGTTGTCCCACCTCCAGCTCCTGCCGATGCTCAACAGCACCAGGTTGAAACAAGTCCATTCTCTGTCTAGTAACAAAACACACAGGCAGGCGTCTAACGATGTTTTGAAACCGAAGCCTTCGTTAAACATCTCCACTGCTGTCTAGAGCAGCTTCTCACGTCTCTGATGAGGTGTCAGGGATGCTGCTAATTTCCTCTCCGGTGTATCTCACACTAACAGCCGCTGAGGGTGATCAAATGGCTTTAAGAGCCAGCTCAGTGCTCTCTTTTTTCCCTCTCCATTTAAATCCTGGCAGTGGAAGTAGCAGCACTGGGTCTTTGCCTCTGAGTTCTGCTCCCAGTCTACACCTCCCACTGGCTCAGGGGCTCCCAGCCCCATCCAACCTGCCCTTGAACCCCTCCAGGGATGGGGCAGCCACCCCTGCTCTGGGCAACCTGGGCCAGGACCTCCCCAACCTCACAGCAAAACATTTCTGCCTAAGATCTCACCTCAATCTCCCCCTTTTCAGCTCAAAATCATTCCCCTCATGCTATCCCTGCCCTCCCTGATCCTGAGCCCCTCCCCAGCTTTGCTGTTGGCCCTGCAAGGGCAGGGAGCTTGGGAAATGAAGGAAGGGAAGCCAACAGTAGAATGGGAACAATGGACACGCCTTGAGTTAAGTTAAGGGAAAAGAACAGGTGATAAGGCTCAAGGGCCTGAAAACCAAACCACATGAAACATCAGAAATACCTCAAGATCTGCCTGTTCACCATATTCTCAGGTGGAGGCAGTGATCTGTGGCCCAGAAAGGGAGCTTTTCCTAATATTAATATTTGACATTTCTTTTGCTGTGGCACCCGAGCTCCCACGAGGCGAATCCGCCTTGTTACAAAATACACGAGAAATTGGAGTCGTAGCTGCACATCTTTCATCTGCTCATCTCTCCCCCGTGTGTGGGACTGAGCGTTGTCATCTCTGCCCACGGAAGTCTGACATCTAATGTGCTTTGTAACTGCCTCTCTCCATCACTGACGTTTCCAGATCCTCACAGGCATGAAGAAGTTGGCAAGGGAAGGATCAAGCGATGTGGTAGAGCCAATAATACTAAAACAGGGAATATCCTGGCATGGAACGTCCCCTCTTGGTGTCCAAAGGCATCCAAAGGTGCCCAAAGGCACCCAAAACTGTCCAAAGGCATCCAAAAAGTGCCCAAAGGCACCCAAAAGTGTCCAAAGGCACCCAAAAGTGTCCAAAGGCATCCAAAAGTGCCCAAAGGCACCCAAAAAGTGTCCAAAGGCATCCAAAACTGCCGAGAGGCACCCAAAAAGTGTCCAAAGGCATCCAAAAGTGTCCAAAGGCACCCAAAAAGTGCCCAAAGGCACCCAAAAGTGCCCAAAGGCATCCAAAAGTGTCCAAAGGCACCCAAAAAGTGTCCAAAGGCACCCAAAAGTGCCCAAAGGCACCCAAAAGTGTCCAAAGGTACCCAAAACTGCCGAGAGGCACCCAAAAAGTGTCCAAAGGCATCCAAAACTGTCCAAAGGCATCCAAAACTGCCGATAGGCACCCAAAAAGTGTCCAAAGGCATCCAAAAGTGTCCAAAGGCACCCAAAAGTGTCCAAAGGCATCTAAAAGTGCCCAAAGGCATCCAAAAAGTGTCCAAAGGCACCCAAAAGTGTCCAAAGGCACCCAAAACGTGTCCAAAGGCACCTAAAAAGTGTCCAAAGGCATCCAAAAGTGTCCAAAGGCATCCAAAAGTGCCCAAAGGCACCTAAAAAGTGTCCAAAGGTACCCAAAAGTGCCCAAAGGCATCCAAAAGTGTCCAAAGGCATCCAAAAGTGTCCAAAGGTACCCAAAACTGCCGAGAGGCACCCAAAAAGTGTCCAAAGGCACTCAAAAGTGCCCAAAGGCACCCAAAAGTGTCCAAAGGCACCTAAGAAGTGTCCAAAGGTACCCAAAACTGCCGAGAGGCACCCAAAAAGTGTCCAAAGGCACCCAGAAAGTGTCCAAACGAGAAATGAAAAGCTACCTGCCTGATTGGATGTTTTTCTGGGCATCTCTATGATTCTATGATCTCACCATCCTCCTACGATCTTCTATCCTCCTATGATCTTTCCATCCTCCTTTGGAGGTGTGGAGATCCAAGATGTTGATGTTCTTGGGAGGAAATGACCTTCCCAAATCGTCTGTCCTGGGGCATCAACTGAAGCCACAGCTTTGACCCTTTCTCATAGAATCATAGAATCATAGAACAACCAGGTTGGAAGGGACCCATCGGATCTTCTAGTCCAACCATTCCTATCAAACACTAAACCATGTCCCTCAGCACCTCATCCACCCGTCCCTTAAACACCTCCAGGGAAAGTGAATCAACCACCTCCCTGGGCAGACTCTGCCACTGCCCAATGACCCTCTGTGTGAAGAACTTCCTCCTAATCTCCAGCCTAAATCTCCCCTGGTGGAGCTTGAGGCCATTCCCTCTTGTCCTGTCCCCTGTCACTTGGCAGAAGAGCCCAGCTCCCTCCTCTCCACAACCTCCTTTCAGGGAGTTGCAGAGAGCAATGAGGTCTCCCCTCAGCCTCCTCTTCTCCAGGATAAACACCCCCAGCTCTCTCAGCCACTCCTCATAGGGCCTGTTCTCCAGCCCCTTCACCAGCTTTGTTGCTCTTCTCTGGACTCGCTCCAGAGCCTCAACATCCTTCTTGTGCTGAGGGGCCCACAACTGAACACAGGATTCAAGGAGCAGTCTCACCAGTGCTGAGTCCAGAGGGAGAATCACCTCCCTGGCCCTGCTGGTCACACCATTTCTGATCCAAGCCAGGATGCCATTGGCCTTCTTGGCCACCTGGGCACACTGCTGCCTCATGGTCAGTCGGTTGTCGACCAACTCCCCCAGGTCCCTCTCCTCCTGGCAGTTTTCCAGCCAGACTTCTCCCAGTCTGGGGCTCTGCATAGGGTTGTTGTGCCACAAGTGCAGGACCCGGCATTTGGCCGTGTTAAACCTCATCCCATTGGTCTCAGCCCATGGATCCAGCCTGTTTAGGTCCCTTTGCAGAGCCTCCCGACCCTCCAGCAGATGGACACTTGCACACAGCTTAGTGTCATCTACAAACTTGCTAAGGGTACCCTCAATGCCTTCATCCAGGTCATTGATGAAGACATTGAACAGGGCTGGACCCAGCACTGAGCCCTGGGTAACCCCACTTGTCACTGGCCTCCAGCCGGACTTGACACCATTGTCCCTCCTGTTCGGAGCACTCCAGCAACTCGTTGCTTTTACAATCCTCCTCCTCCTCCTGGTCGGGCGTTGACAGCTATGTCAGGGAGTGACAGACAGGAGGCCTAATTCAAACTGATGTCTTCTGTTTGATAGTGTAAGGTACTAAAGCAGATGCTGATAATCAAGATAATCAAATCAAGAGAGGGAGATGTGAGGGTTTGAGACGTGCAGCCGCGCTGAACCGCCTGAGCAGCCCTGGCATTTGTCTCGCTAACTTCAGGCTGCCTAGATTTTTCCAACATTTTCCAGACGTTATTTTGGGGCTAAGGGAAAAAGAATGCTGTGAACAGTGAGGCTGCTCTTTGACAAGGGTCTAAGCTTCCCCTGAGCGAGTTAATCTCCTTTGACGTGGCTCAGCGGAGACAGAATTGTTCAGCATCTTCCTCCTAAGTGCTCAGAAAGACGCTCTTCACAGGGACCTTGTTGCTCTCTGCAGCTACCAAAAAACAGGTTGTGGCCGGGTGGGTGTTGGTCTCTTCTTGGACGTGGTTTAGTGTTTGATGGGAATGGTTGGACTCGATGATCCTATGGGTCTCTTCCAACCTGGTTGTTCCATGATTCTCCCAGGTAATGCATGGGAGACCTCCCTCAGCAGTGATCCAGGGGAGAATCATAGAATCATAGAACAACCAGGTTGGAAGAGACCCACGGGATCATTGAGTCCAACCATTCCCATCAATCACTAACCCATGTCCCTCAGCACCTCATCTACCCATCCCTTAAACCCCTCCAGGGAAGGGGAATCAACCACCTCCCTGGGCAGCCTATTCCAATGCCCAATGACCTTTTCTGTGAAAAACTTCCTCCTAATCTCTAGCCTAAATCTCCCCTGGTGGAGCTTGAGGCCATTCCCTCTCGTCCTGTCCCCTGTCCCTTGGGAGAAGAGCCCAGCTCCCTCCTCTCTACAACCTCCTTTCAGGTAGTTGCAGAGAGTAATGAGGTCTCCTCTCAGCCTCCTCTTCTCCAGGATAAACACCCCCAGCTCTCTCAGCCACTCCTCATAGGGCCTGTTCTCCAGACCCTTCACCAGCTTCGTTGCTCTTCTCTGGACTCGCTCCAGAGCCTCAACATCCTTCTTGTGCTGAGGGGCACAGAACTCAACACAAGATTCAAGGAGCAGCCTCACCAGTGCTGAGTCCAGAGGGAGAATCACCTCCCTGGCCCTGGTGGTCACACCATTTCTGCTCCAAGCCAAGAAGCCATTGGCCTTCTTGGCCACCTGGGCACACTGCTGCCTCATGTTCAGTCGCTGTCAACCAACACCCCCAGGTCCCTCTCCTCCTGGCAGCTTTCTAGACAGACTTCTCCCAGTCTGTAGCTCTGAATAGGGTTGTTGTGCCCCAAGTGCAGGAGAAAGGCATAAAGGTCATAAAAGTCATTCAACGGCCTCCAGCAACCTGGTTTAAATCAACCTATGAAGTGGCTGCAGGTGTGGTTTACACTTTATTTAACACACAGAGACATTTCTTTTTGCTCTGCCTGGTGGAGCCTCTTCTCCCAACCAGGACTGACAGGGGTGATGAGGATGGTGAAGGAGCTGGAGAATAGAACCTTTGAGGAGCGGCTGAGAGAGCTGGGGTTGTTTACCCTGGAGAAGAGGAGGTTGAGAGGAGACCTCATTGCTCTCTCCAACTATCTGAAGGGAGGTTGTAGAGAGGAGGGAGCTGGGCTCTTCTCCCAAGGGACAGGGGACAGGACAAGAGGGAATGGCCTCAAGCTCCACCAGGGGAGATTTAGGCTGGAGATTAGGAGGAAGTTTTTCACACAGAGGGTCATTGGGCATTGGAACAGGCTGCCCAGGGAGGTGGTTGATTCGCCTTCCCTGGAGGTGTTTAAGGCACAGGTAGACGAAGTCCTGAGGGACATGGGTTAGTGTTTGATAGGAATGGTTGGACTCGATGATCCAATGGGTCTCTTCCAACCCGGTTGTTCTATGATTCTGAGATGAGTTTGGGAGAATTTGCGTTTGGTGAACTTTGCAGCTGGATCTGTAAACCCAAAACTTTCTGTACCTATAAAGAATCATGGAACAGTTTGGGCTGGAAGGATCAGCCAGTTCCAACCCCCACCATAAGCAGAAATCAATCATAGAATCATAGAATCACCAGGTTGGAAGAGACTCACCAGATCATCGAGTCCAACCATTCCCACCAATCTCTAACCCATGTCCCTCAGCACCTCGTCCACCTGCAATGAGCAATAAAATAAACCAAATAAAGTGGTCTTCAGCTGCTGGTTTTCCTCCACAGGATTCTCCAGTGAGCTGAGCAATAAAATGCACCTGCTCATCACTGGGGAAAGGTCAGTGTAGGGCAACCAACCACGTGTCTTCGTTGCCACCTGATGAGCTGCCAGGTGCACTATAAATGTTCCAGACCCAGTAGCCTGGTTGGCTGAAGCAAGAGTTGTTCTTCCGCTGCTGGATAGAAGGTACTTTCTATTAATATTTAATTTCCATGGTGGGGGTGGTGGTTTGGACTGGATTGACCTGAGCTTTCCTATCTGAGCTTTTTGATGTTGCCAGGTAGAAGATGTGTGTTCTGCCTTTGTGATTTCTGTGCTGCTTTAAAAGTTGGGATGACCACAAAGCTGTGGTTACAGAACCTTGGTCTTACTTTGAGAGCATATCAGGTTATAGCTGAAGTGGTATATTGAGGGACATGGTTTAGAGGTTGGTGGGAATGGTTGGACTCGATGATCCGATGGGTCTCTTCCAACCTGCTGATTCTATCATTCTATGGTTCTATGACTTCTGGGTTTGTGTGTGAGTGAAAATGGTCTAAGAGGTGTTATCACTGAAACCATCCAGAAGTCTGGATGTGCACACTCTCCTGGGTAGAAAACTGGTTGGCTGGAGGGCCCAGAGAGTAGTGGTAAATGGTGTTAAGTCCAGCTGGAGGCCACTGACAAGTGGGGTTCCCCAGGGCTCAGTGCTGGGTCCAGCCCTGTTCAATGTCTTCATCAATAACCTGGATGAGGGCATTGAGGGTACCCTTAGCAAGTTTGCAGATGACACTAAGCTGGGTGGAAGTGTGGATCTGCTGGAGGGTAGGGAGGCTCTGCAAAGGGACCTAAACAGGCTGGATCCATGGGCTGAGTCCAATGGGATGAGGTTTAACACAACCAAATGCCGGGTCCTGCACTTGGGGCACAACAACCCTGAGCAGAGCTACAGACTGGGAGAAGTCTGGCTGGAAAACTGCCAGGAGGAGAGGGACCTCGGGGTATTGGTTGACAGCAACTGACCATGAGGCAGCAGTGTGCCCAGGGGGCCAAGAAGGCCAATGGCATCTTGGAATAGGATATTGGATAGGAATCTTGGATAGGCATCTTGGATAGGAATGGTTGGACTAGAAGATCCAATGGGTCCCTTCCAACCTGGTTGTTCTGTGATTCTGGCTCGGGTCAGAAACAATGTGACCAGCAGGGCCAGGGAGGTTCTTCTCCCTCTGTACTCGGCACTACTGAAGCTGAATCCTTAAGTGTTAGATAAGAATGGTTGGACTAGAAGATCCGATGGGTCCCTTCCAACCTGGTTATTCTGTGATTCTGTGAACAAGACTAAAATGCCCCTTATCCAATTAAGAGATTCCCCACCTCCCTGTCAGGGGCTCAGCACCACTGCAGCATCATCCCCACACGTGTCCACCTGCCTCAGGCCACTCAGCTCTCTGTGACAGACAAGCAAAAGAATCCCCAGGCTAACATGAAAAAGGAGTAAGTGAAGAGAGAGAGCAATTCCCCTCACTCGCAGCCATGCTAATCCCCTCCCCTCCCATCAGCCAAGCTGCTCCAGCCTCTTCTGAGCTAGCGAAGGCCAACGGCTGCCAGTAGTGATCACGCAAATGTGTAAATATTTATGAACTCGCAAGTTTAGAGTATCCAGCCTTCGTGGCTAGAGATCTTCTTGGCTTGCAGATTTGATTCCGAGCGTGACAGCTTCCCAATTCCAAGCTTGGTAAGTCAGGAGAGGTTTTTCACGCCAGCCTCAACACAAGAGAATCATAGAATCATCAGGTTGGAAGAGACCCGACAGATCATCGAGTCCAACCATTCCTATCAAGCACTTACCCATGTCCCTCAGCACCTCATCTACCTGTCCCTTAAACACCTCCAGGGAAGGTGAATCAACCACCTCCCTGGACAGCCTATTCCAATGCCCAATGACCCTTTCCATGCCAGCTCCCTCCTCTCCACAACCTCCTTTCAGGTAGTTGCAGAGAGTAATGAGGTCTCCCCTCAGCCTCCTCTTCTCCAGGATAAACACCCCCAGCTCTCTCAGGCGCTCCTCATAGGGCCTGTTCTCCAACCCCTTCACCAGCTTCGTTGCTCTTCTCTGGACTCACTCCAGAGTCTCAACATCCTTCTTGTGCTGAGGGGCCCACAACTGAACACAGGATTCAAGGAGCAGTCTCACCAGTGCCGAGCACAGAGGGAGAAGAGCCCCCCTGGCCCTGCTGGCCACACCATCCCCGATACGAGCCAGGATGCCATTGGCCTTCTTGACCACCTGGGCACACTGCTGCCTCATGTTCAGTCGCTGTCGACCAGCACCCCTGGGTTCCTCTCCTCCTGGCAGATTTCCAGCCAGACTTGTCCCAGTCTGTAGCGAAAATGAGTGTTCCACCCGCAGCGTGTGCTCCCAGACATGCAGATCTGGCTCATGATCTTATCCAGGTGTCTGGAGCCAGATACCAACCATCCGCTCGGGCAAGGTGGAGGCTTGACGGCACGTGGGGCTCCCTCAAGGCGCCGCCGATCTTCCGCCTCCATCCCGGGAGCCGGCGGCGTGTAGGTTCCGGGAATTGTCACACTGTGTAGGAGGAAACCCACATCTTGTTGGAATTTGCATTGTGTCGTTTTACATGCGGTTCTGTCTCGTGCCTAGCGATGCAGTGTAACCCAGCGTAACCCCACTTGACTTCACGCAACGGGAGTGTCTCCCGTGCCACTCACCATGGGGAAAGGAGCCATGGAAGGAGGTGGAAGGAGGCGTTTGGGGCTCGGAAATGGATTTTTAAGGGTGGAGTTCGGAGTGGATACCTCCTATGCTTACTTTATTTTTTTCTAATAGCACATTTTTTTTACTTACGTACAGGATTCTGAAAGTTTGAGTTGTCTTTTTTTTTTTTTTCTTTTTTTAATTGAGAAATTCACTGTGCAGAGTGAAGTCAGTTAAATATATTTTCCTCCCTATCTTCAGATCTAATTTTGTCTGGTAGGAGAAAAAGGTGATCAAACCATTGAACCTAAGTGCATTGATACCGTTAACTAACATTGCAGAAAAAAAAAATATCTGATAGTAATAACAATCTCTTCATAAATTTTTGTGTCTTGTGCCATTAATGAGGTGTTGAGGGACATGGGTTAGTGTTTGATGGGAATGGTTGGATTCAATGATCCGGTGGGTCTCTTCCAACCTGGTTGTTCTGTGATTCTGTGATCACGATGGTTGATAACAGTAAATGTAGGTGGTTGGGAAGGAAAGCACACGCTAACCTTGCGTTTCCCCCACCACACGCGCTCTTCAGCTGGAAAGGAGAGAGCTGTCACGGCCTCTCATGTGTCACCCTGCCACAGCCCCTACCATGATGCTGCCACAGCTGATAGTGTGTGTTTAAGGGGAAAAAAAAAAAAAAACCCAAAGGTATTGGCTTCGGAGAAGGGAATTTTTGCGCAAGCGCCTTTTCTTGGCTCCGGGGCTCTGCAGGGCCCCTGGCAACCTGCTCGGCGCCCGCTCTCCTGGCTGCCACTCCGCTGAGGGGCCCTGCCGAGTGACAGCTGGAGGAGCCGGGGCCAGCTCTGGTGGCAGGCGCTGCGCTGGGTTCTCGCCCCGAGCTGCTGGCGCTGGAAGGAGCGCAGAGCATCCTCCTCCAGCTGCATCCAGGGCTTCTCCGCACCAACCCCCCGGGAATAACGCCCTTGGCTGGCGTGTTTAGCCAGAGCCTGTGCTTGGGGGGCACCTCCAACCCTGGACATGTCAGTGGTGACCCTTTTCCTTGCTGCTTTGCCCCTTTTTCATAGAATCATAGAACAACCAGGTTGGGAGAGACCCATCGGATCATTGTAGTCCAACCATTCCTGGTGCTCTCGCTCGCATCTGCAATAAGTATTTAAACCACGAGCAGATTCTGGACTTGCCGCCTACAAAGATCTCAGCTGTGAGTTTTGTTTCCCCTTCTTTACAGGGCAAGTTCACATACATTCCCCCTTGTTTGTATTTATTGGATACAAGAGAATCTCTGTTTTCAGAGAGAACATCTACAAAAAAAATGTATAAATAGCAATTACTTAACTAACCTATTAGAAAACCTCATAGAATCATAGAACCACCAGGTTGGAAGAGACCCATCGGGTCATCGAGTCCAACCATTCCTATCAAACACTAACCCATGTCCCTCAGCACCTCATCCACCCATCCCTTAAACCCCTCCAGGGAAGGTGAATCAACCCCCTCCCTGGGCAGCCTATTCCAATGCCCAATGACCCTCTGTGTGAAAAACTTCCTCCTAATCTCCAGCCTTTCTCCCTTCCCTCGTTTCCACGGGTTTTGCCCCCCATCCCTCCCCTTCTTGCCGCAGGCTCTCCCCATGACCTTTAAATGCCAAAGGTCGCGGTGGGATGAGCACCACCCCGGGCTCGGGGGTGGCTGCCAGCGCCGAGCCGACACCTATAAATAAATAAATTAAAAATTAGAATCGCTTCTGATTATAAGGGGGCAACTCCGTGTGAATCTTAATTACCGTAATTGGTTCTCAGTTACTATGGTGATTGGTGGGCGCTCCAGAGATGCCTTTGATGGCTGAGAGATGTTTACGGGGAAGCGTCCCTGGTTCGAGCGCGGCAGCCCCAGAAAAATCAGTGTTTGCTGGTAACCGGGACCTGGTGCGGAGGACGCGCTGCCTGCTGGAGCCGCTGCCGGCACAGAGATATTCCAGCGGCTGTTTGTTTTGCCACCGGTGGGAACCGTGGGGACAGTCGCCCTCTCGCTGAGGGGGGGTCCGGCCACTCCTGCAGGTGAACTGACCAAACGGCATCACCGAGAGCGATTAACCAGCTGCTCCGCGTGAGGCTTTATTTTGTGTAGCTTTAGGAGCTGCCCCCGATCCCTGCTCCTGGAATAAGGAATTGCTCCTGGCCGAGGGCTCAACCCCCAGCTCCCCACCTCCCTCAGGGTTTATTTTCAGAGGAATCCAGCTCAGATCCTCTCACTGACTGAGCACAGATGCACAGAGCATCCTCAAGCGTTATAGCTTCTACATTAAAATGAGTGTTTGGGGCTGCACAGGGAAGTTTTTGAGCTTCAGAACCCAAGATGTTATGGTTGGACTTGATCCGATGATCTCTTCCAACCTGGTTGTTCTATGATTCTATGATCTGATGGGTCTATGATTCTGTGATCCGATGGGTCTCTCCCAACCTGGTTGTTCTCTGATTCTGTGTCAGTGTTTATAAGTAAGGATGTCTGAGCACTATCCCTCATTCTCTTGCTCCGTTCCCCAGAGGATGAACCTATGATATTATTTTTAAGCAGAAACGCAGTTGATTGAAAATAAATAAAATAAATAGTGAAAATAAATAATCAGGATGAGGAGCCGTGTGTTTGCCCTTCCAACCAAAACGCTTCCCCACACCATTCCAGGGCAGAGGACTCCGCACGTGGCTTTTATTTCTCTGCAGCTCGTGACAAACCTTGATGTGAAAATAAACATCTCTGGAGCGTCCGAGCGCGGTTTGCCTTATCCTGAGCTAAACCGCAATTAATAAGGTGACACGAGGCTGCTGCACCTCGGAGCACGGCCGCGACCACTCGGATGTGCAGGGCGAGCGGCATCAGCCTGCGGGAGCTGCAGCCGCTTTCACTCGCAGCGTCGGCGACGATTAATTTGTGCGTGAAAAGCTAGAAATAAGGAGCGCCCGGGCTCTCTTCCCCTTCCAACGGCCTCTGCGGGTTCCCAAATGAAAGGTGCTGCTCACCCAGCCCTTCGCCAGCCTGAGCGAAGCCTTCTTTCCCTCATCTCGGGGCTGCCAGCCCTGCCGACCCGCTCCCCCCTCTCCCTTTCCCCTGTCAGAGGCGAAGAGTCAGGCACGTGCTCAGGCTAATAATGGACAGAGCAGCTGGAATTTCCTCAGGAATAGGGCCCCAAGTTCGGCGCAGGCAGCGGGAGGGTCGCTGGCAGCAGCCGCCCGAGAGCGCAGGCGATGTCGGTGATGCTCGACCTCAGCTGGTTTGGGCTCTGCTAGGATTCCAGGAGCCGTGATTCCCGCAATTCAGGACTGGGATCCTACCCCAGCCTGTACCAAAGTGCCTCTCTCCCGAAGATTTCTTTTGTTTTTTTCTCTTTCCTTCAGCTTTTCAGGCTGAGATGAAAGAACAGGGCGTGAGAGCAAAATCCAGATGATTTTAACAGAGCAGCAGGTTTAATTTTTTCCTCTCAAGAGGACGGCAGCAGCGTTAGGGGAAAAAGGAAAAAGTTCCACCCAGAGCTTCGGGTACCACTAAGGTCTGAAACCCCAACTGACCCTGAGGGACATGGGTTAGTGTTTGATAGGAATGGTTGGACTCGATGATCCGATGGGTCTCCTCCAACCTGGTGATTCTATGATTCTATGACCCTTTAATGCAGAAATTGCAACCCTGAGAGTCTAGGTTTGGGTTGCAAATCGCTCTGTCAATGCAATCGGGTATCGATAGCAGCGAGTTACAGTGAACACCGACGCTTATTATTCATCCACGAGGCAGCGATGCTTTTACTGCTCGGATCGAGCAACCACCTTGGTTCAGGGTTTGTTTACAAACCGCGCGGAGGAAGCCTGTCCGTGCAAAGCCACGAGGTTTGCCAGGATTCTTGCTCCGAGTGTTAAAGATTAAAAGGAGGAATTCAGCAATGTGTTTATTTCTGAAAGCGTCTGAGCTCCGCAGGGCTCCTCCGAGCCGGGTTTGGGCCGGCACAGTGTGCTAACCACCCCCACCCAGCATAAAGATCTTTATTTCTTCTAGAAATTATTAATTTATCATAGAACAACCAGGTTGGAAGGGACCCATCGGATCTTCTAGTCCAACCATTCCTATCAAACACTAAACCAAGTCCCTCAATACCTCATCCACCTGTCCCTTAATGTTTTTATATTAGATTATAGTGATTATTAGAGAAGCGATAGTCTCTTTTTATTTTCCTTATTTTTCTAATAGTGTAATAAATCTTTGCTTTTTGGCTTTTTCCCTTCCCAGCCCTTGGGCTCTGGTGAAGGGAGCTGAGTTATCACAGAATTTATCACAGAATCATAGAACAACCAGGTTGGAAGAGACCCATCGGATCGTCGAGTCCGACCATTCCCATCAAACACTAACCCATGGCCCTCAGGAGTTCACACTGTCGCCTGCCTTTGCCTTCACGGGAGGAGCTTTAACAAGAAATCTCTCTCTCTAAACACATCTTCATCATTGAAAACTTTATTCCAAAGGCTTTAACTCTGTAATTTTCCCCTTTTCGACCCTCAGCCCCAGCCACCCTCCTGCTTTGACAGACGAAGGTATCGATGCAAATCATCCGCAGGGAGAGGAGGGAAGGGGCTTGGGCAGCCTGTGCCGCGGGAGTTAACGGCACAAATCACAGACTGAAACACAAAAGATGTTAAAAGGGGAAGGAGGATTAAAAAAAAAAAAAAAAAATAAAGCCACCCCAATAAATCAGTGGCCTGCAGGAAGGCAGGGGCTGGGCTGCTCCCTGGGTGCCCAGTGATGGGTTGGACTCCCTGGGTTGGACTCGATGATCCGATGGGTTCCTTCCAACCTGCTTGTTCTATGATTCTATGAAGCAACTTGCGCTGAAAAACTTGCAGGGAAGATTTTGTAGTTATCGTCGAGATCTCTGCCCCTGTTTCTATACATCTCGGGTGTGTGGATCCAGATATTTGTGTGTTTTTGCCATACGTTCGGGGGAAGGAGGCATCACAGTCCATGGAATCATAGAACCATAGAACAACTGAAACTCCACAGAACTGAAAATCCTCATCTAACCAAGCGTCGGGTTAGAGCCACACTCACCCACAATCGAAACCGAATTCTGAGGTCACTCGCGTCGAACGGTGACTTTTGCTTTGTTTCTCTTCAGTGAAAGAATTGAACTCCCTCCCTGATTGTTATTATAGGGCAGGGAAAGACTGATTATAGAGCCAGTGCTGGGAAACAAAGCTGCCGTTTACGTGTTTAATCCACTCGAGGAGAAGGAGCCCAGACTTAGCAAGAACAGGGCTTGTTGCTATTTTAAGAGGATTCGGGTTTATTATTTTTTCATTTCTTTTTTTTAAATAGAGACGTCAGTTAATTTCATCTATAATCTGGCGCGTTAATAGAAGCGAATCGTAAAGATGCCCTGCTCGGAGCACACACACGCAGTGTGTGCCGTTCGCTGCGTCGTCTTCTCGTTAATTAGCGTGGAGCTGCCGGACAATCGCAGGCACTAACAACCTCCACTAAAAATCAAATCCACTTTGTCCTGCATGGCATTAGCATCTAAATCAAAGTTTTTTTTTTATTTTTTTTTTTTTCCTAGTTATGGCATGAAAAGGACCCTCTGCTTTTTTTTTTTTTTTTTTTTTTTTAAGCTTCTCTCCCCCTCCTTTTGATAGGAATGGTTGGACGTGATGGTCCGATGGGTCCCTTCCAACCTGGTTGTTCTATGATTCTTTGATTTTATTTTATTTCCAGAATAGCGACTGCTCCTCCCCTCCTCTTTCATTTTATTTTATTTCCAGAGTGTAGCGAGCGATGTTTTAAGGGGGGTAAAAAAAAAAAAAAAAATTAAAAAAAAAAAAAAAAAAAAAGAAATCCTGGCTGTAAATGTGCACAATATTCCACATTATATACATGTCATCTCTGAGCACCCTTGGAAGGCTGCAGTGTCAAATCTGGATGACAGATTGAGGTGAAAGCTGGGAAGAGAGAGCCTGTGAAGAAACAGCCCTGACTGAGTCAGGCACCCTATAGAATTTATCCTGCAGGCTATAGAAGGAACCTGTTTCATCACATAAAAGGCGGAGTGGAAGAGGGATAATTGTCTACTAATTTGGGTCCAGGCGGCGCAGCCGGTCTGACGATGCCATCTAGCGCTGCCGGACCCCGGGGAGCCAGTGGGAGCCCCGGCATGGCTAGCACAGCCTGGCCCTGCTGGCCCCTGTGCCCAGTGGGAGCTCCGGGATGGCTAGCACAGTCTGGCCCTGCCGACCCCTGGGGACCCAGTGGGAGCCTCAGCATGGCTAGCACAGCCTGGCCCTGCTGGCCCCTGTGCCCAGTGGGAGCCCCAGCATGGCTAGCACAGCCTGGCCCTGCTGGCCCCTGTGCCCAGTGGGAGCTCCGGGATGGCTAGCACAACCTGACCCTGCCGACCCCTGGGGACCCAGTGGGAGCCTCAGCATGGCTAGCACAGCCTGGCCCTGCTGGCCCCTGTGCCCAGTGGGAGCTCCGGGATGGCTAGCACAGTCTGGCCCTGCCGACCCCTGGGGACTCAGTGGGAGCCTCAGCATGGCTAGCACAGCCTGGCCCTGCTGGCCCCCTGTGCCCAGTGGGAGCCCTGGGATGGCTAGCACAGCCTGGCCCTGCTGGCCCCCTGTGCCCAGTGGGAGCCCTGGGATGGCTAGCACAGCCTGGCTCTGCCAGCCCCCGGGGAGCCAGTGGTAGCCCTGGCATGGCTAGCACAGCCTGGCCCTGCTGACCCCCTGTGCCCAGTGGGAGCCTCAGCATGGCTAGCACAGCCTGGCCCTGCTGGCCCCCTGTGCCCAGTGGGAGCCTCAGCATGGCTAGCACAGCCTGACCCTGCTGGCCCCCTGTGCCCAGTGGGAGCTCCGGGATGGCTAGCACAACCTGACCCTGCCGACCCCTGGGGACCCAGTGGGAGCCTCAGCATGGCTAGCACAGCCTGGCCCTGCTGGCCCCTGTGCCCAGTGGGAGCTCCGGGATGGCTAGCACAGTCTGGCCCTGCCGACCCCTGGGGACTCAGTGGGAGCCTCAGCATGGCTAGCACAGCCTGGCCCTGCTGGCCCCCTGTGCCCAGTGGGAGCCCTGGGATGGCTAGCACAGCCTGGCCCTGCTGGCCCCCTGTGCCCAGTGGGAGCCCCAGCATGGCTAGCACAGCCTGACCCTGCTGGCCCCTGTGCCCAGTGGGAGCTCCGGGATGGCTAGCACAACCTGGCCCTGCTGACCCCCTGTGCCCAGTGGGAGCCTCAGCATGGCTAGCACAGCCTGGCCCTGCTGGCCCCCTGTGCCCAGTGGGAGCCCCGGGATGGCTAGCACAGCCTGGCCCTGCTGGCCCCCTGTGCCCAGTGGGAGCTCCGGGATGGCTAGCACAGCCTGGCCCTGCTGACCCACAGTGGCTCTGCTGGTGGCCCCCATGGAGCAGCATCTCCCGGGGATGCTCCCCCTAAAAAAGGGGAGCGTCTGTGCCCAGCTCAGCCCTAGCCATGCTTCCCTGAGCCGGGAGAAATCAAACCAATGCTAAAAACTTTTTAAATAACTGGTTTCTGGGATGAGGTTCCCGCTGTGCAGCAGTATCTATTAGCAGTTCACATTGAACTGAGAATTCTAGAGAAGAGGAGGCTGAGAGGAGACCTCATTGCTCTCTCCAGCTCCCTGAAAGGAGGTTGTGGAGAGGAGGGAGCTGGGCTCTTCTCCCAAGGGACAGGACGAGAGGGAATGACCTCAAGCTCCACCAGGGGAGATTTAGGCTGGAGATTAGGAGGAAGTTTTTCACACAGAGGGTCATTGGGCATTGGAATAGGCTGCCCAGGGAGGGGGTTGATTCCCCTTCCCTGGAGGTGTTTAAGGGACATGTAGATGAGGTGCTGAGGGACATGGGTTAGTGTTTGATAGGAATGGTTGGACTCAATGATCCGATGGGTCTCTTCCAACCTGGTTGTTCTGTGATTCATGCCTGACCCAGACCACCAAATTGTTGCTCTGGTCAAAGCGTAAATCCTGCCTTGCTATGGAGATGGAAGAGAAAAAATCCTCCGCAGGTGCAGGTTGGAGCAGGAGCATATCCACAAGGGAGTGACTTTTCCCACTGTCCTTCTTTTTAATGATTTTTTTTTCTTTTTTTAATTATAATGACCTATAACTAAGGCTGTTAAACCGTGCTGAGGCAGCGTTCCCTCTCGTGTAATGCAGATGTACCTAAGCCAGGAAAAAGGCTCTCTTGTTATCACGAGTGGGACCATCACCTTCTCACTCTGGAGTAAGGAGGTTTGGGAACGCACGAGTGGGACCATCACCTCCTCACTCTGGAGTGAGGAGATCTGGGAACGCACGAGTGGGACCATCACCTCCTCACTCTGGAGTGAGGAGATCTGGGGACGCACGAGTGGGACCATCACCTCCTCACTCTGGAGTGAGGAGTTTTGGGAACACACGAGTGGGACCATCACCTCCTCACTCTGGAGTGAGGAGATCTGGGAATGCACGAGTGGGACCATCACCTCCTCACTCTGGAGTGAGGAGATCTGGGAACACACGAGTGGGACCATCACCTCCTCACTCTGGAGTGAGGAGATCTGGGAACACACGAGTGGGACCATCACCTCCTCACTCTGGAGTGAGGAGTTTTGGGAACACACGAGTGGGACCATCACCTCCTCACTCTGGAGTGAGGAGATCTGGGAATGCACGAGTGGGACCATCACCTCCTCACTCTGGAGTGAGGAGATCTGGGGATGCACGAGTGGGACCATCACCTCCTCACTCTGGAGTAAGGAGTTTTGGGAACACACGAGTGGGACCATCACCTCCTCACTCTGGAGTGAGGAGATCTGGGAACACACGAGTGGGACCATCACCTCCTCACTCTGGAGTGAGGAGTTTTGGGAACGCACGAGTGGGACCATCACCTCCTCACTCTGGAGTGAGGAGATCTGGGAACACATGAGTGGGACCATCACCTCCTCACTCTGGAGTAAGGAGATCTGGGAACACACGAGTGGGACCATCACCTCCTCACTCTGGAGTGAGGAGATCTGGGAACGCACGAGTGGGACCATCACCTCCTCACTCTGGAGTGAGGAGGTTTGGGAACAGAGCTGTGGCCGGGCAGAGCTACCAGTACATGGGGTTGGTTGAAAATCCAAGCTGTCCTTCATTTTGTTTTCAATATTATTGTTTGCAAGGAACTGTGATGTCGATATGTCTTGAAAGTTTGCTCAAATGCCATCAGGTCTGGGGGGTTTTGTTTTGGTTTTGCCTAAGTCCATGCTGTGCGAAGCAATCAATCCACCAAAACTGAAATATGCAATGTAATTTGGTAACGTTTCTACATCCATGCTCTTTTTCCCCATGGAACAAAGGAAGTTCTTGGCTCTTTTTGGTGCTGGGACCCCCTGGCAAGGAGCTGTGCTGCTCAGGCTGAACCTCAGCTCCATGCGTGGGACCTGGGAGATGCGGCTGCAGGTGATGCAGGAGCGGTTCCCGGGAAATCTGCCTGGGGTTTGTCCGAGAGAGGCAACGAACCCCAGCAAGTCCCTAAAAGAGGTTTTCGTTTCCCATAGATGGCACTTTTCTGTTGGGAAAAAAACTTTCCATAGGAAACAAAAATTATCCTGAGTAGTCCTATGAATCCTAACAGCTCCCTCCTCTCTACAACCTCTTTTCGGGTAGTTGGAGAGAGCAATGAGGTCTCCCCTCAGCCTCCTCTTCTCCAGGATAAACACCCCCAGCTCTCTCAGACATTCCTCATCAGGCCTGTTCTCCAACCCCTTCCCCAGCTTCGTTGCTCTTCTCTGGACTCGCTCCAGAGCCTCAACATCCTTAAGCTGGTTCCTTTTTAGCTGTCTTGGAGCTGCTGGGGAGAACCGAGAGATTCTGTTCTATTATTTATTATTTTATTAAGAACTCCAGAGGTGCGGCTTCCTCGCAGAAGTGGGCGGATAAAACGCTGCTTAGAAGTGCCCTTAGATTAATTAATGTAGCTATAACAACTTTATTACAGAAACAGCGAGTGAAAGGCTGGTGTGTACCATAGCTTATCATGGAACACTTAAGCTACAGCTGTAATTGTTTATGGGAACATCAATCTTCCCTCCAGGTTTGGACTGGGTTCAATCCTGCAGCTGGTTTGCAATCCAGAACCTTTTCCCTCCTTGTATTTTTCTTTTTATTTTCACTCCTACTATTCCCTAACCTGGAGAAGACCGATAAAAGCTAAACAGGGCTTCCCTCCTGCCATGTGCAATTAGGGACCTAAACAGGCTGGAGCGCTGGGCAGTGTCCAATGGGATGAGGTTTAACACGGCCAAATGGCAGGTCCTGCACTTGGGGCACAACAACCCTGAGCAGAGCTCCAGACTGGGAGAAGTCTGTCTAGAAAGCTGCCAGGAGGAGAGGGACCTGGGGGTGTTGGTCGACAGCGACTGACCATGAGGCAGCAGTGTGCCCAGGTGGCCAAGAAGGCCAGTGGTATCCTGGCTTGGATCAGAAATGGTGTGACCAGCAGGGCCAGGGAGGTGCTTCTCCCTCTGGACTCAGCACTGGTGAGACTGCTCCTTGAATCCTGTGTTCAGTTGTGGGCCCCTCAGCACAAGAAGGATGTTGAGGCTCTGGAGCAAGTCCAGAGAAGAGCAACAAAGCTGGTGAAGGGGCTGGAGAACAGACCCTTTGAGGAGTGTCTGAGAGAGCTGGGGGTGTTTATCCTGGAGAAGAGGAGGCTGAGGGGAGACCTCATTGCTCTCTCCAACGCCCTGAAAGGAGGTTGTGGAGAGGAGGGAGCTGGGCTCTTCTCCCAAGGGACAGGGGACAGGACGAGAGGGAATGGCCTCAAGCTCCACCAGGGGAGATTTAGACTAGAGATTAGGAGGAAGTTTTTCCCAGAAAGGGTCATTGGGCATTGGAATAGGCTGCCCAGGGAGGTGGTTGATTCACTTTCCCTGGAGGTGTTTAAGGGACAGGTAGATGAGGTCCTGAGGGACATGGGTTAGTGTTTGATAGGAATGGTTGGACTCAATGATCCGATGCGTCTCTTTCAACCTGGTTGTTCTATGATTATATGATTCTAAAACATGCTCTTAAAGGGACATGGTTGGACTCGATGATCCGGTGGGTCTCTTCCAACCTGGTGATTCTATGATTCTATGAATGATTCTATGATTTGCAGGAAAAGTCACTGCGATTCAGTTTGAGGTTGGAGCAGATGAACTGGAGAAGGTGAAGACATGTTAAATACACTGTGGGGTTGTAGGCACCAGGCCAAGGAAAACAGTCATGGTGCACGGTGGATACATCCACTCGGTGGTTAGGGAGCTCTTACCATACTGGATCGAAACTTCAGCTTCCAGTGCTGAAAAGGGCTCTAGGAAAGCTGGGGAGGGATGTTTTCCAAGGGTTTAGAGTGATGGGACAAGGAGAAATGGCTTTAAACTGGAAGGGGGAAGGTTTAGATTAGACACTAGGAAGAAATTCTTCACGATGAGGGTGGGGAAGCACTGGAACAGGTTGCCCAGAGCAGGGGTGGACTCTCCATCCCTAGAGAGGTTCAAAAAATGTGCAGACTTGGGCCATGGTTTAACAGTCACGTTGGGGCTGGACTGGATGAGCTTAAAGGTCTTTTCCAACCTTAGTAATTGCATGGCCCTATGGTTTGAGGCTGGTGGCACAGGACAGGGCACGTCTCATGTCAAGCGCTGCACAGGCAGCGAAGAAAAAGTGTTATTTAACTTTTCCTACATCTAGCGCTTTTTTCCCCTGTAATGATATTTCTTCATTGCCTCCATTCATTTTCATAAAAACAATCCTGAAGGACAGTCTTGGGAAGGGAGGGGGGAGGCTGGGCTGTGCGGCCACAGCATTCCTGGTGCTGCAGCTCCATCTAGCAACGGGCACCGGGGACACCGGGGGGGACACAGGCTCCTCAAGGGGCTGGTCCTGGTGCACGTAGAGGACATGGAGATGGGTGGAAGGATAGGGGTTCCATAGGAATCCTGTCCAGGTACACCTGGGGGACATGGAGATGGGTGGAAAGATGGGGGTTCCATAGGGGTCCAGTCCAGGTACACCTGGGGGACATGGAGATGGATGAAAGGATGGGGGTTCCATAGGGGTCCAGTCCAGGTACAAGTAGGGGACATGGAGATGGGTGGAAGGATGGAGGTTCCATAGGGATCCGATCCAGGAACACGTAGGGTCATGGAGATGGGTGGAAGGATAGGGGTTCCACAGGGATCCTGTCCAGGTACACCTGGGGGACATGGAGATAGGTGGAAGGATGGGAGTTCCATAGGGATCCAGTCCAGGAACACCTAGGGGACATGGAGACAGGTGGAAGGATGGGGGTTCCATAGGGATCCAGTCCAGGAACACGAAGGGGACATGGAGATGTGTGGAAGGATGGGAGTTCCACAGGGATCCGGTCCAGGTACATCTAAGGGACATGGAGAAAGTTAGAAGGATGGAGGTTCCATAGGGATCCAGTCCAGGTACACGTAGGTGACATGGAGATGGGTGGAAGGATGGAGGTTCCATAGGGATCTGGTCCAGGTACACGCAGGGGACATGGAAATGGGTGGAAGAATGGAGGTTCCATAGGGATCTGGTCCAGGTACACGTAGCTGACATGGAGATGAGTGGAAGGATGGAGGTTCCATAGGGATATGGTCCAGGTACACGCAGGGGACATGGAGATGGGTGGAAGGATGGGGGTTCCATAGGGGTCCGATCCAGGCTTGGCACTTGGACACCTGAGTGGGCATGGACACGGGCAGGGGCTCCTTGGCTTCGCGTGGGTCTTGCCCCGATCATCTGGGGATTGTGAACATGGGGGTGTGGGTGGGACGTGGACACAGGTCCCGGTGCATCCCTGCCACCAGGTGCCCTACCCCTCCTTGCAGCCCCGTGAGCTCATCTCCCGCTTCTTGCTGTAATTAGTCCATCTCTCCCTTTTTTCATAGAATCACAGAATCACCAGGTTGGAAGAGACCCACCGGATCATCGAGTCCAACCATTCCCACCAATCACCAACCCATGTCCCTCAGCACCTCGTCCACCCACACCTTAAACACCTCCAGGGAAGGGGAATCAACCTCCTCCCTGGGCGGCCTGTTCCAATGCCCAATCACCCTTTCTGGGAAAAACTTTTTCCTAATGTCCAGCCTAAATCTTCTCCCTTTTTTAATTTCTGGTGACTTTCTGGTGCACCAAGCTGGGATAGAGCTGTGCTGCATCCTGGGTTCGGGGAGGCACAGCAATGAGATGCTTGGGCGCTTTTTACCCACTTAATTTTACAGATTTTTAGAGTTTCTTCCGGGCTGCAAAGAGAGAAATGAATATGGTTGGACTCAACGATCCGATGGGTCTCTTCCGACCTGGTTGTTCTATGATTCTGTGAAATGAAAAGAGCTTCGTCACACACATCAGGGAGGCACAGACTGTTACCTGTATCGCTCTTGTACCAGTGCAATTAGCATGTTTAGCTGATCTCTGCTCCTTATAAATCCACATATGTCTCATGCAAAGCTCCATCAGGTGCTATCCCAGTAGGAGGACAGTTCAATGGTTGGACTAGAAGATCCGATGGGTCCCTTCCAGCCTGGTTGTTCTATGATTCTATGATTCAATCCTGGTCGGTTGATGCTGGTGTTTTCCACTGCTCCCTGCATCTTGCTCCAAAGCTTTTTTTTTTTTTTTTTTTTTTTTTTTTGCTCATTGGAATAAACACGTAAACAATCTGCTCTCCAAGGCGCTGGGAAACTTTCTATACGTTAAATAACGTAATTCAGGTTAAATATCAGTTCATTATCTGTCGCTCGGTAATATCTCTATCACTGGCAACTGATGGGGGCTGATTATGATGAGTCGCAGCTCACTCGTATTAATTGCAGTTGATTAACGTAGTTTGATAGTACAGATACCCTTTTGCCTCTGCAAGATTTTGCTGGTTTTCAGCTCTCGGAAGGCAAGGAACACGGAGAAATATCTCCCTCTAGTGCTAATGCCTGGATTTCTTTGTGGAATCAAACATTCTGTCTTGGAGAGCAGGTGGATTTTTTTTATTAAGTCAGTTTGGGTTTGGTGCCATCGTCTCCGGCTTGAATCTTACGGCTCGGTCTGAAAGGGCCAATGCTGCTCTGAAGTAAAATATCGTGTCTGTAAAAGGCCAAGGGCAATGAAGGAAATAGAGAGGCACAAAGAGTGGCTGAGATAAGATTAACGGTGCACGTCAAGGTATGAGAAATGTAGGATGCCCGAGCAAGTCTGTAGGGAGAAAATTGGTGTTCTGCTTCAGGTGAGCCGAGTTACAACTTAAAGTTTTCCTAAACTGGTGACTTGAGTCATAGAATCATAGAATCACCAGGTTGGAAGAGACCCATCGGATCATCGAGTCCAACAATTCCTATCAAACACTAAAGCATGTCCTCAAACACTAAAGCATGTCCAGACCTTTGTCACAAACTTGAGGAGCTGGAAGGGAGGGAACACAGTTCTTGCCACAGAAGTTAACCAGCAGGAAACTGGTGGGACTGGTGCTGGGCAACTGCCGGCTCCTCGACCCACGGAAACCATCCAGGGGCTGAAACCCTGGGGAAACCATCCAGGGGCCTCAAGCTCCGCCAGGGGAGATTTAGGCTGGAGATTAGGAGGAAGTTTTTCACGGAAAGGGTCATTGGGCAGTGTCAGAGGCTGCCCAGGGAGGTGGTTGATTCCCTTTCCCTGGAGAGGTTTAAGGCGCAGGTGGATGAGGTCTTGAGGGACTTGGTTTAGTGTTTGATAGGGATGGTTGGACTCGGTGATCTGGTGGGTCTCTTCCAACCTGGTGATTCTATGATTCTATGAGTGTTGATTGATAAACATGAGCCAGCAGAGGCCCAGAAGGACAAAAATTTGAACGGCATCTTGGTCTGTATCAGGAATAGTGTGGCCAGCAGGACCAGGTTGGTGATTGTGTCCCTGTGCTCGGCACTGGTGAGGCCACACCTCAAATCCTGGGTTCAGGATTCCGAGTCCCTCGCTACAAGAAGGACATTGAGATGCTGGAGTGCATCTGGAGAAGGTTTTAGGGAGGTTTTAGAGCACAAGCCTTATAAGAGGCGGCAGAGGGACCTGGGGCTGTTTAGTCTGGAGAAAAGGAGGCTGAGGGGAGACCTCACTGCCCTCTGAAGCTCCCAGAAAGGAGGTTGTAGCGAGGTGGGGATTGTTCTCTTCTCCCTGCCAGTGGCTGGACAAGGGGATATGGTCTCAAGATGCTCCAGGGGAGACTTAGGTTGAATAGCAGGTGGAATTTCTTTATTGAAAGTGTTCTTAGGCACTGGCAGAGGCTGCCCAGGGAGGTGGGTGAGTCCTAAAGGGTTTAAGAGATGAGCAGATGTCATATTTGGGGACATGGTCTGGCGATCAGCTTCGCAGAGCTGGATCAGTGGTTGGACTTGATGATCAAGCAATGAAGCTGGTGAAGGGGCTGGAGAACAGGCCTTATGAGGAACAGCTGAGAGAGCTGGGGGTGTTTAGCCTAGAGAAGAGGAGGCTGAGGGGAGACCTCATTACTCTCTACAACTACCTGAAAGGAGGTTGTGGAGAGGAGGGAGCTGGGCTCTTCTCCCAAGGGACAGGGGACAGGACAAGAGGGAATGGCCTCAAGCTCCACCAGGGGAGATTTAGGCTAGAGATTAGGAGGAAGTTTTTCCCAGAAAGGGTCATTGGGCATTGGAACAGGCTGCCCAGGGAGGTGGTTGATTCCCCTTCCCTGGAGGTGTTTAAGGTGCAGGTGGACGAGATGCTGAGGGACATGGGTTAGTGTTTGATAGGAATAGTTGGACGCGATGATCCGATGGGTCTCTTCCAACCTGGTTGTTCTATGTTGTAGGTGGCTCTGGAGAGACTGTTTCCTGCCGTTAATTCCCAAAGTTTCTCCTCACTCCGTATGAAAACCCTGGCGATGGCAACACTCTAAGTGAAGTGTCTCAAACGTGCATTTAATTTGGATTTAATAACACCATTTTTCCTCATGGAAACTCAGTCAATTATTGAAAGCATTTCTTGAGGTTTAGCAATTATTTAAGAGGTGCATTTACCGTAAAGCAATTAACTCTAATGGCATCTTCGTGGAAATGGTATATTTAAAACAAATTTAAATATTTGTTCGCGGGAGAAAATATTTTTCGCTCCGTAATTTGATGATCTCCCTGTTCATTGTCACTAAAAGTTTTTGGTAGCGTTTAGCAACTTTATGGGGAATTTTCAAGGGCCTTGGGGAAAAGGCTCATGGGGATATGATAACAATAAGTGCTTTTAATGGTGATATAATGGATAGAATTAGGCAAGATATATAGAATATATGTAAAATATATATATAGATATAGAATATATAGAATAGTATATAATATATAATATATATAATATAATATATAATTATATAATCTATAATATATAATATAATTTATATTATATAATTATATAATATATTATATGTTATATATATTATATTATATATAAAATGTATAATATTTAATATATAGAATATATATAGAATTAGGGCAAAAAAATGCGTCTGGCATTAAACTGTAACTCTCCGTCTCTCGCTGTTTTCTAAATGTATTTTTTCATCAAAATCAAAACTCAAAATCAACTCAAGTTGATCAAAATCAAAACTCAAAATCAACTCAAGTTGATCAAAATCAAAACTCAAAATCGACTCAAGTTGATCAAAATCAAAACTCAAAATCAACTCAAGTTGATCAAAATCAAAACTCAAAATCGACTCAAGTTGATCAAAATCAAAACTCAAAATTGACTCAAGTTGATCAAAATCAAAACTCAAAATCGACTCAAGTTGATCAAAGTCAAAACTCAAAATCAACTCAAGTTTATCAAAGTCAAAACTCAAAATCGACTCAAGTTGATCAAAATCAACTAAATGAGTAAAGATGGAGAAAAGGCAGGAGGGAAACCCAGAAAAAAACTCAATTTCTTTCATCCAGAAGAGGAACAGAGCTGGGGAAGGGCCTGGAGAACAAGGATTGTGAGGAGCGGCTGAGGGACCTGGGGGTGTTCAGCCTGGAGAAGAGGAGGCTGAGACCTCATCGCACTCTGCAGCTCCTGAAAGAGGTTGTGGTGAGGTGGATGATGGTCTCTTCTCCCAAGGGACAGGGGATAGGATGAGGGAATGGCCTCAAGCTCCACCAGGGGAGATTTAGGCTAGAGATTAGGAGGAAGATTTTCATGGAAAGGCTCATTGGGCATTGGAATAGGCTGCCCAGGGAGGGCGTTGATTCACCTTCCCTGATAGTTGGACTGGATGAGCTCAGAGGTCTTTTCCAACCTCAGTGATTCAATGATTCTATGCACTTTCCATCAAGGCACTGAAATTTGCATATTATTTTTTTAATAATAATAATAATGAATAGGCAGAGGTGATGTGCAGACAGAGCAGTTTGTGAGAACCCAGTGTGCCCTGAGCAGGAGGGGTCACGGAGGGGGCGGGGGGAGGCTGGCTGGGCTAAAGCAAGCATGAAACGACCTATTAGGGAGATTAAAATAAACCCACTTCAGCACAATGGGTGCAGTTCCATCATTAGGTTTATTGGGCTTTACCATTTCTTATTAACGCCGAGATTTCTCATTACTGCCTGCAGACCTCAATTAATTTCCCTCCTTCATCCTTTTCTTTCCTGGCAAGCTCTTTCGGCCTCTTCTGCTAATTTGGAACAAAGGAACTTCTCCCTGACAGGATTAAAACAGATGGCTCCGAAATCATAGAATCATAGAACCACCAGGTTGGAAGAGACCCACTGGATCATCGAGTCCAACCATTCCTATCAAACACTAAACCATGTCCCTCAAGACCTCATCCACCCGTCCCTTAAACACCTCCAGGGAAGGGGAATCAACCCCCTCCCTGGGCAGCCTATTCCAATGCCCAATGATTCTTTCTGTGAAAAACTTCCTCCTAATCTCTAGTCTAAATCTCCCCTGGTGGAGCTTGAGGCCATTCCCTCTCGTTCTGTCCCCTGTCCCTTGGGAGAAGAGCCCAGCTCCCTCCTCTCCACAACCTCCTTTCAGGGAGTTGCAGAGAGCAATGAGGTGTCTCCCCTCAGCCTCCTCTTCTCCAGGAGAAACACCCCCAGCTCTCTCAGACGCTCCTCTTCTTCTCCAGCCCCTTCACCAGCTTCGTTGCTGTTCTCTGGACTCGCTCCAGAGCCTCAACATCCTTCTTGTGCTGAGGGGCCCACAACTCAACACAGGATTCGAGGAGCAGTCTCATCAGTGCCGAGTACAGAGGGAGAATCACCTCCCTGGCCCTGCTGGTCACACCAGTTCTGATCCAAGCCAAGATGCCATTGGCCTTCTTGGCCACCTGGGCACACTGCTGGCTCATGTTCAGTTGGCTGTCGACCAACACCCCCAGGTCCCTCTCCTCCTGGCACATTTCCAGCCAGACTTCTCCCAGTCTGTAGCTCTGCTCAGGGCTGTTGTGCCCCAATTGCAGGATCCACCATTTGGCCGTGTTAAACCTCATCCCATTGGACTCAGCCCATGGATCCAGCCTGTTCAGATCCCTTTGCAGAGCCTCCCGACCCTCAACATGCTCAGTCAGGACAAGGACCCTGAACTCCTTTAGAGGGATGTTGGAGCATCTCTATCCTTTCTGTCCACTGGTGCTGAGACACCCTCAGGTCCCTGCTGACCTCAGCCACCTACAAGGGTCACACACAGGCAGGTGCTGCTCCCACCATCCCTCTGCCTGAGGCCAGGGGACCTGCCCAGGGACCCTGTGGATGGGGCAGGGTGTTCCCCCTCGGCCACCCACTAGGGGGAGCTCTAATCCCAACCATAAACCCTGAGCCTGGGAAGGGATTTGTTATTATCAGCACTTTCTCTGTAAATCTTCCATATATTACAATTTCTATTTTAGTCTTCAGAGGTCTCTCCAAATTGTATATTTGTAAACCAATTTTTTTTTTCATGAAATTGGGCATTGGAACAGGCTGCCCAGGGAGGTGGTTGATTCCCCTTCCCTGGAGGGGTTTAAGGGACAGGTAGATGAGGTGCTGAGGGACGTGGTTTAGTGTTTGGTAGGAATGGTTGGACTCGATGATCCGATGGGTCTCTTCCAACCTGGTTTTCTATGATTCTATGATTCTCTGCTCCATCCAGCAGCTGGATGCTTCGTCCCTCTGCCAGGATCGATCATAGGAAGGGGAAACTGGTCATCCTGAAGTCTGACAGTCAGACCCCTGATGAACGTCAACAAACCTGACCTAACTTTCCTAAAAACATCATTTTTTAAATTAAGTGCTGCATCCAAGCAACCTTCAGAAAGGCTCCAGTAGATGCAGCCCATGTGTTTGTCACCAGGATGTTGTGATGTCTTTATGATGTCAGCCCTTATGAGGAGTGGCTGAGAGAGCTGTGGGGGTTTATCCTGGAGAAGAGGAGGCTGAGAGGAGACCTCATTGCTCTCTACAACTCCCTGAAAGGAGGTTGTGGAGAGGAGGGATCTGGGCTCTTCTCCCAAGGGACAGGGGACAGGACGAGAGGGAATGGCCTCAAGCTCCACCAGGGGAGTTTCAGGCTGGACATTAGGAAAGGGTCATTGGGCATTGGAACAGGCTGCCCAGGGAGGTGGTTGATTCCCCTTCCCTGGAGGTGTTTAAGGGACGGTTGGACGAGGTGCTGAGGGACATGGGTTAGTGTTTGATAGGAATGGTTGGACTCAGTGATCCGGTGGGTCCTTTCCAACCTGGTGATTCTCTGATTCTATGATGTGCCTGCAGCTCGTGTTCACTGAGCAGCAGGATATGAGGGCTTTGAATCGACTTTCCCATCACCTTTGTAAAGCTTCAGTGTTGGTGCTTCTACTGGATTGTAAAACAGTTGTTGTGTTGCTGCCTTGAAAGGCTGGGAGATGCTCAGGTGGGTGGCAGCACAGGCCAGGACATCTGGTGGGCACCGACACCAGCACAGAGATGTCTTTCCTGCCAAAGAGCTCACCAAAGCTGGGAATGGAGAGAACCAAACCCTCATATCCTGCAAATTCCTTTGGATCTTAGGAAGAGATATTTTCCTGTGAGGTGCGGCCCAGACTGCCCAGAGCAGGGGTGGCTGCCCCATCCCTGGAGGGATTCAAGGGCAGGTTGGATGGGGCTTGGAGCCCCTGAGCCAGTGAGAGGTGTCCCTGCCCATGGTAGGGATGGCACTGGATGGGCTGTGAGGTCCCTTCCAACCCACATCATCTCTGTGATTCTCACTTGACATCAACCAGAACCCCCAGATCTCATCTCTGGAGGCTTCCAGGTCAGGCTGGATGGGGCTTGGAGCCCCTCATCCAGTGGGAGGTGTCCCTGTCCATGGCAGAGGTGGCACTGGATGGTCTTGGAGGTCCCTCTCAACTCAAGCCATTCTGTGGAAGAGCAAGGTCATCCTTTCCTGAGGGATATGGTTTAGTGTTGATAGGAGTGGTTGGGCTCGATGATCAGATGGGTCTCTTCCAACCTGGTTGTTCTATGATTCAATGATTCCTTCGCAGCAGCAAGGAGAGGAGCAAAACTGACACTACCAGCGAGGATGCTGCAGCCTCTTAGCTCACCTGAAACGGAAAACCCAATCGCATCCCTGGTTGTCTCCATCTGGTATTTAAATAATTAGCAGGCAAATCTGTGCCTCGTTGGTTGAGAGACAGATTAAGGGGATGATATTGCTGTTAGCACAGAGCCCTGGGCTTGCTTGCCAGCACCTTCGCTTGTGCCCAAGCTGAGGATTAACCTGTAATACCACATCCAGGCTCCCGGGGTGAGCATTTAGGGATTTGCTCTGAATGTGAGCAATTTCATCAGGCTGGAAAATTACAGAACTTAATGTGTTTAGGAGAGGGTTTAGAAAATGCCTGGAAGAGATAACTACATGAGGTGCGTAAGTACTCTGTACTCAGGACTGGTGAGGCCGCTCCTCGAATCCTGTGTTCAGTTGTGGGCCCCTCAACCAGGGTCATTGGGCATTGGAACAGGCTGCCCAGGGAGGGGGTTGATTCACCTTCCCTGGAGGGGTTTAAGGCACAGGTAGATGAGGTCCTGAGGGACGTGGTTTAGTGTTTGATAGGAATGGTTGGACTCAATGATCCAATGGGTCTCTTCCAACCTGGTTGTTCTATGATTCTATGACTTCCAGCCGCTCACGAAGCTGAAACGACTGCAGGAATCTGTGCACCCATCTTCATGTGAAGGTGAATCAGGAACACGTGCTCTACCTGTAGCCCTGGGTCCAGTTCTAGAGTCCTCAGCACAGGGAGGACATGAAGCTGTTGGAGCGAGTCCGTGGGAGGAAACAGAGATGATCTGAGGGATGGAGAACCTCTACTCTGAGGACAGGCTGAGAGAGTTGGGGTTGTCCAGTCTGGAGAGGAGAAGGAGACCTTAGAGCAGCTTCCAGTGCTGAAAGGGGCTCCAGGAAAGCTGGGGAGGGGCTCTGGATCTGGGAATTCAGGGAGAGGATGACAGGGAGTGGTTTTGAGCTGAAAGAAGGAGATTGAGATGAGATCTTAGGCGGAAATGTTTTGCTGTGAGGGTGAGGAGGCCCTGGCCCAGGCTGCCCAGAGCAGGGGTGGCTGCCCCATCCCTGGAGGGGTTCAAGGGCAGGTTGGATGGGGCTTGGAGCCCATGATCCAGTGAGAGGTGTCCCTACCCATGGTAGGGGTGGCACTGGATGGACTTTGAGGTCCCTTCCAGCCTGATCCCTTCCATGGTTCTACGATATAACATTTCAGCAGCCCTGCTCTGAAGTCCTCCTGCCTGGCTTCAGTCTCTTGGCAGCCCAGGGCTGCCTGCTCCTTGGTTTGTGTGTGGTTATTTTGACAGATAGATGAGAAAGGAAAGGGTCATGAGACTCGATGATCCGATGGGTCTCTTCCAACCTGGTGAGTCTATGGTTCTATGAAAGGAGATCAAGGGTCCAGAATAAACCGGAGCAGATTAAGAAATGTTATCTGCGTGACCCCTTGTACTTGTAGGGCTTGGCACTGCATTTCTGCTCTCACGCTGCCCTGTCAGCCGGGATTTGCTGTTCAGAGATAAGGAGCCAGGGACGACATCCTTCCATCAGCACTTGGCCACTGTCGGGTGATCTCTCATGGGCTTTCGAATCATAGAATCATAGAACAACCAGGTTGGAAGAGACCCATTGGATCATCTAGTCCAACCATAAGAAAATGGCCTGTTCCGTGTGGGAACCCCATGGTTTGGGCAGCCCCTTCCCAAGGGTCTGGTGAAGGAGCAGGCAAGGATCATAGAATCACAGAATCATAGAACCACCAGGTTGGAAGAGACCCACCGGATCATCGAGCCCAACCATTCCCACCACCAATCTCTAAGTTGCACTCAAACACATCCCTCACCCCAGGTAATGCCCTTGTTTTAGGGTTAAATTTTAATTTTTGCATTTTAGATTTACATTTTTCAATTCAGAACTGGTTGTTCTCTTCGCTCTGGAGTGCTTCGTCATCAGTCAGCAAAAAGGAACCTCAGTGCAGCAAGTGCAGCTGAGCCTGTGTCCCTGTCCCTGGAGCAGCTTCTGTCTGGGTCACAGGGAGAGCAGGGGGGGGCGAAACCCGTCGTGGACAAGGAATTTTCAATTGGAAGTACCTTGTGGTTTGGCTCTGGAGTACTTGAATTGTCTCAGGTTACTGGAATCACAGAATCATGGAATGGTTTGGGTTGGAAGGGACCTCAAAGTCCATCCAGTGCCATCCCTGCCATGGGCAGAGACACCTCCCACTGGATCATGGGCTCCAAGCCCCATCCAACCTGCCCTTGAACCCCTCCAGGGATGGGGCAGCCACCCCTGCTCTGGGCAGCCTGGGCCAGGGTCGCTCCATCCTCTCAACAAAACATTTTTCCCCAAGGTTTCATCTCGATCTCCCCTTTTTCAGCTCAAAACCATTCCCTGTCATCCTCTCCCTGAATTCTCAGATCAAGAGCCCCTCCTCAGCTTTCCTGGAGCCCCTTTCAATATTGGAAAGTTTCTCTAAGGTCTCCCCACAGCCTTCTTTTCTCTAGGCTGGACAACCCCCACTCTCTGAGCTGTTAGAGATGGATTCTCGTTCCATTAATTTTGTTGGGAACTGCGCCAGGCTCCGCGGGAGCCGGAGCTGCCCTTTCGCATCTTCTGCATTTTTCTGGTTACGCACTTCTAACTCAGCCCTTATCGAAACTGCTCAAGAGCAACACTTAAAATTATTTGCAGGGCATCACATGCTTCCTTAGGGGCTATTTTTGTCACCGTTATCCATGTCCAAGCAGTTTTCTGCTCAGTGCATGGTCTGTGGCCAGGGTGGCAGCAGATGTGTGGCAGCAGATGTGTGGCAGGTGGCCCCGAGGCCACTGCAGGCCCAGCCAGGGACAGGGGGCATGGCAGTGGTTCTGAGGGACTGGGGAATTCAGCGTGAAGCCCAGGATGCTCCTCTCCAGTGCCCTGGCAGAGCGGTGCCAGCAGGAGGTGACCAGCCAGCCCTCAGAGCAGGGCAAGGAAAGGAGTTTCTGCGTCTTGGCAGCCAAAGCACCTTCCCTGGAGGGGTTTAAGGGATGGGTGGACGTGGTGCTGAGGGACATGCACTTGGGGCACAACAACCCTATGCAGAGCTACAGACTGGGAGAAGTCTGTCTAGAAAACTGCCAGGAGGAGAGGGACCTGGGGGTGTTGGTTGACAGTGACTGACCATGAGGCAGCAGTGTGTCCAGGTGGCCAAGAAGGCCAATGGCATCTTGGCTTGGATCAGAAATGGTGTGACCAGCAGGGCCAGGGAGGTTCTCCTCTCTCTGGACTCAGCACTGGTGAGGCCGCTCTTTGAATCCTGTGTTCAATTCTGGACCCTTCAGCACAAGAAGGATGTTGAGGCTCTGGAGTGAGTCCAGAGAAGAGCAACAAAGCTGATGAAGGGTCTGGAGAACAGGCCCTATGAGGAGCATCTGAGAGAGCTGGGGGTGTTTATCCTGGAGAAGAGGAGGCTGAGAGGAGACCTCATTGCTCTCTGCAGCTCCCTGAGAGGAGGTTGTGGAGAGGAGGGAGCTGGGCTGTTCTGCCAAGGGACAGGGGACAGGACAAGAGGGAATGGCCTCAAGCTCCACCAGGGGAGATTTAGGCTGGAGATTAGGAGGAAGTTTTTCATGGAAAGGGTCATTGGGCATTGGAATAGGCTGCCCAGGGAGGTGGTTGATTCCCCTTCCCTGGAGGTGTTTAAGGTGTGGGTGGACAAGGTGCTGAGGGACATGGGTTAGTGTTTGATGGGAATGGTTGGACTCGATGATCCGATGGGTCTCTTCCAACCTGGTTGTTCTATGATTCTATAATTCGATGACATGGGTTAGCGTTTGGTGGGAATGGTTGGACTCGATGATCCAGTGGGTCTCTTCCAGTCTGGTTGTTATTGTACGATTCTATGAATTATTCCACCCAGGAGTGGTGTTCAAGTCCTGTTTGAATAACCACGTGAAGGCAGTGAACCTCTGTCGCGGTTTCACTTCTCCTAATTCTTTGTGACCTTCCAAGCGGCTTTTGCAAAGCAGTTTTAGGGTCGACAGCATCTCTGCCATCTCTTTCCTCAAGAGCATCCTCCTCAGGGAGCTCTCAGCCTGGCAGAGGAGCTGCTTCTGCTCCTGGACACTCTCCAAGGACCCCTTAGGTCATGGTGCTGGGGGGAGAGCACAGTCCTCCTCGCCCCACTGCACAGACCACCCCTGAAATACCCTTAACCAGCTCGTCTCGTCTCCTCTCAGAGGTTATATTAAGGTTAATCTGTTTGTTGAAACTAATTCAAGTAAAGTGTTGATCTGAAGAAAGAGAAAAAAAAAGGAGTCCTCAGCACAGGAAGGACATGGATCTGTTGGAATGGGTCCAGAGGAGACCATGGAGGTGATCCAAGGGCTGAAGCACCTGCAGTACAAGCAGGTGATTCCAAGCCCCATCCAGCCTGGCCTGGAACCCCTCCAGGGATGGGATCTGGGAGTTCTGGTTGATGTCAAGTGAGAATCACAGAGATGATGTGGGTTGGAAGGGACCTCCAAGCCCATCCAGTGCCACCCCTGCCTTGGGCAGGGACACCTCCCACTGGCTCAGGGGCTCCAAGCCCCATCCAACCTGCCCTTGAACCCCTCCAGGGATGGGGCAGCCACCCCTGCTCTGGGCAGCCTGGGCCAGGGTCTCTCTACCCTCACAGGAATGTTTTTCTGTGTAAGATCTCCTCTCAATCTCTTCTCTTTCGGCTGAAAACCATTCACCTTTCTCCTGTCCCTGCCCTCCCTGATCCAGAGCCCCCTCCCCAGCTTTTCTGGAGCCCCTTTCAGCGCTAGATGCTGCTCTAAGGTCTCCTTGGCACCTCCTCTTCTCCAGACCGAACAACCCCAACTCTCCCAGCCTGTCCTTGCACGGGAGGTGCTCCGGCCCTCGGATCATCTCCACGTCCTCCTCTGGACTCGCTCCAACAGATTTTGCAGTGTTGTAGTTTCCCCAATATAGCTTTTCTATAGTGAGGAACACTGATGAATTTCATCTGACTGCGATTAAAATAACATTTCAGCTGTGCTATGTATAGACCTTCATTTAGGGTTGGACTCGATGAGCCGATGAGTCTCTTCCAACCTGGTGATTCTGTGATTCTATGATTTCCAGTTACTCACTGGAGCCGTGGTGGAAGGACGCTGGGGCTTCCGACCCTGTGAACAAAGTCCCCGATGGTCCCTGTGCCAATGTCTTCATTGAAAGCACCTCCTGGCAGAGGACTTGGCTCTGTGACACCGTGTCCTTGGGGTGACCAAGGTGTTGGGAGAGGCTCTGAATAGGCTTTGGAGCTGTTGGGCACTGGAACAGGCTCTCCAGGGAGGGGCGGGGGTTAAGTCACCTTCCCTGGAGGGGTTTAAGGTGTGGGTGGACAAGGTGCTGAGGGACATGGGTGATGGGAATGGTTGGACTCGATGATCCCGTGGGTCTCTTCCAACCTGGTTGTTCTATGATTCTATGCGGTGCTGAGGGACATGGTTTAGTGTTTGATGGGAATGGTTGGACTCGATGATCCGGTGGGTCTCTTCCAACCTGGTTGTTCTGTGATTCTTCCTGGTGGGATGGAGCACAGGAGCTCCTGTTGCTTTAACCAGTAAGTTTTCTGGGAAGGACAAAAGGGGCAGCAAGCCCTTCATCTATATTTATGGTGCCACAAACGCGTGGCAGATGGCACTGCTTTTGTGTCTTCGCACTCGCAGTGATGTTTAATTACAGGCCTATAAATAGATGGGTTTATGATTTACGGTCAGCTGCTCTTTCATCGTGGTGGGAAAATAAGTAACAGCAGGAACGGCAAGAGAGCAGCTTGATTTTTCCCCTTCCCTTCAGGAAAGGGTCCTTGTAATCGGGATATGGATTCTGCTTGATTCCTGCTGTGCTTTGCTCTGAGGATTCGGAAAAGAGGATGATCCTCCTGTACGAGGACAGACTGGGAGAGTTGGGGTTGTTCAGCTTGGAGAAGAGAAGGCTGTGGGGAGACCTTAGAGCAGCTTCCAGCGCTGAAAGGGGCTCCATGAAAGCTGGGGAGGGGATCAGGATCAGGGAGGGCAGGGAGAGGATGAGGAGAATGGTTTTGAGCTGCAAGAGGGGAGATTGAGATGAAATCTTGGGGAAAAATGTTTTGCTGAGAGGATGGAGAGACCCTGGCCCAGGCTGCCCGGAGCAGGGGTGGCTGCCCCATCCCTGGAGGGGTTCAAGGGCAGGTTGGATGGGGCTTGGAGCCCCTGAGCCAGTGGGAGGTGTCCCTGCCCAGGGCAGGGGTGGCACTGGATGGACTCTGGGGTCCCTTCCAACCCAAACTATTCTGTGGTCCTACAATTCTAATTACAGTGGGAGGTTTCTGCGCTAAGCAGAGTGGTTATGACACAGCCAGATTCTGGAGCTGATGAGATAATAATTGGGTCCATGCACGCTTGGATCTTACCTGAACATAATCCATGTGGCAAAACAAGAACCCTGTATATGTCTGATGTTCCATTTGTAAATCATAGAATCACCAGGTTGGAAGAGACCCACCGGATCATCAAGTCCAACCATTCCCATCAGTCACTAACCCATGTCCCTCAGCACCTTGTCCACCTTTCCCTTAAACCCCTCCAGGGAAGGTGACTCAACCCCCTCCCTGGGCAGCCTATTCCAATGCCCAATGACCCTTTCCGTGGAAAAAATTTTTCCATCGAAGGCTTTCCTGCTGTGTTTTGAACTTGTGAAAAAAGCAAATACACTCCTTACCTCCCAACCCTGTTAAGTCTCATTCAAAAGAAACCAAGAGCAACAGCTTGGGTTTTGTGAGGGAAAACTGCAGCCTCCTCACTCGAATTTGATTTTGAAGGGAAATCATAATTGAAAGCTTCCACATGCTCGCAGCCATGCGGAAAATATGGTTTTTTTTTTTCTCAGAGAAAAAAAAAAACAAAAAACCTTGGGATGGGGGAGAGCAAGAGTGTGGGAGCAGATTTCCAGGCTTAGGAGCTGGCAGAGGGCAATCAGCCCCAGAACATCTCGTGCTTGGCTTTTACTCCTCCTGCTCTGCCGCGCGGAGCTCAAATCATTGTAATTAGGGGGAAGAACAGTCAAAGCAGCTTCTTGATCAGAGACGCCTCAGCTTTGTCACAAATAATCCTGGTGCTTCAGGGGGAGGTTGATCCCAGGAGCCAAAGGGATGTTGGGGACTGAGGGAGGAGGTGCTGGGACTCGTGTTCTGCCAGTGTGATCATAGAGGTGAAAGGAGTATTCTAGGGAGAAAATGAGCTGTCAGGATAGAATCATGGAATCATAGAACAACCAGGTTGGAAGAAACCCATCGGATCATCGAGTCCAACTATTCCCATCAAACACTAACCCATGTCCCTCAGCACCTCGTCCACCCGTCCCTTAAACACCTCCAGGGAAGGGGAATCAACCCCCTCCCTGGGCAGCCTATTCCAATGCCCAATGACCCTCTGTGTGAAAAACTTCCTCCTTATCTCTAGCCTAAATCTCCCCTGGTGGAGCTTGAGGCCATTCCCTCTTGTCCTGTCCCTTGGGAGAAGAGCCCAGCTCCCTCCACTCTACAACCTGCACTCAGGTAGTTGTAGAGAGCAATGAGGTCTCCTCTCAGCCTCCTCTTCTCCAGGATAAACACCCCCAGCTCTCTCAGCCGCTCCTCATAGGGCCTGTTCTCCAGCCCCTTCCCCAGCCTCGTTGCTCAATGAGGTCTCTAACCTCCCCTTCGGAATTGCTGCTATCGCAGTGCTTCGATGCGAGCATCACAGGGCAAAGGGTGAGCTCGCGGACACCGCTAAGAGCTTAGCCAAGCACTATACGGTGCCTGAATTTGTCGGTCAGAGCCAACCAATACTTAACTTGTAGATATCGACCGTAGACTAATTACTCTAATTCTTCATCAGAAGCAGGAGGCTGTAATTATAACATGTTAGTAGCCGCGTCTGTCCCCAGGGAGCCCCAGTGACAAGGGAAGGATGATCTCCCCTTGCCAGACACGTCTGGTCTCCTTCCTGCGGTGGCCAATATTAAAGATCCAGCTGACTGGGTGTCTTTACAATATTGACCCAATAATATTGGGGTTTATTTTCATTTTTCTCATAAATCTCTCGGATTCATTTTATTTTCTTTTATTATTTTCCCCTCTTTCCTCTCTTTCCCTTTTTCCTCCACCAGCTAGAGGATGGCCTTGGTTCCTCATAGGGACCTTTCTGCGTCCCAGCCCCGTGTGATCCTGCCAGAGACAAACCCTGTCTGAAAATCATAGAATCATAGAACAACCAGGTTGGAAGAGACCCATCAGATGATCGAGTCCAACCATTCCCATCAAACACTAACCCATGTCCCTCAGGACCTCATCGACCTGTCCCTTAAACACCTCCAGGGAAGGTGAATCAACCCCCTCCCTGGGCAGCTTATTCCAATGACCCTTTCCGTGAAAAACTTCCTCCTTATCTCTAGCCTAAATCTCCCCTGGTGGAGCTTGAGGCCATTCCCTCTTGTCCTGTCCCTTGGGAGAAGAGCCCAGTTCCCTCCTCTCCACAACCTCCTTTCAGGTAGTTGAAGAGAGCAATGAGGTCTCCTCTCAGCCTCCTCTTCTCCAGGATAAACACCCTCAGCTCTCTCAGCTGCTCCTCTTGTTCTCCAGCCCCTTCCCCAGCTTTGTGGCTCTTCTCTGAACTCGCTCCAGAGCCTCAACATCCTTCTTGTGCTGAGGGGCCCACAACTGAACACAGGATTCGAGGAGCAGTCTCACCAGTGCTGAGTCCAGAGGGAGAATCACCTCCCTGGCCCTGCTGATCACACCATTTCTGATCCAAGCCAAGATGCCATTGGCCTTCTTGGCCACCTGGGCACACTGTTGGCTCATGGTCAGTCGCTGTCGACCAACCCCCCCAGATCCCTCTCCTCCAGGCAGTTTTCCAGCCAGACTTCTCCCAGTCTGTAGCTCTGCTCAGGGTTGTTGTGCCCCAAGTGCAGGCACCCTCTTGCCGCAGGGTAGGAGAGATCAAACCCAGCACAACCTTAACTACAAAGTGCGTTGGTGTGAGCTGATGCTCAACAGAGAGGGTGATTGTCTGAGTCAGCTCGCGTGGAACAGCCGAGAGCCGGGAACAAAGCGAAGCCACGAAGCATCTCTGTAGTGATTAAAGTGACTTTGAAATGTTCAAGTAGTCTGCTGTTAATTACAGGAGGCCGCTAATTGCATTGGCCTCCAAACCTGTAATTGAGAGAGAGAGAGAAATCATTGCGGGTTGTGTTCAAGGTTGTTAGAACTGGGAGAGAAGCACAGAATCATAGAATAGTTTGGGTTGGAAGGGACTTCAAAGCCCATCCAGTTCCAAGCCCAGGGACACCTCCCACTGGCTCAGGGGCTCCAAGCCCCATCCAACCTGCCCTTGAACCCCTCCAGGGATGTGGCAGCCACCCCTGCTCTGGGCAACCTGTTTCAGTGCTTCACCACTCTCATCATGAAGAAATTCCTCCTTATGTCCAGTCTAAACCTACCGCTCTCCAGTTTATCCCCATTGCCTCCAGTCCTACCACTCCAACGCTTTGTGAACAGTCCCTCCTCAGCTTTCTTGTAGCCCTTTCAGGTACTGGAAGGTCACTGGAAGGTCTCCTGCAGCGTTTTACCTGAAAGGAGGTTGTAGAGAGGAGGGAGCTGGGCTCTTCTCCCAAGGGACAGGGGACAGGACGAGAGGGAATGGCCTCAAGCTCCACCAGGGGAGATTTAGGCTAGAGATTAGGAGGAAGTTTTTCCCAGAAAGGGTCATTGGGCATTGGAATAGGCTGCCCAGGGAGGGGATTGAGTCACCTTCCCAGGAGGTGTTTAAGGGACAGGT
Source organism: Coccyzus lansbergi (assembly GCA_033558105.1). Taxonomy (NCBI): domain Eukaryota; kingdom Metazoa; phylum Chordata; class Aves; order Cuculiformes; family Coccyzidae; genus Coccyzus; species Coccyzus lansbergi. The sequence continues at coordinate 328,377 of JAUMJK010001062.1, forward strand.
GGATGAGGTGCTGAGGGACATGGGTTAGTGTTTGATAGGAATGGTTGGACTGGATGATCCGATGGGTCTCTTCCAACCTGGTGATTCTGTGATTCTGTTTTCTTCTCCGGGTTGAACCAGCCCATCTCTCCCAGTCTGTCCTTGTACGGGAGCTGCCTCAGCCCTCGGATCATCCTTGTAGCCTCCTCTGGACTCTCCCCAACAGCTCCATCTCCTTCTTATGTTGAAGACACCAGAACTGGACCCAGGGCTCCAGGTGGGTCTCTCAGAGGGAGCAGAGGGGCAGGATCCGCTCCCTCCCTGCTGCTCCCTCTGCTCTGGATGCAGCCCAGGACACGGCTGGTTTCTGGGCTGGGAGTGCCCATCTCCAGCTTGCGTTGACCTTCTCCTCCCCCAACATCCCACGCCATTCTCTCCAGCCCCTTCCCCAGCTCTGTTGCTTTTCTCTGGACTCTTCTCTCCAGAGCCTCAACATCCTTCTTGTGCTGAGGGGCCCAGAACTATCTCCACAGTTCACCCAACAAACTGCAATGGGGACAAGCAGCTCCAGCCAAATGGGGTTCAGCAGCCGTGGGGCAGTCCCCAGCTTGACCTCGAGCCTGGTGAGGAGGACAGAGCAGTGTGGGATGGAGCTCAGCAGCTGCTGGGCTGGGCTGAGGGACCTGAGGGGCCCATGGGGTGGAGGAGATGCGGTGGTTCCCATTGAGAAACCACTCAGATTCAGGGGCTGCTCTTTGGGGTTTTTAGTCGGCAGCTCAACCGTTGCAAATGAAACACGGTTATATTTAGAACTATGAATAATTCTGCATTATGAATGAAAAGATCGTGTCATGTGAGACCCACAGAAAGGCTCTCTCTGCCTGCAAGTACTTTTTTTCCGCTCGGATGTTGGGTTTCCTTTGGGAACCGGGACCGTTATTCATTTTTGCATGACTCATCCATATGCAAAAAAAACCCTCGATAAAGGTAAAACCCTCTTATTCTCATACATAGATAATGGGCAAAAAAAGCTATAAATACCTAATGCTGTTTAGATATTTCATACGTTCATGGCTTAGCGCTTCCTAAATCTTGCATTCGCAGCTCCCGGCTCAGCCTCTTCTCCCTGGAGTATAGGGGCTGAGCACAGAAATCGCGAATGTGCTTAATTAACAAGGTGTCAGCTAAAAAAAACACCGCTCAAGACTGCCGGGGAAGGCTTTTTAGTGTGTGCACCGAACCTAGAGGACTGAAAAGGGAGGTGTGATGACTTAACAGTCTATTTTATAATGGAATAAAGTCATGGCCCATCAGGAGAAAGACGTCAGGGAAGATTATGAAACACTTGGCTGTCTAAATTCAAGCTTGTCTGTAATTCATGAATTGGGTTCCCATGGTAGAAGATGTTCTTCGGGATTTCTCCTAGCTTTAAAATGCAAGAATGGCATCATGAATGAGTCCTGGAGTCTGCGGAACACCAGGCGCAAGTGATGTTCCCATCTTACCCCTGCAGCCTTTTTACCTGGCCCCTCCCGAGCCAGCGCACACGCCAACCGATGCCGCAGTGACCTTTCGGCCCCGAAAGGTGTTGTCTGGTTTCACTTGGTGAAAGCATAAATCTTCAGGGACTCTCTCACTGTGCCCCGTTTTTTCTACTTCTCATTTTTCGTGCTCAAGGTGATCGTATGGCACCATCCTGCACTCAGGGCAGTCCCAACCGCAGCTACAGGCTGGGTGAGAGCAGCCCCAGGAGAGGGACTTGGGGTGCTGGGGGGAGGAGAAGCTCAACGTGAGCCAGAAAAGATGCTCCCAGCCCAGAAACCAGCCGTGTCCTGGGCTGCATCCAGAGCAGAGGGACCAGCAGGGAGGGAGGGGATCCTGCCCCTCTGCTCCATTCTGAGAGACCCACCTGGAGCCCCAAGTCCAGTGCTGGAGTCCTCAGCACAGGGAGGACATGGAGCTGTTGGAGTGAGGCCAGAGGAGGCAACAGAGATGATCCGAGGGCTGGAGAACCTCTGCTTTGAGGACAGGCTGGAGAAGAGAAGGCTGCAGGGAGACCTTAGAGCAGCTTCCAGTGCTGAAAGGAGCTCCAGGAAAGCTGGGGAGAGGCTGTTGATCAGGGAGTGCAGGGATGCGATGAGGAAAAGGGTTTTCAGCTGCAAGAGGGGATATTGAGACAAGATCTTAGGCAGAAATGTTTTGCTGAGAGGATGGAGAGACCCTGGCCCAGGTTGCCCAGAGCAGGGGTGGCTGCCCCATCCCTGGAGGGGTTCAAGGGCAGGTTGGATGTGGCCTGGAGCCCCTGATCCAGTGGGAGGTGCCCCTGCCCATGGCAGGAGTGGGACTGGATGGACTTTGAGGTCTCTTCCAACCCAAATTATTCTATGATTTGAGACCACCACAGCTAGAGCCTTCAGCACCTCCAGCTGGAGCTGCACAGCTTTGCTCCTCTATTGCTGCAGTGGCTTCTCTTGGTCTGGCCCTGCCACAGCAGCTCACCAGGGCTGTCAAAGCATGGCTGGATGCTGAAAAGTGCCTGGGAAGGTCACGTCAGAGCTGCAGATTCAACTCTCACATCATTGCAGACACCAGACAGAGGGTCATTGGGCATTGGAATAGGCTGCCCAGGGAGGTGGTTGAGTCACCTTCCCTGGAGGTGTTTAAGGGACGGGTGGATGAGGTGCTGAGGGACATGGTTTAGTGTTTGATAGGAATGGTTGGACTCGATGATCCAATGGGTCTCTTCCAACCTGGTTGTTCTATGATTCTATGTGGAGCAAGAGCAGACACCCTAGCTGCTGGGAGACCAGGAAAGGGTTACTGCTAACTGGCTAATTAGCTCAAGTGCTAATTAGGAGCACCTGTCCTTCTTTATATTAGGCCTAGGCATAAGGGCTGCCCTGGGAGAGGTTGTTTGATATTTTGAGCTTCTGTTCTTGCTGCTGGTTTGGGGAACAGGTAGGAGTGTGGGGTCTGTGGGGAGGTGGTAATGGGCTCTTGGGAAGGGGTTTGGGTGGCTGGAGGTGGGGTCAGCACTTCTTGATGTGGCTTTGGAGCTGGCGATGGCCACCGTGCAGCTAGCCCAGTCCTCTGACTCAATCCTTAGGCTGAGCAGAAGTGTTTGGATGAAGGTTTGTGCTCAAAGGTCTCTGTTTGCCAATGTGATAATGAAGGTGCTGTAAGTTTAGGTCCATGTAAGCAGGTGTGACCCTTGTGGTAGCATCGTACCGTGTGTTTGCAGCTCCCTTCTGGGGCTAAAGCTCTGCTGTTGTGGATTGTCTACACCTTTAATGTTTGAGATTAAATCATAGAATCACCAGGTTGGAAGAGACCCCCTGGTTCATTGAATCCAACCATTCCCACCAACCATTCGGGGACAGGACGAGAGGGAATGGCCTCAAGCTCCACCAGGGGAGATTTAGGCTGGAGATTAGGAGGAAGTTTTTCACAGAAGGGGTCATTGGGCATTGGAATAGGCTGCCCAGGGAGGGGGTTGATTCACCTTCCCTGGAGGGGTTTAAGGGACGGGTGGATGAGGCCCTGAGGGACATGGGTTAGTGTTTGATGGGAATGGTTGGACTCGATGATCCGATGGGTCTCTTCCAACCTGGTTGTTCTATGATTCTATGAAATTGTTTTAGTCGCTTTCTGTTACTGGAAAAAATGTTGTGTGTTAGAGAAAATGTGTGCCTTCCTGATACTTGGGAGTTCTCAGGAGGCTGAATCCAACTCGAGAAGTTGTGTTAGGTTTGAGGCTTGTAATGTGGTAATAACAGGTTGGTTGTCTTTAGTTCTGGGTTTTCAGATGTACTCTACAGCCTCATTAGAGGTATTTTTTGCAGCAATTTGTACTCTCATGATGATAAGTGGAGTTCAGCTGAAAACTGAGGTGGTTGACTTGCCTTCTCTGGAGGGGTTTAAGATGTGGGTGGACGAGGTGCTGAGGGACATGGGTTGGAGATTGATGGGAATGGTTGGACTCGATGATCTGGTGGGTCTCTTCCAACCTGGTGATTCTAGGATTCTACGAAACTGAGTTGACTTGACTAACAATGAGGACCTGGCGATTCTATGATTCTATGACTTCTTAGGCTGGACTGGGAGATGGTTCAGGAGCTGAGGTCTGAGAGATGTGTGTGGCTGTTTGCTGAGGTCGCTGCTGGAGCTGTGAGATCATAGAGTCATAGAATGACCAGGTTGGAAGATCATCAAGTCCAAACATTCCCACCAATCTCTAACCCATGTCCCTCAGCACCTCGTCCACCCGTCCCTTAAACACCTCCAGGAAAGGTGACTCAACCACCTCAGATGAGAGCAAAGAACTCTTTGAGTTACTCTGCCGTCCCTTAGCCCTTGTCCCCTGGACAGGGAGTCTGAATCCGTGTGGGTGTCCACCCTGGTCCTCCCCGTGCCACATGCTGGAGAATTCTGCATTTTTCCCAAGTCTGAGTGAAACGATAGTGGGAGGAAAGCCTCTGAGAGTGAAAGATGCTGCCAACACATCTCATTTGCTTGTGTCAGAAAACATAAGAAGTCTCAGCTCTGAAGGTGTGGTTTGGGTTTTTTTTTTTTATTAAATAATAGAAGGAAGAATCCCAAATGTGTGTTCTTAGTAGACTCCAGTGAGCATCTGGGTATGAAATATCCTTGGCTGGACTAGGAATGGGGTTGTTGTGGAGTCACAGAATGCTTTGGGTAGGAAGGGACCTTAAAGTCCACCTAGTCACCCCCCTGGGGACACCTCCCATGGATCAGGGGCTCCAAGCCCCATCCAACCTGCCCTTGAACCCCTCCAGGGATGGGGCAGCCACCCTTGCTCTGGGCAACCTGGGCCAGGGTCTCCCCGCCCTCCCAGCAAAACATTTATTTCTAACTCATCCTCACAGCAAAACATTTATTTCTAAGATCTCGCCTCAATCTCTCCTCTTCCAGCTGAAAACCTTGAGCAGGTCCAACCGCTGGTACCACATACCTGAGCTCATATTATCTCCCCAACCTACAATGACAAATTTTTTAATCTTCGCGCACACAGCTCCTAAAAATATTGGGGGAAGCTCATTATTTTGTAGCATACGGAATCATTCCAATCAAAAAGAGCTCGTCTCGAATATTTGCTGAAATTTCCAGGTATAAGTGGAAAACATAATTACTGGCTTCGTGTGAAAAATGAAAACACTGTTTAGGCTGGAGGAGAGTCAATCTGTTGAAGTACATTTCAATCTCCGTCTGATGCTAAAGAGCCATCTGCATTGCAGATAAAGCCATATTTGCATGCAGACCTGGATGTTGTCATCTCTCTTTCGGCAATTGTTTTGATTTGGAGTCCCTTGTACAGACTCATTAGCTGCCTTGCCTATCGTAGGCATTAAGCATCTCTCCGGAGGCGATAGCTGAGATCTCTTGAGGAGCTCTGATTATCTTCTACGAGTGTTTTTTTCCCATTCTGATGGAGCTCACTGGCTTGGTCACCTTGATTTCATCTAAAATTAACACAGTCAGGGTAACTGAACTGGGAGGGGTGAGAAAGTGGGAGAAGGGGGCTGATTGTCGGCTTAATTTCTAGACAATGTGAATGCAGATGAATACACCCTGGGAGCCTGAATAAAAGCACTTTGGACAGTTTGCAGGCTTTAAAAACATACAGAAGATATCCCTCCTCCTCTCCCTCTGAGGAAAATGAGCTTTCCATGCCGTGTGCTTCATCACTTAGAATCATAGAATCGTAGAACAACTAGATTGGAAGAGACCCATCGGATCATCGAGTCCAACCATTCCTATCAAACACTAAACCATGTCCCTCAGGACCTCATCCACCTGTGCCTTAAACACCTTCAGGGAAGGTGACTCAACCACCTCCCTGGGCAGCCTATTCCAATGCCCAATCACCCTTTCTGTGAAAAACCTCCTCCTAATCTCCAGCCTAAGTCTCCCCTGGTGGAGCTTGAGGCCATTCCCTCTTGTCCTGTCCCCTGTCCCTTGGGAGAAGAGCCCAGCTCCCTCCTCTCCACAACCTCCTTTCAGGGAGTTGGAGAGAGTAATGAGGTCTCCTCTCAGCCTCCTCTTCTCCAGGATAAACACCCCCAGCTCTATCAGCTGTTCCTCATAAGGTCTGTTCCGCAGCCCCTTCACCAGCCTCGTTGCTGTTCTCTGGACTCGCTCCAGAGCCTCAACATCCTTCTTGTGCTGAGGGGCCCACAACTGAACACAGGATTCAAGGAGCGGCCTCACCAGTGCTGAGTCCAGAGGGAGAAGAACCTCCCTGGCCCTGCTGGTCACACCATTTCTGCTCCAAGCCAGGATGCCATTGGCCTTCTTGGCCACCTGGGCACACTGTTGGCTCATGTTCAGTCGCTATCGACCAACACCCCCAGGTCCCTCTCCTCCTGGCAGTTTTCTAGACAGACTTCTCCCAGTCTGGAGCTCTGCTCAGGGTTGTTGTGCCCCAAGTGCAGGATGCGGCATTTGGCCGTGTTAAACCTCATCCCATTGGACTCAGCCCACGGATCCAGCCTGTTTAGGTCCCTTTGCAGAGCCTCCCTGCCCTCCAGCAGATCCACACTTCCACCCAGCTTTGTGTCATCTGCAAACTTGCTAAGGGTACCCTCAATGCCTTCATCCAGGTCATAGAGAAGCTATCCCTCCTCCTCTGCCTCTGAGGAAAATGAGCTTTCCACACTGTGTGCTTCATCATTTAATTCTAAGAGTCCAGTATCTGCTTTGACTGTAATTACTGTAGCCCAGAAGGGCTGTACTTGAGGCAGGCTGCTTCTGAAATGTCAATATATGCGAATAAGGATTTTTCTGAATGCTAAAATAGCAGTTGTGTGAAGATATTTTTTCTGTTTCCGTGGCAATGTTTGGCTCCTTGATATTCAAGTGTGTTTCCAAAAACAACAGAGGCTTTGGATAAACCTCTAATTTTGCGGGGAATGGCAAGGGTGTTCCCCATAATCCATGACCAGTTTATTCCACCTTCCAGTTTGCCAAACAGGCTACTGGGATATAGGGATGAGGCTGAGAGAGTTGGGGTTGTTCAGCCTGGAGAAGAGAAGCCTCTGGGAAGACCTTAGAGCAGCTTCCAGTATGGAAAGGGGCTCCAGGAGAGCTGGGGAAGGGCCTCTGGGTCAGAGGGTGCAGGCATGTGATGGGGAGTTGACAGCTTGTGTAAACAACTGTTGCTGCAGAACATTATTAATCAGATTAGCCTGGAAAATGCAGGAGGGACACATGTTCATTAGCAAGTAATTAAGCTGTTAGAACAGCTTTTTGATTCAGAGGTTGATGGGTGTGGGTGGACGAGGTCCTGAGGAACATGGGCTAGTGGTTGATGGGAATGGTTGGACTTGATGATCAGGTGGGTCTCTTCCAACCTGGTGATTCTGTGGTGGTGATTGACTGATTCTGTGGTGGTGATTGACTGATTCTGTGGTGGTGATTGACTGATTCTGTGGTGGTGATTGACTGATTCTGTGGTGGTGATTGACTGATTCTGTGGTGATTGACGTCTCCTGTACAAATGAGAGCAGTCCTGGAACGAATGGGATAGCTTGTTAGAAGTAATTAAAGCAAGCATTGAGGTTAATTGCAGCAGAACCCTTTTGCAATAAGCTCCACCAGGAGGAAGAGCACAGAGGGACTGTGATTTCCCAGTGAACTCTGGGGTTGATATTTGAGGGAGCTGCCTCTGTAAATGAAACCTGGAATTAGCTGTTCCCACAGGTCTCCCTTTGGAGCACTTAGGGGTGATGCTGTCTAGTCACTTAACAAGGATGAAATGTCTTTTATGCTAATGGCTTTTCTGGTTTGCTGTGTCTGTGTTTCTGTGGAAAAACATTCGGTTGTGATGTTTTGACACGTGTGGGGCTGAGGGGGAGTTACAGATCTCGGGAACTTGTCTTAGCCCTTGTGCAGGTGGCTCATTTAGTGAGTAAAAATCTAACCCATGGCCCTCAGCACCTCACCCACTTGCACCTTAAACACCTCCAGGGAAGGTGACTCAACCCCCTCCCTGGGCAGCCTATTCCAATGCCCAATGACCCTTTCCGTGAAAAACTTCCTCCTAATCTCTAGCCTAAATCTCCCCTGGTGGAGCTTGAGGCCATTCCCTCTTGTCCTGTCCCCTGTCCCTTGGGAGAAGAGCCCAGCTCCCTCCTCTCCACAACCTCCTTTCAGGTAGTTGAAGAGATCAGTGAGGTCTCCCCTCAGCCTCCTCTTCTCCAGCCTAATGCGGCATCTGAGCTCTGCGCAGCTTTTCTCGTCCCCTGTTTGTACAGAGTTGGGTGGGAAAGGAACGAACTCTACACGACCTGATGTACCTTCTGATAGACTTGACTAAAAATGGTTTAGTGTTTGATAGGAATGGTTGGACTCGATGATCTGATGGGTCTCTTCCAACCTGGTTGTTCTATGATTCTATGAAAATACCAAGAAACTGGCTGGAGGCTGCTGTTATTTATTGTGTTTACAGTCAGTAAACAACTAGAAAATGAAGGGAATAGGCTGGTACTTATGGGCTAAAGCTCAGAAACCTTATAAAGGAAATAGCAATAGTTTGTGGGATGTAAAGGACCATTATCCTTTAGATTAGGGTCAGCCAGTTTCAGCTAACGAGCTACAACCCACATAATGTGCAGGATGAACTCTTCCTACCCCACACAGAGAGCTCTGCTTAATCTTATAATTACCAAATGAATAAAATTATTCCTAGCAGCACGTAATTTTGTGGTCAAGCAGATAATTATCTTTCTTGCATAAACCAGTAAAAAAAAAAAAAATCTTCCTTGATATAAATCTGCACGGTCGGAATTGTGACTTCTTTGTCTCTGTCCTTGCCTAACCCGGAACCCCAAAGCTCAGTGGATCTATGAGTTAGGTGTCTCCATGCACAGGTGGGTGAGGTCTTGAGGGACTTGGTTTAGTGTTTGATAGGAATGGTTGGACTAGAAGATCCGATGGGTCCCTTCCAACCTGGTTGTTCTGTGATTCTATGATTATATGCCTGCTGCTCCTTGTGGTTGAGCTTGTTCTGATTAACCTTAGTCCTGTCTTATTTATACAACATCACTGTGCCTCCTAAACCACATCTACGTGTTCTTTGAACACCCACCAGGGAGGGAGACTCCACTACGGCCCTGGGCAGCCTCTTCCAATGCTTCACCACTCTTTTAGAATCATAGAATAACCAGGTTGGAAGAGACCCATCAGATCATCGAGTCCAGCCATTCCTATCAAACACTAACCCATGTCCCGCAGGACCTCATCTACCTGTGCCTTAAACACCTCCAGGGAAGGTGAATCAACCACCTCCCTGGGCAGCCTATTCCAGCCTCTTCTCCAGACTAAACAGCTGCAGGTCCCTTAGCTGCTCCCAGAACCCTTGTAACATGACTAAAAGGCCTTATCAGGAACGGCTGAGAGAGCTGGGGCTGTTTATCCTGGAGAAGAGGAGGCTGAGGGGAGACCTCATTACTCTCTCCAACTCCCTGAGAGGAGGTTGTGGAGAGGAGGGAACTGGGCTCTTCTCCCAAGGGACAGGACGAGAGGGAATGGCCTCAAGCTCCACCAGGGAAGGTTTAGTCTGAACATTAGGAAAAAGCTTTTCATAGAAAGGATCATTGGGCAGTGTCAGAGGCTGCCCAGGGAGAGGGTTGAGTCACCATCCCTTTTGTCCTAATTGACTTGGTTTCAGTTAGGCAGCTGCTGTCTTTATCCTTATTAAATTTTTATGCCGCTTATAAATAAGAAATAGGATTCTAATAATAGCATCCTCTTTTTTTTCCCTTAATTAAGGTATTTTCCTTTAATGACTGCTGAGTGTTTTCCTGCTTTGTCGTTTATTTCTTTAGCACCTTCTCTTAATGACTGTACAGTTTGAGGGATCACAGGCAGGAGGAGGAAGAGGTTTCCTTTACCAATTAGAGAGTCTCCAGAGACCATGTAGTGAGGGGAGACATGTGAGGTAATCATAGAACAACCAGGTTGGAAGAGACCCATTGGATCATTGAGTCCAACCATTCCTATCAAACACTAAACCATGTCCCTCAGGACCTCATCTACCTGTCCCTTAAACACCTCCAGGGAAGGTGAGTCTATCCCCTCCCTGGGCAACCTATTCCAATGCCCAATGACCCTTTCTGGGAAAAACTTCCTCCTAATCTCTAGCCTAAATCTCCCCTGGTGGAGCTTGAGGCCATTCCCTCTCGTCCTGTCCCCTGTCGCTTGGGAGAAGAACCTGCCTTTAGAATCACCTGGATTAAAGTGGCTCTTTCCTAGAGGTCTCACCAGAGCAGAGGGTCAGGATCCCCTCTGTTGTGCTGCTTTGGATGCTGCCCAGGACGCAGTTGGCCTTGGATGCTTCTCTTTTGATGGAAGGTCCTATTCCCATCTCCCAACAACAGTCTCAGCACCAAACTTGCTATTTTTCCTGACAAAGCCTGGTGATTAGGGGACTTGTTTGGGAGAGCTGGCGGCCCCTTTCTAATGCCTCTAATCGCACTGGGAAAGCGATTGTAGTGACCAAAATATCTCTTTCCTGGGCTGAGAATACTGCTGGGTGGTTGCTCTCTGAAGAAGTGACTCATCTTGGGCTGTCGGAATAGCTTTTTGATGGTTTGTTATTTTCAGTTGCCGACACTGATGGATTTTTTTATAGAAATGTGATGTTAGGAATTACACTTTATAGAAATGTGATATTAGGAATTATCAAATGTAAGGAATTTTCCCCCAGAGAATACAAATAGTTGAATCGTAGAACAACCAGGTTGGAAGAGAGACCCATCAGATCATTGAGTCCAACCATTCCTATCAAACACTACAGGAATCCTTCCTGTGGGATAGAAGATCATCTGCTAAAAATCGTCCTTTGGTCTTTAAGGTGGCTGGAGACTGTGCACACACTTCTGTGTGTCCTCAAGCTCCTCCAGGGGAGGTTCAGGCTGGACATGAGGAAAAAAATTTTCACAGAAAAGGTCACTGGGCAGTGGCAGAGGCTGCCCAGGGATGGGAGTTGAGTCACCATCCCTGGAGGGGTTTAAGGGCCAGGTGGGCAAGGTGCTGAGGGACATGGGTTAGTGTTTGATAGGAATGGTTGGACTCGATGATCCGACGGGTCTCTTCCAACCTGGTGATTCTATCGTTCAAGAGGAGAGCCACACACTTGCTGTATATTCTATTGCTCCCCCCTCCAAATGTGTCTTTAAAGCACAGGGTGGCTCCCCTTTCATCCTGTGTTCCTGGTCACCACCACACGAACAGCTCTGCCAGGTCCTAACCCCACCAGCCTGCACCCCCCGGAGCCACTCGGCTCTGACGCACACAACAACATTTAATTAACAGGTTTTTTTTTTGTTGTTGGCAGAGGTGCACGCCGAAGCGGGTGGGAAACAAAGGGAAGAAAAGGGACTTTGACCTGTGTGGATGTGGCTGCCAGGAGTCAGCCTGCCTACGTGAATATTTGCTGGCGCAGGGGCTGAAAGCGTTTGTGCTCAGCAGTCCCCGGGCTGCCTGCACATCATAAACGTCAGTGCACACCAGGAGCAAAGCAGGAGTCCTACAGCACCATAAATTATCATAGATTCACCAGGTTGGAAGACACCCTACGGATCATTGAGTCCAACCATTCCTATCAAACACTAACCCATGTCCCTCAGCACCTCGTCCACTTGTGCCTTAAACCCCTCCAGGGAAGGTGACTCAACCCCCTCCCTGGGCAGCCTCTGCCAGTGCCCAATGGCCCTTTCCACGAAAATTTTTTTCCTTATGTCCAGCCTGAAGCTCCCCTGGTGGAGCTTAGGGCCATTCCCTCTCATTCTGCCAGTTGGTTGTGTTGTGCCCAACATATCCATCTTAATCATCATTCCTATCCTGAGAGGAGGTTGTGGAGAGGAGGGAGCTGGGCTCTTCTCCCAAGGGACAGGACGAGAGGGAATGGCCTCAAGCTCCACCAGGGGAGATTTAGGCTAGAGATTAGGAGGAAGTTTTTCACACAGAGGGTCATTGGGCATTGGAATAGGCTGCCCAGGGAGGTGGTTGATTCCCCTTCCCTGGAGGTGTTTAAGGGATGGGTAGATGAGGTGCTGAGGGACATGGTTTAGTGTTTGAGAGGAATGGTTGGACTAGAAGATCCGATGGGTCTCTTCCAACCTGGTTGTTCTACAATTCTATGATCTCCAGCTTGTGTTGACCTTCTCCTCCCCCAGCATCCCACGTCATTCTCTCCAGCGCCGATCCTAGTCCTTTCTCCGCTCAGCCTGTAATTGTTCCCCTCTGCCGTGTGGTTCCGCTCTTGTTGTCAAGGCTGACTCAAACCAGCTTGAAAATATCCGTAGGCTGCAGGTGACAGCACTGGGCTGGGAGCTGGTGCTCCCCTTTCAAAAGGGGAAAAGCAGAAAAGCTTATTAAGTAGCATAAAAGGTCCTGATGATTAGACTGAACTAATTAGTGAGTGCAGTATCCATGATGCTCAGCGAGTTCAAGACTCTATCATTTTATTGTCTGTTAGAGAAAGACTTTAATGAGGTTTTGGGCGTGTAACGATGCCACAATGGCACCAACTGCTGTTCCCGGTGCATTGTGCTTCTTCATAATTTTTTTTTTTCACAGTGATGATCCAAAATGTCTACAACAACTCTTCTTTCTACTAACTTGGCAGCAGGAAAAAAGAAAAATCTTTCCCTCCTTTCCATAGCTGTTGAAATGTACTTTAATCAGGATTATTCGAGTACTGAGCATGAAGTACAAGCACATCTGTAATGGGAAATTAGAGATGTGGAGCGATGCTTTGATAAATCACTGCTCTTCTGTCTCAAAGGGCTGAAGATTATGCACAGGGTGTAGTTATCGGTGGTTTTCTCGGCTGCTGTGGATACTTTATGGTTTTGAAATGGAGTGTGAATTACCTGCAAATACCTAGAGCCTCGGCCTGTGATCGGAAAAAAATGAGGGGGAATAAATCGTGCTCTTCGGGGATGATTTAAGTGCCTCCTGCAGTGGGGAGGCTTCATCCGTAGCTCACAGGAGACCTTATTCCTCTCTACGACTCCCTGAAAGGAGGTTGTGGAGAGGAGGGAGCTGGGCTCTTCTCCCAAGGGACAGGACGAGAGGGAATGGCCTCAAGCTCCACCAGGGGAGGATCAGGCTAGAGATTAGGAGGAAGTTTTTCATGGAAAGGGTCATTGGGCATTGGAATAAGCTGCCCAGGGAGGGGGTTGATTCCCCTTCCCTGGAGGTGTTTAAGGGACGGGTGGATGAGGTGCTGAGGGACATGGGTTAGTGTTTGATAGGAATGGTTGGACTCGATGATCCGACAGGTCTCTTCCAACCTGGTGATACTACGATTCCACGATATGCTGATGAAATGTATAACCCACAGTCATTTTTCTTACCCTTTTCCCCCTCCATGAGGGCAAAACATTCCCTTAATTCATAGATCTGAGGTCTCCGTAATTGGTCATTCCCTATTCTCCATTTTACTTTCCCTGCCTTTAAATCTCAGAGTGTTTGTTAAATGAAACGCTTCAGAATTGACCGCAGAACCCCCCAGAAGCTGTTTCTATAGAGACAGGTCTGTCTCAAGTCAGTAAAACGCTTGTAAAATAGGGGGAAAAAGACAAAGCATTGGGACAGGCAGCATCAAATACGCTGGATAATTGTAATCCGTCGAGATATTTGGCTTAGAGATGAGTCTAATCAGTGACTAATTGTTGTATAAAGCTTGCCTGTCATAATGGCTTTGCCACTGGACCCTCTGGGCAGAGGAGTGTGTCCAGCACACCCTCCTACTACCCATCTTCTTCCACAGAGGATCCAGGATCAAATCCACAGAATCACCAGGTTGGAAGAGACCCATCGGATCGTCGAGTCCAACCATTCCCACCAATCTCTAAGCCATGTCCCTCAGCACCTAGTCCACCCACACCTTAAACCCTTAAATCCCTTAAATTTTGGGCAGGACCCACTTCTTACTGAGGAATCCAGCAAGGAAAAAAGCACTTGCTTCCCTCTCCATAAAACCACAAGGAGTAACTCACATGAAATTAATTCCTAGAGTGAGCCTCCTATGAATGCTTAAAGTATTTACCATCTAGATTGTTTTAGACATTAAAACAATCAAATGACAGCATCTTCTGGTGAAAAGCCTTTGCCTTCTGCAGAAGACAATGCGACACAAACCCCTTTTTAGAATTAGTCATTTGCAGCAGCAAAAAACGTCGCTGCTTTTTTTTTTTTTTTTTTTTTTTTTTTAGCTCATGCTATTTAAGGTATCGCTGCTGTTTCTCTAAAACAACTGCCCACACAGCACCTACTACTGTCAGAGCTCAAATGGTGTATTCATTTATTTTCCCCCAGGTATTTGGAAAGTAGAGACTGTACAAGCATTGATTAGAATTTCATTTACTTGCTAAAAGTATGACCTAAGGAAAGAAAAAAAAAAAAAAGGGATAAATCTAAACCAAGATATAGTGAGCTCACCTGCTTGAATGATCTCTGAGGAACTTGAAATGAAGAAATGTATATTTATATACATTTTGATAGGAGTGGTTGGACTCGATGATCCGGTGGGTCTCTTCCAACCTGGTGATTCTATGATTCTATGATATGGCATCTGCTCACAGGGGAAGAATAAATGAGGGAATCATAGAATCACCAGGTTGGAAGAGACCCATCTGATTATGGAGTCCAACCATTCCTATCTAACACTAACCCATGTCCCTCAACACCTTGTCCACCCGTCCCTTAAATCCCTCCAGGGAAGGTGACTCAACCCCCTCCCTGGGCAGCCTATTCCAATGCCCAATGACACTTTCTGGGAAGAACTTCCTCCTAATCTCTAGCCTAAATCTCCCCTGGTGGAGCTTGAGGCCATTCCCTCTTGTCCTGTCCCTTGGGAGAAGAGCCCAGCTCCCTCCTCTCCACAACCTCCTTTCAGGTAGTTGGAGAGAGCAATGAGGTCTCCTCTCAGCCTCCTCTTCTCCAGGATAAACACCCCCAGCTCTCTCAGCCGCTCCTCATAAGACCTGATCTCCAGCCCCTTCCCCAGCTTCGTCGCTCTTCCCCCAGAGGGTGGTGGAGCCCTGGAACAGCTCCCAGGGAAGCAGACACAGCCCCAAGTCTGACAACATTCCAGAAGCATTTGGCCAACACCTCCAGCCCCATGGTGTGAGTGTTGGGGTGTCCTTCACAGGGACAGGAGCTGGACTTGGAGATCCTTGTGGGTCCCTTCCGACTCTGGACATTCTATAATCAGAAATGGGGAAGAGAAACCTCAGCTGATTGCTTCCTAGAGTTGCTTTTAGAAATTTCTTGGGAAGCCTAGAGACAATTCTATGATTCTAATTCAGAAAGTTGGCAACTCAAGGACCAGCAAAGGCTCCTCAGCCTCTCGGGGCTCTAAATAGCACGTATGCAGCAGCCTGAGAGTGTGTCGTCTGAGCTATTTCTCAAATTACTGTTATTCCAGGGATGAGAGTGGATGATGGGCCCATCAAAGCCTGTTTTGCGGAGGCTGAAGGGTCCCTCTCCTGCTGACACAGCTCTCTGAGCTTCCTCCCTGGTCAGCATCTCCATCTGACTCGGCTCACTTCACTCACCCCCTCCTGAAAGCCATTACTGCTCTCCAGGTACATGAACTCCCAGAGAATTTACTCTGGATTTTGACATGAAATTTCCTCTGTTAGAAAATGAGTCTAAAATTCACCAAGTGACTGGATGGGCTTTGAGGTCTCTGCCAACCCAAGCTATTCTATGATTGTGGATGACACTAAGCTGTGTGGAAGTGTGGATCTGCTGGAGGGTCGGGAGGCTCTGCAAAGGGACCTAAACAGGCTGGATCCACGGGCTGAGTCCAATGGGATGAGGTTTAA
Organism: Coccyzus lansbergi; assembly: GCA_033558105.1. NCBI lineage: Eukaryota > Metazoa > Chordata > Aves > Cuculiformes > Coccyzidae > Coccyzus > Coccyzus lansbergi. The sequence continues at coordinate 344,216 of JAUMJK010001062.1, forward strand.
CACGACCAAATGGTGCATCCTGCACTTGGGGCACAACAACCCTGAGCAGAGCTACAGACTGGGAGAAGTCTGGCTGGAAAACTGCCAGGAGGAGAGGGGCCTGGGGGTGTTGGTCAACAGTGACTGACCATGAGCCAGCAGTGTGCCCAGGTGGCCAAGAAGGCCAATGGCATCTTGGCTTGGATCAGAAATGGTGTGACCAGCAGGGCCAGGGAGGTGATTCTCCCTCTGGACTCAGCACTGGGGAGACTGCTCTTCAAATCCTGTGTTCAGTTGTGGGCCCCTCAGCACAAGAAGGATGTTGAGGCTCTGGAGTGAGTCCAGAGAAGAGCAACAAGGCTGGTTAAAGGACTGGAGAACAGGCCTTATGAGGAGCGTCTGAGAGAGCTGGGGGTGTTTATCCTAGAGAAGAAGAGGCTGAGAGGAGACCTCATTGCTCTCTGCAACTCCCTGAAAGGAGGTTGTGGAGAGGAGGGAACTGGGCTCTTCTCCCAAGGGACAGGGGACAGGACAAGAGGGAATGGCCTCAAGCTCTACCAGGGGAGATTTAGGCTAGAGATTAGGAGGAAGTTTTTCACAGAAAGGGTGATTGGGCATAGGAATAGGCTGCCCAGGGAGGTGGTTGATTCCCTTTCCCTGGAGGTGTTTAAGGGACGGGTGGACGAGGTGCTGAGGGACGTGGGTTAGTGTTTGATGGGAATGGTTGGACTTGATGATCCAGTGGGTCTCTTCCAACCTGGTGGTTGTATAATTCTATGATTTTATTGGCGGTTGCTTTGCCGCTTTCAGGCTCTGTTAGGATCTGCAGATCGAGAGTATATTTCCTGAAGGAAACAAATTTTATTTGTGTGCTACTAATGGAGCTTGAAGTGAGAAGCAAATGGGCTTTGGCCTCGTACACATTAGCACCTCTTAATATTCCAAACGTTGCCATATAACAGCTCCATAAAATTCTTTCAATTAAGCAGGATTTGTGCAACTGGAGCAGGCAGAGTAGGCGCAAATGCCCAATAAACCAGATGTAAGGTGATCCTGTGAAATGATGGATCTCACGCAGTTGAGTTCTTCAACAGTGTATACTTGTAGGAGGGGGGGGAAAAAAAAAAAAAACTTAGTGGTTAATGTCGGCTTTACTTCTCACAGCTCCTGAGAGAAAAGGAAATAGGGAAAGGAAAAGAATGAAATCAAGTTTTCTAATAGGCAGGTTAAGTAATTGCTATTTCTACAAAAAATGTGTGTGTTCTCTCTGAAAACAGAGATTCTCTTGTATCCAATAAATACAAACAAGGGGGAATGTATGTGAACATGCCCTGTAAAGAACGGGAAACAAAATTCACAGCTGAGATCTTTGTAGGCGGCAAGTCCAGAATCTGCTCGTGCTTTAAATACTTATTGCAGATGTGAGCCAGAGCACCAGCCTCCTCTTCTCTAGGATAAACACCCCCAACTCTCTCAGCTGCTCCTCTTCTTCTCCAGCCCCTTCCCCAGCTTCGTGGCTCTTCTCTGGACTCTCTCCAGAGCCTCAACATCCTTTTTTATGCTGAGGGGCCCACAACTGAACACAGGATTCAGGAAGCAGCCTCACCAGTGCTGAGTCCAGAGGGAGAATCACCTCCCTGGCCCTGCTGGTCACACCATTTCTGATCCAAGCCAAGATGCCATTGGCCTTCTTGGCCCACTGGGCACACTGCTGGCTCATGTTCAGTCACTGTCAACCAACACCCCCAGGTCCCTCTCCTCCAGGCACTTTCCAGCCAGACTTCTCCCAGTCTGTAGCTCTGCTCAGGGTTGTTGTGCCCCAAGTGCAGGATGCGGCATTTGGCCGAGTTAAACCTCATCCCATTGGTCTCAGCCCATGGATCCAGCCTGTTTAGGTCCCTTTACAGAGCCTCCCAACCCTCCAGCAGATGCACACTCCCACCCAGCTCAGTGTCATCTGGAAACTTGTTCAGGGAGCACTCGCTGCCTTCATCCATGTTCCTCAGCTGTCTCTCAAATATTTGTTCTCCGGCCCCTTCCCCAGCTCCGTTCCCTTCTCCAGATGTGCTCCAGCCCTCAATATCCTTCTTATAGAATCATAGAATCATTAGGTTGGAAAGGACCCACTGGATCATCGAGTCCAACCATTCCCCTCAGGAGCCCAGAACTCAACCCAGGATTTGAGGTGCGGCCTCACCAGCACTGAGTCCAGAGGGGAAGATCCCATTCCTGCTCCTACTGGCCAACAGCCACAGTTCCTTCTCTGCCAGGCAGCTTCCCAGCTGCTCTTCTCTGAGCCTTTTATCTCTGGCAAAATGTTGACTTGTACTTTCTAGGTGACAGACCTACTTTCAGCAATGCAACTCCTTTCAATATTTTTTTTTTATTGCTCAGGAATTGTGCTGAATTTCTCTCGTGGAAGTCAACTGTGCAGAGGTCAGCGATGATCTCAATGGCTTTTCTGCCCTTGCAACCCGAGTAATTAAGATATGTGGGAGAAAGAGGAGAGAGAGAGAATCCTTCTAAATGGAAAAAGGATATGTATTTTTAACGAATATGTTCTATTCCACCCAGGAAGATCAATTCCCAGTTATATCTCCCCTTTCCAAACGTGACTCGCAGAAAAGGCATAATTAACTTCTTACTCAAAGCTTGTGTTCTCACCTCGGGTCAAAAGCTGTTAAACAGGGAAGGAAATCTCTAATGGAAAAGCCTCATGCAAGCGCAACAGAAAAGCCCCGAAGGCAAAGCGAGCGCCTGCCAGGCTCGTAACAGCTCCCTGGAGGCTGAGGCTGTGTTTCTGGTGGCTGAGAAACAAATTCTTGAGAAACTATATTAAACTAAACTGTTAGAGAATGAACTCTTCGACTCCGTCTGCTGCACTCCTGCTGCCTGCGGTGCACAAGCTCTGGCTGCTCACCTCGACGCGGGAGGGAACCGAGAGGCTCAGGAGATGGAGGCATCAGGGATGCTGAACACCTGAGAGCATCTTGTACCTCTCCAGGTGGCAACAGGGGACGAGGTACTGAGGGACATGGGTTAGTGATTGATAGGAATGGTTGGACTGGACGGCAGCTTTGAGGCCATAGAGGGACCATGTCCCTTTTTAGCATCAGCAAGTGGTGTATTTTGGGGTTTACATAACCAGAACTCACACCGGATGGAAAACCCAGTCAGTGGCTTTCGCTCACACAAATATCATAGAATCACCAGGTTGGATGAGACCCACCAGATCATCGAGTCCAACCATTCCCATCAATCTCTAACTCGTGTCCCTCAGCACCTCATCCACCCGTGCCTTAAACCCCTCCAGGGAAGGGGAATCAACCCCCTCCCTGGGCAGCCTCTCCCTCTGCCCAGTGACCCTTTCTGGGAAATATTTTTTCCTTATGTCGAGCCTGACCCTCCCCTGGTGGAGCTTGAGGCCATTCCCTGTCGTCTTGTCCCCTGTCCCTTGGGAGAAGAGCCCAGCTCCCTCCTCTCCACAACCAGTTTCTTTCAGTTAACGTCAATTTTTGTCCAAGTGAGGACTTCAGATTTCATCTCCACAGCACTGGGCTCTGACTTGAGCTCCTTTTCCAAACAGCAGCTTTCTCTGGGGAGGAGCAGGAGCCACCTGTGCTGTGTGAGGACTGCAGTGAGATAAAGGTAAGAAAGCAATGTGTGAGGTTTAGAAGTATTATTAGCTTCTCTTGTTATCTGGTGGCATCTCCTGTGCTGTGTGTGACGAGGAAGCCAGCAGCAGCAGCTCCCCCTCAGCCCTGCTCGCTCTCGGTGCCAGATAAGCCTGGCTGGCTCACGACATGCTCCACGGAAGCAGATTATCTGTAATTTTTATCTGCAAATGCTGCGAGGATGCTGAGTATCAGGGTAAGAATTCTGCCAGGGAGAAAAAGGGAAGGAAAAGAAAACCTGACCCCAGAAGCTGATCTGCTCCAGTGTAGGGGAGGCTCCTGTCATGATGTGGGAATATCATAGAATGACGGAATGGTTTGGGTTGGAAGGGACCTCTGAGCCCATCCAGTGCCACCTCTGCCAGGGGCAGGGACACCTCCCACTGGCTCAGGGGCTCCAAGCCCCATCCAGCCTGGCCTTGAACCCCTCCAGGGATGGAACAGCCACAATTTCTCCAGGCAACCTGTTCCAGGGCCTCCTCACCCTCACTGGGAAGAATTTCTTCCTTCTGTGGAATCTAAATCATCCCCTTCCAATTATAGAGCTATTCACTCTCATACTATTGCTTCAGCCCTTTTTGAAATATCCCTCCTCAGCTTTCCTGGAGCCCCTTTCAGCGCTGGAAGCTGCTTTAAGGTTTCCTCGGAGCCTTCTCCAGGCTGAACAACCCCAGCTCTCTCTGTCTGTCCTCCTACAGGAGGTTGTCCACTCTCAGATCATCTTTGTGGCCTCCTCTGGACCTGCTCCGGCAGCTTCATCTGTGGCATTTGGTGGGAATGGTTGGACTCGATGAGCCGGTGGGTCTCTTCAAACCTGGTGCTTCTATGATTCTCTCTCTTTCACAGGTTGGAGGCTCCAGAACTGTGCACGGAACTCCACGTGGGCTCTCTTTGCGTTTTCCTTTAAGGAATGATCACCTTTCTTCCTGCGTTTTGATGAGACCGGGTGCTCACAAGGTGCTGCGGCTGCCTTCAACACGACGTTTATATGCTGAGAAAAATGCAATAAAGCTTTATTTAAAATACTGCAATGCCACTTCTGTCCACACAGATCAATTTAATGGTTATTTAGTTGAAATAAATTCAGGCTGGCGCAACGGAAAGAGGAGAAGCTAAATATAGCAGGTGCTGCAGGTCCTAATGTCTCATTATTTTTTTTTTTTTTTCCAATTGCCATATTGGTTTTTAATAGGGTGAGAGATGCTGTCGGTGCTTAAGGAAGCTGGATTGCTCCCACGGCCTCCGCAGCAGCTCTGCCGCATTTGGCGTCTGCAAAGAATTGATAAGCGGAGCTGATAAGAGAGTAGTAGATCATGGTTATCATAGAATCACAGAAGAACCAGGTTGGGAGAGACCCTCCGGATCATCGAGTCCAACCGTTCCCATCAAACACTAACCCGTGTCCCTCAGCACATGGTTGTGTTACGGGGGGGGGAACGTGTCCTGGGGGAACTTGTCAACCGAAAGGTGTAGAGGAGATGTAGGAAGCAACCTCTGTGCCTGTAGGGGTTAACAGAACCTGCACCAAGTCATATCATGGAATGTTTTGGGTTGGAAGGGACCTCCAAGCCCCTCCAGGTCCTGGCTGGCAGCCCAAGTTGACGAGGGAAAGAATAAAAAGCACAATTTCTTTCCCCTTGAACTCTCCAATCCTGCACCAAAAGTGCTTGGTCTGCAGGTCCCGCAGAGCCCCAAAAGGCAGAAGTTCCACACCATTAAACTAAATTAATTTTGTATTATCATTCCTAAGTTACCTGTTGGAAGAAGAATTCTCCCTCCTTCGTGAAGGGGCAGATTTTCTTTCTGCCAAGACATTCGCAGCTCGATGAGCAGAATTAAACTCTAATTTGGCAGTTAATTCGTCCGCAAGCTGTCGCGAGAGCAAAGGAAACTTATTAAACTTAGTCGGGTTTTAGGTTTTCATTATTTCTGCTCTAATAAACCCAGAAACCATCCTGCAGGAAGGCAAGTGCCGAGAGGATTTTTGGGAGGGGAGAGCTCCACCACCGTGGAATGAGGGTGATTCCCTGCTCGGCAGCGATGGTTTCCCATCGATAACCCCTGGATCCGATGGGTCTCTTCCAACCTGGTTGTTCTATGATTCTATGGGTACTGGATTCCTAGAGCCAGCTCAGTGCAGCAACTTCCCGCTTTCTGCCACATGCATTTACACCCATAATGTCATAGAATCATGGATTAACCAGGTTGGTAGAGAACCACCAGATCATCGAGTCCAACCATTCCTATCAAACACTAACCCATGCCCCTCAGGACCTTGTCAATCCTCACCTTAAACCCCTCCAGGGAATGTGACTCAACCCCCTCCCTGGGCAGCCTATTCCAATGCCCAATGACCCTTTCCGGGAAGAATTTTTCTCCTAATGTCAGCCTGACCCTCCCCTGGTGGAGCTTGAGGCCATTCCCTCTTGTCCTGTCCCTTGGGAGAAGAGCCCAGATCCCTCCTCTCCACAACCTCCACTCAGGTAGTTGGAGAGAGCAATGAGACCTCCTCTTCTCCAGGATAAACACCCCCAGCTCTCTCAGATGCTCCTCATCAGACCTGTTCTCCAGCCCCTTCACCAGCTTCGTTGCTCTTCTCTGGACTCGCTCCAGAGCCTCAACATCCTTCTTGTGCTGAGGGGCCCACAATTGAACACAGGAGTTGAGGAGCGACCTCACCAGTGCGGAGTCCAGAGGGAGAAGAACCTCCCTGGCCCTGCAGGATGCGAAGAGAAAAATCCTGAGCGAGACGCTGAGGTGTGAGGCAGAACGATCGGGCTGCAGCGATGCTGCTCTGCTCACAGCAGGATCCTTTGGGAACCCCTGGGATCCAACCCGCAGGTGAAACTGGCCGCGTGCAGAGGCGCCAAGAAAGCAAATACAATGTCATGATTTTCTATAGGGGCAGCAAATTATTGAAAACAAGTGTGAAATGATAAAAATGCCTGGATTCCCAGGAAAATGGGGCTGATCAGCATGCTCAGAGTGCCCCCCTTCCCCCCCAGCTGCTGTTTCAGAGGGACAATTCCAGAAAAACCATCTCCTCATCCTGGTCTCCCCTGGAAACCCTGGGAAGCTTTTTCTTCTCGGCTACCTGCGGGACCGGGCAGGGTAATCTCCTTTTTCGTTCCTGCTCTCTGCTGAATAATTGATTTCAAAACACAAAATGGAAAACATCGGGGGGGTTAAATAAAAAAAATAGGGGGGGGGAAGCTGTTACCATGGCACCGTAAGGACAGGCTGGCTCCATCCTTCCCCCGTGCGGGGCGGCTCGTCTCAGCAGCAACTCAAGGCAAGGAGAGAGCCAGGGGTTTAGGTCCAAAGGGTGGACTCAATCCCTGCCAAGTACTGAGTCCCATAGCTGGGAAGCTCTTCTGGAGCCTCTGGGATCCCTGGGGTGGCTGAGACCTGGGTTATGATGCAGCTCCCACTGATGCCTTGCAGCACACAGGAGCTGCAATGCAGTCACAGCTCCTTCCTGGTTACACAGCTCGGAAAAAAAAAAAAAACCAACCTGAAATCAAGCTTTAAAAGCTGCTGTGAGGTCTGGTGTTTGTATTTCTTTGTCTGTTTACTACAGACTGGGAGAAGTCTGGCTGGAAAACTGCCAGGAGGAGAGGGACCTGGGGGTGTTGGTTGACAGCAACTGACCATGAGCCAGCAGTGTGCCCAGGAGGCCAAGAAGGCCAATGGCATCCTGGCTTGGATCAGAAATGGTGTGACCAGCAGGGCCAGGGAGGTGATTCTCCCTCTGCACTCAGCACTGGTGAGGCTGCTCCTTGAATCCTGTGTTCAGTTGTGGGCCCCTCAGCACAAGAAGGATATTGAGACTCTGGAGCGAGTCCAGAGAAGAGCAACGAAGCTGGGGAAGGGGGTGGAGAACAGGCCTTATGAGGAGCATCTGAGAGAGCTGGGGGTGTTTATCCTGGAGAAGAGGAGGCAGAGAGGAGACCTCATTGCTCTCTACAACTACCTGAAAGGAGGTTGTAGAGAGGAGGGAGCTGGGCTCTTCTCCCAAGGGACAGGGGACAGGACGAGAGGGAATGGCCTCAAGCTCCATCAGGGGAGATTTAGGCTAGAGATTAGGAGGAGGTTTTTCACGGAAAGGGTCACTGGGCATTGGAATAGGCTGCCCAGGGAGGTGGTTGATTCACCTTCCCTGGAGGTGTTTAAGGTGTGGGTGGATGGTTGGACTTGATGATCCAATGGGTCTCTTCCAACCTGGTTGTTCTATGATTCTATGATTCCATGATTGTCTTCACTCCCTTCAGGTCTGCGCCAGTCGAAGGCTCCGTGGTGCAGAGGGCAATGTGTTAGGGGCAGGTTGGCAGCGCTGCATGAGGATAAATTCATAGAATCATAGAACAAACAGGTTGGAAGATACCCATCGGATCATCTAGTCCAACCATTCCTATCAAACACTAAACCAAGTCCCTCAGGACCTCATCCACCTGTCCCTTAAACACCTCCAGGGAATGGGAATCAACCACCTCCCTGGGCAGCCTATTCACACCTATAAACAAGGGATGTGTCCTAAACTCCTGTGCTATTAATAAAGCACATTGTCCCAGTCTCTTAAAGCACACGGCTCGTACATACAGAGCTGACAAATCCTCCTCCTCCTCCTCCTTCTCCACCAGCACCATCCACAGCGCTTGTCGTTCCTCCGCCGATACCTTTGAAAAACTCCATCTGGTATATTAGCATTTCTCCTAATTAATGTCAGCTCTAATCACAGCCACCTCCAGGAAAACACAGCCCTACACAAACTGCTGTGAAAAGCTCTCTCTCCCAAATAGCGACAACATTTCAAATTGGCCTGGCTGCGCAGCACGGTGTGAGCTGCCAGGAGGCTTGTTGAGAGCAGAAAGATGGGAAAGTACAGGGAATGTGTCATCCTGGCTTGGATCACAAATGGTGTGACCAGCAGGGCCAGGGAGGTGATTCTCCCTCTGGACTCAGCACTGGTGAGACTGCTCCTTGAATCCTGTGTTGAGTTGTGGGCCCCTCAGCACAAGAAGGATGTTGAGGCTCTGGAGCGAGTCCAGAGAAGAGCAACGAGGCTGGTGAAGGGGCTGGGGAACAGGCCTTATGAGGAGCGTCTGAGAGAGCTGGGGGTGTTTATCCTAGTGAAGAGGAGGCTGAGAGGAGACCTCATTACTCTCTCCAACTCCCTGAGTGGAGGTTGTGGAGAGGAGGGAGCTGGGCTCTTCTCCCAAGGGACCGAATGAGAGGGAATGGCCTCAAGCTCCACCAGGGGACATTTAGGCTGGAGATTAGGAGGAAGGTTTTCAGGGAAAGGGTCATTGGAATAGGCTGCCCAGGGAGGTGGTTGATTCCCCTTCCCTGGAGGTGTTTAAGGGACGAGTGGCGTAGGTGCTGAGGGACATGGGTTAGTGTTTGATAGGAATGGTTGGACTTGATGATCCGATGGGTCTCTTCCAACCTGGTTGTTCTCTGATTCACCCGGCATGGAATGCTCGCTGCTGCTCTCCCTGCGTCCAGGCAAGGATGAGTGGAAGGGAACAGGGGATGGGTTTTAGGGTGTCAAAGGCAAGTCCAGTGCTGGAGTCCTCAGCACAGGGAGGACACAGAGTTGTTGGAGAGAGTCCAGAGGAGGCCACGGAGATGATCTGAGAGCTGGAGCAGCTCTGCTATGAGGCCAGGCTGAGAGAGTTGGGGTTGTTCAGCCTGGAGAAGAGAAGGCTGTGGGGAGACCTTAGAGCAGCTTCTGGCACTGGAAGGGGCAGTCATAAGGACTAGAGGATCACAGAATCATAATGATTTGGTTTAGAAAGAACGTCAATACCTACCCAGTTCCGCCCCACAGCCTTCTCAGCTTTCAACAACTCATCTCTGCTTCCACTTCCTTCTTTTTTCCCTGTGTAGGACATCACTGAATTTTGCAGTTCCTCATCTTCCCATGACAATAGGATATTTCTGCCTCTACCAGCCCAAAAGTCAAAACACCTTTTTTTCTTCCTTTTTTTTTTTTCCCCCCTTATAACAATCCCAACATCACTGGCACCGAGATTGTGGTTTTTATTAATTGAATGTTGTGTTTTATGTTATGTTATGTTATGTTACGTTACGTTACGTTACGTCATGTTACGTCATGTTATATGTTATGTTACGTCATGTTATGTTATATGTTATGTTATGTTATGTTATGTTATGTTATATTACATTACATTACATTACATTACATTACATTACATTATATTATATTATATTATATTATATTATATTATTATCTGTATACATTATTAACTGCATTAACAACGAGTACAGCTCATAACTTCCATATTCTGCTTTGCTCTAGTGATTTCTCATGGGCTAAAACCTGCAGCCTTGCCCTTAAATCTCAGCTGATGATCTGTGGGGAATTCAATGCAGTGGTTTGGTTTTCTTTGGTTTTTTTTTTTTTTTTACAGTTGATAACGAAGACCTCACAGAGAACCGGCAGCTGAAGGCAGCCAGGACCACAACACATTTATTCCCATCTATCACCATAGAAACGGGTAATCCTCAAACAGTCCTTTCCCACAAAACCAGTTTATGAGCTGGAGCTGCCTGAGCAAACAACCCTTCCCAGGAGGGGAAAGAGCCTGGGGAAGGGGGTTTGCACAGGTAACTCGCCCCAACACCAGCAGGTGGGAGATCATAAAATCATAGAATCGTAGAACAACCAGGTTGGAAGAGACCCATCGGCTCATGGAGTCCAACCATAAACAACAGATGAAGGAGGTACCTGCAGTCTGTGTGATGAGGGCATCACCAGCATCGTCCAAGCGCCTCTGCAGAAGGAAGCAAAGGGTTCACGACCTTGGTACCACACAGGGTTTAAAGACCGAGGCAGAATGATATGCAGAACCTGGAGGCTGAGGGGAGACCTCATTGCTCTCTCCAACTACCTGAAAGGAGGTTGTGGAGAGGAGGGAGCTGGGCTCTTCTCCCAAGTGACAGGGGACAGGATGAGAGGGAATGGCCTCAAGCTCCTCCAGGGAAGGTTTAGTCTGAACAATAGGAAAAAAAAATCTTCCCAGAAAGTGTCATTGGGCAGTGACAGAGGCTGCCCAGGGAGGGGGTTGACTCACCTTCCCTGGAGGGGTTTAAGGGACGGGTGGACGAGATGCTGAGGGACATGGGTTAGTGTTTGATGGGAATGATTGGACTCAATGATCCGATGGGTCTCTTCCAACCTGGTGATTCTATGGAAATGCTCAAGCACGTCCAGCTCCATCACTGCCAGAAAGAAACAGCGGCCTGAGTCGAGGGGACGGGGACCGACAGTTGCATCAGCATCTTTTTTTTTTTTTTCTTTTGCACATGCAAAGTTGTTTATAGGTTAAGATTTCAACGCCTAGATCGAAGGAGACAACAAATTGTGCTCACGACATCCAGACCTCCAAGCGCTTCTTCCGCTGTTGTCGTTCTGCTCCATTAACTTCGGTTCTGAGGGATCCGAGCAGTAGCTGACATTTCTCCCAACGTGGCATTTCCTCAGCGTGGATTTCCTCAGGGTTAAGCAAACCAAGTGTGGAGGCACAAGGGAAAAAAAAAAATCATAGAAAATACATAAATTATGCAACAGCGGTAAGGTAGGGAGGCCTCGTGGTTGACTAGTGTGTGTGCATGTACAGAATTGTAAATTCTTCTATAATATCTGCCCTGTGCTGGACCTGCAATGGAGCTGGCACTCAGCACTCTAACTCAGTAAGAGATGCTTTAGGGGTAGTACATCCAAATTAAAAGTAGAGCTTCTCAAATAAAGAGTTGTTTCTTGACATTTTAATATTAAATTCTGAATTATGCAGTAGGAAGGGGCTGTTGACTTTCTTGAATGTTTATCAATAATGTCCAGTGCACATTTCGATTTGTATTTTCACTGAATGTCCTGAGTTGGAAGGGACCCACAAGGACCATCGAGTCCAACTCCTGTCTCGGCACAGGACACCCCAACACTCACACCGTGGGGTTGAGGGTGTTGGCCAAACGCTTCTGGAATGTTGTCAGGGTTGGTGACACGACTGCTTCCCTGGGAGCCGTTCCTGTGCTCCACCACCTTCTAGGGGGAAGAACTGATCTGTCAGCAACTGCTGGAGTTTGAGTTTGGTTTTTCCTCTGAATCCAAGCACGGGAAGGATTCACAGATCAGGTCACCTCTGAACTCCAGCAGCTGTTGGTGTTCCCCCTCTCGTCCGGCAACATCCCCACCTTCTCCTCACCTTGGGCAGCACAGAGCCCTCACACCTCATAGAGAGGTGATTGAATTCTTCTCATTTGCCCCAACACAGGATAGGAAGGTATTTCCATATGAGTTCTTATACTTCTCTTTGTCTCTCAACCTTCCTCATATATATACACACACACACACACGTGTGTATATATATATATATATATATACACACACACACACATATACACACACACACACACATATATATACACACACATATATACACATACATACATATACACACACACACACATATATATATGTATATACATTAAAATGTATATGAATACATACACCTATATCTATATGTGTATACATACATACATATCTATATATATCTATATATATCTATATATATCTATATATAGATATATATATACACACACACATATATATAGGGGCAACCTTATATTGTGGTGGATTAGTGATACGAGGCTGTGACTGAGCACTTAACTGCAAAATATCCACATATAACACACACACACACACACACACACACATATATATATATGTATATATGTGTGTGTGTATATATATGTGTGTGTATATATATGTATGTGTGTGTATATATAGAGATATATGTATGTGTATATATATATACACACACACATACATGTATATATATCTATATATATGTATATATATATATACACACACACATACATGTATATATATCTATATATATGTATATATATATATACACATAGACATATATATGTATACATATGTACATATATTTATATATATGTATGTGTGTGTGTATATATATACACACATACATCTCTACATATAAACACACATACATACATATATACATATATATGTGTGTGTTATATGTGTATATTTTGCAGTTAAGTGCTCAGTCCCAGCCTCGTATCACTAATCCACCACAATAATATAAGGTTTCCCCTATATATGTGTGTGTATATATATCTATATATACATATATAGATATAGATAGATATATATATATCTCTGTGTGTGTGTGTGTGTGTATTCACACATATAGACATACATATATATGTGTGTGTATATATACACACACATATATACATATGTATACATATATATTTCTCTGTGTGTGTGTATATATATATAGACATATATATATCTATATATACACACACACACACATACATATATATATATATACACATACATATGTGTACACACACACACACACTCACACACACACACACACACTCACTCACTCACTCATATATATATAGGGGCAACCTTATATTGTGGTGGATTAGTGATACGAGGCTGGGACTGAGCCCTTAAGTGCGAAATATAAATCACATTATGCTTTTATAACCTTCCTCCAGCAGCCTCCTGTGGGGAGGGAGCTGAGATGTCAGCGAGCGTCATGCAGCTTTTCTCATTCTTTCCTTATTTTTTTCTGTGCACATAACACACGTTGCCCACACCGAGTGGCAGTACCCACTCACAAACACGGTAATTTATAGTTAAAAAAAACAAAGAGAAGAGCTGCTCTCCTCCTGGGAGAGAGCTAAGACCTATATTGATTTCTGCCGCTTTAATTTCCGGGGCTGGATGGGGGAGATGACCATAAAAATTCCTGCTTCTCAATGCAGAGAAAAGGAACTCCCAGTCTCTGTGCTGCGGAGATGGGATTTCATCAACAAGCACCAAGTGAATCCTGGGACACGCTGGAAGCTGCTGGAATCATAGAATCATAGACCAACCAGGTTGGAAGGGACCCATCGGATCATCGAGTCCAACCCTTCCTATCAAGCACTAACCCATGTCCCTCAGCACTTGGTCCACCTGTCCCTTAAACCCCTCCAGGGATAGTGACTCAACCCCCCTCCTCCCTGAGCAGCCTCTGTCACTGCCCAATGACCCTTTCCATGAAAATTATTTTCTTCCAGAGGGTTTTAGCACATACCTGGGCTCTGCCCCTCGTATCCTCCACAAAGATTCCCAACTCCGCATTCCTGGTGCTCGGCTCAGCCACCGTGACTCTGAAAACACCCCCTTGGCCAACCTCAGGCTCTGTTTTCACTGGGTTTAAGAGCAACCAAGAGCTTGGCCTTCCGCACACGCTGCCTGTGAAATTAGGAGCCCTCCAGCAGCTTGACCACACAGGCATTTATTACAGCAATAAAAAGGGGTGGGAAACGAGAGAAACGACAAACACGTTGAAACCGAACCAGCCTGAAGTTTAATAGAGCTTTAGATAAAACTGAGCTTGCAGTATTAATGAATACAAGAGTTTGCCATCTTGTATAATCCAAATAAACTTGTACATTTATACAGGTAGAGACTGCATGCCAGAAAAATGCACTGAGTTCCTTCTCGTTTGGCTCCGCACAATTAACAACAGAATTCAAGCATAAATCCAGCGGTAGAGCACACAGACCGGCTGTGCCATCAGTCCCCTTTTCCTTAGCACTGAGCGTTAGGACTGGGCTAAAATATTAAATAGGAGCTTAAAAAAGAAGTGGCCACACCAGTCAAAGTGAAATATCAATGAGAAGCAACACCCTGAAAGCAAGAACTAACGAAAGTTACCATCAGTGTTGTTGCTTTTATTAAAGAAAGACGTGGGTATCATCACCATAGCATAAGCGATTTTTGCGAAACAAGTCCTGCTCCTCAGAAATCTCGATGATCCCGTGGGTCTCTTCCAACCTGGTGATTCTGTGATTCTATGATTCTATGACTGGTGCATATTTTGATTTTAAAGAATCAAAATTTGTAGTCAGTCATAACTTAGTATTTTCTATGGCATTAATTTCATAAAAGCCAGCGTTTCCCATACCTTCCGACTGTTTTATACAGTCGACTGAGTGCGCTGCAGGATATTTTCATAGAATCATAGAATCACCAGGTTGGAAGAGACCCACTGGATCATCGAGTCCGACCATTCCCACCAATCTCTAAACGACAGCCCTAACACTTCTCCCTGTTGCCTATTTTAAGCTCTGTCTGTAGGATGCAACTGCACTGCTCCTACTCAACTCACTCTTGGCCACAGATTCAACCAAAAGTTTCCCAAGGAATAATCTGAGAATCATAGAACAACCAGGTTGGAAGAGACCCAATGGATCATCGAGTCCAACCATTCCTATCAAACACTAACCCATGTCCCTCAGCACCTCATCTACCCGTCCCTTGAACACCTCCAGGGAGGGTGAATCAACCACCTCCCTGGGCAGCCTATTCCAATGCCCAATGACCCTTTCCATGAAAAACTTCCTCCTAATCTCCAGCCTAAATCTCCCCTGGTGGAGCTTGAGGCCATTCCCTCTCATCCTGTCCCCTGCCCCTTGGGAGTAGAGCCCAGCTCCCTCCTCTCCACAACCTCCTTTCAGGGAGTTGGAGAGAGCAATGAGGTCTCCCCTCAGCCTCCTCTTCTCTAGGCTGAACCCCCCCAGCTCTCTCAGCTGCTCCTCATAGGGTCTGTTCTCCAGCCCCTTCACCAGCCTCGTTGCTCTTCCCTGGACTCGCTCCAGAGCCTCAACATCCTTCTTGTGCTGAGGGGCACAGAACTGGACACAGTATTCAAGGAGCAGCAGAAGAGTTCGAGGTGGCACAAAACTCAGCAGTAGTTTACAAGACAACCTGAGGAACTGTTAGCAACCGGGAGAAGAGAAGTCCTGCTCTTACCTCACCACATCAGCCTCCTGCTCGCCCCACATGCAGAACACGGGATCAGCACACGGGGAGCAATGCTCGCCCTCCAGCCACAGGGTGCAGAGAACTGCAGCAGAGCCAAAGGTGTAAAAAGCATGCAGTGACGCTCAAAAAATCATGATAAACGATGAAAGGAACTTCAGAAGTCAGTATAAAGTCCTCGGGTGTACAACTGGCAGGTCATCCACTGCAACCTCCAGGGAAAGCACTGAGCGTCTGAGTTCTTATTCCACACCAACAATTATAACAAAAACGATTTTTTTTCATAGAATCATAGAACAACCAGGTTGGAAGAGACCCATCGGACCATCGAGTCCAACCATTTCCTCAAAGATCGTCAGTTCTGTCGTTACCAGTTACGGAGAAAGCATCACCATTGGCGCAGGGTTGGTCCCAAAGAGCCCGTTTGTGCCTGCCAGCACCTCCTGACCCATGTGTGTCCACCCTTTGGGACCACCTGGCTGTGGCCTCAGGGGTTTTAACTACTGATATGGTCACTCAGAGCCCTTTTCCTGGCTGCTGCTGCCGCAGGTGGTTTTCGTACCTGGCTCCCTGCCGGTGCCACCCACCTCTTCGTCTCACCCTCCTGCAAGGAGCCCCCAGGAAGCCATCACGACCCCAAACGCAGACCACGGGCACCGCAACAGCATCTCAGGGAGGGTCTGGGACGATGTGAGGTGCTCCAACACCACAAGCCGCGATGACAGGGGCACCATCCAGCCCTCCCGGCTCAACCCCACCAGAGCACAGCAAGAGGGAAACCCAAACGCAAGCACAGCAAGAGGCTATCGGACCGAACATTTATACAAAGTATTACTCATTTCGAAACCCACAGGGTCAACGTCAGTTAAGAACGAGTTTAAACATCGTTTTCACCACAGAGAAAGCAGTAAGGAGCAACCGCACCGGCAGCGGAGCCGGGAAGCCATGTGCTGACCCAGGCTTGGGACTCCGCAGATCTCTAGCCACGAGCCCCCAGCTCACCCATCACTGGCACAACTGGGCTATCAAAGCACAAGGAAGGCTACGGAATTACACGAGAACTGTGACTCTGCCTTTCAAGTGCAGTTCATCCGGAATAAACACCCACTTGGCTTCACGGAGATGTTCAGCTAGTTCCATGTTTAGCTGCTCCATCAACATAAGAAATCAAGCACATCTCTATTTCAAAGTAGTTTTCTCGCACATATAAATCACCAAGGTTATAAAATTTTTTTTTACTAATCGTATCTAAACTGCAAATTTTATTCCTGTGTTTATTGTTCTGACCGGGTTCATTAATACAAGTTTTTTTTTTTTTCCTCTAAACGATGCCTTAAGAAATACATTTTTTTTTTCCGGTAGCCCAGACGCAGAAAAAGAAACCTCAAGAAAATATGAAAGCAAAACAGAACCCGGCGGTTGCTTTAAGGCCAGCGGATCCGGTGTGAGGAATTACTAATACGTCTTCTTTTAAGGAAATAAAACACATGCACCGTAAGGACTTTGGCGAACGAAACATCACGATCCACACCAGGAAAAGAAAACCAAGCCAAACCATTTTTTTTTTTTAAAAAATCAAATTATGACTTAGCCTGAAAGTCACCCACTCGCGTGTTTTTGCCAACTCCTTCAGAAGCACAGGGGGAAAAGGAAGCCCCTTTCCGTGTTGTTTTTTTTCAGGATATAGAGTATAAATATAGTAGGAGTCATGCCATAAAACTATATATGCAGGAATTGCACACTAGTATCGCATGCGCGTTGTGATAGGACATGCCAAGGAACACCAGCTCGCCCATCGTCCGTCTGTCCGTCCGTCCGTTACTACTTACAGGGGCTGCTCCTGCCTCCCGGGGCCGGCAGAGTTCCGCGCGCGGAGGGGCCGCTCGCCTGCCCGCGCTGCCCTCCTCGCCAAGTCGCAGTCCGAGCTCCGGCGATGGCCGCCGGGCTATGTGAAGCGATCGGAATTCATTTTCCGCAGCTTGGGGGGCAGGTTGCCTTCCATCCTGCCGCCGCCCGACAGCTTCTGCAGCTTGGGCGGCAGCTCGGCCACCGACTGGCTGATGGGATCCGACATCATCTTTGTGGTTTTGGACCCCAGTTTCTCCTCCGAGTTGCCGGGCACCGAGCTGATGCGCTGGAGTTTCATGGGTAAATCCCCCATGCTGTAGGCCTTCTCGGAGGTGGTGGAACTCATCCTGAGGAGTTTTTTGGGGAAGTCGTCCCTCCCAGTTATTTTCTGCAGTTTGGAAGGCAGCTTCGTGCCGACCTCGTCGAGCCCGTCCAGGCACTCCACCGAGTTATTCCTTTCCTTGCTGTTGCCCACGGCAGGCGCGATCAAGGGAGAGGACATGAGCAGCATCTCCTCCTGCTCCTTCACGCTGTAGGGTGGGGTGGGCACCTCAAACGTGGCGTGGAACTGAGAGTAATCGACCTTGAAGAACCCTTCTTCCAAGGAGATCACCGGGAAGAACCGGTGGCCCCAGAGCACCTCGTCCTCCGTGTAGGATGTCCTGGCTTGGCACGTCATCCCTGCAAGGGCAAGGGAGAAAAAACTCTCACCAGTTACTGTGGATACACATAAACCTTGGGGATTTTTATATTTCAGTTAAACACGTTTTTAAATGTGTAAAAGAAAAGGCACTGATGTGCACAGGGGGGAACAGTTTTCAGCTGCGAGAGGGGAGATTGAGATGAGATCTTAGGCAGAAATGTTTTGCTGTGAGGGTGAGGAGGTCCTGGCCCAAGTTGCCCCGAGAAATTTGGGATGTTCCAGCCCTGGAGGGGTTCAAGGGCAGGTTGGATGGGGCTTGGAGCCCCTGAGCCAGTGGGAGGTGTCCCTGCTTGTGGCAGAGGTGGCACTGGATGGGCTTTGATGTACCTTCCAACCCAAACCATTCCATGATTCTATAACCTTTCATTGCACTTTATTTAGGGAATTAAAGTTTTAGCTTTGCACAGCGACTTCTGCTGCTAATAGGGTCAGAAGGTGTCACAAGACATAAACCTCACAGCTTTCTCACAGTGTGCCCAGGTGGCCAAGAAGGCCAATGGCATCTTGGCTTGGATCAGAAATGGTGTGACCAGCAGGGCCAGGGAGGTTCTTCTCCCTCTGGACTCAGCACTGGTGAGGCTGCTCCTTGAATCCTGTGTCCAGTTCTGGGCCCCTCAGCACAAGAAGGATGTTGAGGCTCTGGAGCGAGTCCAGAGAAGAGCAACAAAGCTGGGGAAGGGGCTGGAAAACAGGCCCTATGAGGAACAGCTGAGAGAGCTGGAGGTGTTTATCCTGGAGAAGAGGAGGCTGAGGGGAGACCTCATTGCTCTCCAACTCCCTGAAAGGAGGTTGTAGAGAGGAGGGAGCTGGGCTCTTCTCCCAAGGGACAGGGGACAGGACGAGAGGGAATGGCCTCAAGCTCCACCAGGGGAGATTTAGGCTGGAGATTAGGAGGAAGTTTTTCATGGAAAGGGTCATTGGGCATTGGAATAGGCTGCCCAGGGAGGTGGTTGATTCCCCTTCCCTGGAGGTGTTTAAGGGACGGGTGGATGAGGTCTTGAGGGACTTGGTTTAGTGTTAGATAGGAATGGTTGGACTAGAAGATCCGATGGGTCTCTTCCAACCTGGTTGTTCTATGATTCTATGATTCTGATCTACCTCCTAGGAGGAAAATATAAAAATAGGGTTTTCCTGTGTTGAATGCAGCCCTCACGGCCTGTGAAGGTGCCTCACCTGAGCTCCCACACCTGCAGGAGCAGAGCCTGAGGCCACACAATCCACACCCCTTCCCGCAGCCTCAGACAGCAAAACAGCTTCTACTTGCTGGTGCATTTTCACCAAGTCACCATCTGCTCTGGGTCTGTTTACCAAGTGAAGTGGAAGCAACCCCCATACCTAACAGGTTTAGAGAAAAAAAAAAACAACAAAACAAAAAAAAAAACAACAAAACCCTGCAATTTTTAGCAAAATGCTAATTAGAAGGAGAATTTCTCCCATCTGCATCCTTTACTGCTCATCAGCCAAACCTTCGCTGTGGAAGCCAAGATCTTTCCCCTCTCTGCTTTTTCAGACCCGGCGTCCGATGGAGATCTCGTTAGGGACTGAATGGAGCTGATAGCGAACGCAAATATCAGGAGCCGTGTTTGGAAGCTGCTCTGTGGTGCCTGGGAAGCAGATGGCTGGTTAACTCCGGTGACCTGCACTTTAGATAACAAAATTGCTTAAAATGAAAAGCTTTCTGTATAGAGGAGTTGACTGACCTCTCTATGGCGCTTGGAATCACAGAATCATTGAACAACCAGGTTGGAAGGGACCCATCGGATCAGCGAGTCCAACCATTCCTATCGAACACTAAACCAAGTCCCTAAAGACCTCATCTACCCGTCCCTTAAACACCTCCAGGGAAGGGGAATCAACCACCTCCCTGGGCAGCCTATTCCAATGCCCAATGACCCTTTCCGTGAAAAACTTCCTCCTAATCTCCAGCCTAAATCTCCCCTGGTGGAGCTTGAGGACATTCCCTCTTGTCCTGTCCCCTGTCCCTTGGGAGAAGAGCCCAGTTCCCTCCTCTCCACAACCTCCTTTCAGGGAGTTGGAGAGGGCAATGAGGTCTCCTCTCAGCCTCCTCTTCTCCCATAATAGAATAAGACATAACAGAATTAAGCTCTATTGTAAAAGCTGAGCGAGCAGAATGCCACAGGGGAGCAATATGAGGGACAACAGCATTGCCAGAACTTGGGGAAGGAGACAGGTGCACAGGACCAGCCAACACCTGCATCTCCATCCACATCCACATCCCTGAGAGGATCCCACAGCCAGTGCTGGGTGATCCCAGGGCACCAGCCCCACTGCCTGCAGGGTTAGGATTTCCCATCAAAGTCCATCTCGCTCCAACCCCCTGCCCTGGGCAGGGACACCTCCCACTGGCTCAGGGGCTCCAAGCCCCATCCAACCTGCCCCTGAACCCCTGCAGGGATGAGGCTGCCACCCCTGCTCTGGGCAACCTGGGCCGGGGCCTCCTCGCACTCATCAGGAAGAATTTCTTCCTAATGTCTAACCTAAATCTTCCCCCTTGAATTTAAAGCCATTCCTCCTCATCCTATCCTCCCATGCCCTGCTAAAAAGCCCCTCCCCAGCTTTCCTGGAGCCCCTTTCAGCACTGGAAGCTGCTCTAAGGTCTCCCTGGACCTGTGGCCTCTTCTGGACTCCAACAGGTCCATGTCCTCCCTGTGCTGAGGACTCCAGGACTGGACTTGGGGCTCCAGGTGGGTCTCTCAGAGTGGAGCAGAGGGGCAGGATCCCCTCCCTCCCTGCTGCTCCCTCTGCTCTGGAGGCAGTTCAGGCTATTTCTGCCTCCTGATCTATCACCCTGCTGTCTTCCACACCTTCTGATGCCTTCAGGCTTTCAAAAGCAGGAATTTTATCCCTGGATCAGCTGAACTGCAAGAAAACCAGCTTCACGTCTCGTTCTGTTGATGCAACTCCTTCTAAGCTCACCAGAGAGGAATATTTCCAGGTATATAATTTTTCTTCCAAATCAATGCCCCTCGTCCTCCACCAAAGCCGAGGCCACAAATTCCTACACAGCCTCTCAGAAGGAACAGCAGCCGCTGACGCGCTTGTCTTGTCTTTACAGGGAAAACCCATCCTGAGCAGACAGTGCTAAGAGGTGCTAAACCCTCAAACAAGAAATCAATTCTCAGG
The DNA here is from genome assembly GCA_033558105.1 of Coccyzus lansbergi. Taxonomy (NCBI): domain Eukaryota; kingdom Metazoa; phylum Chordata; class Aves; order Cuculiformes; family Coccyzidae; genus Coccyzus; species Coccyzus lansbergi. The sequence continues at coordinate 365,448 of JAUMJK010001062.1, forward strand.
CTTCCTTCAAGCTCGGCTGCGTTTCCCAGCTCTTTCCTTGCCTTTCCTTTAGCTCAGCGCAGCCTCAGCTCTGCAACACCTTTCTGCTATCGCACTCCGAGCAGCCGGAACCGTCTCCTTTGCATTATTACAGACGTAAGAACCGAGTTGCATAAGGCACTGGATGACCCGAGCCATTATCCACATCCCTGCACAGAACAAGCATCAGCTCTTTGCGAGCAGCCCACGCAGTGATCCTCCCTCTGTACTCAGCACTGGTGAGGCTGCTCCTTGAATCCTGTGTTGAGTTGTGGGCCCCTCAGCACAAGAAGGATGTTGAGGCTCTGGAGCAAGTCCAGAGAAGAGCCATGAAGCTGGTGAAGGGGCTGGAGAACAGGTCTGATGAGGAGCGACTGAGAGAGCTGGGGGGGTTTATCCTGGAGAAGAAGAGGCTGAGAGGAGACCTCATTACTCTCTGCAACTACCTGAAAGGAGGTTGTGGAGAGGAGGGAGCTGGGCTCTTCTCCCAAGGGACAGGATGAGAGGGAATGGCCTCAAGCTCCACCAGGGGAGATTTAGGCTGGAGATTAGGAGGAAGCTTTTCACGCAGAGGGTCATTGGGCATTGGAATAGGCTGCCCAGGGAGGGGGTTGATTCACCTTCCCTGGAGGTGTTTAAGGGATGGGTAGATGAGGTGCTGAGGGACATGGTTTAGTGTTTGATAGGAATGGTTGGACTCGATGATCCGATGGGTCTCTTCCAACCTGGTGATTCGATGATTCCATGATTCTAAGACGTGCTGTGAATTCATGACTATGTCATTGTGGCTAATCTGAGGGTTTATTTCTGTAACGGGTGACAGATACGCTGCCTGCTTTGCTTTTTAGGTTTATCCCTGGTTCTCCCCTCAGCCTCCTCTTCTCCAGGCTAAACCCCCCAGCTCTCTCAGCCGCAACTCTTCTTCTCCAGCCCCTTTATTTTAAAAGTAATGAGAAACCCCGAGTGCACGGATGGCGAGGGGGCTGCTCATCTCCTTTCTCCTAAAGCACTGAGGCTGCAGAAGTGCAGCCGCTCGGAGCAGACGCCGACAGCAGGAACCGCAGATTGACAGAATATCGTATCGCGCTGCAGACTGTCATCGCTTTAATGAAAAAAATCCCCCCCTGAAATCACCATGGGAAAACGTTCGTGTTAAAAATAGCTGTTCTATCCGAAGAGACGGCAAGCGTTCGGGTTTAGACACCACGTTTTCTGTCTGCTTAGGATCCCTCCCGTCAGGCTGTGCATTTCTCAGCCACGGGTACAAGTACAGCTCGTCAGGCTGATTCACGGGGGAAATAATATGATATTGAGAAAAGAAGCCTGAGGGCAGCCCTCGCTCCCACTTCCAGGTCTGACCTCCTATTTTGGGTTCCCATTTTCCTGCTTAACACAGAACTCTGATATCGGCACAGGGAGGAGATGGAGCTGTTGGAGCGAGTCCAGAGGAGACTGCGGAGATGTTCCAAGGGCTGGAGCAGCTCTGCTGTGAGGACAGGTTGGGAGAGTTGGGGTTGTTCAGCCTGGAGGAGAGAAGGGTGGAGGGAGGCCTTAGAGCAGCTTCTGGGCCCCTCAGCACAAGAAGGATGTTGAGGCTCTGGAGCGAGTCCAGAGAAGAGCCACGAAGCTGGTGAAGGGGCTGGAGAACAGGCCTTATGAGGAACGACTGAGAGAGCTGGGGGTGTTTATCCTGGAGAAGAGGAGGCTGAGGGGAGACCTCATTGCTCTCTGTAACTACCTGAGCGGAGGTTGTGGAGAGGAGGGAGCTGGGCTCTTCTCCCAAGTGACAGGGGACAGGACGAGAGGGAATGGCCTCAAGCTCTGCCAGGGGAGATTTAGGCTAGAAATTAGGAGGAAGTTTTTCACAGAAAGGGTCATTGGGCATTGGAACAGGCTGCCCAGGGAGGGGGTTGATTCACCTTCCCTGGAGGGATTTAAGGTATGTGTGGACAAGGTCCTGAGGGACATGGGTTAGTGTTTGATAGGAATGGTTGGACTCGATGATCCGGTGGGTCTCTTCCAACCTGGTGATTCTATGATTCTATGATTCTATGAATACGGAAAGGGGCTCCAGGAAAGCTGGGGAGCGGCTCTGGATCAGGGAGTGCACCCCTGGAGGGGTTCAAGACCAGGTTGGATGGGGCTTGGAGCCCCTGATCCAGTGTGAGGTGTCCCAGCCTGTGGCAGGGGTGGCACTGGGTGGGCTTTGAGCTCTCTCCCAACTCAAACCATTCCGTGATCCTCTGATTCTGAATTGCCCCGAACAAAAGGAGGTCAGAGATGGAGCCAATTCACCATGTAGGCAGAAGACAACCACAGGAGCTGAGCAAACCACAGAACACGCACACGTATTTCTGCCAGAGTCAAGCCATCAGTCTTACGCTAAACGTTCGAATTTCTCATCGCGCTGAATAGCAAACCCAGGCTTCTGCTCTGCTCCTCAATTTAGACGCCTTGTTTATTCTCTGGCACTATAAATACCTCCCTCCCGCTTTATCCAGACTGCGCTGCTCTTCCAGGAGCGATCTTGACACTTTGAAAAATAGCGCTGACAGCCAAGGTATTTTTCTTATCAGCCGGTGCCCTTCTTAGGGCGATTTTTAATCACTCACACACACACATCGTGTTCTGACACCTTGCTGACAGCTCATCTTGATGCTCCCCAGGACCACAGCTCCCCGTCGCCAGCACAAATTACAGCAGGGATGGAAAAGGCAATAGAATCTCTGGGAAAAGCAAGAACCATGGCACATATTGATGCTGCTCCCCTACCAAGGGATGCAGGAGGCTCCAGCCAGGTGAGCCACAACCTCCTTTCTATGAGCCGCTTCCTAGGATGAAAGGGGAATAACACCAGCACAGCAGCATCCAGCACTGCCCTTCCACACTCATTCTGTGAAACGCCAAGGCCAGAATCTCAGAATCATAGAATCATAGAACAACCAGGTTGGAAGGGACCCATCGGGTCATCGAGTCCAACCATTCCTATCAAACACTAAACCAAGTCCCTCAAGACCTCATCTACCTGTGCCTTAAAACACCTTCAGGGAAGGTGAATCAATCACCTCCCTGGGCAGCCTATTCCAATGCCCAATGACCCTTTCCATGAAAAACTTCCTCCTAATCTCTAGCCTAAATCTCCCTTGACGGAGCTTGAGGCCATTCCCTCTCGTCCTGTGTCCTGTCACTTGGGAGAAGAGCCCAGTTCCCTCCTCTCCACAACCTCCTTTCAGGTAGTTGGAGAGAGCAATGAGGTCTCCTCTCAGCCTCCTCTTCTCCAGGATAAACCCCCCCAGCTCTCTCAGACGCTCCTCATAGGGCCTGTTCTCCAGCCCCTTCACCAGCTTCGTTGCTCTTCTCTGGACTCGCTCCAGAGCCTCAACATCCTTCTTGTGCTGAGGGGCCCACAACTGAACACAGGATTCGAGGAGCGGCCTCACCAGTGTGGAGTCCAGAGGGAGAAGAACCTCCCTGGCCCTGCTGGTCACACCGTTTCTGATCCAAGCCAGGATGCCATTGGCCTTCTTGGCCACCTGGGCACACTGCTGCCTCATGGTCAGTCACTGTCGACCAACACCCCCAGGTCCCTCTCCTCCTGGCAGTTTTCCAGCCAGACTTCTCCCAGTCTGTAGCTCTGCTGAGGGTTGTTGTGCCCCTAGTGCAGGATGCGGCATTTGGCCGTGTTAAACCTCATCCCATTGGACTCAGCCCATGGATCCAGCCTGTTTAGGTCCCTTTGCAGAGCCTCCCGACCCTCCAGCAGATCCACACTTCCTCACAGCTTAGTGTCATCTGCAAACTTGCTAAGGGTACCCTCAATGCCCTCATCCAGGTCATTGATGAAGACATTGAACAGGGCTCAGCTATCAGAACAAAACCACCTACTACACACTTCATGTGAAAGCAGTTTATACAATCTGGTCTGGTATTTTTCTCACGTCTGGTCTTTTATTTTTTTTTTCCCAAGCCAAAACGCTCCGATCTATTCCCTTCTACCTACGTGCAGGAGTGCGTCAGGGCTGATTTCACTCCCTTCAGCTCCTTCCTTTGAGCAGCTATTTTCTTTGCGGAGCCATCTGCCACAGCCCCGCTTTTTGCATCATTTCCCTCCTACCCGGATGTTACTGAATAAGCAGGAGCAGCACAAAAATGGAAAGATTCAATTCCTTGCTTCGCTTTGCGCAGTTCTCTGCTAGGATGCACGGAGGAAAGGGATAGAGGGAAGAGACCCTAGAAAGAGGGACATGGGGTTGTTGGTCGATAGCGACTGACCATGAGGCAGCAGTGTGCCCAGGTGGCCAAGAAGGCCAATGGCATCTTGGCTTGGATCAGAAATGGTGTGACCAGCAGGGCCAGGGAGGTTCTTCTCCCTCTGGACTCAGCACTGGTGAGACTGCTCCTCGAATCCTGTGTTGAGTTGTGGGCCCCTCAGCACAAGAAGGATGTTGAGGCTCTGGAGCAAGTCCAGAGAAAAGCAACGAAGCTGGGGAAGGGTCTGGAGAACAGGTTTTATGAGGAACGTCTGAGAGAGCTGGGGGTGTTTATCCTGGAGAAGAAGAGGCTGAGGGGAGACCTCATTGCTCTCTATAACTACCTGAGTGCAGGTTGTGGAGAGGAGGGAGCTGGGCTCTTCTCTCAAGGGACAGGGGACAGGACAAGAGGGAATGGCTCCACCAGAGGAGGTTCAGGCTGGACATAAGGAAAAAAATTTTCACAGGAAGGGTGATTGGTCAGTGGCAGAGGCTGCCCAGGGAGGGTGTTGATTCCCCTTCCCTGGAGATGTTTAAGGGACGGGTGGATGAGGTGCTGAGGGACATGGGTTAGTGTTTGGTAGGAATGGTTGGACTCGATGATCCGATGGGTCTCTTCCAACCTGGTTGTTCTATGATTCCATGATTCTAAGAGGGGATGGGGACGAGGAGAGGCAATGCAGCCCATTTCCCTGGATGGGGATATTTCTAGGATGCTCACGCAGACCTGTCAGTACTCACAGTGACATTAAACAAAGCTGCCCAGTCATGCCCTGACAGAGCAGCAGATACTCTCCAGAGCTCCCCTCCAGCCTCAAGCATCTCATCATTTTTTACTGATAACACAGGCTGACAACAACTTTCCTTGTGTTAATAGGTGATAACAATTTGAAAAACCCTGGAGCTGACAGAGAATGTTCACTACCAGCAGCACAGGGCACCACGAGCTTGGCCACTCCAGGAGAGGCCAGAGGAGGTTGAGATGCCCTCACCCACCTCCTCGGTCCCAGCCCTGGGCACCGTGTGCTGAGCAAATGACTGAAACTCATCATGGTTGTGGACACAGAATGGGTTCAGTTGGAAAAGACCTCTAAGATCACCATAGAATCATAGAACAACCAGGTTGGAAGAGACCCACCATTCCCATCAAACGCTAACCCATGTCCCTCAGCACCTTGTCCACCCGTCCCTTAAACACCTCCAGGGAAGGGACTCAACCACCTCCCTGGGCAGCCTATTCCAATGCCCAGTGACCCTTTCTGTGAAGAAATTTTTTTCCTAATGTCCAGCCTGACCCTCCCCTGGTGGAGCTTGAGGCCATTCCCTCTCATCTTGTCCCTTGGGAGAAGAGCCCAGCTCCCTCCTCTCCACAACCTCCGCTCAGGTAGTTACAGAGAGCAATGAGGTCTCCCCTCAGCCTCCTCTTCTCCAGGAGAAACACCCCCAGCTCTCTCAGACGCTCCTCTTCTTGTTCTCCAGCCCCTTCACCAGCTTCGTTGCTCTTCTCTGGACTCTCTCCAGAGCCTCAACATCCTTTTTTATGCTGAGGGGCCCACAACTGAACACAGGATTCAAGGAGCATCCTCACCAGTGCTGAGTCCAGAGGGAGAAGAACCTCCCTGGCCCTGCTGGTCACACCATTTCTGATCCAAACCAGGATGCCATTGGCCTTCTTGGCCACCTGGGCACACTGCTGCCTCATGGTCAGTCGCTGTCGACCAACACCCCCAGGTCCTTCTCCTCCTGGCAGCTTTCCAGCCAGACTTCTCCCAGTCTGGAGCTGCTCAGGGTTGTTGTGCCCCAAGGGCAGGACTCGGCATTTGGCCAATCACTGATCTAGTCCTACTTAAGTCCACCACCAGCCCACATCCCCAAGGAGGTGTGCTCATCTTTTAAAGACTCCTAGGGATGGGGACTCAGCCACCTGCAGCCTTTGCAGGGACACCTCCCACAGGCTCAAAGCCACATCCAACCTGGCCTTGAACAGCACTTCCCATAAAATGCAAGATGCTGCAGCAGCAGCCACGACCACGACCACAGCAGAGAAACCACCTCTCATCTTGTTTCATGCCCACTCCACCAACACCGAGCATTAATTTTAAAAGCAAGAATTTCTCAAGTCTCCTTAATTAATACCAGAATATCTATCTTCCCCTGTTTAGCGACAGGAGTGATCTCCCTTCATCTCCAAGCTGCCCGAGCCACCTCCTCCCCTTGACTGCCTGAAGGGAAGCCCAGGGTAGCCGTCCCTGTGCTGGATTTCTCTTCCAATCACAAGCAAGCTTTTCACTAAGGATTAAAAAGCCGCGATTCATTGAGTCCTGGCTCCAAAGCACAGCCAAAAACACAGGATTTTTCTTTATAGCACAATGCGATTTCCCACTGGGGCTGCCGGGGAAGAGACCCAGGAAGAAAATCATAGAACCACCAGGTTGGAAAAGACCCATCGGGTCATCGAGTCCAACCGTTCCCGTCAATCACTAACCCATGTCCCTCAGCACCTTGTCCATCCATCTGTGGTCAGAGGATGCCTGAGGAGCTCGGGGCTGGAGGGACATCAGCCAAGGAGCCAGGTAGAAAAGAGAAAGGAAGGAATTTAAAAGGTATTATTCCCATTGGATGAGAATATTTTAATTATGAGGCGAGAAACCCAAACCCCAACCTTGTTGGGGTTTGGGTTTCTCGCCTCATAATTAAAATGTCGAACAGACAATTCCTCCAGCTCCTCCAACCCCCACCCCAACCCAGCCAGATGGCACCGAGCACCGAAATAGAGCCTAAAAAAAACCCCCGAAGAAGCGTTTCACGTTAGAGACTGCCTTGCTAGGATGGAAAAACACCTCCTCTCTGCTTTGAACAGTGCCCGTCGCAGGCGTTTGACAACACGGTCACGCAGCCGGAGCCAGTTGGGGTTCCCAGTGAGAGGAGCATCTCCCAATGAAGGTGATGGGGACCTGCTGCAGCACCAGCTCCTCTGGGATGGGAAAAGGTTCCCGGGATGCCGAGGAGACAGGTTTAAATATATCATCAACCTGGCAGCTGACATGGAAGCCGAAAATAAGGCACCATTTTGTATGAACCGCATCGATGGGAGGATGAAATATCATAGAATCATAGAACAATCAGGTTGGAAGAGACCCATCAGATCAGCGAGTCCAACCATTCCTATCAAACACTAACCCATGTCCCTATCACCTCATCTACCCGTCCCTTAAACACCTCCAGGGAAGGTGAATCAACCACCTCCCTGGGCAGCCTATTCCAATGCCCAATGACCCTTTCCGTGAAAAACTTCCTTCTAATCTCCAGCCTAAATCTCCCCTGGTGGAGCTTGAGGCCATTCCCTCCTGTCCTGTCCCAGGACAACTTGCTTCAAACAAACCTGTTCCCGTCCCAGTATGACCTCTGCTCCTGCCCTGCAGCCCCGTGGCCGCTTCAAACAGAAAATTCAATCATGGGACACCCCAAAAGAGACCATGAGCCGCCCGTGAAACGGAGGAAAAAACATCATTTGTCGCCCTCTCTTGCTGCACTATTATTTAAATATTTAAATTATTATTTAAATTCCCTCTGTACTCCGCACTGGTGAGGCCGCTCCTTGAACCCTGTGTTCAATTGTGGGCCCCTCAGCACAAGAAGGATGTTGAGGCTCTGGAGAGTGTCCAGAGAAGAGCAACGAAGCTGGGGAAGGGGCTGGAGAACAGGTCTTATGAGGAGCAGCTGAGAGAGCTGGGGGTGTTTATCCTGGAGAAGAGGAGGCTGAGAGGAGACCTCATTGCTCTCTACAACTCCCTGAAAGGAGGTTGTGGAGAGGAGGGAGCTGGGCTCTTCTCCCAAGGGACAGGGGACAGGACAAGAGGGAATGGCCTCAAGCTCCTCCAGGGGAGATTTAGGCTGGAGATTAGGAGGAAGTTTTTCATGGAAAGGGTCACTGGGCATTGGAACAGGCTGCCCAGGGAGGTGGTTAATTCCCCTTCCCTGGAGGTGTTTAAGGGACGGGTGGATGAGGTGCTGAGGGACTTGGTTTAGTGTTTGATAGGAACGGTTGGACTCGATGATCCGGTGGGTCTTTTCCAACCTGATTGTTCTATGATTCTATGAAACACAGAGCGAACACTGTGAAAATGGAACTGCCTAAAGCCGGCAACCCCCCCAGACAAACCTAAACCACCACCCTCTGCGCTGAGGGACTGTTCTGTTCCTTTCTGCGACACAGATCAATTCTGAGACGATGTTTAAACCAAGCACCTCTCTAAGAGCTCCTGTCTTGCACTCGAAGCGTTCGCAGCTCCCAGCTCCATCCCCAGCATCTCCCTTGCCTGGTACAGCTCCTGTCATGTATTTAAAATTAATGCACGGTGCTTAACACGAGATCCCTTGAACTAAACATAGCATTTGCCGCACACGCTTCGGTTTTAGCTGACAAACACTTCTTGCGAACACGTCAGGCGCACAGAATTGCCTAAGAAAACGACGCAGCAATTTGTCAGCACCGGGGGAAACGAGGCTGAGGCTGGACTTGACAGCCTCTGGGCTGGAAAAGTCTCGTTAGGAAAAAACAGACACACCTTGATGCACCATAAAGGCAGAATATATAGATACAGAAAGAATAAGTTATGCCCCCTTGGCCCAAGCCTTGGACTCAAAGGATGCTATAGGGACATCTGTTACCTGCATTGGTTTCATAGAATCATAGAACAACCAGGTTGGAAGAGACCCATCGGATCATCGAGTCCAACCATTCCTATCAAACACTAACCCATGTCCCTCAGGATCTCATCTACCCGTCCCTTAAACACCTCCAGGGAAGGTGAATCAACCGTCTCCCTTAGATGCAGAATATATAGATACGGAAGGAATAAGTTATGCCCCTTGGCCCAAGACTTGGCCTCAAAGGTTGCTCTAGGGACATCTGTTACCTGCATTGGTTTGGAATGTTGAGAACTGCAGCCATCTAGTACCTGGAGGAGCCTATAGGAAAGCTGGTGAGGGACTCTGGGATGGTTTTGAGTTGAAAGAGTGGAGACCGAGGTGAGATCTCAGGCAGAAATGTTTGGCTGTGAGGGTGAGGAGGCCCTGGAACAGGTTGCCCAGAGAAATTGTGGCTGTTCCATCCCTGGAGGGGTTCAAGGGCAGGTTGGATGGGGCTTGGAGCCCCCGATCCAGTGGGAGGTGTCCCTGCCCATGGCAGGGGTGGTACTGGGTGGGCTCTGGGGTCCCTTCCAACCCAAACCATTCCCTGATTCTATGAATTGCATTTAAATTACAGCAAAGACACCAGAGCAAGAGCATTTATGTGGTTTTCAGAAGTGACCCATGGGAAGAATATATGGGGCAAAGTCAGGAGAAACGGGATGCTTGGCCAGGAGAAACCAATGCCCAGCCCACCGCAAATACACAGTTTAGAATCATATTAAAAACCAGGTTGGAAGAGACCCACCGGATCATCGAGTCCAACCATTCCCATCAAACACTAAACCATGTCCCTCAGCACCTCATCCACCTGTGCCTCCAGGTATTCAAACCTCCCTCACTGCCCTGGGCAGCCTCTGCCAGGGCTCCACCACTCTTTTGGTGCAGAAACATTTCCCCAAAATCCAATCTAAACCTCCTCTGATGCAACTCAAGGCCGTTTCCTTGCAAATACAGCCATTCCTTACGTTTCATCTCCTCAGAGCAGTTACAGGCTTTACGTGACAATTGTTTACGCGCATACATCCTGAAATGCCTCTGAGGTTTCAAAATGATCAAGAACTTCAGCAAGAACACCGCGGAAACCAGGGGTTTCTGCTCATTAAGCAGTAATTTGCTGATAGTGTCGCAGGTAGTTGCTGGAATATGTATGAATGTCTCCATCTAATCCAACATCTGTTTACACTCGGGGAGGTGAGGAACCGTTCATTCCAGGTTCCTCCCCCTCCCTGGATTGTTGTACATGCTCCACCACAGGCTTGTTAGCAGCTGAAAGAGATCTGCTGCACTCCCTTTGATCAGGACAAGGCAGATGTGACGTCTCTGAGCCGTCAGCAAGGAGGGAAAACCATGTCCTCACTTGTTTTCGCTGCGCACGAAGCTCCACGAGGTGTGAAACCCACGTACCAGCACAGCCACTGCTGGTGACACCTTGGTTATCAGCCGGACCAGTTGGGAACATGAGTCAAACATGAGGTCTCCCCTTCCTGTGCGGCAACCAGAGCATCTTCCCACCACCTCCCCAACCCAGTGAGCTCCAACTCTGCTAAACCTGCCTTCCTTCCAGACACCCTTCTGAAAACATGTCTTTGCGCATTCAGCAATTTCATAGAATCATTGAATCGTAGAACAACCAGGTTGGAAGAGACCCATCGGATCAGCGAGTCCAACCATTCCTGTCAAACACTAACCCATGTCCCTCAGCACCTCATCCACCCGTCCCTTAAACACCTCCAGGGAAGGGGAATCAACCCCCTCCCTGGGCAGCCTATTCCAATGCCCAATGAACCTTTCCATGAAAATCTTCCTCCTAATCTCTAGCCTAAATCTCCCCTGGTGGAGCTTGAGGCCATTCCCTGTTGTCCTGTCCCCTGTCCCTTGGGAGAAGAGCCCAGCTCCATCCTCTCCACAACCTCCTTTCGGGGAGTTGGAGAGAGCAATGAGGTCTCCTCTCAGCCTCCTCTTCTCCAGGATAAACACCCCCAGCTCTCTCAGCCGCTCCTCATTTCATGTTGGTCTCCCTATATTTCACCTTCCCTGGAGGGGTTTAAGGGATGGGTGGACGAGGTGCTGAGGGACATGGGTTAGTGTTTGATGGGAATGGTTGGACTGGATGATCCGATGGGTCTCTTCCAACCTGGTTGATCTATAATTCTGTATTTGCCTGATCCCTGCAGAGGCTCCAGGTGCACTCACATCACCAGGTGCCCAGGGTTGAATTGCTGTTCCCTCATGTGCTGTGTCACCAAACCCCTCCCGTGTTCAAATAAAGCATCCAAGTGCCAAAAATAGAACAGGACCTACAGTTCCTGGTGCAGAGGCAGATCAAGGCTGCGAGTTATTGAACGCTGCTTGCTTCCTACGGCCCCTTCTTCCATTAGGGCTCATATGGAAAGCATCGAGAAGATAATACAGCAGAAAATCATCTCCCGCGGCGTGCACAGGAGTGAGATTATTACGGCAGTCGGCGAAGGTTAATTAGCGACTCTTTCCCTTGCAATGTGCTGCCACGCAGAGTACTTGTTATTTCCATGGGCACCCCAGGAGAATAAATAAGCCACGACTCGGAGCCGCACTGCACGAATAACCCAATGCCTGCAACGAGCTTCTAATTTTATATACAACCCCTTTTTTTTCCATTCCGATCGTGCCGATGTTAACTCTCAGTGGGCTCATTTAAATCCTGTAAATCTGGGCACTTTCTGACATTTCTGGGGGGAAAATCGCAAGTTTTCTTCCTAAAAATTGCAAACGCGAGTCGGTATTATTGACATTTCCACATGAATTTTGCGCGACGTGCTCTTTCACGTCCAGCCCTGGATTCTGCTTCTGTGGGAAAGCCCTGGGAGGCTGCAGAGGTTCCTGTCATACAGGGTGAGACTGAATCACAGAATCATAGAACAATCAGGTTGGAAGAGACCCATCGGATCATCGAGTCCAACTGAGAGAGTTAACGTGAAGCGCCTCGAGCTGCTCAGAAGGCAACACCACAAAAAAGCTGCTCAGAATCAAGAGCAGCTTCCACCAACTCCCAGCACTTGTTCAGTTTCAGGAAAGGTGAAAAATAAATACAAGACACTATTGGGAAAGCCTTGAATGGACACAGAAAATCTAGCAAGTGCTTCTGAGATGAATAGTTTTCCCAGTTCAAAGATTTGCTAGTTATTTCCCCAAAACGTGATGGCGGAACTGGTCAAAGCTTCAGGTCAAAGCCATGCAGACAAAGGAAGGTGGCACCTTGGGTTTGTCCCCAGCTGCAGGAGTGACCTGGTGATGGAGGAGGAGGGTGAGATGGAGGAGGAGGGCGAGATGGAGAGAGGGAGGAGGAGGGCGAGATGGAGAGAGGGAGGAGGAGGGCGAGATGGAGAGAGGGAGGAGGAGGGCGAGATGGAGAGAGGGAGGAGGAGGGCGAGATGGAGAGAGGGAGGAGGAGGGCGAGATGGAGAGAGGGAAGAGGGTGAGATGAAGAGAGGGAAGAGGGTGAGATGAAGAGAAGGAGGAGGAGGGTGAGATGAAGAGAAGGAGGAGGAGGGTGAGATGGAGAGAGGGAAGAGGAGGGTGAGATGGAGAGAGGGAAGAGGAGGGTGAGATGGAGAGAGGGAAGAGGAGGGTGAGATGGAGAGAGGGAAGAGGAGGGTGAGATGGAGAGAGGGAAGAGGAGGGTGAGATGGAGAGAGGGAAGAGGAGGGTGAGATGGAGAGAGGGAAGAGGAGGGTGAGATGGAGAGAGGGAAGAGGAGGGCGAGAGAGATGGAGGAGGAGAGTGAGATGGAGAGAGGGAGGAAGAGGGTGAGATGGAGAGAGGGAGGAAGAGGGCGAGAGAGATGGAGGAGGAGAGTGAGATGGAGAGAGGGAGGAAGAGGGTGAGATGGAGAGAGGGAGGAGGAGGGCGAGAGAGATGGAGGAGGAGAGTGAGATGGAGAGAGGGAGGAAGAGGGTGAGATGGAAAGAGGGAGGAAGAGGTCGAGATGGATGGAGGGAGGAGGGCAAGAGAGATGAAGGAAGAGGGCAAGATGGAGAGATGGAGGAGGAGGGCGAGAGAGATGGAGGAGGGTGAGATGGAGAGATGGAGGAGAAGGGCGAGAGAGAGGAGGAGGGTGAGAGAGATGGAGGAGGAGGGTGAGAGAGACGGAGGAGGAGGGTGAGAGAGATGGACACTAACAGAGATGAGATAGAGGAGGAGGGTAAGAGATAGACAGGCGAGAGAGACAAAGGCAGAGCAGGAGGATGTGGAGGAGGTTGTGGCTTCTGGAAAGCATTCGGTTCGCCAACAACTAGCCTGAAAAAGCACCAGCACCGCGTTTTCCCTACGGAAAAAACACTCCTCCTTCTCCACCCACCCCAATTTCTCCTTTCCAAGACACCTTTTAAGCTCAGAGATTCAGCACATCAGGGACAAACACTGCCAGGACCATGTAACACTGACCACGACGGAAAGAAAGGGAGCAGGGTGGGTTCTCCCCTCTGGGTTCCCCCTCTGCGGCCTGTGCCCAAAGTGCTGTCTTAGCACAGACCATATATATTGCATTATAATAGGAATTATTTGACAGGAATGGTTGGACTTGATGATCCGATGGGTCTCTTCCAATCTGGTTGTTCTATGATTCTATGATAACCATAATGTGTAATTATGGATATATAATGCATAAATACTCAGGTTAGACCTATATCGATGCATCTACTACCTATATATTGCAATAGAATTGCAACGACAATAATGCTGCAATAAAGACACAATTTACCAGAGTAATTTAAAACATGATGATGATGATGATGGTGATAATGGTGATGGTAATATTGTTATTATTTGAAAACCAAGGCCAATTTCCTAGCCTGGAAGGCAGGTTGCAGGCACAAGCACTATGGATGCAGCTCCGCTCGGTGCATGGAGCAGAATAAACCTTGTTCTGCAAGGGGAGAGTCAGAAAAAAAAACAAGTGGAGTCCAGGCTGCAGAATGGTCTTGTGGAGAAGCTGCAGCAGAGGTTTGGGGCTGCTGAAGTTCTTCCCATCAGCTGCAGGACTCAGGGCAACCCCCAGGGAAAAGCAACTCCCTTTTTCCACTCAAAGACAGCAAAGGTGACTCCTTCTCTCGGGAAGGATTCAAGGATGCCCTATGCCAGCTGCCGGTACCTGTTGCTAGGATCCGCAGCTCTTCTCCTCTCTCCCCCTGAAGGGCTTTTGTCTGCAGTGCCAGGCTCCCTCTGTACCTTTCAAAAACTGGTTAAATTGGCACAACCACACAGCAAAGTGGTTCGATTCCATCGAAGGCCAATGGCATCTTGGCTTGGATCTGAAATGGTGTGACCAGCAGGGCCAGGGAGGTGATTCTCCCTCTGGACTCAACACTGGTGAGGCCGCTCCTTGAATCCTGTGTTCAGGTGTGGGCCCCTCAGCACAAGAAGGATGTTGAGGCTCTGGAGCGAGTCCAGAGAAGAACAACAAAGCTGGGGAAGGGGCTGGAGAACAGAACCTATGAGAAGCGGCTGAGAGAGCTGGGGGGGTTTATCCTGGAGAAGAGGAGGCTGAGAGGAGACCTCATTACTCTCTACAACTCCCTGAAAGGAGGTTGTGGAGAGGAGGGAGCTGGGCTCTTCTCCCAAGGGACAGGGGACAAGACGAGAGGGAATGGCCTCAAGCTCCACCAGGGGAGATTTAGGCTGGAGATTAGGAGGAAGTTTTTCACAGAAAGGGTCATTGGGCATTGGAATAGGCTGCCCAGGGAGGTGGTTGATTCACCTTCCCTGGAGGGGTTTAAGGCACAGGTGGATGAGGTTTTGAGGGACATGGGTTAGTGTTTGATAGGAATGGTTGGACTCGATGATCCAGTGGGTATCTTCCAACCTGGTTGTTCCATAATTCTATGACCTCACACCTAAAGGCTCCAAAATCCGGTTGTTCCAAACCCCACCGGGGCCAGAGCCACCTCCATGCTCTCAAGGAGCAATCACAGCAGCCTAAACCTTGCATTACGCACCCTGAAAGTTATTAATTATTTTGTTTGTGTTTACTAATGTTCTCAGGTCGATCTGTTCGACGCTAATGAGCTATTTACTCTCAATTAGAAGCCTCTCTCAGAACAGAGCTCTAATTCCAGCGAGTTCGGCTGATGAATTAATGACAAGGTGAGAGCACCATCCTGCAGGATCCTCTCCTCCCCTGTGAGCAAGGTGCCCTGAGCATCCAGAGGATTTTCACAGAATCATAGAACAACCAGGTTGGAAGAGACCCAGCAGATCATCGAGTCCAACCATTCCTATCAAACACTAAACCATGTCCCTCAGCACCTCATCCACCCACACCTTAAACACCTCCAGGGAAGGGGACTCAACCCCCTCCCTGTTCCAGGCCCCAGTGACCCTTTCCAGGAAATATTCCATCCTGCTGTCCATCCTGAGCCTCTCCTGGTGGAGCTTGAGGTCATTCCCTCTTGTCCTGTCCCCTGTCCCTTGGGAGAAGAGCCCAGCTCCCTCCTCTCCACAACCTCCTTTCAGGGAGTTGTAGAGAGCAATGAGGTCTCCTCTCAGCCTCCTCTTCTCCAGGATAAACATCCCCAGCTCTCTCAGCCGCTCCTCATAAGGCCTGCTCTCCAGCCCCTTCACCAGCTTCGTTGCTCTTCTCTGAACTCGCTCCAGAGCCTCAACATCCTTCTTGTGCTGAGGGGCCAGAACTGACCCCAGGATTCAAGGGGCCAGAGGGAGAAGAACCTCCCTGGCCCTGCTGGCCACACCGTGTCTGCTCCAAGCCAAGATGCCTTTGGCCTTCTTGGCCCCCTGGGCCCCTGCCGGCTCCTCCTTACCCAACCCCCCAGGTCCTTCTCCTCCAGGCACTTTCCAGCCAGACTTCTCCTCAGCTGGAGCTGCTCAGGGTTGTTGTGCCCCAAGTTCCTCCTCCAACTTCATCCCCTTGCTCTCAGCCCATGGATCCAAGCAGCTCTGATCCCTCTGGAGAACCTCCAACCCCTCCTCCACACTCCTCACCCTCTGCCCCTACTCCCTGATCCAGAGCTCCTCTCCAGCTTTCCTGGAGCCCCTTTCAGCACTGGAAGCTGCTCTAAGGTCTCCCCAGAGCCTTCTCTTCCACCAATACCGACTCCATCAGCCTGTCCTCCAGCCCTTGATAATCTTTGTAGCTCTCCTTTGAAGCAACATCCTGAGGCATGTTTCTCAGGCAGGTTTTAAAGTCCTAAGCTCTTCCCAGTACAAAAAAAAAAATAAAAATCTTTTTTTTTTATTATGTATAAGGCACTTAGAATAAAGCATTCTATGAATTGCCAACCGCTTTACAAACCCACCCAGGTCTGGAACAGCCACCAGCAGCGAGAGAGACCTTGCACGGCTGATGCCTGCTTGAAAAGAAAGATTAAATATAAATCTGTGCTATTTCCTCACGCAACATTAAGTCAGCAATGTTCCGCTGTGGGAAATTTCATCCCCATTACCGCGAGCGGCGTGAATTTAAAGCATCTGCAGCATAATGAGGAAGGAGCTCCAGCAAAACGCTGCGAAACGGGCTCAGTGCTGCGGTTTGCATCCCCTTAGATGACGGCAGCTACAAAAGCAAAAGGCGAAAAGGAAGGAGTCATGAATGGGTCCAGCCCTGTCCAACGTCTTCATCAATGACCTGGATGAAGGCATCGAGTGCACCCTTAGCAAGTTTGCAGATGACACTAAGCTGGGTGGAAGTGTGGATCTGCTGGAGGGTCGGGAAGCTCCAAAGGGATCTGAACAGGTTGGATCCAGGGGCTGAGACCAATGGGATGAGGTTTAACACGGCCAAATGTCCGATCCTGCATTTGGGGCACAACAACCCTGAGCAGAGACACAGACTGGGAGAAGTCTGGCTGGAAAACTGCCTGGAAGAGAAGGACCTGGGAGTGTTGGTTGAGAGTGACTGACCATGAGCCAACAGTAGCCCAGGTGGCCAAGAAGGCCAATGGCATCTTGGCTTGGATCAGAAATGGTGTGACCAGCAGGGCCAGGGAGGTTCTTCTCCCACTGGACTCAGCACTGGTGAGATTGCTCCTCAAATCCTGTGTTCAGTTCAAGAACAAGAAGGATGTTGAGGCTCTGGAGCGAGTCCAGAGAAGAGCAACGAAGCTGGGGAAGGGGCTGGAGAAGAAGAGGAGCAGCTGAGAGAGCTGGGGGTGTTTAACCTAGAGAAGTGGAGACTGAGGGGAGACCTCATTGCTCCCTATAACTACCTGAAAGGAGGTTGTGGAGAGGAGGGAGCTGGGCTCTTCTGCCAAGGGACGGGGGACAGGATGAGAGGGACGCAAACCCTGACCTGCAAGCTGAAAACATCAGCAGCCATGAAAATCCTCCTGGAATAGTCCAGCTTTAATTTTCAAGGCAGCGAGAATCTCTCTTAGAAAGCACTAGTGTCTCAGGTGCCAAAAGGCTGTTCCTATATCACCCTGATATGGTGTTTGCACGGAAGAACAGACAGGTTTCGGCTTCCTTTGAGCACAGTCGCTCCATGTTGTTCCCGAAAAAGAGGAGATGAAGAACAGAATCATAGAATCACCAGGTTGGAAGAGACCCACCGGATCATCCAGTCCAACCATCCCTATCAAACACTAAAGGAAGGATGTTGCGTTTGCACAGGTGAAAAGGGGACACTGAGGCTACCACAGAAACCACAAAATGTAGATCCCAATGACAACATCAATTAGAACCACTATGAAACACAATTTCCCATTAGGGGTAATGGCAATAACATGATTTGAACGATAAATCTTAATGCCAGAGTGAGCCACTTGAGAAACACAGCAATCTGCCTGCTCGTCGAGTGCCAAAATTGGGCTCGTTTATGCTCAGAAAAACATTTTTGCCATTTAGTTTGTTGTGCGTTATTCCTCCCACTCCTTCTGGGTTTACATATTCGAATGCTTTCGTCTCTTTTTCTTACGCCATTTCCTTCCTTTACCAGCAAAATCATAGAATCATAGAACAAGCAGGTTGGAAGAGACCCATCAGATCATCGAGTCACAGAATCACAGAATCACCAGGTTGGAAGAGACCCACCGGATCAGCGAGTCCAACCACTCCCACCAAACACCAACCCATGTCCCTCAGGAATGCTATTTACAGCACAGGGACTGAGATCTGGGAGGATCTTTGGAGTTAAATACTGTTTTGTTACAAATACACAAATGTTGACGATGGTGAAACAAAGCAGAGAAGCAAAGTCCAAAGTGAGAGCAGACGTGGAGGGGCTCAGGGAAGTTGTGGAAAACAGCAGGGATGGTAAAACACAGGCTGCAGAACAAGGAATTCTTCCCTGCACATAGAATCATAGAATCACCAGGTTGGAAGAGACCCATCGGATCATAGAGTCCAATCATTCCTATCAAACACTAACCCATGTAAAACCTCAGGACCTCGTCTACCCGTCCCCCTTAAACACCTCCAGGGAAGGGGAATCAACCCCCTCCCTGGGCAGCCTATTCCAATGCCCAATGATCCTTTCCGTGAAAAACTTCCTCCTAATCTCTAGCCTAAATCTCCCCTGGTGGAGCTTGAGGCCATTCCCTCTTGTCCTGTCCCCTGTCCCTTGGGAGAAGAGCCCAGCTCCCTCCTCTCCACAACCTCCGCTCAGGGAGTTGGAGAGAGCAATGAGGTCTCCTCTCAGCCTCCTCTTCTCCAGGATAAACACCCCCAGCTCTCTCAGTCGCTCCTCATAAGGCCTGTTCTCCAGCCCCTTCACCAGCTTCGTTGCTCTTCTCTGGACTCGCTCCAGAGCCTCAACATCCTTCTTGTGCTGAGGGGCCCACAACTGAACACAAGATTCAAGGAGCAGCCTCACCAGTGCTCCAGCCCCAATCTGGCAGCAGCACAGCAAGACAGGATCTCAGCGGCTGACAGCAGCTCCAAAGCTCATGGTGAAATTCAAATTCATGCCCCCTGGGACCCCTCGAACCAACCCGCGGAGATGATCCGAGGGCTGGAAAACAGGCTGAGAGAGTTGGGGTTGTTCAGCCTGGAGAAAAGAAGGCTCTGGGGAGACCTTAGAGCAGCTTCCAGTGCTGAAAGGGGTTCCGGGAGAGCTGGGGTTTTGTAGAAGCCCCTTTCCGATGTATAACCATGAAATGGCTGATAGCAATCAACAGGAGAATGATTAAAAGACCTGAACATGCCACAGCCTAGTCGGACACATGTCCTTAATCACAAGCAGTTAGTCACGCTGCCTCCTCGCTGATTTATGCAGGAGATGGGAGCACTGGGCTTCGTCCTGAGCCATCCCAGCAGACACAGATCAATATCTTAACAAGGAGCTGAGGAAATCTCATTAGAGAAATCGCAGCTCCAAGAGGCCGCCTTGTTTTTCCTCCATTTATTTCGGCATTTTGGTATTATCCTAGGGGCTAAAATGGAAACTGCTTCCCTGCCCTGAAAAATCAACCTCGCGCTTCAACTCCTCGGAAGCAGCAAGAGTAACATTTCCCGAGGAGGTAGGAATCAGCTAAAGGGGAATGGTTGGACTTGATCTTAAAGGTCTTTTCCAACCTAAATGATATTTTACAAGGAGCGGCTGAGGGCCCTGGGGCTGTTCAGCCTGGAGAGGAGGAGGCTGAGGGGAGACCTCATCGCTCTCCGCAGCTCCATGAAAGGAGGTTGTGGTGAGGTGGGTGCTGGGCTCTGCTCCCAAGTGGTGATTCCCAACGGGGAATCAGATAGAGTAGAACCTCACAGCACCTCAGAATCATCCCTTCCACAAATCCTCCATACTCTCCATCCTCTGCCTGGGGAAAGGAGGCAGGCTCTGCCTCCCCCAGCAGCACCTCCAAGGGCACAGCATCCTTTCCTCACCCCAAAAACAAAGTCCCCTGTGGCAGCACTGCCGCACTGCAGCTCCAGGCTGGGCAGCCCTCGCCCTTCCCAGATCTTCCAACTGCTTTTCAGGTATCTCCACGGACCCAACTGCTATCCACATGTAGGGGTTTCGCCTCCCACCCAGCACCTCCCTGTTCCCAGCATGCTCCCATTCATAGAATCATAGAACAACCAGGTTAGAAGGGACCCATCGGATCATGGAGTCCAACCATTCCTATCAAACACTAACCTATGTCCCTCAGAACCTCATCCACCCGTCCCTTAAACACCTCCAGGGAAGGGGAATCAACCCCCTCCCTGGGCAGCCTATTCCAATGCCCAATGACCCTCTGTGTGAAAAACTTCCTCCTAATCTCTAGCCTAAATCTCCCCTGGTGGAGCTTGAGGCCATTCCCTCTCGTCCTGTCCCCTGTCCCTTGGGAGAAGAGCCCAGCTCCCTCCTCTCCACAACCTCCTTTTGGGGAGTTGGAGAGAGCAATGAGGTCTCCTCTAATCCTCCTCTTCTCCAGGATAAACACCCCCAGCTCTCTCAGCCATTCCTCTTGTTCTCCAGCCTCTTCACCAGCATCGTTGCTCTTCTCTGGACTTGGTCCAGAGCCTCAACATCCTTCTTGTGCTGAGGGGCCCACAACTCAACACAGGATTCGAAGAGTAGTCTCACCAGTGCCGAATACAGAGGGAGAAGAACCTCCCTGGTTCTGCTGGTCACACCATTCCTGATCCAAGCCAAGATGCCATTGGCCTTCTTGGCCACCTGGGCACACTGCTGCCTCATGGTCAGTCGCTGTCAACCAACACCCCCAGGTCCCTCTCCTCCTGGCAGTTTTCCAACCAGACTTCTCCCAGTCTGTAGCTCTGCATAGGGTTGTTGTGCCCCAAGTGCAGGATCCACCATATGGCTGTGTTAAACCTCATCCCATTGGACTCAGCCCATGGATCCAGCCTGTTTAGGTCCCTTTGCAGAGCCTCCCTACCCTCCAGCAGATCCACACTTCCACCCAGCTTTGTGTCATCTGCAAACTTGCTAAGGGTACCCTCAATGCCCTCATCCAGGTCATTGATGAAGACATTGACCAGGGCTGGACCCAGCACTGAGCCCTGGGGAACAATGTTTAATGCGTCTCATGTTGAACTCGCAACAACATCGAGGGCCTGACTTCCCATCAATAACATGTATTTTGTAAGCATCTTGCTGCCGGGTGGAGAAAAAAATGCAACAGAAACAAGCAATTCTGCTACCAGGCAGTAAAACAGTCTATGAGGTCTATTTATCCAGATAGTTATTGATCGTGGGATTGGAGCCAGTTCCACGTAGTGCCCAGATGACATTGGGGCAGGCACAGCGCAGTCCTGGGCATCGATGCAGCCCTGTTGTGTTAAAACACTCCCTGCTGTTGGAGATTTATTTCATTTCCTTCCTAGAAAGAATCTTTCTGCTGTGGTTTCGTCACAAATGACAAAGACTCAAGGCACCACAGCACGAGGAAGTCCCCTGTCTCCTAAGTGACAGGGGACAAGATGAGAGGGAATGGCCTCAAGCTCCACCAGGGGAGATTTAGGCTAGAGATTAGGAAGAAGTTTTTCACGGAAAGGGTCATTGGGCATTGGAATAGGCTGCCCAGGGAGGGGGTTGATTCACCTTCCCTGGAGGGGTTTAAAGGACATGTAGATGAGGTGCTGAGGGACATGGTTTAGTGTTTGATAGGAATGGTTGGACTTTATGATCCGATGGGTCTCTTCCAACCTGGTTGTTCTATGATTCTATGAAGGAGGATGCTCAGACCTTGGCAATGAGCTCAGTGCACCTCCATATAAAAAAGCACCAGCAACATTCCAGGTTACCCTGGAGTAACCAGGCAACTGGTCCAAGCATGGCAAGTGATGATTTAAACATTAAGTCCAAATACTCCCCACAAGGAGATAGGCATTGGAATAGGCTGCCCAGGGAGGTGGTTGATTCACCTTCCCTGGAGGTGTTTAAGGCACAGGTAGATGAGGCCCTGAGGGACATGGTTTAGTGTTTGATAGGAATGGTTGGACTCGGTGATCCGATGGGTCTCTTCCAACCTGCTGATCCTATGATTCTATGAGAAGCTCACCAGAATCAATCCCAAGTACAGACCTGGTCAAGAAGCTCTGGGCAATGGCACTGGTGAGGGTTGATGAATCAGAGAATCATGGAATGATTTGGGTAACCACCAGGGATGGGGCAGCCTGTGCCAGGGCCTCCCCACCCACACAGCAAAACATTTCTCCCTAGGATCCCATCTCAATCTCCCCTCTAGCAGCTCAAAACCATTTCCTCTCATAGAATCATAGAATCACCAGGTTGGAAGAGACCCATCGGATCTTCTAGTCCAACCATTCCTATCAAACACTAAACCATGTCCCTCAGGACCTCATCTACCCGTCCCTTAAACACCTCCAGGGAAGGGGAATTAACCACCTCCCTGGGCAGCCTCTTCCAGTGCCCAATGAACCTTTCTGTGAAAAACTTCCTCCTAACCTCTAGCCTAAATCTCCCCTGGTGGAGCTTGAGGCCATTCCCTCTTGTCCTGTCCCCTGTCCCTTGGGAGAAGAGGCCAGCTCCCTCCTCCTCTCCCTGCCCTCCCTGATCCAGAGCCCCTCCCCAGCTTTCCTGGAGCTCCTTTCAGCACTAAAAGGTGCTCTAAGGTCTCCGTGAAGCCTTCTCTTCCCCAGGCTGAACCCCAACTCTCTCAGCCAGTCACTGCGTGTGACGTTCTCCAGCCCTCGGATCATCTCCGTGGCCTCCTCTGGACCCGTTCCAACAGCTCCGTGTCCTCCCTGCGCTGTTTACTTCCAACTCGTGTATTTGTTGTGACAAAGACAAGAGTGGAAATTGCAAGGTGCAGCGGAGAGGCTTACAAAGATGACAACAAATTCCCAGCTTTGGTCCCTACGGAGCAAACGCAGCTGAACAGCAGAAGAAAGGAAAGGTTCTTTGGATCACTGTTGCTTTACTGACAGCTCCTGAGCAGCCCTGTGCCCCTCCGGGTGGCTCTAACAGCTACCTGCAAGGCAGGATAACAACAGCTTTGAGCTCCTGAATGCGGTTGGGTTAGGATTGGATCACTTGGGTGTGCTGGTAATGAGCACTTGGCGCCTTCACAGCTGAATTCTCGAGTGAAAGAATAAAAATCCTCAGCTTTGTAACACGACTTAATAGCAAGAAAAACCATCTGAAGACCAGAGGATGCTGAGGCTCAGCAGTGCCTCTTCAGAATTTCCACGCAATTAAAAGGTACAGGGAAATTTTCTATATATTGAAGATGTGAAAAATTATCACAATCATAGAATCACAGAATCACAGAATCATAGAACAACCTGGTTGGAGAGTCCGACCGGATCATCGAGTCCAAACCATAATGTGACACAAAGGGAGACAGTAAAGCACCAACTGCTCTAATCCCTTGCTTTGCATCAATGTGGTGCTAATTAATCCTAGTTTACAAACTGAAGTCAAGCTGGAAGGGCCTCCTCAGCTGCCTCCTCAGCAGGAGCAGGGAAGGGATCAAATCCTGGGTTCAGTTTTGGCCCCTTGCTCCAAGAAGGACATTGAGGGGCTGGAGTGTGTCCAGAGAAAGGAATGAATCCGGAGAAGGCTCTGGAGCTCAGGGGTTCTGGGAGAGGCTGAGGGATCTGGGGCTGTTCAGCCTGGAGAAGAGGAGGCTGAGGGGAGACCTCAGCGCTCTCTGCAACTCCATGAAAGGAGGTTGTGGTGAGGTGGGTGCTGGGCTCTGCTCCAAGGAGCAAGAGATAGAATGAGAGGGAATGGCCTCAAGCTGTGCCATGGGAGGGTTAGATTGGATATTAGGGAAAACGTCTTTACTGACAGGGTGAGGCAGCCCTAGTAGAGGCTGCCCAGGGAGGTGGTGGAGTCCCCATCTCTGGAGAAGTTTAATAGCCAGGAAGATAAGGTGCTCAGGGAGATGGTTTAGTTGTTGACAGGTATGGCTGGACTCTATGATCATAGAATCATCTGGTTGGAAGAGACCCATCGGATCATTGAGTCCAACCATTCCTATCAAACACTAACCCATGTCCCTCAGGACCTCATCCACCCGTCCCTTAAACACCTCCAGGGAAGGGGAATCAACCACCTCCCTGGGCAGCCTATTCCAATGCCCTTTCTGTGAAAAACCTCCTCCTAATCTCCAGCCTAAACCTCCCCTGGTGGAGCTTGAGGCCATTCCCTCTTGTCCTGTCCCCTGCCCCTTGGGAGAAGAGCCCAGCTCCCTCCTCTCCACAACCTCCTTTCAGGTAGTTACAGAGAGCAATGAGGTCTCCTCTCAGCCTCCTCTTCTCTAGGATAAACAACCCCAGCTCTCTCAGCCGCTCCTCATAAGGTCTGTTCTCCAGCCCCTTCACCAGCCTCATTGCTCTTCTCTTGATCTTACAGGTCTTTTCCAACCAAATCATAGAATCATAGAACAACCAGGTTGGAAGAGACCCACCAGATCATCGAGTCCAACCATTACCATCAATCACTAACCCATGTCCCTCAGCACCTCATCCACCTGCACCTTAAAACTCTCCAGGGAAGGTGACTCAACCCCCTCCCTGGGCAGCCTCTGACATTGCCCTATCAACCTTTCTGTGAAAAAGGTTTCCTTGATGCTATGACAGCCCCTTCAGCAGCACAGAGCGACCACAGCACCTCAGCTCCCACAGGGATACCCATCCCTGGATCCAGCGAGGGACAGGCACACACCTCCCCATCAGGTTAACCTCAAATCACGGAGAAACACCACACAGTGTAATCAAACACTTCTCATCAGCTAGAAGAGCGCGACGTCGCGAGCGAGGGCAAAAAATGGATTTGTCAGAGCAAATCAGGTCAAATCAACTTAATTTCCTTCTGAAGCAGAGGAACAGGGCTGCTGAGTAGGAGAGAACACGACTGCCTGGAAGAAGAGAATTTATGGCACAATAATATTAAGAAACTAGAGGAAAAAATGAAAAAGATGCCATATATGAGGAAATGGCTAAAAAGTGCAGCTCTTGAAGTAGGAATATATTCACTGCACTGCTACAGAATGAAAGATTTTCCATTTGAGTGCCATTAAACTCCACTTAAGGTGACAGCCTAGTCTCCAGGGCAGTCCCTGCTGCTTGGAAACAAACATCTTCATCCTTTATACTGCCCACGCCTGGGATTTTGGGGTATCCAGGACCAAAGGGATGAGACCCACCGGATCGAGTCCAACCATTCCCATCAAACACTAACCCACGTCCCTCAGCACCTTGTCCACCCGTCCCTTAAACACCTCCAGGGAAGGTAAATCAGCCACCTCCAGGGCTCCACGACCTTCTGGGGAAAGAACCTTTTCCAGGACCAAAGGGATGAGACCCCAACTCCTCAGGCAGTCCCACTCGGGAGTTAACAACGCGTAGAGAGACTCTGCCCACAGGCAGCCCCAGAACCAGACCCACGTGGTTCCAGCTGCGGATGGGATGTAGCTCATGGTAAACTGGGTTTGGACTCGAGGGCCCTTGTGGGTCCCTCCCAACTCCTGGCCCTGCACAGGACACCCCAGTATTCGCCCCATGGGGCTGAGGGTGTTCCCCAAACACTGCTGGAGTGTTGTCAGTGCCGTGACTACATCCCTGGGAGCTGTTCATAGAATCATAGAATCACCAGGTTGGAAGAGACCCATCGGATCATCGAGTCTAACCATTCCCATCAAACACTAACCCATGTCCATCAGCGCCTTGTCCACTTGTGCCTTAAACCCCTCCAGGGAAGGTGAATCAACCACCTCCAGGGCTCCACCACCCTCTGGGAGAAGAACCTTTTCCCAGTGTCCAACCTGACCCTCCCCTGGTATCAACCTGCTGTTCCCTTTGGTCCAGAGAGAAGAGTTCAGCACCTGTTCCACCTCCTCCTCCCTTTGTGAGGAAGTAGCGTTCATATCTCTCTTCTCAGCTACGGTCGATATCCCGGAGGCAAGAGCTCAGATTGATATCAGAGATCAAGTTTGAGTGCTCCCGAGTTTTCTGGATGACTGCATATGTCACTCCACCAGAGATTCCCAGCTCATGTTTATCATAGAATCATAGAACAACCAGGTTGGAAGAGACCCATTGGATCATCGAGTCCAACCATTCCTATCAAACACTAAACCATGTCCCTCAGCACCTCGTCCGCCTGTCCCTTAAACACCTCCAGGGAAGGGGACTCAACACCCACCTCATCACAATCTCCTTTCCAGGAGCTGCAGAGAGCGATAAGCTCTCCCTACAGCCCTGGGTCCCTCAGCTGCTCCTAGTAACACTTGTTCTCCAGACCATTCCTCAGATTCATTGTCCAGCCCCCGTGAGACAGCAGGGATGGAGGGTGAGCAGATGAAAAAAGGTCCAATTTGTGACCTTATTTTTTTATTACGATAAATTTAAAATTTATCTTCTCCCAAGTGACAGGGGACAGGACGAGAGGGAATGGCCTCAAGCTCCACCAGGGGAGATTTAGGCTAGAGATTAGGAGGAAGTTTTTCGCGGAAAGGATCATTGGTCACTGTCAGAGGTTGCTCAGGGAGGTGGTTGATTCACCTTCTCTGGAGGGGTTTAAGGGACAGGTAGACGAGGTCCTGAGGGACACGGGTTAGTGTTTGATAGAGATGGTTGGACTCGATGATCCCATGGGTCTCTTCCAAACTTGGTGGTGATTCTATGATTCTATGATGTCTACCAGCTATCAACTGATGCCACTTGATTCTGGTTAGCTTCTCCGTTAAGTCTAGAGTATTTCTCCTCAATTCCACCTTCTGCCCATGTCTGCACAAAACCCCAAATCCAAAAGGCAAGATAAGAAACAGAACAAACATTTTACGCTCCACATTCAAAGCTGTTAAATTTCTGTTGGGGTCTCTTTGAAGCTGAGAAAACATGGGAAAACCCCTTCTAAATAGCCTGAAAAAAGGGACTTGGTTTAGTGTTTGACTGGAATGGTTGGACTAGATGATCCGATGGGTCTCTTCCAACCTGGTTGTTCTATTATTCTATGATTCTATGAAAACGATGGAAATCACATCAGCTTTCAGGTCCGTGTCCCAGCTCTTTGCTCACCCCATCATCCCCATGTTTCTGTTTCTGAGAGAAACCTTCTCATGGAGACACAGCTCCAAAATTCAGGGGATTCATCTCTTTAAAAGTAAAACCAGACAGCATACGCCTTCGATTCCCTTTCTGTTTATTTAATTAAAAAGCCTGGCAGGCTGTTTGATTTCTTTAATCAGAAAAAAAGAAAAAAAAAATTACGTTAAAAGGTTGTTAAAATAACATTTAATGAGTTTTGAAAGTGGATGCTGATACTACCCTGTTCAAGTTTCTCTACATTTCAGGTCCTTATGAAAAGCTTAGCAAGAAGTCGCAGGAAGGCGGCAGCAGCTGTGAAAGGCTACGAACTCGTAAATGCAGAGAGAGGCCACTCCCCAGCAGGGGAATCCACCCTAAGAGGCAAACCTCCTCCCCATGATCCACCAGGAAGGTTTGCTGACAATGGAGCTTCAAATTCTCCATCACAACAATGTGAAAGCGAGACAATAGGTTTGGAAAAGAAACACTACGGGTGTTCTTCAAAATTACACGTTATCAGAACGACGGAGGGGTTGGATATGTGTCAAAAATAATCCTGAATGATTAGCGATTACCCTCGTGAATCATGACTTGTCTCTGGATTCTGAAAAGCTGCTTGAACATCTCAGCCGTGGAGCTCTGTCACCAGTGACTGACACTCCAAAACAGGGAAAGAAGAAGATGCGATGGGTCCCTTCCAACCTGGTTGTTCTATGATTCTGTGATTCAAATTCCAGAAACTGAGCAGCCTCCAGCATTCCCAGGGAAAGCTCCTGGGGTCTGGCACTGGGACGACCCCCAGAGCAAGAGCTTCACTCTGCAGGTCACGCAGGAGGTAGATGGGAAGGTCAAGAGCCACCTGGGGTGACCTAAAGCATCCAAGGCCATGACCTCCTAAAAAAACCCATCTCTCTGCTGAGATATTTTGCTTCCATTTTCTAAAAGAAGGGGCTGGAAAGAGATCCTTATAGAAAGAGTTGGACTTGATGAACCCTGTTGGTTCCTTCCAACTCAGAACATTCTGACTCCTCTATTTCTCTATGAGAGAGACTCCTCTATTTCTCTATGAGAGAGACTCCTCTATTTCTCTATGAGAGAGACTCCTCTATTTCTCTATGAGGAGACTCCTCTATTTCTCTATGAGGAGACTCCTCTATTTCTCTATGAGGAGACTCCTCTATTTCTCTATGAGGAGACTCCTCTATTTCTCTATGAGGAGACTCCTCTATTTCTCTATGAGGAGACTCCTCTATTTCTCTATGAGGAGACTCCTCTATTTCTCTATGAGGAGACTCCTCTATTTCTCTATGAGAGAGACTCCTCTATTTCTCTATGAGAGAGACTCCTCTATTTCTCTATGAGGAGGAGACTCCTCTATTTCTCTATGAGGAGGAGACTCCTCTATTTCTCTATGAGGAGGAGACTCCTCTATTTCTCTATGAGGAGGAGACTCCTCTATTTCTCTATGAGGAGGAGACTCCTCTATTTCTCTATGAGGAGGAGACTCCTCTATTTCTCTATGAGGAGGAGACTCCTCTATTTCTCTATGAGAGAGACTCCTCTATTTCTCTATGAGAGAGACTCCTCTATTTCTCTATGAGAGAGACTCCTCTATTTCTCTATGAGAGAGACTCCTCTATTTCTCTATGAGAGAGACTCCTCTATTTCTCTATGAGAGAGACTCCTCTATTTCTCTATGAGAGAGACTCCTCTATTTCTCTATGAGAGAGACTCCTCTATTTCTCTATGAGGAGACTCCTCTATTTCTCTATGAGGAGACTCCTCTATTTCTCTATGACTCTATGATTCTATGAAAGATAAAATCACTAAGGTTGGAAGAGATCTCTAAGCCCATCCAGTCCAATCATCAACACAACACCACTGTGACTACTAAACCATGTTCCAAAGTGCCACATCTACACTGCTTAAACCCCTCCAGGGATGGGGACTCCACCACCTCCCTGGGCAGCCTCGGCCAGGGCTTCATCACTCACTCAGTAAAGAAACTTTTCCTAATATCACAGAATCATAGAATCATAGAACAACCAGGCTGGAACAGACCCATCGGATCATCGAGTCCAACCATTCCCATCAAACACTAAACCACATCCAACCTAAACCTCCCCTGGTACAACCTGAGATCATTTCCTCTCATCCTACCACTTGTTACTTGGGAGAAGAGCCCAGCAGCCACCTCACCACAACCTCCTTTCAGGAGCTGCAGAGAGTGATGAGGTCTCTCCTCAGCCTCCTCCTCTCCAGACTGAACAGCCCCAGGTCCCTCAGCCGCTCCACACAACACTTGTTCTCCAGACTTTTCCTCAGCCTCATCGTCCTCCTCTGGACCATAGAATCACAGAACAACCAGGTTGCAAGAGACGCATCGGATCATCAAGTCCAACCATTCCTATCAAACACTAGCTCCAGCTCCTTCCCCTCCTTGAAGAGAAGGAGAACCCAGCTCAGCTGAGCTCAGCTCTGCTGTTCCCAGCCCAGAGGGACCAGAAGACCTCATCTCCCTTCCCTCTAGAGATGCACTGGGTCCTCTTCCCACTCCCCGTGTGTCATTATCTAAACAACCTAAAAGCTGTAACGAAGGAGGGTAAAGAAAGCAGAAAGAAATGTTTACTTTCTCCAGAAATTAAAGTTGCAGTGATGAGGCAGTAAATTAACCTAATCAAGTTGGGAGGCATCTAGGAGAAATCATTTTTATATGATTTAATGAGAGACGGCATCGGAAATGGTGATTTTAATCAGCCAAGTGGGATTTATAAGCAAGAAGATCTTGCTTAAACAACTCATTAGGCTTCTCCAAGAACTCTTCGCTGTCCCCGCAGACAGGCAGAACGAGATCTATTGTATATATTTACTAATTCCCTAAATCCCTTGGTGACACTGCATATTGGAAATGAACAGATTAAAGCAGAAAGCGAAGTCTCCATAAAGCACCTGCTAAAGAAAACCAAGAGGCTGCGAGTCCCTATTGAAAGGCAGAGCTGACTCAAACCGAACGCTGTTACGGCTCTTAAATCCCTATTTATTAGAAACCTAAGGGCTATATCAGAGTGAGAAATCGTAGAATCATGGAATGGGGTTTGGAGTCACAAAGGACTAAATTAGATTCCAACTTCCTTTAGCAAGTTTGCAGATGACACTAAGCTGTGTGGAAGTGTGGATCTGCTGGAGGGTCGGGAGGCTCTGCAAAGGGACCTAAACAGGCTGGATCCATGGACTGAGTCCAATGGGATGAGGTTTAACACGGCCAAATGGCAGATCCTGCACTTGGGACACAACAACCCTATGCAGAGCTACAGACTGGGAGAAGTCTGTCTAGAAAGCTGCCAGGAGGAGAGGGACCTGGGGGTGTTGGTTGACAGCGACTGACCATGAGCCAGCAGTGTGTCCAGGTGGCCAAGAAGGCCACTGGCATCTTGGTTTGGATCAGAAATGGTGTGACCAGCAGGGCCAGGGAGGTTCTTCTCCCTCTGTATTCGGCACTGGTGAGACTACTCCTTGAATCCTGTGTTCAGTTCTGGGTCCCTCAGCACAAGAAGGATGTTGAGGCTCTGGAGAGAGTCCAGAGAAGAGCAACGATGCTGGGGAAGGGGCTGGAGAACAAGAGGAGCAGCTGAGAGAGCTGGGGGTGTTTATCCTGGAGAAGAGGAGGCTGAGAGGAGACCTCATTGCTCTCTACAACTCCCTGAAAGGAGGTTGTAGAGAGGAGGGAGCTGGGCTCTTCTCCCAAGGGACAGGACGAGAGGGAATGACGTCAACCTCCGCCAGGGGAGATTTAGGCTGGAGATTAGGAGGAAGTTTTTTCCCAGAAAGGGTCATTGGGCATTGGAATAGGCTGCCCAGGGAGGGGGTTGATTCACCTTCCCTGGAGGGGTTTAAGGTGTGGGTGGCTGAGGTGCTGAGGGACATGGGTTAGTGCTTGATGGGAATGGTTGGACTCGATGATCCGATGGGTCTCTTCCAACCTGGTGATTCTATGATTCTATGATTCAATGACTAATTACTTCGAGACGGAATCTCGTGGCTGGCACACTGGTGCAAGCAGAAGGAAAGATGTGCTAAGAATATATAAAGGAATAAATCCTTCGGTTTTTTCCCTCCTTATTTGCTCACTGTCTAATTCTCAGCGCTGGGGCAAAGGGATCCGCAGGACACGGAGAGGTGCACTGGTAGCTCTGCTCTTCACAAAGGACGTAGAGATCTGAGCACTACTTCACAGCACTTTTCAGTCACAAACAGCAAATAATTTACTTGAAAACCAAACCAGGAACGTGGGCGGCAAAGCCCCAGCTCCCCTTAACTCTGAGAGCTGAAGAACTTTGATGAATATCAAAACCTTTTCCGTTAAATATGCCACAAATTACCATGAGCCAAAGATACAGGGTAGGATCCTGATGCAGCAGGGACTCGGCTGTGGGGAGCAAACAGGGTGATTCCTTTCCGGGGTGGGAAGAAAACCCTTTATCACTGCGTTATTGATGCTCTTCAAGTCAATTTTGCACAAAAAAAAGGAAGAGAGCAGCTTTAGAAAACTGGCTGTATTATAGGGTTGGTTAATGACTGTGTGCAAAGCACTCTTGTTTTATCTGATCCCCTGAACTGCTTGTCAAGCCAGGAGGGGAGGCAGAGAAACCGAGTGGCACATCTAGCATGTGGCACAACTACCCTGCTCAGCACACACTCCCCGACTCGGGAATGATGATATCCGAGCAAAATAGTGTTTGATAGGAACGGTTGGACTCGATGATCTGGTGGGTCTCTTCCAACCTGGTGATTCTATGAAATTAACTGTGTTCGCAGGGAAATGTTAGAGCTGAAGTCCAATTTTAAACTTAAAGTAATAGTTGCCAGGCAGGGTTGCCCAGAAGATCACAGAATCGTAGAATAATCACAGAATCACCAGGTTGGACAAGACCCACCGGATCATCGAGTCCAACCATTCCTATCAAACACTAACCCATGTCCCTCAGCACCTCGTCCACCCGTCCATTAAACACCTCCAGGGAAGGGGAATCAACCACCTCCCTGGGAAGCCTATTCCAATGCCCAATCACCCTTCCTGGGAAAAACTTTCTCCTTATATCCAGCCTGAACCTCCCCTGGCAGAGCTTGAGGCCATTCCCTTCTGTCCTGTCCCCTGTCCCTTGGGAGAAGAGCCCAGCTCCCTCCTTTCAACAACCTCCTTTCAGGGACTTGGAGAGAGCAATGAGGTCTCCCCTCACCATCCTCTTCTCTAGAATGATTCAGGATGGAAGGGACCTCAAAGCCCATCCAGCTCCACCCCTGCCCTGGGCAGGGACACCTCCCACTGGATCAGGGTCTCCCAGCCCCATCCAACCTGCCCTTGGACACTCGCAGCTGACGGTTGGACTGGATGAGCAGAGAGGTGTTTTCCAACCTGAACGATTCCATGGTTCTACATTTTTTCCAGGTGTCCTGCGCTGCACAACCTGAGCTACCGGTGGAGAGGTTGATGCCTCCTAACCCTCAGCCAGCTCAGCTCCAGTGCCGACGATCCCCAGTGTCAGATCCAGCGAGAAATGCTGTTGCTTACAATCACAGAATCGTAGAACCACCAGGTTGGACGAGACCCATCGGATCATCGAGTCCAACCATTCCTATCAAACACTAACCCATGTCCCTCAGCACCTTGTCCACCTGCACCTTAAACCCCTCCAGGGAAGGTGAATCAACCACCTCCCTGCCCAATGACCCTTTCTGTGAAAACTTCCTCCTAATCTCCAGCCTAAATCTCCCCTGGTGGAGCTTGAGGCCATTCCCTCTCGTCCTGTCCCCTGTCCCTTGGGAGAAGAGCCCAGCTCCCTCCTCTCCACAACCTCCTCTCAGGTAGCTGGAGAGAGCAATGAGCACTCATGCTTGTCCCAATGTCACTGCCATGAAGAAAGCCTTTTCCCCCTCACCAACCCCTGTAGCACCTCCAGCCTCATACTCCCCTCCCTTCTCATTCCTTCCAATTTTTAGAGATATCTTTATAGCTTTAAAACCCTTTCATCCCTCCACGTTTTATCAAGATCCAGCACATTTTTGCTCTATTTCACCCAATATTCATCTCATCTTTTAAAAACTGGGTCACAAAATTTGCAAGCTTGAGGTTTTAGAGACCCAGCAAACACCTCCTTTATGGTTGGTGCTCTCTGGATGATCCTGGTCTGAAATATTTACCGAAACAAACTCCGAAGTAAACAAACACTCAACTTTGTTTTAAAACTCCAGTGAGTTATTTACAAAATTCCTTTTCTTCATGCATTTATTCAGTATAAAACAGAGAGGCTACGGGAAGAAAAACCAACCAACCTGGAATTGTTTGGTTGGTTTGCAAGCCCTGAAATCATGGAATCACAGGATCACTCGGTGAAGGAAAACCTCCCACTGGCTCAGGGGCTCCAAGCCTCATCCAACCTTGAACCCCTCCAGGGATGGGGCAGCCACCCCTGCTCTGGGCAGCCTGGGCCAGGGCCTCCTCACCCTCACAGCAAAACATTTGTGCCTAAGAACTCAACTCAATCTCCCCTCTTGCACTCAAAACCGTTCTCCTCATCCTCTCCCTCCTCTCCCTGATCCAGAGCCTCTCCCCAGCTTTCCTGGAACTCCTTTCAGCACTGGAAGCTGCTCTAAGGTCTCCCTGCAGCCTCCAGGCTGAACAACGCCAACGCTCTCAGTTTGGCCTCCTAGCAGAGCTGCTCCAGCCCTCAGAACAATTTCAGAGCCAGGCGATGCTGCAGGTATGTGGCACCATCCTTCCCACCATGGCCTCCCCGCAAAGCCACGGCCGAGATCACAGAATCATAGAACAACCAGGTTGGAAGGGACCCATCGGATCATCGAGTCCAACCATTCCTATCAAACACTAACCCATGTCCCTCAGCACCTCGTCCACCCGTCCTTTAAACACCTCCAGGGAAGGGGAATCAACCACCTCCCTGGGCAGCCTATTCCAATGCCCAATGACCCTTTCCGTGAAAAACTTCCTCCTAATCTCCAGCCTAAATCTCCCCTGGTGGAGCTTGAGGCCATTCCCTCTCGTCCTGTCCCCTGTCCCTTGGGAGAAGAGCCCAGCTCCCTCCTCTCTACAACCTCCCTTCAGGTAGTTGTAGAGAGTAATGAGGTCTCCTCTCAGCCTCCTCTTCTCCAGGTTAACCCCCCTCAGCTCTCTCAGACGCTCCTCATAGGGTCTCTTCTTCTCCAGCCCCTTCACCAGCTTCGTGGCTCTTCTCTGGACTCACTCCAGAGCCTCAACATCCTTTTTTATGCTGAGGGGTCCACAATTGAACACAGGATTCAAGGAGCGGCCTCACCAGTGCTGAGTACAGAAGGAGAATAACCTCCCTGGCCCTGCTGGTCACACCATTTCTGATCCAAGTCAGGATGCCATCTGCATCTCTCTGCCTCACCGCACATCACCTTGGTTACAGGCATCTTTGCCAAACCTCCCTTCCACTTTTTCACTTTGTAGGAAAACACAACTTTGAGCGGCGCAAAGCATCTGCAGAACTGGACCACGTCATCGGATTCAAGGACAACCTGAGGAACTCAGCTTTTCAAACACACACGGCAAGACCCGCAGGGTGACATCTCCTCCCCAGAACGTTTGCTTTCCGCACTCACCCGTCGTTTCCACGATACCCTCCAGGATGACGACGATCTCAAACTGCTCGGTCTGCATGCTGCGCTGGGACAGGTCGTAGAAGGGGCTCTTGGCGTCGATCACGTGGCAGATGGTGAGCGGGGAGACGAGGAAAAGCTGGTCGGCCCCCGTGCTGAAGCCCACATCCAGCTCCAGCTGGTCGAGAGGCAGGAATTCACCTTCTGGGGTCTGGCGAGACTGGATGGGGGAGAGACAGAGAGAGAGATGTCACTGACGGAGCAGCCAGCACCAAGGCAACCTGACCCATCACACAGAATCATACAACAACCAGGTTGGAAGAGACCAACTGGATCACTGAATCCAACCATTCCCATCAAACACTAAAACATGTCCCTCAGGACCTCATCCACCCGTCCCTTAAACCCCTCCAGGGAAGGGGACTCAATGAGCCTCCTCTTCTCCAGGTTGAACACCCCCAGCTCTCTCAGTCGCTCCTCTTCTTCTCCAGCCCCTTCCCCAGCTTCGTTGCTCTTCTCTGGACTCGCTCCAGAGCCTCAACATCCTTCTTGTGCTGAGGGGCCCACAACTGAACACAGGATTCGAGGAGCGGCCTCACCAGTGCTGAGCACAGAGGGAGGAGAACCTCCCTGGCCCTGCTGGTCACACCATTTCTGATCCAAGTTAAGATGCCATTGGCCTTCTTGGCCACCTGGGCACACTGCTGCCTCATGGTCAGTCGCTGTCAACCAACACCCCCAGGTCCCTCTCCTCCTGGCACTTTCCAGCCAGACTTCTCCCAGTCTGGAGCTGCTCAGGGTTGTTGTGCCCCAAGTGCAGGATCTGCCATTTGGCCATGTTAAACCTCATCCCATTGGTCTCAGTCCATGCATCCAGCCTGTTCAGATCCCTTTGGAGCCTCCCGACCCTCCAGTAGATCCACACTCCCACCCAGCTTAGTGTCATCTGCAAACTTGCTCAGGGAGCACTCGCTGCCTTCATCCATGTTCCTCAGCTGTCTCTCAAATATTTGTTCTCCAGCCCCTTCCCCAGCTCCGTTCCCTTCTCCAGATGTGCTCCAGCCCTCAATGTCCTTCTTATAGAATCATAGAATCATTAGGTTGAAAACGACCCACTGGATCATCGAGTCCAACCATTCCCCTCAGGAGCCCAGAACTCAACCCAGGATTTGAGGTGCGGCCTCACCAGCACTGAGTCCAGAGGGGAAGATCCCATTCCGGCTCCTGCTGGTCAACAGCCACAGGTCCTTCTCTCGTCCAACCTGGTTGTTCTATGAGTCTATGCTCTGGTTGTAAAGAGATGTTTCACAAGCTCTTACACTTATCACACTCAGCCAAACCCCAACGGGAAGTCATAGAATCATAGAACAACCAGGTTGGAAGAGACCCATCGGATCATCGAGTCCAAACACTCCTATCAAACACTAACCCATGTCCCTCAGCACCTCATCCACCTGCACCTTAAACACCTTCAGGGAAGGTGAATCAACCACCTCCCTGGGCAGCCTATTCCAATGCCCAATGACCCTTTCTGGGAAAAACTTCCTCCTAATCTCTAGCCTAAATCTCCCCTGGTGGAGCTTGAGGCCATTCCCTCTTGTCCTGTCCCCTGTCCCTTGGGAGAAGAGCCCAGTTCCCTCCTCTCCACAACCTCCTTTCAGGGAATTGTAGAGAGTAATGAGGTCTCCTCTCAGCCTCCTCTTCTTTGCGACGTGTTTCCCTCCATCCCAACGTTTTGAACTGAGACGAAACTGAGGAACGGGAATTCAAATGGGATTTGCTTTTCTGGGAAGCGTAACCTTCCCTTCACTATTTCCACCCTCATTAGTCAGACTCATAATGGCAGTGGAGTGGGCAGGTGTGCCCTTTGGAGAGGGGCAGCACAACCCTCATCTCCAAGCTATGGCCACTCCTACCAGTGACACCAGTGGTTCCCAGAGAAACCCAGTCTCAGCTCTGGTGGCTGCAGTGGGAGGAGGACGCCGGGTGCCAGGGACAAGCCCCCAGCAGGGGTGGGAAGCGACTGGAAGCCAAAAAGGAAAAAAGGCAGCAGACAGAGCGGAACAGGATTATGTGCCTCGCTTCGGATTTGGTTGCTATTTTTAACCTTTTCCCTGAACAGTATTTTACGGAGATCAAATTCCGGAGAAACAATCGTTGTCTTTCACTGCCATGAAGTTCCGGCTACGAAAGGCGCTTTTGTAAAGCTCTTTACATTTTCAGTCATAGAATCATAGAACAACCAGGTTGGAAGAGACCTATCGGATCATCGAGTCCAACCATTCCCATCAAACACTAACCCGTGTCCCATGCTTAAATCTTTGTGTGTGAAAACTCCGATTTATCTCCCCAGCCCCTGCTAACCCATCGTAGCATCACCTGACAGATACAGAGAGCGGAGCCGAGGAACAGCCAGAGCTCATCTGCACAAACACCCTGAGAGGGGGTTTTGTTCTTTCTTTAACGAGAAGGCTGCTTTCTGACAGAAAGACGACACTAACCCAAGTCCCTCAAGACCTCATCTACCTGTCCCTTAAACACCTCCAGGGAAGGGGAATCAACCCCCTCCCTGGGCAGCCTATTCCAATGCCCAATCACCCTCTGTGTGAAGAACTTCCCCCTAATCTCCAGCCTAAATCTCCCCTGGTGGAGCTTGAGGCCATTCCCTCTCGTCCTGTCCCCTGTCCCTTGGGAGAAGAGCCCAGCTCCCTCCTCTCTTACAACCTCCCTTCAGGTAGTTGTAGAGAGTAATGAGGTCTCCTCTCAGCCTCCTCTTCTCCAGGATAAACTCCGTAAGCAGTGAGAGGAGCAGCTCCAGGGAGGGAACTTCAGTCCAAAGAGAGGAGATTGGAGAGATCTTAGGGAGAAATGTTTTGCTGCGAGAAGGGGGAGGGGTTCCAGGCTCAGGTTGCCCAGAGCAGGGGTGGCTGCTCCATCCCTGGAGGGGTTCAAGACCAGCTTGGATGGGGTTTGGATCCAGTGGGAGGTGTCCCTGCCCATGGCAGAAGGTGGGACTGGATGGGCTTGGAGATCCCTTCCAACCCAAACCATTCCATGATTCTCCTATTCTGATCTCATATACATTTTGCAGGCAGAACAGCTTTTCACTAGATAAAAAAAAGAAGCAGCATTTCAGCAGAAAAGCTACGAGCAGCCCTGCAGTTAGCTGTGCCCTCCCAGCCTGGCAGTAAACCTGCAGTACAGGTCAGACGCAAACCACAGCGAATCCCCGAGGCAGTGCACGGCAGCACCCCCAGGATGACGGAAAGCTCTCCCTGATGCAATCCCCTGGTTTTTTTTTCCTCCCTCTTTTTTTAGAATCATAGAATCACCAGGTTGGAAGAGACCCACCGTATCATCGAGTCCAACCGCTCCTCTCAAACACTAACCCGTGGCTAGGAGGCTTGGCCAAGCCCTGCTCCCCAACAGCAGCCAAAGGATGCTCCGTGTACAGGTTTGGGAGGGACTGTGCACAACCAGCCCTCACCCTATCTACATTAAAAACTCATTTTACCCTTTAATTACTCTCTCCCTCCACATTTACGGTTGGACTCGATGATCCGGTGGGTCTCTTCCAACCTGGTGATTCTATGATTCTATGACTTCCAGCTGCCTGCGGGCACAGCTCCCACGGGCACCAGCAGGAAAAGCCACGTAGCAGGGGCACAACAGGACTTTCCCCTTTTCCAACACACCTGACGTCCCCTGGTGCAGCGACAGACCACTTCGTTCCAGCTGCAGTGCCAAGCTTCCCCGGGTCCCTGCATTTTCACGCTGGTTTTTCACAGCTGCCAAACTTTTTACCCCCTCCAGCTCCAGCACTGCCATCACACACCTAACCAACGATACCTATCAAGACGCTCTTCCCCTGGATTGGAAGTTCGGGATGTTTTGTGGCGCCACACCAAGTTCCACATTCTTTAAAATCCCCCTTGCAGCAAGTCTAGATACAGAAAGGGCTATTTTCACAATAAGAATCACAGAACAACCAGGTTGGAAGAGACCCACCACGTCATCAATTCCAACCATTCCCATCAAACACTAACCCATGTCCCTCAGCACCTCGTCCACTTATCCCTTAAACCCCTCCAGGGAAGATGACTCAACCCCCTCCCTGGGCAGCCTCTGCCACTGCCCAACGACCCTTTCCATGAAAAATTTTGACGCATTTTGATGCTTTAAAGCTATTAATGATATAGGTTAAATGTGACAGCCTGGTCCCTCCTGACCCGGGATGGTCCCGTCGCACAGGGCGCTTGGAGGGG
This sequence comes from Coccyzus lansbergi, assembly GCA_033558105.1. Lineage (NCBI taxonomy): Eukaryota > Metazoa > Chordata > Aves > Cuculiformes > Coccyzidae > Coccyzus > Coccyzus lansbergi. Next base: position 404,239 of record JAUMJK010001062.1, read on the forward strand.
TCACGGCGCTGCCCTCTAACACCACCAGGCTAATTACTCACCAGGCTAATTGCACGCGGTTCAATTTACCCCTCTAAACTCTGGACGCGAGGAAGCTCTCGGGGCCAGCTCAGCCCAGGGGAAAGAGGCGCGACTGAGCCTCCAGCTGGTTATTCAGTGAGCAAAGAGCAGGAGCAGATGGCTGGAGATGAGTTGCAGCGGCTGCATCGCCCTCCGCAAAGGCAACGAGTGAAACGATGCCAACTCTTTCCATTCCTCAGCCCTCCAGGCTGCCTTCTCTTGGAGAAAAGGAGGCTGAGAGGAGACCTCACTGCTCTCTACAACTACCTGAAAGGAGGTTGTAGAGAGGAGGGAGCTGGGCTCTTCTCCCAAGGGACAGGACGAGAGGGAATGGCCTCAAGCTCCACCAGGGGAGATTTAGGCTGGAGATTAGGAGGAAGTTTTTCACGGAAAGGGTCACTGGGCATTGGAATAGGCTGCCCAGGGAGGGGGTTGATTCACCTTCCCTGGAGGTGTTTAAGGGACGGGTGGATGAGGTGCTGAGGGACATGGGTTAGTGTTTGATAGGAAAGGTTGGACTCGATGATCCGATGGGTCTCTTCCAACCTGGTTGTTCTATGACCCTCCTTTGGACACAGACCCCTCGGAGGTTTAGGGCACAGGGGGTCCCACGACCCCCGCAAACCTCAGCGATGATCCTGCCTGCAACATCCTCGTTGGAAACACAGATCCCAGCCCAAACACCGCAACTTCAGCTGCCTCCGAGCCAAAAATAGGGATCAGGATGCAGCAGCTGAGGGATGAGCATCCCTCTGTGTGGGTTTGATAGGAGTGGTTGGACTCGATGACCTGATGGGTCTCTTCCAACCTGGTTGTTCTATGATTCTATGACAACCAGAGGAGCAGGGACCCCCACAGGGAGTAGGGCACCCGCATACCCCCCCATCTATGTCCATAGAGCCAGTGTGGAACACAACCGTTCAAGGTGCTGAGGGGCATGGCTTAGAGATTAGTGGGAATGGTTGCACTGGATGATCCGGTGATTCTCTTCCAACCTGGTGATTCTATGATTCTATGCTGATCCCATCTGGTGCCTGAAGGCAGAGTAGCCCAAGGGGCATTACAGGGACGTGGAAGCAGCCCTTGGGACAAGCACTTGGAGCACAACAACCCTGAGCAGAGCTACAGACTGGGAGAAGCCTGGCTGGAAAACTGCCAGGAGGAGAGGGACCTGGGGGTGTTGGTTGACAGCGACTGACCATGAGGCAGCAGTGTGCCCAGGTGGCCAAGAAGGCCAGTGGCATCTTGGCTTGGATCAGAAAGGGTGTGACCAGCAGGGCCAGGGAGGTGATTCTCCCTCTGGACTCAGCACTCATGAGGCTGCTCCTCGAATCCTGTGTTGAGTTGTGGGCCCCTCAGCACAAGAAGGATGTTGAGGCTCTGGAGCGAGTCCAGAGAAGAGCAACGAGGCTGGTGAAGGGGCTGGAGAACAAGAGGAGCGACTGAGAGACCTGGGGGTGTTTCTCCTGGAGAAGAGGAGGCTGAGAGGAGACCTCATTGCTCTCTACAACTCCCTGAGAGGAGGTTGTGGAGAGGAGGGAGCTGGGCTCTTCTCCCAAGGGACAGGGGACAGGACAAGAGGGAATGGCCTCAAGCTCCACCAGGGGAGATTTAGGCTGGAGATTAGGAGAAGGTTTTTCACACAGAGGGTCATTGGGCATTGGAATAGGCTGCCCAGGGAGGTGGTTGATTCCCCTTCCCTGGAGGGGTTTAAGGGACGGGTGGACGAGGTCCTGAGGGACATGGGTTAGTGTTTGCTAGGAATGGTTGGACTCGATGATCCGATGGGTCTCTTCCAAACTGGTTGTTCTATGAGTCTATGACGGTCCTAGGGGCCTTACCTTGAGCAGCTTGCATCGGATCTGGGCCGAGACCATGTGGCTGTTGCGGAGGTTGCCGACGCGGAACATGAGGGTGAGCTTGCCGTCCCGCATGGAGATGGCGGCGTGCTGGCTGAACATCAGCGTCTCGGCCCTCTTCTTGGGCTGCGACATCTTGATGAACATGCAGCCGATGAGGAAGGCGTCGACGATGGAGCCCAGGATGGACTGGAAGAGGAAGAGGATGATGCCCTCGGGGCACTTGTCGGTGATGTAGCGGTAGCCGTAGCCGATGGTGGCCTCGGTCTCGATGAAGAAGAGGAAGGCCGAGGGGAAGTTGTAGACGTTGGCCACGCAGGGGGTGTAGCTGTCGTCGTGGGCCTTGTTGAGGTCGCCGCGCATGTAGGCGATGACCCACCACATGGAGGCCATGAAGAGCCAGGCCACCGTGTAGGTCAGGACGAAGATGAAGAGGTTCCAGCGCCACTTGAGGTCCACCAGGGTGGTGAAGAGGTCGGACAGGTAGCGGCTGGTCTCGCCGCCCAGGTTGCCGTGCTGGACGTTGCAGCGGCCGTTCTTGTCCACGAAGCGCTGCCGCTTCCCCCCCCGCGGGGCGGCCCTGCCCGGGGGGAGCCCCGAGCCGCTCGACGACGTGCTCACCACCTGGTACTCGTCCCCCAGCTTGCGCCGCAGCGCCGACATGCTCCGCGCCAAGTCCCCGCGCGGGGACCGCGCGGCGCCGCCGACAACACCCACGCGGAGCCGGAGCCGGAGCCGCAGCCGCCGCCGCGGGGCGGACCCGGGAGCGGAGAGACCGCCCCCCGACGAACGCCCCCTAGATAACCCCTCCCAAGCTCCGCCCCTCAAAGCTCCGCCCCTCAAAGCTCCGCCTCCCTCTCTCGAAGCCCCGCCCACCGCACTGCTACGCCCCTGATAGACTAACCCAGCACCGCCCCCAGCGCAACGCCCCCTGGATGGCACCCAAGCTCCGCCCCTCAAAGCTCCGCCCCCCCTTCGCGAAGCCCCGCCCACCGCGCGGCTCCGCCCCTGGATAGGCTAACCCAGCACCGCCCCCCGCGCGGCTCCGCCCCCTGGATAACCCCTCCCAAGCACCGCTCCCTCGTGGCTCCGCCCCCACGCGCGCGACGCCCACTGGATAACAGCCGCCCAGCACTGCCCCCCGCGCAACGACCCCTGGATAACCCCTCCCAAGCACCGCCCCCTCGTGGCTCCGCCCCTCGAAGCTCCGCCCCCCTTCGCGAAGCTCCGCCCACCGCGCGGCTCCGCCCCTGGATAGACTAACCCAGCACCGCCCCCAGCGCAACGCCCCCTGGATGGCACCCAAGCTCCGCCCCCTCAAAGCTCCGCCCCTCAAAGCCCCGCCTCCCTCTCGCGAAGCCCCGCCCACCGCGCTGCTCCGTCCCTGGATAGACTAACCCAGCACCGCCCCCGCGCAACACCCCCTCGATAACCCCTCCCAAGCACCGCCCCCCTCGTGGCTCCTCCCCTCGAAGCTCCGCCTCCCTCTCGCGAAGCCCCGCCCACCGCGCGGCTCCGTCCCTGGATAGACTAACCCAGCACCGCCCCCCGCGCGGCTCCGCCCCCTGGATAACCCCTCCCAAGCACCGCCCCCCTCGTGGCTCCGCCCCACTCGCGCGACGCCCACTGGATAACAGCCGCGCAGCACCGCCCCCCGCGCAACGCCCCCGGATGGCACCCAAGCTCCGCCCCCTCGAAGCTCCGGCCCCTCTCGAAGCTCCGCCCCCGCAAAGCGCCCCCGGATAACCCCTCCCAAGCACCGCCCCCTCGTGGCTCCGCCCCTCGAAGCTCCGCCCCCCCATTCGCGAAGCCCCGCCCACCGCGCTGCTCCGTCCCTGGATAGACTAACCCAGCACCGGCCCCCGCGTGTCTCCGCCCCCTGGATAACCCCTCCCAAGCACAGCCCCCCTCGTGGCTCCGCCCCCACGCGCGCTACGCCCACTGGATAACCCCCGCCCAGCACCACCCCCCGCGCAACGCCCCCGGATGGCACCCAAGCTCCGCCCCCTCGAAGCTCCGGCCCCTCTCGAAGCTCCGCCCCCGCAAAGCGCCCCCTTGATAACCCCTCCCAAGCACCGCCCCCTCGTGGCTCCGCCCCTCGCTCGGCGCCCACTGGATAGCACCCAAGCACCGCCCCCTCGAAGCTCCGCCCCCGTATCGAAGCTCCGCCCTCCGCGCGGCTCCGCCCCCCTGGATAGACCACCCAGCACCGCCCCCCCGCGAAGCTCCGCCCCCCTGCGAAGCTGCGCCCCCCGCTCAGCCCCCGCCCCCCGCTCAACGTCCCTTGTATAGCCCACCCCCCAGCACCACCCCCCACGCGGCTCCGCCCCCTGGGTAGCCCACACTCCCCCCAAGCACCGCCCCCGCGCGGCTCCGCCCCCTGGATAGACCGCCCAGCTCCGCCCACCTCACAACGCCCCCTGGATAGCCCAGACAACACCGCCCCCCGAGCGCGGCTCCGCCCCCGCGAAGCTCCGCCCCACGCTCAGCCCCGCCCCCTGGATAGACCACACACCCCCTAGCACCGCCCACTGCGCAACGCTCCCTGAATAGCCCCCAAGCTCCGCCCCTCCCGCGCGGCTCCGCCCCCCGGTGAGGTTCTGTACCTGGATAGATCACCCAGCACGGCCCCCTGAGCAACGCCCCCGCGAGGCTCCGCCCCCCGCGCGGCTCCGGACCCTGGATAGACCACCCAGCACCGCCCCCGCGACACGCCCCCCGCGCGGCTCTGCCCAACGAGCGGCTCCGCTCCCCGCGTGGCTCCGCCCCGTGAAGCTCCGCCCCCCCCGAGCGGCTCCACCCCCCCGGATAGCCCACCCAGCACCGCCCCCCGCGGAGCTCCACCCCTAGATAGCCCCACCCATCCCCACCCTGGTGGAGGTAGTTTTGGTGATCAAAAGGATCACTCGGTGAAGGAAAACCTCCCACTGGATCAGGGGCTCCCAGCCCCATCCAACCTGCCCTTGAGCCCCTCCAGGGATGGGGCAGCCGCCCCTGCTCTGGCTAAAATTAAAGCCTTATAAATGCTTTTTCAAAGCCACAGTGGCAGAGTTGACCCCAGGTCACCCGTAGGCTCTTGCGAGCTTCCCATGTGAGGTCTCAGATCATTAATTCTTCCCCAAATAAACTCACACCTTCCCTAAACGTGCAGCGAATTCTGTCTCTGATGGAACACAGGCAGCTAAGAATACACCCAATTATTTCTGCTCAGAATGTCGGCACAGACAGGTCTGGAAGTCGTTCCCTTCCCGTCACAGCTCAAATAAACCAGCCTGGGTCTCCTTTCTGAAAGGAGAAGAGGAGGTTGAGGGGAGACCTCGTTGCTCTCTCCAACTCCCTGAAAGGAGGTTGTGGAGAGGAGGGAGCTGGGCTCTTCTCCCAAGGGACAGGGGACAGGACAAGAGGGAATGGCCTCAAGCTCCACCAGGGGAGATTTAGGCTGGAGATTAGGAGGAAGTTTTTCACAGAAAGGGTCATTGGGCACTGGCAGAGGCTGCCCAGGGAGGGGGTTGATTCACCTTCCCTGGAGGTGTTTAAGGGACGGGTGGATGAGGTGCTGAGGGACATGGTTTAGTGTTTGATGGGAATGGTTGGACTCAATGATCCGATGGGTCTCTTCCCACCTGGTTGTTCTATGATTCTATGAAAGGGAAATTTGAGCTGGTTGCCTGGGCACAAGATTTGTCCTCATAGAATCATAGAATCACCAGGTTGGAAGAAACCCACTGGACCATCGAGCTCATTCCCATCAAACACTAACCCATGTCCCTCAACCCAAGGTCCCATAAAACCCTGTAATCAGATAAAACTAGGTACATCTTTTTTTCCCAGAAAACCACCCAGAGGGTTGTTTCCCTCCCTGCAATTTTACCTCTATAATAAGTCCTAATGATGAACATCTCTGAGAAAAGCAAAAAAAAAAAAAAGGTAAATCCCTCTCTGTCTACACTCATTGCTAACAAATAGAATATGATTCATTTAAATGATTTCCATGTGCTAATTAACGCCAGCTCTGCAGTTAATTGCATCTTTGCAAAATAGCTTAATAATCAGAGTAGAAACTTGCCAGTCGTTGCTGTTAATCACCTGTACGCGACGACTGTAAACTGCAGCTCATCAGAAACAAACACACACGCACCCCCCGACAGGCGTCTCGAAGCCGATTCAGAGCAGATATGTGATAAAAAGGAACGAAATCTTGTTTTTCTCAATAGCTGCTTGAGCAAGGATGCTGCTCCGAAGGACACCGCATTGGACTCGATGGCCTGATGGGTTCCTTCCAACCTGCTTGTTCTACGATTCTATGATCCTGTGAAATGAGACGTTAACTCGCAGCACTTTGTAAATCCACTGATAAAAGGAGACTTTTAACAGCGTGGAAGGATGAATTGGGGAACTAGGATTGCTATTAGAAAGAAGTCTTTATCGTCTCCCTCGTTATCACTCCCTTGTCAGGAGCTCGATAGTGCAGCTGATGAAGGATCTAATACTACACGGATAACACTCCAACCCCTTTGCTTAACGTGCTTGAAGTCACCTCCCGGAGCAGCTCAGTGAGTTCTGATAAGAAGAGAGGCGGGAGGATGTTTTAATATTCTATATTTTAAAAATAAAGGAGCTGTAAATGAAAAAGAAAGCAAATCTGGAGACTGAGAGAAGAACCATAGGATCGCAGAATCACCAGGTTGGAAGAGACCCATCGGATCATCGAGTCCAACCATTCCTATCAAACACTAACCCATGTCCCTCAGCACCTCGTCCACCCACACCTTAAACACCTCCAGGGAAGGTGAATCAACCGCCTCCCTGGGCAGCCTATTCCAATGCCCAATGACCCTTTTCATGAAAAATTTTTGGCTAATGTCCATCCTGACCCTCCCCTGGTGGAGCTTGAGGCCATTCCCTCTCGTCCTGTCCCTTGAGAGAAGCATCCAGCTCCCTCCTCTCCACAGTCTCCTCTTATGGAGTTGCAGAGAGCAATGAGATCTCCCCTCAGCCTCCTCTTCTCCAGGATAAACACCCCCAGCTCTCTCAGCCTTTTCTCTTCTTCTCCAGTTCCTTCACCAGCTTCGTTGCTCTTCTCTGGACTCGCTCCAGAGCCTCAACATCCTTCTTGTGCTGAGGGGCCCACAACTCAACACAGGATTCGAGGAGCAGTCTCACCAGTGCTGAGTCCAGAGGGAGAATCCCCTCCCTGGCCCTGCTGGTCACACCGTTTCTGCTCCAAGCCAAGATGCCATTGGCCTTCTTGGCCCCCTGGGCACACTGCTGCCTCATGGTCAGACAGAGATTGGTCCATGTCTTTGCTGTGGTGGAAGTTATTCCTGGGCAATACCGCCCCGAGCAGGGCAAACCCCAGGGGTTCAGGTGTGAGATGTGCTTCACGGTTTTCCTAGGAGCATCTGGAAAATCCAGCCTTAAATCCAGCTCGGAAAGAGTTGCAGGCGACCACACCGACCCCCCCCTCAACCACACACTATGTAGGGTCAGCTCTCCATCACCCACACTGTGACCCGAACGGCTCTGCTGCCTGTTCCCCACCTTGTACCTGTAAATAAAAGGTGTAAAAATGCAGGGATTGTAGTGGCAAAGTTGTTTTTTTTTTTTTTTTTAGCAGACGGCATCACTTCACCATATAAAACACAATTCCATCTAGAGAAAGACAAACACACCAGGAGAAAACTAAACCAGTGTATTTGGATTCTACAAAAAAATGTATATAAATATTTAAATGTACAGCAAAGAGGACCGGGATGCCATTTAATTACTGTTACAACATTGAAAATGTTTTAAATCTTTTAGCCACCATCTAGTTTATATATAAATTTCATTTCTATCTGTGTCCCCAGCGCTTATTCATGAGCTTTCGTAAGCGTCTCCTTCAGCCTCCCTCCCCTCTTTTTAATCCGACTTTGTGAAACCAAGCGGAATTTCCAGTTCCAATTCCAATTTCCGCATTTCCAAGAACTTCTTGAAATATTCCAACAACCTCTTGGACTTTTCCAGCCTTTTCCCAAAGCGTCGCTTACCGAGCCGTCCTGAACACGTCCTTGCAGAGGGAAAATGAAATGAGCTTGGCCGTGACGGCTCTGGCTGGATGCTGGTGCCTGTAGGAGGAGAAGCAGGGACACAGAAAGCTACAGAAGCATCAAAAGACATGGTTGGTGTCCACCCGACACCACCAGGCACGAGGAGCTGGTCTCTACCCACAGGGCTACGTGTGGTGTGGCCTCACTCACCAGGCGGGTTCGTGGGGAGAACTCTTCGGCATTTGTAAAGCTCTTTACATTTTCAATCACAGAATCAGAGAACAACCAGGTTGGAAGAGACCCATCGGATCATCGAGTCCAACCATTCCTATCAAACACTAAGCCATGTCCCTCAGGACCTCATCCACCCGTCCCTTAAACACCTCCAGGGAAGGGGAATCAACCTTTCGCTACCTTTCAAGCCATATCATGAACTTCTGAGGCGATTTGAAGATGAGAACTGGAGGCGTTTGACCCTCTTCGGGGCAGGAAGACTGGACTGGAAGAGCTTCCAATCTCAGTTAATCCGCGACGGTTTAGCTCCCACACAAGCACAGCCATCGCTGTCCTGGTTTAACATCCTTCTATTCTTCATCTAGCGACGTGTTTCAAGAAAATATGGACAATCTATAAATTTATAATACATACATATATATATAGAGAGAGAGTGACACTATTCATCCATCACGAGCAGAGCATCATACAGAAAATAGCGTCATTCTTAATGACCTAGTGCATGAACGGACCTGTCGAGGAACTGTGAGTGACCGTGAGGAACCATCTCACCACTTACCAGTGTTGAAAACAGGCTCCTGCGCGGAGATTTAGGTCTCTCGACCCCTCCAGGCTACGGGAACTGAGATTCATGTCCCAAACCCCATCCCAACCCATTGCACCTGCAATAATCACGCTAACAAAGTTATTAAAAATATAAATAAGCATCTGTCATCGCGATCGAAGCAACAACATCTGGAGCTAGGAACTCAGAGTCGATCCAGGCTCATCCTCTGTGTCAGGGCCCTCTCGCCTGGGTCTTGGCCAGGATGCAGGAACACACGGATGCTTATGGGCAGGGTCGGGGTTCAGACCAACCCTCAGTCTCTGCCGGTCTCAGTTTTTGGTACCTCCACCCCTTGCAGCTCCCACAGGGGTCCAGCCCAGCTGTTTCTCTTCCCACCACAGAGGACATCTCACTCTGCAGAGGACATCTGAGTGACCTCCGTGTGTCACTCCTCCTCCTTGACATCGTTCCGGCACCTTCTGCTGCTGCCTCGTTTGATTTAGTTTCCGAGTGCAGCCTTTGCTCAGATTTGCTGCCGTTCCAAACGCCAAATCCCACTGGTTTTCCCAGCACAAACCACGAAGCTTCCACTCTGCCTGAGGACTCAGTGTCGCTCTCCACCAAGTCCTCCACTCAAGAGGAGAGAAGAGCAAACAGCGTCACCAGGAAAGCTCAGCACCAACACATCCAGTTCAGGATGGTTCCCAGTGCCAGTCAGTGTCATGAGGCCTTTCACCTTGGGTCGCTTCTTCGTCGTGGTGTGTGACACACAGAAAACACTCTCCATCCCAACCTCTTTGACGGGGGGGTCCGTAGACGCATCTCTGCAACCGTTTTGGGGCACATTTGCCTTGATGACAGCACATTTTTTAACACTGACAGGCTCAGAGGAGCTACTTTCCGAGCAGTCACAGGCACGTGGAGACCCACCGCGTGAAGGAAACCTTCCTGTGACATTGCTCTGACATTTGGGATTTGGAGAGGGCTCCAGCACCACTGGCCTCAGCGAGGAGGAGGAGGAGGAGGAGGAGGAGGGGGGCATCCCGGCCGAGGCAGCGGATCCGCGCCCACTTCAGGCACCCAGGGTCATGTTGCGCAGCAGCCACTGCTGGGAACGGCTGTCACCGCACTCCCTCATGGTGGGAACCATCTTCTCCTCCTCCGACGGCTCATCCAGACACTGGTTGCTGTTGATGTGCCTCAGGGTGAGCTTCTGCAAGAGAGAAGGGCGAGAGCTGCAGCAAGAGAATTACAGCTGGAAAGCAGGAACCGCACTCCGGGTTCTCATTTCGGTCTTGTAGCCACTACCAAAGCCACGAGACAGGTTCTCAGCCCTTGGCTACCACTCCTATGGCACTACAAGCCCTCTACCTACGCTACTCGCTGGCCCAGCTCACCTTCTCGTGCACGGCCCAGCAACCCGGGGAGGGAGCACCTCTGCCGACCCCAGCGCCAAAGAAATGCAACAGAAAAGTACAAAATGAGTGCAAGGAGATACAATCTCAAAGCAAAAGTAATTTGGATTAAAGAGGTTAGACTCTAGCAACCAGAACACGGATCCATTTCTGGGCAGTGGGACACACTCGCCAAGTGTTATATAACAATCTCATTTTTGCGAACACACAAGTGAGAACTCCCTTCCCAAGATATTTTTTCTTTCATGGGGACACCCACCCCATTGTACCCCTACCTCATGTTGCGGTATTTCTGAGGAATGAGACGGTCAGGAGGGAAACAGAACTTATGGTGAAGAAAGAAACCATCTTCTGTTCAAAAGCACGAGAAGAACATGATCATAAAGAGATCCAGGGAAGTTCAACATAGAATAACAGAATCACAGAACAACCAGGTTGGAAGAGACCCATCGGATCATCGAGTCCAACCATTCCTATCAAACACTAAACCAAGTCCCTCAGCACCTCAGCCACCCATCCCTTAAACCCCTCCAGGGAAGGTGAATCAACCCCCTCCCTGGGCAGCCTATTCCAATGCCCAATGACCCTCTGTGTGAAAAACTTCCTCCTAATCTCCAGCCTAAATCTCCCCTGGTGGAGCTTGAGGCCATTCCCTCTCGTCCTCTCCCTTGGGAGAAGAGCCCAGCTCCCTCCTCTCCACAACCTCCTCTCAGGGAGTTGTAGAGAGCAATGAGGTCTCCCCTCAGCCTCCTCTTCTCCAGGATAAACACCCCCAGCTCTCTCAGACGCTCCTCATAAGGCCTGTTCTCCAGTCCCTTCACCAGCCTCGTTGCTCTTCTCTGGACTCACTCCAGAGCCTCAACATCCTTCTTGTGGTGAGAGGCCCACAACTGAACACAGGATTCAAGGATCAGCCTCACCAGTGCTGAGTCCAGAGGGAGAACAACCTCCCTGGCCCTGCTGGTCACACCATTTCTGATCCAAGCCAGGATGCCCTTGGCCTTCTTGGCCACCTGGGCACACTGTTGGCTCATGGTCAGTCGCTGTCGACCAACACCCCCAGGTCCCTCTCCTCCTGGCAGTTTTCCAGCCAGACTTCTCCCAGTCTGTAGCTCTGCTCAGGGTTGTTGTGCCCCAAGTGCAGGACCCGGCATTTGGCTGTGTTAAACCTCATCCCATTGGACTCAGCCCATGGATCCAGCCTGTTTAGTTCCCTTTGCAGAGCCTCCCGACCCTCCAGCAGATCCACACTTCCACACAACTTAGTGTCATCTGCAAACTTGCTAAGGGTACCCTCAATGCCTTCATCTAGGTCAGTGATGAAGACATTGAACAGACACTGAACATCATGGATCTCTATAATCATCTGACAAAACAAGAAAGAAAATTCAGTTGAGTTGAGCTGAGCTGAGTTGAAGTGAGTTGAGTTGAGTTGAGAACAGGCAGAGAACAGAGAAGCATTTTTCTGGAAACACTTGAAATCACTACCGGCTAGATTTGCTTTTTGATACCAACCTCCGAGCGTTTCTTAAAGGAAATAGTCAGTGGGGCTGTGATAAACTTTCCTAAAGACTTCGAGCCTGCTGTAGTTCCTTAGCAGCCACGTCTGGGAGGCACTGCCATCACAAGCCTCCACTGTGGGCCCGTGGCTGCCGTCCTCTATCCTGCTTAGGGTCAGGCACGACTGGGTGATGATGTGAAGGAATGTACGGGTCTGCGCGACAGAAAGATGGCAAAAGTGAACAAAAAAAAAAACAAAGACAAACAAAGGGGAAAGCAACAGGTTGTTGGGTTAGACAGCAACAGAAGCAAGGGAGACAAAGCAAACAGCGCTTAAGGGGAAGTGCTAATGGGTGACGGTGCCTGTGAATGATCAGGGGGATAGAAGAAGACTGGAGAAGGTCCAAGGGGTGGAGAACAGGCTGAGAGACTTGGGGTTGTTCAGCCTGGAGAAGAGAAGGCTGCAGGGAGACCTTAGAGCAGCTTCCAGTGCTGAAAGGGGCTCCAGGGAGACCTCAGAGCAGCTTCCAGTGCTGAAAGGGGCTCCAGGGAGACCTCAGAGCAGCTTCCAGTGCTGAAAGGGGCTCCAGGGAGACCTTAGAGCAGCTTCCAGTGCTGAAAGAGGCTCCAGGGAGACCTTAGAGCAGCTTCCAGTGCTGAAATAGGCCCCAGGGAGACCTCAGAGCAGCTTCCAGTGCTGAAAGGGGCTCCAGGGAGACCTTAGAGCAGCTTCCAGTGCTGAAAGGGGCTCCAGGGAGACCTTAGAGCAGCTTCCAGTGCTGAAAGGGGCTCCAGGGAGACCTTAGAGCAGCTTCCAGTGCTGAAATAGGCCCCAGGGAGACCTCAGAGCAGCTTCCAGTGCTGAAAGGGGCTCCAGGGAGACCTTAGAGCAGCTTCCAGTGCTGAAAGGGGCTCCAGGGAGACCTTAGAGCAGCTTCCAGTGCTGAAAGGGGCTCCAGGGAGACCTTAGAGCAGCTTCCAGTGCTGAAATAGGCCCCAGGGAGACCTCAGAGCAGCTTCCAGTGCTGAAAGGGGCTCCAGGGAGACCTTAGAGCAGCTTCCAGTGCTGAAAGGGGCTCCAGGGAGACCTCAGAGCAGCTTCCAGTGCTGAAATAGGCCCCAGGGAGACCTCAGAGCAGCTTCCAGTGCTGAAATAGGCCCCAGGGAGACCTCAGAGCAGCTTCCAGTGCTGAAAGAGGCTCCAGGAAAGCTGAGGAGGGACTTTTTCCCAGAGCCTGGAGCGACAGGATGATGGGAAATGGCTTTAAATTGGAAGGAGGAAGAGTTAGATTTAGGACATTAGGAAGAAATTCTTCCTGACAAGGGTGAGGAGGCCCTGGCTGGGGGCAGGGTTGGAGTCTCTGTCCCAGGAGGGATTTCAGAGCCATGTGGATGTGGTGCTCAGGGACAGGCTTTGGTGGACGAGTTGGCAGTGCTGGTTTAAGGGTTGGACTTAATGATCTTAACGGTCCTTTCCAACCTAAACGATTTGCGATTCTATGAAATAAACGTTTCTGTTGTGAGGAACAGCTGAGAGAGCTCGGGGGGTTTATCCTGGAGAAGAGGAGGCTGAGGGGAGACCTCATTGCTCTCTACAACTCCCTGAAAGGAGGTCGTGGAGAGGAGGGAGCTGGGCTCTTCTCCCAAGGGACAGGGGACAGGACGAGAGGGAATGGCCTCAAGCTCCACCAGGGGAGGTTCAGGATGGACATTAGCCAAAAATTTTTCATGGAAAGGTTGACTGGGCTTTGGAATAGGCTGCCCAGGGAGGGGGCTGACTCACCTTCCCTGGAGGTGTTTAAGGGACGGGTGGATGAGGTGCTGAGGGACATGGGTTAGTGTTTGATAGGAATGGTTGGACTCGATGATCCAGTGGGTCTCTTCCAACCTGGTTATTCTAAGATTCTATGATTCTCTGATCCCTGCGTTACCAGTTTGACACCAGACAGTGACGATGCTTAGCAATAAATCTTGGCAGGTTGGCTGGGTGTCTACGGCAAGGCACTAACTCACTTTGCGTTCACACAGCACTGCTAGAGAGCGAGCGAGGCGCTAGTCTAGGTCGGCACGGGGGCTGCAGCCGGCACCACTTACCTCAAAGCTATATTCCCATTTCCCCACGTACTGACGGGAGGGGAAGAAAAGAAAAGCAGAGTCAAAGAGCCACTCGAGAAACATCGATGCGAAGACCCTTGCCTCTCCGTGAACACAAATTCAGCGGCTTCAGGGGCTGGAGAACAGAACCTATGAGGAGCGGCTGAGAGAGCTGGGGTTGCTTATCCTGGAGAAGAGGAGGCTGAGGGGAGACCTCATTACTCTCTACAACTACCTGAGAGGAGGTTGTGGAGAGGAGGGAGCTGGGCTCTTCTCCCAAGGGACAGGACGAGAGGGAATGGCCTCAAGCTCCACCAGGGGAGATTTAGGCTGGAGATTAGGAGGAAGTTTTTCACAGAAAGGGTCACTGGGCATTGGAATAGGCTGCCCAGGGAGGAGGTTGATTCACCTTCCCTGGAGGTGTTTAAGGCACAGGTGGATGAGGTCCTGAGGGACATGGTTTAGTGTTTGATAGGAATGGTTGGACTCGATGATCCGATGGGTCTCTTCCAACCTGGTTGTTCTATGATTCTATGATTCTATGAAATGGAACCGCTTTCTATCAGATGCAACCTATATCCAGCATTGCTGCTTTCCTGGGATCACTTGTGGGTCTTACCTGTCAGATCACACCCCACCACACCCAGTCAAATTGTCCTGGATGTTACCAGGTGACACAACTGGAGCCGTCAGGTACGTGAGTCCGAAGCAGGACACGCTCCACCTGCCTTTCATAGAACCGCTCCTCGAATCCTGGAGTCAGTTCTGTGCCCCTCACCACAAGAAGGATGTTGAGGCTCTGGAGCGAGTCCAGAGACGAGCAACGAAGCTGGTGAAAGGGCTGGAGAAGAAGAGGAGCAGCTGAGAGAGCTGGGGGTGTTTATCCTGGAGAAGAGGAGGCTGAGAGGAGACCTCATTGCTCTCTCCAACTCCCTGAGAGGAGGTTGTGGAGAGGAGGGAGCTGGGCTCTTCTCCCAAGGGAGAGGACGAGAGGGAATGGCCTCAAGCTCCACCAGGGGAGGGTCAGGCTCAACATAAGGAAGAAATTTTTCACAGAAAAGGTCATTGGGCAGTGGCAGAGGCTGCCCAGGGAGGGGGTTGAGTCACCTTCCCTGGAGGGGTTTAAGGGACGGGTGGACGAGGTGATGAGGGACATGGGTGAGTGTTTGATAGGAATGGTTGGACTCGATGATCCGGTGGGTCTCTTCCAACCTGCTTGTTCTATGATTCTATGAAACAAACTGGTTACCAAAAACTGAGGAAAACTGGTTAGCAAAGCGAGGGAAATCAGTTTAATATCACAGAATCATAGAATCACCAGGTTGGAAGAGACCCACCGGATCATCGAGTCCAACCATAGAGAGTCCAACCATATAGATAAGCAAGGTCACACGTGGAGAGAGCAGCTCTGGCTCCAGCCCCTGGCCATTCCCAGCTCTTTCTTTTCTTTTTTTTTTTCTTTTCCCCCACCTCTTTTCCCACCCCTGTTTCAAAGCAAATAGCACTGATGCATTTTAAATATGTTCTAACACGTGTGCCGATGGGTTGCTGGGAAGCCTTTTGAGAGCTGGGAATTCTACCTTGGCACATCGATGGAGCTGATTTATAGAGCTGCCCGTGCAAGGTAATGGGCAGCTTGAGAAAGGGCCAGGAATCTTAATGGGCTCTTCAAGAAGCAGGGGGAAAAAAAAAGCATTAAAATTCAATAATGGAAAGCAATGAGACTGGAAGGGGGGGATGTGGGAGAATTTTCCTGCCGAAAATGTAAACACGTTGAGAAAACAAGGTTTGAAAATGCCACGAGCAACGACTGCCTGAAGCGCTAAATGATTTTGGTTTTTTTTTTTTTTGCACTAGAAGTGGAGAAAACCGCACAGAGCTGGGAACAGCTCCACCAGGTGAGTGAGAGCAGCCCCAGGAGAAGGACTTGGGGTGCTCATTGATGAGAAGCTTGACATGAGCTAGAAATGTGTGCCTAGAGACCAGAAACCAGCCGTGTCCTGGGCTGCATCCAGAGCAGAGGGAGCAGCAGGGAGGGAGGGGATCCTGCCCCTCTGCTCCCTCTGAGAGACCCACCTGGAGCCCTGGGTCCAGCTCTGGAGTCCTCAGCACAGGGAGGACATGACATGGAGCTGTGGGAGAGAGTCCAGAGGAGGCCACGGAGATGATCCGAGGGCTGGAGAACCTCTGCTATGTGAAATGTCCCTCCCCAGCTTTCCTGGAGCCCCTTTCAGTGCTGGAAGCTGCTCTAAGATCTTCTCTTCTCCAGGCTGAACAACCCCAACTCTCTCAGCCTGTCCTGGTTTGGGAGAACCAGTTATTTAAACTCCGTTCTGAGGAGTTCTGGGGTTTCTCAGAAGGTTTAGAGGCCCTGGCACTGCTCTGCTATTTAAGCAACCCATAGAGGTACCACCACCGTCAACTCCCATCACGCAAAACGCTGTTTCCACTCCATAACTCCGTGGACATGAAGCCACCGACTGATTTATTTCCACTACAACCAACCATCCGGCAGCTCCGTCACAATTTGAAGTTGCGCAGCTCACCCAGGCAGATCTTTCAAAGGCATTTGACCCTTGGCCAACTTGTGGAAAACTTCCTCCTAATCTCCAGCCTAAATCTCCCCTGGTGGAGCTTGAGGCCATTCCCTCTCGTCCTGTCACTTGGGAGAAGAGCCCAGCTCTCTCCTCTCCACAACCTCCTCTCAGGGAGTTGTAGAGAGCAATGAGGTCTCCTCTCAGCCTCCTCTTCTCCAGGATAAACACCCCCAGCTCTCTCAGTCACTCCTCACAAGGCCTGTTCTCCAAAGTCTAAGCCGAAGTCTTGTTGTTCGTGGGGTAGTAATGAAAATATTCATGCCAATTAATACAAAGGTGCATAAGGCACCTGGATGGCTTTTAAAGGCACAACAGAAACCAAACTGTTGTCTTGGAGACAACTTCTTATAAAAAAACAAGCTGCTGCCCAGGGAGGTGGTTGAGTCACCTTCCCTGGAGGTCTTTAAGGGACGGGTGGACGAGGTGCTGAGGGACATGGGTTAGTGTTTGATAGGAATGGTTGGACTCGATAATCTGATGGGTCTCTTCCAACCTGGTGTTTCTGCGATTCTATGATTCTATTTCTGTTTTATCAGCACCATCTAATGGTGGATCGGAGTGTTACACAGCTCAATACGGCACCAGGGCAGCTTTATAGGCTTTTTTCCTTCCCCAAAATAAATCATAGAAACATAGAACAACCAGGTTGGAAGAGACCCATTGGATCTTCTAGTCCAACCATTCCTATCAAACACTAAACCAAGTCCCTCAAGACCTCATCTACCCGTCCCTTAAACACCTCCAGGGAAGGTGAATCAACCCCCTCCCTGGGCAGCCTATTCCAATGCCCAATGACCCTTTCTGTGAAAAACTTCCTCCTAATCTCCAGCCTAAATCTCCCCTGGTGGAGCTTGAGGCCATTCCCTCTCATCCTGTCCCCTGTCCCTTGGGAGAAGAGCCCAGCTCCCTCCTCTCCACAACCTCTGCTCAGGGAGTTGTAGAGAGTAATGAGGTCTCCTCTCAGCCTCCTCTTCTCCAGGATAAACACCCCCAGCTCTCTCAGCCATTCCTCATAGGGCCTGTTCTCCAACCCCTTCCCCAGCTTTGTTGCTCTTCTCTGGACTCTCTCCAGAGCCTCAACATCCTTCTTGTGCTGAAGGGCCCAAAAAACGATCCCATCTGGAAGAAAACACCAATACCTGTGCCTGAACTGCGCTGCACGCTCACATCTCAAAGCGATAGCTGAAAACGAACGCTTCCATTTTCATCTGCCCTCTCCCCGTCTCATTTCCAAAGAATTGTTCAGTGATAAGAGACGGAGATATTTCCCTGTATTTCGTATTAACTTCCCAAGCTCAACTTGAGCCACCAAATCCCTTCTGGCTGCCCTCAGCCCAGGAGAAGTCACCTCCCACCCCACGGTACCGACCTAGAGAGGCGACTGAGAGACGCTAAACGATTAAAACCTATTTAAATCCAGAGTCGATGAGCTTTAAAAGAAATAGAGTGGGAAAACGTAACTGAAAAATAATTAATAAACCTTATTTCCACTACATTAAAATAAAACCCGAGGAGCAGTTCTATATGGATGCAAAGTAACTCCAGCAGCGAGAAAGAAGCTTTTTAAAATAATAACTGACTTGTTGACCCATCTGAATGTAAAATGTTGTGGAGACGCAAGTTGGAATGTTGAATATTCCGTCTTCTCAGGGTTGGGATGTGGCAGGAGACCCCCCCCCAGCACACCCGGATTCTCCTGCGCTACAGCCACAGGCAGCGAGGAATAAATTGGCATCTGAGGGCAGCAGGTACCTCGGCATCGTACTCCCAGAGCTGGTTCCCCCTCATGTGGTGGCACTTCAGCATGATGACAGGGCCATTCAGCCGCGAGACGTCCAGGCACAGGTCGTCCGTGCGGATCTCCTTGTCGGCCGTGTAAGAAAATACCTGGGAAGAGAGAGAGACAATTGGCTGAAGTCCTACTCAACAGATATTATGAAATCACAGAGCGGTTTGGGTTGGAAGGGAGCTCCAAGCCCATCCAGTGCCACCTCTGCCACGGGCAGGGACACCTCCCACTGGATCAGGGGCTCCAAGCCCCATCCAACCTGCCCTTGAACCCCTCCAGGGATGGGGCAGCCACCCCTGCTCTGGGCAGCCTGGGCCAGGGCCTCCTCACCCTCATAATGAAGAATTTCTTCCTCATGTCGCATCTAAATCTTCCCCTTCCAGTTTAAAGCCGTTCCCCCTCATCCTATCACTCCAGGTCCTTGGAAAAAGCCCCTCCCCAGCTTTCCTGGAGCCCCTTTCAGCACTGGAAGCTGCTCTAAGGTCTCCTCACACCCTTCTCTTCTCCAGGTTGAACAACTCTAACTCTCTCAGCCTGTCCTCAGAGCAGAGGGGACCTGAGGAGCTTCATTCAGATCATGTTGGTGGCCTCCTCTGGACCCATTCCAACATCTCCATCTCCTTCTTATGGTGGTGACTCCAGCACTGGGCCCAGGGCTCCAGGTGGGTCTCTCAGAGCGGAGCAGGGGGGCAGCAACCCCTCCCTCCCTGCTGCTCCCTCTGCTCTGGACGCCCCCCAGGACACGGCTGGTTTCTGGGCTCTGAGCTCACGTTGAGCCTCTCATCACTGAGCACCCCAAGTCCTTCTCAGGGCTGCTCTGAACCACGTTGTCTCCCAACATGAAAATCATGGAATCATAGAACAACCAGGTTGGAAGAGACCCATCGGATCTTCGAGTCCAACCATTCCCATCAAACACTACCCCATGTCCCTCAGCACCTCATCCACCCGTCCCTTAAACACCTCCAGGGAAGGGGAATCAACCCCCTCGCTGGGCAGCCTGTTCCAATGCCCAATGACCCTTTGTGTGAAAATAGAATCATATAACAACCAGGTAGGAAGAGACCCATCGGATCATCGAGTCCAACCATTCAACCAACATGGATTGAAACCACAGAAACCGACCCAGACGCACTTGGCCCTGTTGAACCTCATCAGGTTCTCGCAGCCCCTTCTCTCCAGCTCATCCAGGTTCCTCTGAAAAAATCATCCAATAGCCTGAAAATCACTGATAACACTTGTATGACAAATCGTCTCACTCGGAGCAGCAGTTTGGGTTCGGGAATCGCTCCCAGGCACAGATCACACGGCTCCTTCATCTTTCACTGTGCTCATTATAAACAGATTTACTCATCGCTCTTTATCCCGAAGCAACTTCTAGCTTGAATTTTCAACTTATTTGTGTTGTTTCTTCACGGTAAACATGTTTGCATCAGGCTTTTTCTTCTACCCCGAGACGTGTTTTTCAGCCTCGGAGAGATGGTTTTGGCTTCAGAGACGTTTTCAGCCTCAGAGATGTTTTCTTCTGTGCTTTATGGAAAAGCAAATACTTACATTTTGAAACCTATTTCTATTCGCAAATCTCTTTTTCCTCTCGTTCCTGATAATCAAAACACGCTGCTCCATTCTATTTTTTTTCAAAGAATAAGTGGCGTCTGAATTAACAACTCCAGAGGACGGATTTTGAAAAACAAGCCGTCTTAAGAAAGAAAAATGAATGCTAATTAAGACGATGTAAAATTATCAGCCTAGCGTTTCGCTACCATCCATATTAATTAGAGATATAATTATATTAACGCCATATAAAAGTAGCAGCTGAGGAGCGCATTGCACTTTATAGATGATTGAATAGTGTGTTGCACAGGGTAGGGCAGGACAGGACCTCCCAAGGAGGAGCCCAGTCACCTGCCACCTCCCTTCTGGGAAGGTGGTTGACCCTCCTTCTCCTTCCAGCTCCTCCTGGCTTTATTCTGTAGGTCCCCGAGCCCCTGATCCAGTGGGAGGTGTCCCTGCCCATGGAAGGGCTGGCACTGGATGGGCTGTGAGGTCCCTTTGAATCCAAACCATTCTGTGGTTCTACAATTCTGCGATTCTGTGAAAGCAACACTCACATGAACCACTGACGGTGCAGACATCTCCAAGGCAGAGGTTTAACACGGCCAAATGTCGGGTCCTGCACCTGGGGCACAACAACCCTGAGCAGCTCCAGACTGGGAGAAGTCTGGCTGGAAACCGCCTGGAGGAGGATGACCTCGGGGTGTTGATTGACAGCAACTGATCATGAGCCAGCAGGGGCCCAGGTGGCCAAGAAGGCCAATGGCATCTTGGCTTGGATCAGAAATGGTGTGACCAGCAGGGTCAGGGAGGTTCTTCTCCCTGGTGAGACTGCTCCGTGAATCCTG
This sequence comes from Coccyzus lansbergi, assembly GCA_033558105.1. Lineage (NCBI taxonomy): Eukaryota > Metazoa > Chordata > Aves > Cuculiformes > Coccyzidae > Coccyzus > Coccyzus lansbergi. The sequence goes on from JAUMJK010001062.1 coordinate 424,765, forward strand.
TGTTGAGTTGTGGGCCCCTCAGCACAAGAAGGATGTTGAGGCTCTGGAGCGAGTCCAGAGAAGAGCAACGAAGCTGGTGAAGGGGCTGGAGAACAAGAGGAGCGGCTGAGAGAGCTGGGGGTGTTTCTCCTGGAGAAGAGGAGGCTGAGAGGAGACCTCATTGCTCTCTGCAACTCCCTGAGAGGAGGTTGTGGAGAGGAGGGAGCTGGGCTCTTCTCCCAAGGGACAGGATGAGAGGGAATGGTCTCAAGCTCCACCAGGGGAGATTTAGGCTAGAGATTAGGACGAAGTTTTTCACGGAAAGGGTCATTGGGCACTGGCAGAGGTTGCGCAGGGAGGGAGTTGAGTCGCCTTCCCTGGAGGGGTTTAAGGGACGGTTGGACGAGGTGCTGAGGGACATGAGTTAGAGATTGGTAGGAATGGTTGGTACAGAGGGAGAAGAACCTCCCTGGCCCTGCTGGTCACACCATTTCTGATCCAAACCAAGATGCCATTGGCCTTCTTGGCCACCTGGGCACACTGCTGCCTCATGGTCAGTCGCTGTCAACCAACAGTCCCAGGTCCCTCTCCTCCAGGCAGCTTTCCAGCCAGACTTCTAATGGGTCTGTTTAGAAGATGAAAAGCTGCTGAGAAAGCCAAGTTAGGGAAAAGAGGAGACTGTAAATTATGAAAAAGGCAGAGAGCGCAAAGGAGGGCTAAGCTACTTCCATCTAGTGTCTCCCGAATCACAGAACCACAGCAGGGGTGGGACTGGATGGGCCTCGAGATCTCTTCCAACCCAAACCATCCCATGATTCTTGTGACCATTAAAGTTCGAAGCAAGCTTGGATCAGCTGCACTATCCATGCCAACACAACAACAAATCCCCCCAGCACAACACTCCGAAAACGGCTTTCGCACAACAGGCCCCAGTTAACATATTCCATTTTTCTTAGTTTTTTTTAAAAGAAATTCACATTGTCAGAATCTCGTTATCCTGAAGTCCTTAAAAACACTTCAACAGCTGTGAAATATTCCCCCCTGCCTCAAGCCGGCTTGCGCCCATGCATCACGCTCGGCTCTAATGAGGCAGGTATTATTCCTGCTTCGTTTTCATTCTCCAGTCGCTTTGCTCGTCGCTATTTCTGTAACCACACAGCCACCCCCAACACTCACCGTCTCAGCTCAGTTCTAATTTCTCGTCAGACTGGAACTGAATAAAGATGACTTTTAATGGGAGTTGTGTGCGAGCGCTAAAGGATGAATAATCATAGAATCATAGAACCACCAGGTTGGAAGAGACCCACCGGACCATCGAGTCCAACCGTTCCCATCAAACACTAACCCATGTCCCTCAGCACCTCATCCACCCATCCCTTAAACACCTCCAGGGAAGGTGACTCAACCACCTCCCTGGGCAGCCTCTGACGCTGCCCACTAACCCTTTCTGTGAAGAAGTTTTAGCTAATGTCCAGCCTGACCCTCCCCTGGTGGAGCTTGAGGCCATTCCCTCTTGTCCTGTCCCCTGTCACTTGGGAGAAGAGCCCAGCTCCCTCCTCTCCACAACCTCCTTTCAGGGAGTTGCAGAGAGCAATGAGGTCTCCCCTCAGCCTCCTCTTCTCCAGGATAAACCCCCCAGCTCTCTCAGTCGCTCCTCATCAAGACTTACTCTTCCTTCCTCTACTTATTCTTCCATTGTGCCTGCAGCAGATACCTGCCATGGCCAAGTAATCAGAATTAATTACTTAAACCACCATCTCCACTGTCCTTTCATCACGTAATTTGCTCTGCTAGACCTCCTCCACCTGACAGATAACGCACTCTGTGCACGGAAAGGTAGGGGAGCAGCAGCCCCTCGTTCCACCACTGCGCATCTACCTTCAGTAGGTTTGCAGGTGACACTGAGCTGGGTGGTAGTGACAATGTGGTTGAGGGTCGGCAGGGGGACCTGGACAGGTCGGCAGGGGGACCTGGACAAGAAGGATGTTGAGGCTCTGGAGCGAGTCCAGAGAAGAGCAACAAAGCTGGGGAAGGGGCTGGAGAACAGACCCTATGAGGAGCGGCTGAGAGAGCTGGGGGGGTTTAGCCTAGAGAAGAGGAGGCTGAGGGGAGACCTCATTGCTCTCTACAAGTACCTGAAAGGAGGTTGTAGAGAGGAGGGAGCTGGGCTCTTCTCCCAAGGGACAGGGGACAGGACAAGAGGGAATGGCCTCAAGCTCCGCCAGGGGAGATTTAGGCTGGAGATTAGGAGGAGGTTTTTCACGCAGAGGGTCATTGGGCATTGGAATAGGCTGCCCAGGGAGGTGGTTGAGTCACCTTCCCTGGAGGTGTTTAAGACACGGGTGGATGAGGTATTGAGGGACTTGGTTTAGTGTTAGATAGGAATGGTTAGACTGGAAGATCCGATGGGTCCCTTCCAACCTGGTTGTTCTGTGATTCTGTGGATGAGGTCTTGAGGGACTTGGTTTAATGTTTGATAGGAATGGTTGGACTCAATGATCCAGTGGGTCTCTTCCAACCTGGTTATTCTATGATTCTATGATTCTATGATTCTAGGTTGGATCCATGGGGTTCAACAAAGCCAAGTGCCATGTTCTGCACAGGGTGCACAACAAATCCACGAAGCAGGGAAGAGGGGCTGGAAGAAGAGGTGGAAAAGGCCCTTGGGGTTGCTGATCACCAGCAGCCGAACGTGAGGCAGCATCCAAGAAGGCCACCAGCATCCTGGTTTAGATCAGCCGTGGGGTGGGCAGCAGGAGCAGGGACAGGATTGCCCCTTGTGCTCAGCACTGGTGAGGCCACATCTCAAATATTGGGTTCAGTTTTGGTCCCACTGTCCAAGAAGGATGCTGAGGGGCTGGAGCGTGTCTGGGGAAGGGAACGGAGCTGGATTAGTGTACAAATAATCCCAATCTTTCCTTTCCCTTTTACCTGATTTCCTCCCATGCCATGGCAGTTGAAGATCCCCACTTTTTCGTTCTCCTTGCGGCCCATGTTGTCTAAACACTGGTTGGTTTCAACGTTTCTGATCTGAAGAAAGAAAGAGACGAAAGAAAGAGAGCGGTGAGGGGTTGGCAGGGGCTGCCCAGGGCAGTGGTGGAGTCTCCAACCCTGGAGCGGTTCAGAAAACATGGAAATCATAGAATCATAGAACAACCAGGTTGGAAGAGACCCACTGGATCATCAAATCCAACCATTCCTATCAAACACTAAACCATGTCCGTCAGAACCTCATCTACCTGTGCCTTAAACACCTCCAGGGAAGGTGAACCAACCACCTCCCTGGGCAGCCTATTCCAATGCCCAATGACCCTTTCTGTGAAAAACCTCCTCCTAATCTCCAGCCTAAATCTCCCCTGGTGGAGCTTGAGGCCATTCCCTCTCATCCTGTCCCCTGTCCCTTGGGAGAAGAGCCCAGTTCCCTCCTCTCCACAACCTCCTCTCAGGGAGTTGCAGAGAGCAATGGGGTCTCCCCTCAGCCTCCTCTTCTCCAGGAGAACCCCCCCCCAGCTCTCTCAGACGCTCCTCATAGGGCGTGTTCTCCAGCCCCTTCACCAGCTTTGTTGCTCTTCTCTGGACTCACTCCAGAGCCTCAACATCCTTCTTGTGCTGAGGGGCCCACAACTCAACACAGGATTCAAGGAGCAGCCTCACCAGTGCTGAGTCCAGAGGGAGAAGAACCTCCCTGGCCCTGCTGGTCACACCATTTCTGATCCAAGCCAAGATGCCATTGGCCTTCTTGGCCACCTGGGCACACTGCTGCCTCATGGTCAGTCCCTGTCGACCAACACCCCCAGGTCCCTCTCCTCCTGGCAGTTTTCCAGCCAGACTTCTCCCAGTCTGTAGCTCTGCATAGGGTTGTTGTGCCCCAAGTGCAGGACCTGGCATTTGGCCGTGTTAAACCTCATCCCATTGGACTCAGCCCATGGATCCAGCCTGTTTAGGTCCCTTTGCAGAGCCTCCAGCAGATCCACACTTCCACCCAGCTTTGTGTCATCTGCAAACTTGCTAAGGGTACCCTCAATGCCCTCATCCAGGTCATTGATGAAGACACTGACCAGGGCTGGACCCAGCACTGAGCCCTGGGGAACCCCACTTGTCACTGGCCTCCAGCTGGACTTAACACCATTTCCCAGCACTCTCTGGGCCCTCCAGCCAACGAATTTTCCACCCAGGAGAGTGTGCGCCTGGCCAGGCCAAATGTGGCACTTGAGGACATGGTTCAGCAGGCAGGTGGGGCTGGGCTGGCAGCCGGACTGGATGAGCTTAGAGGGCTTTTCCAACCCCAATAATCCTATGATTTTAAATGTTCCTTGAAAAACTCGCCTGTAAAGGCTGCGTTTGTGTCGGAAAAAAACTGTGTCTCTGTTAGGAGAAAGTCCATTATCCATGCAGTCAACCCTACGAATAATCTATTCTAACTCGCAATTTGTAAATATGTCACACTCCTAAACAAAAATGGAAACAATTACCAAGAGCATAATGAGATTTTCAATTATGTATTAAGCGGGAGTATTAACAGCATTCAAGGCAAATCTTTCATAGAGCAGCAGAACCATGGAGTGGTTTGGGGGGAAGGGACCTCCAAGCTCATCAGGGGCTCCAAGCCCCATCCAACCTACCCTTGAACCCCTCCAGGGATGGGGCAGCCACCCCTGCTCTGGGCAACCTGGGCCAGGGCCTCCTCACCCTCACAGCAAAACATTTCTGCCTAAGATCTCATCTCAATCTGCCCTCTTTTAGTTTAAATAAATCCGTCCTTTTATCACCTTTGTGCAGACATAGAATTTCAAGTATTTCCATAAGAACCACAGTTTGTTTGCAATCCCTTGAGTCATTAAAACAAAGGACTGGAATGAAAAGTGACTTGAAAACTCACATATCGTAGAACCATAGAATCATAGAACAACCAGGTTGGAAGAGACCCATCGGATCATCGAGTCCAACCATTCCTATCAAACACTAAACCATGTCCCTCAGCACATTGTCCACCTGCACCTTAAACACCTCCAGGGAAGGGGAATCAACCACCTCCCTGGGCAGCCTATTCCAATGCCCAATGACCCTTTCTGGGAAAGGGACCATGGACCATTTGTGGCCTGAGGAACCAGCTCCAAGGAGTCAGAGGGTTGTTTTACCCAAGAGTGAGGCCCTGGCCCAGGCTGCCCAGAGCAGTGGTGGTTGCCCCATCCCTGGAGGGTTTCAAGGGCAGGTTGGATGGAGCTTGGAGCCCCTGAGCCAGTGGAAGATTTTCCTTCTCCTGACAGGGGATGGAACTGGATGGGCTTTGAGGTCCCTTCCAACCCAAACCGTTCCATGAAAACAACTGGGAAACACACGCTCGACACTTAAAACCCACCTGTGGCTGCTTTAGGTCTAAAACCCACCTCAGCTGTAGGTCTCAAATCCCACTCCAGAGCTCAACCGGCATCCAGCAGCAATAATCATCGACTACGAGCTTTAATTCACAGATCCTGCCTGAATCGCTGTTGCCATAGAAACCGAGGCCGTGTTGGGAAAAATCAGGTGTGTTAATAACTATTTTGTGACTTTCTCCTACCTTTCACTGCCAACCTGACTATATCACACAAAACATTACCAATTGACGCTTGTTAGGTGCATTCTTTCCTTGCTGTAAAACCGTCTTTCGCTTCGTTTTGTCACAGTTAAACCCTAACGCGGCTTTTATTTTTCACTACACTTTCAAGTTTCAATAGGAAATTACTTTCCTAGATGTTAAAAAGAAAAATGGTTGATGGTTGGACTGCTGTTCCATCCAGAGCTCTCTTTAAATCACACCCCCCGAGAGCTTTTAAAGTCAGTGTGGGTACAACTCAATAGAGGATTTTTTTAAGAGTGAATTAGTTGAATTTTAAAGAGGATTGAGTTCTGGAGCACTTCTGGTCTGAGGACAGGCTGAGAGAGTCGGGGTGGTTCAGCCTGGAGAAGAGAAGGCTGAGAGGAGACCTTAGAGCAGCTGCCAGTGCTGAAAGGGGCTCCAGGAAAGCTGAGGGGCTGTTTCCAAGGGTCTGGAGCGATAGGATGAGGGGGGATGGCTTTAAATCGGAAGGGGGAAGACTTAGATTAGAGATTAGGAAGAAATTCTTCACTATGAGGGTGAGGAGGTCCTGGCCCAGGCTGCCAAGGGAAGTTGTGGTTGCCCCATCCCTGGAGGGGCTCAAGGGCAGGTTGGACGGGGCTTGGAGCCCCTGATCCAGCTGGAGGTGTCCCTGCCCAGGGCAGGGGTGGCACTGGATGGGCTTTGAACTCCCTTCCAAACCAACACACACACGCATTTCTTGACATTAAAAAAAGCAAAAAGACGCTTTTTCTAAGCACGTCAGTGACGAGCGGTGATGGAAAGTTTCCTTCAACTTCTGCATTTCCAAGTATCAGTCACCAAACCTCCATTTTCCTACTCGATGTAAGGATAAATTTTTTATGGTGAACACACACGCTCAGCAAAGCAAGGCAAGACTTAAAGCAAACACGAGCTGCTCGAGTAGAGAATAAATAAGGCACAGAGGAGGCACACAAGCACTTTCATAGAATCATAGAACAACCAGGTTGGAAGAGACCCACCGGATCACGGAGTCCAACCATTCCTATCAAACACTAACCCATGTCCCTCAGCACCTCGTCCACTTGTGCCTTAAATCCCTCCAGGGATGGTGAATCAACCACCTTCCTGGGCAGCCTTTAAACCCCTTCTCATCTCATTCTCCTCCGCAATTTCCTAATTGCTTTAATTCAGCAGAAGAAAACGGTTCGTACCTCACCAAGCGAGTAATAGCGCCGCGGGATCTGCGAGTCGGGATAGATGTTCTCCAAGTACCACGAGAAGGGCTTACACTTCAGGGTCTCCCTTAGCGCTTTCCTGACGGAGACGTCGCCGTAATCCACCTTCACGACACCTGGAAGGGTTGAGAGGAGAGGCGATCAAGGCACAGCTTGTGCGGAGCAGAAATGACGGCGCAGAGATCCGGGAAAACGTGTGGAGCCGCCACCCTGCAGACCTGGGCAAGCACTGAGGAACTCATTTAGCAAATTACAAAGCTCGGGAAAAAATGTCTTTTTTTTCAGCTAATTTATCAACCCAGATAGGCAGCACCACTGAACTGTCCCATTTCTTCTTCTTCTTCCAAAGCATTAAAGAAAGGAAAACCATATCCGTCCATGTTTTTACAGGAAAATAACACTGACATCTTCCACCCTCTAAGCAATCCAACTTTCGCAGGGTCACACATACTTCCAGAGTTGAAGATCACCTTGAAGCGTCTGTGTTTGAGGCCAGGTTGGATGGGGCCTTGGGTAACCTGATCCAGTGGGATGTTCCTGCGCAGGGTAGGGGAGTTGGAACCGGATGATCTTTAAGGTCCCTTCCGACTCTAACTATCACTTCCCTTTCCTCCTCAGGCTCCTAACACACGTTAATAACCACTGAATCATGGGATGGTTTGGGTGGGAAGGGACCTCCAAGCCCACCCAGTGCCACCCCTGCCATGGGCAGGGACACCTCCCACTGGCTCAGGGGCTCCAAGCCCCATCCAACCTGCCCTTGAACCCCTCCAGGGATGGGGCAGCCACCCCTGCTCTGGGCAACCTGGGCCAGGGCCTCCTCACCCTCACAGCAAAACATTTCTGCCTAAGATCTCATCTCAATCTCCCCTCTTGCAGCTCAAATGCACCTTGAATCCTGTGTTCAGTTGTGGGCCCCTCAGCACAAGAAGGATGTTGAGGCTCTGGAGGGAGTCCAGAGAAGAGCAATGAAGCTGGGGAAGGGGCTGGAAAAGAAGAGGAGCAGCTGAGAGAGCTGGGGGTGTTTATCCTGGAGAAGAGGAGGCTGAGGGGAGACCTCACTGCTCTCTCGAACTCCCTGAGAGGAGGTTGTGGAGAGGAGGGAGCTGAGCTCTTCTCCCAAGGGACAGGGGACAGGACGAGAGGGAATGGCCTCAAGCTCCACCAGGGGAGGGTCAGGCTGGACACTAGGAAAAAATCCTTCACAGAAAGGGTCATTGGGCACTGGAACAGGGAGAGGGTTGATTCCCCTTCCCTGGAGGGGTTTAAGGGACGGTTGGACGAGGTGCTGAGGGACATGGGTTAGTGTTTGATAGGAATGGTTGATCCGGTGGGTCTCTTCCAACCTGGTCATTTTATGATTCTATGATTCGAAACCATTCCCCTCATCCTGACCCTGCACTCCCTGATCGAGAGCCCCTCCCCAGCTTTCCTAGAGCCCCTTTTAAGCATAAGATTCCCTGCTACGACTCTGACGGTTCCTCCTTTCCCAAAGCTCCTCTCTTTTCCATCGTCCTCCCCTTACCCGAGTCAGGATGGCTCATTCTCGGCCCTCACTGCACTGCAGGTAGCCGGGGGTAGCGCACACCCTGCTTTGTCTCCGAGCAAGGACCTCATCTGTATGGATCCCCAGTAAACATTTAGATTCCCTTCCGCTCAATTTAAGCCCGAGCTATGATGAATCAATACCTATTTATTGTCACTCCTCGCTAAGCAATCGATGGGACTCGGAGGAAACATAAAAAAATAAATAACGACCGAGAAGTCTTGCTTGCGCTTAAATAAGGAAACGTTGGTAAAACATCCTTAGAGCAAAAAAAAAAAAAAAAGAATGAAGCTGCGAGAAGAAATGAAGGGATAAGCAACCTCTCAGGAACGGAGCAGATTGTTTTCGCAGAGCAGCAGATGCGTTTCAAGCAGAACAAATGAAATAGTCGCCGCATCCCGTTACACCTGCATTTTTTCTCACGGGCATACAAGGACGTGGCTAAATGTGTCATTTCGGCAGAAGAAGACGGTAATTCACGATGATAAAGATGACGAGAATTCATCTGGAATGGAACAGGAGTTGCAGGACTGGGAATAATTTCCTGGATGCAAGAACAACACTTTGAAAACTCAATCCAAATGAGGTTTTTTCCGCTGTTTGCTGCCTTGAAAAGCCTACAAGAAACATTAAACCAATATTTCATGGAATCATGGAGTCACTAAGAACTACCTGAAAGGAGGTTGTGGAGAGGAGGGAGCTGGGCTCTTCTCCCAAGGGACAGGGGACAGGACAAGAGGGAATGGCCTCAAGCTCCACCAGGGGAGGTTTAGGCTAGAGATTATGAGGAAGTTTTTCACACAGAGGGTCATTGGGCATTGGAATAGGCTGCCCAGGGAGGTGGTTGATTCACCTTCCCTGGAGGTGTTTAAGGGACAGGTAGATGAGGTCCTGAGGGACATGGGTTAGTGTTCGATAGGAATGGTTGGACTCGATGATCCGGTGGGTCTCTTCCAACCTGGTTGTTCTGTGATTCTATGATAGCAAAGAACTACCTGAGGAGTAATAGCGAGCAGCTGATTATATTAATTACACTGATAATTAAGTGGATAATAAGGAAAATAGCTGCGAGCTGACTGCTTTGAATAGAACTATGGAATCCTGGAATGGGTTGGGTTGGAAGGGACCTCAGAGCCCATCCAGTCCCATCTCCTGCTGTGGGCAGGGACACCTCCCGCTGGATCAGGGAGGCTGCTGATAAACGGTTTGCTAAAGACAGTCTGGAACTCACGTCTGTCTGTAGGAGCTGAAATTAGAAAGGCCTACAGCAAGAGCTGGTCTTTTCAATGGGAGAAGGGCTGTCTTCTCCACTCAGAATCCAACTGATGGAAAGCAGGTCGGGAGTCCAGAGAGGAGCAACGAGGCTGGTGAGGGGGCTGGAGAACAGGTCTTATGAGGAGCGGCTGAGAGAGCTGGGGGTGTTTATCCTGGAGAAGAGGAGGCTGAGGGGAGACCTCATTGCTCTCTACAACTCCCTGAGAGGAGGTTGTGGAGAGGAGGGAGCTGGGCTCTTCTCCCAAGGGACAGGAAGAGAGGGAATGGCCTCAAGCTCCACCAGGGGAGATTTAAGCTAGAGATTAGGAGGAATTTTTTACGGAAAGGGTCATTGGGCACTGGAACAGTCTGCCCAGGGAGGTGATTGAGTCACCTTCCCTGGAGGTGTTTAAGGGATGGGTGGATGAGGTGCTGAGGGACATGGGTTAGTGTTTGATGGGAATGGTTGGACTCAATGATCCAGTGGGTCTCTTCCTGCCTGGTGATTCTATGATTCTATGATTCTCCTCCAGCTTGAGGCCATTCCCTCTTGTCCTGTCCATGGACAGGTTTTGACAAGTGGAAAGGACATTCCCTTGGACTGTGAAAGCACTTTTGCTGTTATCTCTCAACTTTTCGTCCACATAAACACGTCTACGCTTACCTCTACGAACCTTAAAGTTCCACTTTCTTTTTTCAGACCGTTCATATATGATAATGTGATCAGAAAATCCTTACCTGGTGATATGATATAGAAGAAGTCCTTAAACTCATCCATCCAGACCTCTGCCAGCCTCCTGTTGTTCTTGTTGATGACGTGCCCTGTGCCACCAGGGAAGGTGTAAGGTGTGGCCTTGCGGAACACGTGGCCAACGTGCGAGCAGGTGACGATCTCCAGGGACCCACCGCACTGCCAGATCTGAAATCAAACCACACAGAGATCCGTTAGCTCAGCCAAACACCCACCAGGGTGAGTTTAGAGCAGGAGGGACTCTGACAGGGAAGGTGTGGAGCTACCAACTGATTTATCTCCCCAGGTCACAATTCAGAGAATCATAGAACAACCAGGTTGGAAGGGACCCATCGGATCTTCTAGTCCAACCATTCCCATCTAACACTAAACCAAGTCCCTCAAGACCTCATCCACCTGTGCCTTAAACCCCTCCAGGGAAGGTGAATCAAGCCCCTCCCTGGGCAGCCTATTCCAATGCCCAATGACCCTTTCCATGAAAAACTTCCTCCTAATCTCTAGCCTAAATCTCCCCTGGTGGAGCTTGAGGCCATTCCCTCTCGTCCTGTCCCCTGTCCCTTGGGAGAAGAGCCCAGCTCCCTCCTCTCCACAACCTCCTTTCAGGCAGTTGTAGAGAATAATGAGGTCTCCTCTCAGCCTCCATTGAATGGGTTTGGTCGGAAAAGACCTTTAAGATCATTGAGTCCAACCATCGATCCAGTTGATCACCAGACCATGTCCCCAAGTACATCTACTCATCTTTTAAACCCCTCCAGGGATTGGGACTCACCCACCTCCCTGGGCAGCCTCTGCCAGTGCTTGACAACCCTTTCAGTAAAGAAATTCCTCCTGTTATCCAACCTAAATCTCCCCTGGAGCATCTTGAGGCCACGTTCCCTTGTCCTGTCACATCTTGAGGCCACCTTCCCTTGTCCTGTCACTGGCTACCAGGAAGAAGAGACAGGGCAGGGCAACCTGTATATGTTTTTCAAGCCAGAATCATGCTCATGAACATTACGAGCAAAGCCACAGGAGATCTTAGCCACTACCTCAGCCAACAAGAGAAAGCACACGGACTCTGAACATCACGGAACCACATAAGTGAAACACAAATGGAAAACTTAAGTTCTCAGGTTGCTATGCTGGTGAGTACTAGGATCAACTTTAAAAAAAAAAAGGAAAGCTATGGGTAAAAGAAGAGAATTTTACAGAGTCTTATGAGGGTAGATTAAGATGAGATGTTTGGAAGGAGATTTTCATAGAATCATAGAATCACCAGGTCGGAAGAGACCCACCGGATCATCGAGTCCAACCATTCCCACCAATCTCTAAACCTTTTTGCTTTAGTCTCCTCCTAAGCAGAACTAATATTCACAGCATCTCCTGGGAAGAAACCTCAGTGTTTGAGAACCACTGGGTGTTTTCCCCAGGAACACCAGCGCCGTCTCCTAATGAGAGCTCCTTGACGCAGACCTAAGTTACCATAGTAACTTCATGCAGATTTCGCTCAATTAGGGCTAAACCCTTTTCTATAATTTCATTAGCATTGCCAAGCGATTCACTCTGTCGGGATAAGCAACGACAACATCAAAACATTCCCCACGTCGAACATCTCGTGTTTCGCAGCTCGGGGACAACTCAGGTGGAGCTGAGGGACACCAAGGATCAGGACCCTGCGGAGATGCTTCCAGAGCAACCTGGGAGGAACTGGCTGGATAGGAGAGGACTGAGCAAACACAGGTTGAGGTCCATGTTAGCCCCAGTCTCTGCCCAAGGACCAGCACTGTCCCCCTTGCTCCCACTCTAACTATCTATTGATAGGAAAGGTTGGACTAGAAGATCCGATGGGTCCCTTCCAACCCGGTTGTTCTATGATTCTATGATTCTAACCATTCCCCTTGGCTGGAAATTCCTCCCAAACCACCACTTCTTAAAAGCTATGTCCACGTACAGGTTTTTTTAAGCACATTTTTGTCTCTCCTTGGCCAAGTCTGTTGTCTATCACAGTCATCACATGAATTCAGATGAATCATAGAATCACAGAACAGCCAGGTTGGAAGAGACCCACCGGATCATCGAGTCCAACCGTTTGGACTAGGCGCAGCTTTCTGTCTCAGGGACCTCCCATACTGTGAAATTTGCACTTTTTTCCCTGTTTTCCGTTTTCCCTGGTTTTGTTCCCCTGCCTCCCTTTTCCTGCTTTTACTTTTTCACCTGTTTTCTTGTTTCCTTTCCCTGGCTCTTTTCCATATTTCCCCTTATTCTTTTTTTTTCTTTCTTCACCCTTTTGTCTTCCCCTCCTCGTTTCTGTCCTTTGCTCCTTTTGACCCCTTACAACCTCACCCACCTCTCCCCTTCTCCCCTTCATTTTTTTTTCCTTTTCAGATGTTTTTGCAGCAGATGACATGATTTTTGCCCCTTTAATCATAGAATCACCAGGTTGGAATAGACCCACTAGATCATCAAGTCCAACCATTCCCATCAATCTCTAACCCATGTCCCTCAGCACCTCATCCACCTGCACCTTAAAAACCTCCAGGGAAGGGGACTCGAGGGATGGGTGGACAAGGCGCTAAGGGACATGGGTTAGTGTTTGATAGGAATGGTTGGACTCGATGATCCGATGGGTCCCTTCCAACCTGGTTGTTCTATGATTCTATGATTCATCGAGTCCAACCATCTCCATCAAACACTGTTCAGAAGAAAGCGACTTTTATCTTTCCAACCTTATTAAAGAAAACTATCAACGTTCCTGGATATTCCCCAGCAAAACGACTGCTTTCCAAAAGTTCCAAATCACAGAATCACGGGGTGGTTTTGTCTGGGGGTTTACGCACCCAACCTTCTACTCACCAACACACAGAACTAGCGTCAAGGTCACCGTGTACTTCTGGAAACCCCCTGGCCTGAAGGCAGCCTCTCCGGCAGTTCCACTTCGTTATCCCTCTAATTGCCCAGCGCTGCTCTCCCAGTCCCCCAACCCAATGCTCCTGCTAAAAGCGCTTCCATAAACGTCTTCAAATGCTCTCTCGCCTCAATAATTTTGCAGTTGAGACCTCGCGTAGGGTCAGGCTGAAAAACTGGTATTAATAATGCTTCGTGCCTCATCAATAGCTTTGAGTCTCAGTAGTATTTATAGGAAAAAAAAAGCAGTGATGAAAAAGATGCTCCTCCTGGATCCGGCAGCAGGAGCTGGGCTGGCACAGAGCCACAGGCTTCGTGCACTCATAGGACCACGGAAAGGTTTGGGTTGGAAGGGAATGTAAAGCCCATTCCACTCCAACCTCTCACTGGCTCAGGGGCTCCGAGCCCCATCCAAGCTGCCCTTGAACCCCTCCAGGGATGGGGCAGCCACCCCTGCTCTGGGCAACCTGGACCAGGACCTCCTCATCCTCACAGCAAAACGTTTCCTAATATCTCATCATTGCCTAATATCTCATCTCAGCCTCCTGGAGTTTGGAGTCTGTTTTCCAAACACCCTCTCCTATGCGACGATAAAGCCACCCAACACAATAAGAGCTCTGGAAGAGCCCTTAGCGCTGCTGGAGGGACCTCCCACCCCTCAACGTTCCCCGCTAGCAGTTTCCTGCAGATGCTTTACGTCAGATTGTGGCTTCGCAATTCCGAGGTGTCGGGATTTTATTGATCCAGCCACTCGACGGACTTGATCCGGGTTGGTTTCTTTGCCGACAAAGGCTCTAAACACCCCGGCATTTCCATGGTGATCTCCGGCTGCTGGAGGCACCTTGTTTTATTTCTGTCCTTGACATCACGCCCTCTCATTTAGGCTGCTGCACGCTTTCCGGGCTGGTAACGCCTCTTCAAGCTCAAGTGGAAGAATCTTCTGAAGACATAAAATAACATCCTCCGCTATGATGCTCCATAATTCATCTGCTTCCTCTCCTCGCTCTCCTCCTCTAGTCTTAATGAGAAAAACGAGACTAACGGTAGAGCAGCTTCCCTGCTTCTATCCCTGGAGTTTTGTGCAGGGAGTTGGTTTTCATCATTCCACGTGTTTGGGGGCTGAGATTTTTAATTTAAACCTGAAATTAAGAGCTCATGACAGATTTTTTCACAAATTTTCTATGTTAAGCCTGCGATTAGATCTTGAGACTAAGACTCGATCACATAAACACTGAATATAATTCAGGTCCAATTCGAGACAGGACTCCAGGAAGGATTTTTTTTTAGGGAGGGGAAAAACAATTTTCTGGGTATTATTATCTAGATGTATTATATGACTGTATAATACATATAGATAATGTTTGATATTTATAGATCATATTTGATATTATCTATATGTATCATACAAATGTATGATACATATAGATAATATTTGATATTTATAGATCATATTTGATATTATCTATATGTATTATACAAATGCATGATACATATAGATAATATTTGATATTTATAGATCATATTTGATATTTATAGGTAATATTTGATATTATCTATATGTATTATACAAATGTATGATACATATAGATAATATTTGATATTTATAGATAATATTTGATATTATCTATATGTATTATACAAATGTACGATACATATAGATAATACTTGATATTTATAGATAATATTTGATATTTATAGATAATATTTGATATTATCCATATGTATTATACAAACGTATGATACATATAGATAATATTGATATTTATAGATAACATTTGATATTATCTATAAATATCAAATATTATCTATATGTATCATACAAATGTATGATACATATAGATAATATTTGATATTTATAGATAATATTTGATATTATCTATAATGTATATAAATGTATAATACATATAGATAATGTTTGATATTTATAGATAATATTTGATATTTATAGATAATATTGATATTTAGATAACATTTGATATTATCTATATGTATCATACAAATGTATGATACATATAGATAATATTTGATATTTATAGATAATATTTGATATTATCCATATGTATTATACAAATGTATGATACATATAGATAATATTTGATATTTATAGATAATAGTTGATATCATCTATATATATCATGCAAATGTATTATACATATAGATAATTTTTGATATTTATAGATAATGTTTGATATTATCTATATGTATTATACAAATGTATGATACATATAGATAATATTTGATATTATCTACAATATTTGATGTTACCTATAATATTGATATTATCTAATATTTGATATTATCTATATGTATTATGCAAATGTATGATACATATAGATAATATTTGATATTTATAGATAATAGTTGATGTTTATAGATAATATTTGATATTTACAGATAATATTTGATACATATAGATAATATAAAGATATTTGTATGTACAAATATCTATATGTATTATGTATTATAGTGGTGTCCAGGGAGCAGAAGCGGAGAAACTGCAGCACAGGCAGAGGTCTCGGCTCCAGCAGCTGCCAACAGCAAACCACAGACTAACAGAGAGGTTTGGGTTGGAAAAGACCTCCAAGATGATCCAGTCCAACCCTGAAGCCAGCACTGCCAGCTCCACCACTGAACCCTGTCCCTGAGCATCACGTCTACATGGTTTAAAGTCCCTCCAGGGATGGGGACTCCCAGCCTCGGCCAGGGCTTGACCACTCTCTCAGCAAAGACATTTTTCCAAATATCCAAGCGAACCCTTCCCTGGCACAACTTGAGGCCATTCTCTCTCTCATCCTGTTGTTTGCTCCTTGGGAGAAGAGCCCAGCACCCACCTCACCACAACCTCCTTCCAGGAGCTGTAGAGAGCGATGAGGTTGCCCCTCAGCCTCTTCTCCTCCAGGCTAAATAGACCCAGATCCTTCACGCAATCCTCATAATCCTTGCTCTCCAGTCCCTTCCCCAGCTCCGCTCCCTTCTCCAGATGCTCTCCAGCCCCTCAACGTCCTTCTCGGAGCAAGAAGCCCAAAACCAAACCCAGGATTTGATATGGAAACCAACATATGGGGCTGGCTGAGCCAAGCCAGGAATCCTAACACATTCCCAGAGCAGCCCAAGACGAGGCCAGATCAGCTCAACTTGTCAGGGAAGGTTTTCAAAACACATAAGTATCATTCACGCAGAATACCCGATTCAGGGCATCTCTTCAGCCTCTGCTAGAAGCCAACCAGACGCTCACACGCTGCTCTCAGCAGAAGATCAAATGCTTCCTGCCAAACCCAATCTCCTGAGTCAGGGAGTGGGAAAAGGCCACAAAACTAGAAATTATTTCATTCTCGCCGCGTTTACAAGGCCTGACAGGAAACCCAATCAATATTTGTACCTAATGAAAACAGCCACAGTCAAAAGGAGCCCATGGAGAATCAAAGTCCATGGAGAATCAGCATCCATGGAGAATCAACGTCCATAGAGAAGCAACGTCCATGGAGTTTCACATCCATGGAGTCTCCACATCCATGGAGTCTCCACATCCATGGAGTCTCCACTACAGACTCTTCACAAAAATCACTTTCTCTATCCCTTTTAGGGATTTTTTTTAGGGTTTGTAATTCTTATGATGAAACACCAGTGTTCTTCCAAAAGGAAGGTTAGATATCTCAGACTCTTTACTAACAGGAGAGTGGGACCTCTCCAGAACTGGCCCTGCCAAAGGGTTTCTCTGCAAGCACTAACGAAGGATCGTTAGAGATCCCCTCTAGACGGGTTTAAGGCCCATTAGCAATTCCAGCTGTAAAATTCCAATGAACTTCACTTGACAGAAACCACAGACACTGATCCTGGGGAAAAAAACCAGCAGAATAACATGGAGATTTAGCGCAAGAGTCGCACGGATTTATCACCTTAAAGCAGTGCTGGTCACTCTCTGCTCCAGGGATCACTGCTAAAGAGGTGAAAACCAAACCGACTAACAGGATTGTGTTAAAAATAAGCTGCTGTGTAGGCGCCTACACACAGCCAAGGACTATTCTTAGGGTCTACACAACAAAAAAAATGTTGAAATCCACTGATATAAAGTATTAACACTCAGAAGAAGCAAACCCACCCTGATATTTTACTGGAAGTGAAGCACTTCTCCCAAGTGACGGGACAGGAGGAGAGGGAATGGCCTCAAGCACCACCAGGGGAGGGTTAGGCTGGACATAAGGAAAAAAAATTTTCACGAAAAGGGTCACTGGTCACTGGAACAGGCTGCCCAGGGAGGTGTTTAAGGGACAGGTGGACAAGGTGCTGAGGGACATGGTTTAGTGTTTGATGGGAATGGTTGGACTCGATGATCTGGTGGGTCTTTTCCAACCTGGTGATTCTATGATTCAAAGACTCAACTTCCCAATCCTTCTTTATGCCTAAAGGGCAATTCCCAAATGCACTTCGCTCGAAGAGGTTTTACTCCTGCCATGGCCACCCCCCCCCCCCCCACCATCCCCAGAAGAAACACCACCAGCTCTCTGCGAGATGGGACATCTCTCTGCGAGCTCGTCTCTCCTGCAGAATAAAAACCACTTCTGGAGAAGAGAAGGCTCCAGGAAGACCTTAGAGCAGCTTCCAGCGCTGAAAGGGGATCCAGGAAAGCTGGGGAGGGACTTTTTCCAAGGGCCTGGAGAGATAGGATGAGGGGAAATAGCTTTAAATTGGAAAGGGGGAAGATTTTGACGAGACGCTAGGAGGAAATTCTTCAGAATGAGGGTGATGAGCCCCTGGCCCAGGCTGCCCAGAGCAGGGGTGGCTGCCCCATCCCTGGAGGGGTTCAAGGGCAGGTTGGATGAGGTTTAGAGCCCCTGAGCCAGTGGGAGGTGTCCCTGCCCACGGCAGGGGTGGCACTGGATGGGCTCGGAGGCCCCTTCCAACCCAAATCATCTGTGATTCTCACTTGACATCAACCAGAACCCCCAGATCCCATCCCTGGAGGGGTTCAGGGGCAGGTTGGATGAGGTTTAGAGCCCCTGAGCCAGTGGGAGGTGTCCCTGCCCACGGCAGGGGTGGCACTGGATGGGCTCGGAGGTCCCTTCCAACCCAAACCATTCTATGATTCCATGATTTGCACTCGGAGAAAGCCTCATTCCTTTGACAATGAAAATCATTACTCAAACGCAGATAATTTTCAAACCCCTTTTTTTTTCAAATTTTGCAATTTTTGCATGTTTCCAAACAGCAACCGAACGTTTCATGCAGTAAACCAGACCCCAACCAATGCAAGAAGCCCAAACCTCGGGAGCGTTTCCGTTCGGCCGTGACGCCCACGGCAGCCAAAGCCAAACGGTGTCGACAGAAAAGGAAGGAAAACGGCAATTACCCTAAAAGACATTTCAAGATTCTCGCCACCCCAGATATCCATTCCTGCATCGTAAGTTCCTATCTCTTCAAAGTAGTTTCTGTCAATAGAAAATAGGCCACCAGCCATAGTAGGGGTCCTAGTTGAAAACAAACAGAGAAACAAGAAAAAAAAAAAAAAAAAAAAAAGAGGAAAAAAGAAAGGAAAAAGACCTTTTGAAAGACACTGCGGAATTTATTCAGCGACACTACAGTACATTTCACTACCTCAGACAGTTTGACTAGGAATATTTTTCTATTTACAGCAGCTTAAATATGAACTATGAGTAGTAACAATGCGGTTTGGACCTGACGCTGAGTGCGTCTGCCTCTCCGGCAGAGCTCCCAACGAGAGCACTGCCCACTCTGAGCTCTCGGAGAGCTTCTTACCGTCCAAATCCCACTGCCGAGGGCAATTTCTGGAGCTCTGTTATGGTAAAGTGGATGGAATGTTTGCCCTCGGCACCCAGAACGGCAGCTCAAACCCAATCTCAAATGCTTGGGGAAGAGAGCTTAACGCCTCCTCGGCTTTGCCTTCCAGGGAGGCTGAATGTGCATAAAATTACCAGGAATAATCTCTCCTAAAAGGATTAGCAACCCTTACGACAGGCAAATCCAGTCAGAGGGCAACTCCTCTTTGTGTGAAGATGTCCTGTCTCCCTGGGAATCCCCGCTCTGTGTTTCATAGAATCATAGAATCACAGAATCTTAGAATCACAGGGTTGGAAGAGACCCGCTGGATCATCGAGTCCAACCATCCCTATCAAACACTAACCTATATCCCTCAGTACCTCATCCACCTGCACCTTAAACCCCTCCAGGGAAGGTGACTCAACCACCTCCCTGGGCAGCCTATTCCAATGCCCAATGACCCTTTCTGTGAAAAACTTCCTCCTAATCTCCAGCCTAAATTTCCCCTGGTGGAGCTTGAGGCCATTCCCTCTCATCCTGTCCCCTGTCCCTTGGGAGAAGAGCCCAGCTCCCTCCTCTCCACAACCTCCTCTCAGGGAGTTGCAGAGAGCAATGAGGTCTCCCCTTAGCCTCCTCTTCTCCAGGATAAACACCCCCAGCTCTCTCAGACACTCTTCATAGGGCCTGTTCTCCAGCCCCTTCACCAGCTTCGTTGCTCTTCTCTGGACTCGCTCCAGAGCCTCAACATCCTTCTTGTGCTGAGGGGCCCACAACTCAACACAGGATTCAAGGAGCAGCCTCACCAGTGCCGAGTACAGAGGGGGAAGAACCTCCCTGGCCCTGCTGGTCACACCACTTCTGATCCAAGCCAAGATGCCATTGGCCTTCTTGGCCACCTGGGCCACTGCTGCCTCATGGTCAGTCGCTGTTGACCAACACCCCCAGGTCCCTCTCCTCCTGGCAGTTTTCCAGCCAGACTTCTCCCAGTCTGTAACTCTGCTCAGGGTTGTTGTGCCCCAAGTGCAGGATCTGCCATTTGGCCGTGTTAAACCTCATCCCATTGGACTCAGCCCATGGATCCAGCCTGTTTAGGTCCCTTTGCAGAGCCTCCCGACCCTCCAGCAGATCAACACTTCCACCCAGCTTAGCATCATCTGCAAACTTGCTTCCCAGCATCATGGATTAGCAAGCGCGGTGGCACTGGGCTGATTGGTTGAGCCTGGAGATCTTTTCCAGCCTTAATGATTCTATGAAATTTCCTTCTAATCATCATAATAACGTCCCATTCTTGCCCAGATCCAGCTTTAAGCCATTTTTTCTTAACAGATGCAGTGGAGCTGGATTCTTCCGAAAATTCCTCAGCGACTGCTTAGGGAAACCAAACCGTGTTTTCCTACCAACTCACTCAGGGAATCATAGAATCATAGAACAACCAGGTTGGAAGAGACCCATCGGATCATCGAGTCCAACCATTCCGGAAATGGGAAGGGCTGAGTTTCATGACACAAAAAAATGGAAGTAACTACCCATCAACACCCACCAGGGATTCTCCGGAATCGCAGCAGCAGGCAGGACTCTCTCCTCTGCTGTGGGAATGACGTGTGACACAAGCAGATCTGAAGAACCCTCTCCGGGAAACAAGCTGCATCAGGTATTTCAGGGAGAGGAAGGGCTCCTACAGGTCCTGTCTCGGCTTTGTGCCTCTTCATAGAATCATAGAATCATCATAGAACAACCAGTTTGGAAGGACCCATCGGATCTTCTAGACCAACCATTCCTATCAAACACTAAACCAAGTCCCTCAAGACCTCATCCACCTGTGCCTTAAACACCTCCAGGGAAGGTGAATCAACCACCTCCTGGGCAGTCTCTGACACTGCCGAATGACCCTTTCCGTGAAAAACTTCCTCCTAATCTCCAGCCTAAATCTCCCCTGGTGGAGCTTGAGGCCATTCCCTCTCGCCCTGTCCCCTGTCCCTTGGGAGAAGAGCCCAGCTCCCTCCTCTCTACAACCTCCTTTCAGGGAGTTGGAGAGAGTAATGAGGTCTCCCCTCAGCCTCCTCTTCTCAAGGATAAACACCCCCAGCTCTCTCAGACGCTCCTCATAGGGTCTGTTCTCCAACCCCTTCACCAGCCTCATTGCTCTTCTCTGGACTCACTCCAGAGCCTCAACATCCTTCTTGTGCTGAGGGGCCCACAACTCAACACAGGATTCAAGGAGCATTCTCACCAGTGCTGAGTCCAGAGGGAGAATCACCTCTCTGGCCCTGCTGGTCACACCATTTCTGATCCAAGCCAAGATGCCATTGGCCTTCTTGGCCACCTGGGCACACTGCTGCCTCATGGTCAGTCGCTGTTGACCAACCCCCCCAGGTCCCTCTCCTCCTGGCAGTTTTCCAGCCAGACTTCTCCCAGTCTGTAGCTCTGCTCAGGGTTGTTGTGCCCCAAGTGCAGGACCCGACATTTGGCCGTGTTAAACCTCATCCCACTGGACTCAGCCCATGGATCCAGCCTGTTTAGGTCCCTTTGCAGAGCCTCCCTACCCTCCAGCAGATCCACACTTCCACACAGTTTTGTGTCATCTGCAAACTTGCTAAGGGTACCCTCAATGCCTTCATCCAGGTCATTGATGAAGACATTGAACAGGGTTGGACCCAGCACTGAGCCCTGGGGAACCCCACTTGTCACTGGCCTCCAGCTGGACTTAACACACATTCCTCTACATCTGCACTTTGAACTCCCAGAAGAGGATCCACTCACCAAAAAAGCATCTCGACAACATCGGCTTTGCCGCATCCTCCCCAACCCACAAAGCCAACCCAGCATGTGGTGCTGGGGGGAGAAGGCGAGGAGGGGCCACCTGGAGCCATCCCGAGGGGTCCCGGCCCCCACGATGGGCAGAGAGGCTCAAGCTGGGCGCTCCCCATCCCCAGGGATTGTCACCTCACCTCGTGTTCTCCGACTTCTCACCCTGTGCGTCGGCTCAGAGCCCCCAGCACTCACTCTGAACAAATCAGACCGGGATTTATAGAGCTTGGAGTAAGGTTTTTCCACCAGTTTCACATACGCATCATCTGGGCAGCATCAACCGAGCCAATTCTGTTTCATCAGCCATAATCATAGAATCATAGAACAACCAGGTTGGAAGAGACCCATCGGATCATCGAGTCCAACCATTCCTATCAAACACTAACCCATGTCCCTCAGGACCTCATCCACCCACACCTTAAACACCTCCAGGGAAGGTGAATCAACCACCTCCCTGGGCAGCCTATTCCAAATTATAATAAGAAGAAGATAAATACAATATGCTCCTAATATCTGATTTTGTATTTCTCCTCTCGCTAACTCATTTATAGCTGAGAAAAACATTTTCTGGAAGAAACCACATTTTTTAGCATTTAGAGCACTAGCCTGGAGTGTTTTCGGCTTAAAAAAATAAAGGGCAAGTGCGGCAACATCTCCAGAAATGTGCTGTGCAGAGACTGCAAATGCCCAGCGCACAAACCCTCAATGCTCTTCGTGCTGCAGACGGAAGCAGACAAGATGTTTGGAAACTGATCTTGCTGCAGACAAGTTCTTTTTCATTGCCGCAGGCAAAAAAACCACAGAAGGAGAAACGAGTTCACTTCAAGGCGGAGGATGCTCTGCAAAGGACAAAGAGCGTGCAAGGATTTTTTGCAGAGATGAAAAGAAGAAGGGAAGGTTGAGCAAGGGAGTTGGCTTTGGCTGGTGCTGCCCGGGAATGTTTACCGCTCAGCCAGGTCACAACCGAGAACAAGCTGCACCACTCGGAGCTCCCTGAAGCCAGAATTCCCAGATCTACCCACAGTGACCGCAGCAGCAGCAGGAGGAAGCTTCACCTTGAAGCTCTGCTTTTGGACAGAGCAACCACCCAGGGTTTGCTCCCAGAGGGCTCAGTGGGAGCAGAAACGGGCTGGACTACAACCCATGTATTCTGACAAGGGACAGGACAAGAGGAATGGCCTCAAGCTGCCTCAGGGGAGGTTTAGGTTGGATACTAGGAAAAAAATCATAGAATTATAGAACAACCAGGTTGGAAGAGACCCATCGGATCATTGAGACCAACCATTCCTATCAAACACTAAACCATGTCCCTCAGCACCTCATCCACCTGTGCCTTAACCACATCCAGGGAAGGGGAATCAACCACCTCCCTGGGCAGCCTGTTCCAATGCCCAATGACCCTTTCCGCAAAAAACTTCCTCCTAATCTCTAGCCTAAATCTCCCCTGGCAGAGTTTGAGGACATTCCTTCTCGTCCTGTCCCCTGTCCCTTGGGAGAAGAGCCCAGCTCCCTCCTCTCTATAACCTCCTCTCAGGTAGTTGGAGAGAGGGCAATGAGGTCTCCTCTCAGCCTCCTCTTCTCCAGGAGAAACACCCCCAGCTCTCTCAGCCGCTCCTCATAGGGTCTGTTCTCCAGACCTTTCACCAGCTTTGTGGCTCCTCCCTGGACTCGCTCCAGAGCCTCAACATCCTTCTTGTGCTGAGGGACCCACAACTGAACACAGGATTCAAGGAGCAGCCTCACCAGTGCTGAGTCCAGAGGGAGAAGAACCTCCCTGGCCCTGCTGGTCACACCGTTTCTGATCCAAGCCTTGATGCCATTGGCCTTCTTGGCCACCTGGGCACACTGCTGGCTCATGGTCAGTCGCTGTCGACCAACACCCCCAGGTCCCTCTCCTCCTGGCAGCTTTCTAGACAGACTTCTCCCAGTCTGTAGGTCTGCACAGGGCACCAAAACAGTGGAGAAGCCTTGGTAGAGGCTGCCCAGGGTAGTGGTGGAGCCACCGTCCCTGGAGGGGTTCATGGCACTTCAGGACATGGCTTAGCAGGCGCAGTGGGGTTGGGTTGCACTGGATGATCTCAGAGGTCTTTTCCAATTCAATGATTCTATTCTATGATTCTAATCATTTACAAAGCCGAGGTTGCTCCAGTGATGGTGGAAGTTACGGCATTGATCCTGCATGAAACGAGCTGAAACCCTGAGGTGTGCGACAGCAGCAATCTGAGGTCTTTGCTACTCCAACAGCAGAAACAGACACAGATATGAGTTGACAAGAGTCCCTAGGGGTTGCTGTACCATGAGTAAGAACTACACCCCTACGGCAACACTCGGAAGTCCTGACATGCTCCACAGTGCAGGTAACATTTGCCATCAAAGCCAATTTTTGCTGCAAATACACCTGAAAAAAAACATGTTTCGGTGGATCCTGAAGAAGCTCACGGAATGAAATCTGTCCTGAGCAGCTCTGTCACCAGGAACCAGCTCTTCCTCGGGGATTCCTTCTAAGCATCCCCACCCTGTTCTGAATTTATAACTCCAATCTTAGCCAAGTCAAGCTGTTTGATAGCTATATTTTTCTTTTAATAATTTTAAGAGCCATTCACACATCTGATTCTGGATTAAGCAGAGGAACTATTCCGTTAACTAGAAGTACCACTCCAAGAGGAATGGTTTTGAGCTGAAAGAAAGGAGATTGAGATGAGATCTCAGGCAGAAATGTTTTGCTGTGAGGGTGAGGAGGCCCTGGAACAGGTTGCCCAGAGCAGGGGTGGCTGCTCCATCCCTGGAGGGGTTCAGGGGCAGGTTGGATGGGGCTTGGAGCCCCTGAGCCAGTGGGAGGTGTCCCTGAATAAAACCACTTCTGGAGAAGAGAAGGTTCCAAGGAGAACTTAGAGCAGCTTCCAGTGCTGAAAGGGGCTCCAGGAAAGCTGGGGAGGGACTTTTTCCAAGGGCCTGGAGTGATAGGACAAGGGGAGATAGCTTTAAATTGGAAGGGGGAAGATTTTGACTAGACACTAGGAGGAAATTCTTCAGAACGAGGGTGATGAGCCCCTGGCCCAGGCTGCCCAGAGCAGGGGTGGCTGCCCCATCCCTGGAGGGGTTCAAGGGCAGGTTGGATGGGGCTTGGAGCCCCTGAGCCAGTGGGAGATGTCCCTACCCATGGCAGGGGTGGCACTGGATGGGCTCAGAGGTCCCTTCCAACCCAAACCATTCTGTGATTCTAAAACCAGCCTCACCCCCTTCTGCTAACGAGAGGGGCTGCTCCTGCTCCAGGTGACTCTGCTTGTTTCCCCAAATCATCTAAAAGCTCCATTCTGTCCCCGACTCCATGTTTTAAGGACAAACCTGGTCCATTTTCCAGCACAAAGAGTTGGGGAAGGCCTTTCTGCGCTCTCCTGCTGCCTTACCTGGCCAGGTGAGGCTGCCCTGAGCTGGCTCCGCCTTTATCTGCCTGTTGCGGGGTACGCAGGGCTGGAATTCTCTCCACTTCATCACGGCTCTCTGACACGTTCAAAACCATCACATTCACTTGGGAAAGCTACTTTTTGGGGTATTTTTTTAGCTTTTCCTGAAGACCACAGGAGCTATTAGAGCTGAGCAAACAACTCATCGCAAGCCATTTCTTCAATTTGTTCCCTTTCGACTTCGTTTAGGATTGTTCTAAAGGTTTTGTTACAGCCTCGTGGTTTGAGCAATTAAATGGAAGAGGTCAGGAGCGATCACAGGGATTGAGGACACACTCTTAGATCATTTGTGACTCGGTGTGCGCAGATATTAATTTTATCTTCTGGGCAACCCAAGCGCACAGGTTAAGCTCAAATCACCAGAACTGAATACTTGGGTTCGACGCTCAGAGATTTGTTCTAATATGTGACTTAAATCAAGAAAATCAGTCGCAAAAAAACCAAACATCAGCTTAAAAAGCAGGTCAGATTTTTTTGCCCAGAGCAGGGGTGGCTGCCCCATCCCTGGAGGGTTTCAAGGGCAGGTTGGATGGGGCTTGGAGCCCCTGAGCCAGTGGGAGGAGTCCCTGCACGTGGAACTGGATTGGAATTGAATGCGCTTCGAGGTCTCTTCCTACCCAAATAGAATCATAGAATCATAGAATAACATAACAACATCTATATCTATATCTACATCTATATCTAGTAATAACATCTGGTGTCTCCTCTTCAGTGTTTCTCCTTCTAGCACAACTTTTATGCAGAGAAAAGACACCTTGTTGACCACAAAAGCTCATTGCTGCCTACAAACCTTTCTTGAAAAAAAAGTAAATTCTAATATTATGAGTGATGTGTGCGCTAGGGAATGTGCCAACTTGTGTATTACTGAACTGAAAAATAATTATACTCTTATAGCTATGTCTGCTCACTTTTGGAGCTAAAAGCCTGAAGGGAAGCAGGATTTTCTTTTTTTTCTAGTGATCTGAGCTGATCTTGGTTATTCGCTCAGTCTGGGAACCTCCATATCAGCCTTTGTGCCTAGAGCTGGTGATGCTTCTGCTTCTGACCTTAAACTTCATCTCGTAGTGGTGCTTGTGCCTGGTTTGGGGTAGATTAACACTGCTGCTTCAGCTCATCCAGCACACAAGGTCTAACAGCTCACGTGAGCTGTTTATGTTGTTTATGCCCAGGGAGGGGGTTGAGTCACCTTCCCTGGAGGGGTTTAAGGTGCAGGTGGATGAGGTGCTGAGGGACATGGGTTAGAGATTGGTGGGAATGGTTGGACTTGATGATCCGATGGGTCTCTTCCAACCTGGTTGTTCTATGATTCTATGATTCTGTGTTCCCTGGCACCAAACTCTGAGCCCTTCGGCGTTAATCTCTACACGAGCAAGTCCAGAGCAGAGTCGCTGCCTCCCCGTACCTCACAGGCAAGGTCCTGTCTCCTTTCCTCCTGTCCATCTCCCTCTGGGGAACCGGATACCAGCGGAAGTTCAGCTTCCAGTTGAATCCTCCGTACGTCATGTCCGAGCCGGCCATGTACTCAAAGGTGTCATCGCTGATCACATCGATGATGGGGCAGACGACAGTTTTCCTGGAAGAAAAAAAAAAACGGGCTTTTTAAAGACAAACTTTTTTTTTTTTCCATGTTAGAATGCTGAATACTGCACTTATTTCATAGAATCATAGATCAATCAGGTTGGAAGAGACCCATCGGATCATCAAGTCCAACCATTCCTATCAAACACTAAACCATGTCCTTCAGCACCTCATCCACCCGTCCCTTAAACACCTCCAGGGAAGGGGAATCAACCACCTCCTTGGGCAGCCTATTCCAATGCCCAATGACCCTTTCCATGAAAAGCTTCCTCCTAATCTCCAGCCTAAATCTCTCCTGGAGGAGCTTGAGGCCATTCCCTCTCGTACTGTCCCCTGTCCCTTGGGGGAAGAGCCCAGCTCCCTCCTCTCCACAACCTCCTTTCAGGGAGTTGTAGAGAGCAATGAGGTCTCCTCTCAGCCTCCTCTTCTCCAGGCTTCTCCACTGTCATTGTCACTGTCAGGGACAGGAATTGCGCTGTAACGATTCAACACTTATCACATAAGATGAGAAATGAGATTTTGATACAAACATCAGAGAAAGCTCATCCTGCTAAGCTTGGAAAAGATTCAATGTTGACTTCAGGCCAAGGAGTGCTTCCCATGGCTTTGTTTCAGAAGTGCGGGGACTCCAGGGATGGCCTGGAGGCAGGACGGTCCCCCTGCCACCCTTACCTGTCCTCCTTGATCCTGGCCAGCAGCGGCTCCAGCCAGCCCAGGGTGCACTCGCAGTGCGCGTCCAGGAAGGTGATCACCTGCCCCTTGGAGGCTGCTGCCCCGCGGAGCCGCGCACGGATCAGCCCCGACCTCTGCTCCATCCGGATGATCTTTATGGGCACTTCCAGGTTTTTCACATAATTCTCTAAGGTGGCCTTCAAAAACTCTGCCGAGGAGAATTGGAACAAATGAAACAGAAGGAAACCGTTATTTTTAGGGAGATCATAGAATCATAGAATCACCAGGTTGGAAGAGACCCGTCGGTTCCTTGAGTCCAACCATTCCTATCAAACACTAACCCTTGTCCCTTGCCCGATGACCCTTTCCCTGAAAAAATTCCTCCTAATCTCTAGCCTAAATCTCCCCTGGTGGAGCTTGAGGCCGTTCCCTCTCGTCCTGTCCCCTGTCCCTTGGCAGAAGAGCCCAGCTCCCTCCTCTCCACAACCTCCTTTCAGGTAGTTGTAGAGAGCAATGAGGTCTCCTCTCAGCCTCCTCTTCTCCAGGATAAACACCCTCAAGCTCTCTCAGCAGTTCCTCATAAGCTGTTCCTCCACTTGCTGCATGTTGGCAAGGGGAAGGGATGCAGAAGTCTTCCTGGGGCTCATCCTGACTCTGAAATAGGAGTTTGGGGTGAAAAGGGGCCCTGGAGAGCACCTGTAATGCACCACAACCCCCCCTCCAAGCATCGCCTGCATGGAGACAAAGGGAATGACCGCGTGGTGATAACAGGAGGGAGCAAAGTGGCTGACCAGGATGCAAATAAAAGAGAAAAGCTTGCTAGGTGACATTTGCCCCGTAAAATATGTTTCATAGAATCACCAGGTTGGAGGGGACCCATTTGATCATCGAGTCCAACCAATGCAAAAGTTCATCCCAGGTACATGTGAAGTGTTGCAAATCTCCTGTTGTTAACAGTCAACAAAAGCAGGATTAAGCCCCAACTCGTGCCTGGGGTTCAGAGCTGGGCAATGGCAGGAGGAGTGCTGGCAGTAGCACTTTGGGATCACAATTACCAATGCCCCTTCATGCAGCAGAAAAAAAGAGAGTAAAAAGAATCCTTCTTTCTCCCACCCCATCAAAACAGCCCCAAAACCTGCAGGATAAATAATAAATAAAGGAGTGTTCAACAACTGCTCCTAATTTGACCTTAGGGAAAGATCCACGAGACTAAGGCGAATACCTAACCCATGTCCAAGGACTCGCAGGACTCCGAAAGTAAACGGCAGAGATTCTGCAGCACAATCAGCCCTCCAAGGGCTGCACACGTGGACACCGGCAACACATCTGGATGCATGTAGAGTCTACCATTTCAACACAGGCTGGGGGCCAACACGACTGAGAGCAGCCCTGGGGAGAAGGAATTGGGGTGCTGGAGGAGGAGAAGCTCAACATGAGCTGACAACGTGTGCTCAGAGCTCAGAAACCAGCCGTGTCCTGGGCTGCATCCAGAGCAGAGGGACCAGCAGGGAGGGAGGGGATCCTGCCCCTCTGCTCCCTCTGAGAGACCCACCTGGAGCCCTGGGTCCAGCTCTGGAGTCACCAACAGAGATAGAGCTGTTGGAATGAGTCCAGAGGAAGCCACAGAGATGATCTGAGAGCTGAAGAACCTCTGCTCTGAGGACAGACTGAAAGAGCTGGGGTCATTCAGCCTGGAGAAGGCTGTGGGGAGACCTTAGAGCAGCTGGAAAGGGCCTCCAGGAAAGGTGGAGAGGGCAGGAGGCGATAGGAGGAGTGGGAATAGCTTTAAATTGGAATGGAGAAGATTTAGATTGCATGTCAGGAAGAAATTCTTCACAATAAGGGTGGGGAGGCCCTGGCCCATGTTGCCCAGAGCAGGGGTGGCTGCACCATCCCTGTTGGGGTTCAAGGGCAGGTCGGATGGGGCTTGGAGCAACCTGATGCAGTGGGAAAACCTGCAACACGAAGTCCGTTTGCTCCTGGCACAGGTAGCAACAGGAGAGCTCGGTGCGAGGTGCAGGTCTGGTTCAGCTCGGATTCTGCTCAGTCTTTCCCTCAGGATCCCCCAAACTCAGCATTAAACCACCACGTACATGGTCCACGACTCCTCTCTGCCCAACCCACCTCTCTCGCTGGCGTCGTCCACCAGGATGATCTCGGTCAGCAGACGGGACGGCGAGCGGTTGATGACGCTGTACACGGTGCGGAGCAGAGTGCTCCAGGCTTCGTTGTGGAACACGATGACCACACTGGTGTTGGGCAGCTCGTCGGGGTAGATCTTCGTCTTGCACCTGCCAAAAAAGCATAGAATCACAGAACAACCAGGTTGGAAGAGACCCATTGGATCACCGAGTCCAACCATTCCTATCAAACACTAACCCATGTCCCTCAGGACCTCACCTACCTGTGCCTTAAACACCTCCAGGGACGGGGAATCAACCACCTCCCTGGGCAGCCTCTGCCAGTGACCAATGACCCTTTCTGGGAAGAATTTCTTCCTTATGACCAGCCTGACCCTCCCCTGGTGGAGCTTGAGGCCATTCCCTCTCATCCTG
Organism: Coccyzus lansbergi; assembly: GCA_033558105.1. NCBI lineage: Eukaryota > Metazoa > Chordata > Aves > Cuculiformes > Coccyzidae > Coccyzus > Coccyzus lansbergi. The sequence goes on from JAUMJK010001062.1 coordinate 454,828, forward strand.
TCCCTTGGGAGAAGAGCCCAGCTCCCTCCTCTCCACAACCCCCTCTCAGGGAGTTACAGAGAGCTATGAGGTCTCCCCTCAGCCTCCTCTTCTCCAGGATAAACACCCCCAGCTCTCTCAGCCGCTCCTGTTCTTCTCCAGCCCCTTCCCCAGCTTCGTTACTCTTCTCTGGACTCGCTCCAGAGCCTCAACATCCTTAAATTTGTTCCAGATCTTGAAACATTTGAAAAGCATGAACTCGCCTACATCAACCAGCCAGCCCAGATCAAGTCACATCACTTGAACACCACAACTAGGGATTTGTAACCGTTGTGACCTCAAAACATCTGGAGAAGAGGAGGCTGAGAGGAGACCTTATTGTTCTCTGCAACGACCTGAGAGGAGGTTGTGGGGAGGAGGGAGCTGGGCTCTTCTCCCAAGGGACAGGGGACAGGACGAGAGGGAATGGCCTCAAGCTCCACCAGGGTAGACTTAGGCTGGAGATTAGGAGGAAGTTTTTCACACAGAGGGTCATTGGGCATTGGAATAGGCTGCCCAGGGAGGGGATTGATTCACCTTCCCTGGAGGTGTTTAAGGCACAGGTAGATGAGGTGCTGAGGGATACGGGTTAGTAGGAATGGTTGGACTTGATGATCCGATGGGTCTCTTCGAACCTGGTGATTCTATGATTCTATGATCTCCACTTTTCTGGTTTTGTCATCTCCCTAGTGTACGATTCTCTGGCTCTGCTGTTCCCACTGCGACCCTGGCTCAGGAAAGCCCTTCCAGAAGGGACAGGTGAGCAGGGATGGACTTTGCTCACCAGCAGTGCAGAAAATCAAACCTCATGTAAAGGGAGAAGAATCAATGCACATTCTTTGTAACACCACAGACCTGAAGCTTCACTAAACAGTTCCTAATGAGTGATTTATTCATTAGTGGTGGCTGCCCCATCCCTGAAGATGTTCCAGGCCAGGTTGGATGGGGCTTGGAGCTCCTGATCCAGTGGGAGGTGTCCCTGCCCATGGCAGGGGTGGCACTGGGTGGGCTTTGAGGTTATTTCCAACTCAAAATACTTGACGATACCATGATTAACATCCCCTGCATCCTCCGAGCGTGACCCAGGCACACGAGGTTCACTTCTGCCTGTGCTATCTGACGTCAAAGAGTCCCAATGCAGCACAGCTCCAGCGGCAGACACCTCCTTACGGAGACCTCCTCAAGCAAGGGTCATGAAAACAAACGAAGAAGGTCCCCGAAGAAAAGTCAGCCTGTCCACACTGCTTCTTCCTGAAGCATCATCTCCCAGAACGAAACTCTTTTTAACCTTTTCTTCTGGCATTTAAAGGGAGAGAGATGAAACAACACTGTGACCACAGCTTTCAAAATACGAGGTGAGGAGAGAACGCAGAGGAATACGGAATTTTTATCACAGAATTATTAAGGTTGAAAAAGACCTCGAAGCTCATAGAATCACAGAATCATAGAACAACCAGGTTGGAAGAGACCCATCGGATCATCGAGTCCAACCATTCCCATCAAAAGATCTGACAAGAGAGCCTGGTTCTAACACATCACAGACACAAACCAGTTTTAACATCATTACGGTGACGACCACTGATGTTTGCAGGTAGCTACCCCGGCTTCAGCATTTCAGCAACCTAATTAATGATACAACTATCTAATCAACTATCAAATCCATCAACTACAATTGAGAGGTACAGCTCAGCCAAATAAATAAAGCCCTTTACTAATTACCATCCTCTCTCCTGGCCCAGAGGGGTGCGAGCCCAGCAGGACCCTAGAGCCACACAAGGGCACTCTGCATACTCCATGGTCATATTCCATGATCAAATGTGAGAGTGGTGGTAAATGGAGTTCAGTCCAGCTGGAGGCCAGTGACAAGTGGGGTTCCCCAGGGCTCAGTGCTGGGTCCAGCCCTGTTCAATGTCTTCATCAATGACCTGGATGAGGGCATTGAGGGTACCCTTAGCAAGTTTGCTGATGACACTAAGCTGGGTGGAAGTGTGGATCTGCTGGAGGGTTGGGAGGCTCTGCAAAGGGACCTAAACAGGCTGGATCCATGGGCTGAGTCCAATGGGATGAGGTTTAACACAGTCAAATGCTGCATCCTGCACTTGGGGCACAACAACCCTGAGCAGAGCTCCAGACTGGGAGAAGTCTGTCTAGAAAGCTGCCAGGAGGAGAGGGACCTGGGGGGGTTGGTCGACAGTGACTGACCATGAGCCAGCAGTGTGCCCAGGTGGCCAAGAAGGCCAATGGCATCTTGGCTTGGATCAGAAATGGTGTGACCAGCAGGTCCAGGGAGGTTATTCTCCCTCTGGACTCAGCACTGGTGAGGCTGCTTCCCGAATCTTGTGTTCAGTTGTGGGCCCCTCAGCATAAAAAAGGATGTTGAGGCTCTGGAGAGAGTCCAGAGAAGAGCAACGAAGCTGGTGAAGGGGCTGGAGAACAGGCCCTGTGAGGAACAGCTGAGATAGCTGGAGGTGTTTCTCCTGGAGAAGAGGAGGCTTAGGGGAGACCTCATTGCTCTCTCCAACTCCCTGAAAGGAGGTTGTAGAGAGGAGGGAGCTGTGCTCTTCTCCCAAGGGACAGGGGACAGGACGAGAGGGAATGGCCTCAAGCTCCACCAGGGGAGATTTAGGCTAGAGATTAGGGGGAGGTTTTTCACAGAAAGGGTCATTGGGCATTGGAATAGGCTGCCCAGGGAGGTGGTTGATTCCCCTTCCCTGGAGGTGTTTAAGGGACGGGTGGACGAGGTCCTGAGGGACATGGGTTAGTGTCTGATAGGAATGGTTGGACTCAATGATCCAGTGGGTCTCTTCCAGCCTGGTTGTTCTATGATTCTATGAAATTCCATGATCAGCTTGTTCCTGACCTGCTCACACAGTTCCCTGGGTGCACCAGGCGACGGATGGGGATGTTGTTGATATCCCATCTGCTCACTGCATTGCTAAATTAGATCAACTCGCTTCCTTTAACTTAATTTGATTTCAATAGAAAATGCAATTGCTGGTGGTTTATCTCGACAACACCATCAAATCCTTCCATCTATGGTTTCTTACCTGTTACCGCAGCACTCAGCCCACCAAGGGACTGCTCGGGTGTGGATGGAAACCCTGCGCTGACCTCCACAACACACAGGGTCACAAAACCAGACAAAAGTCTCCAAGAGCAGCAGCTCCACAACAATTTTTTTCCCTTTTTCTGGGATTTCTGGAAACCCTCTTGCGCTGGAGATGAGCTAGCTTAGCAAAAACAGAGGTTGAGGCTGAGATGTTAACAAGGCAGCAGCACTGCCACCCGCGGGCACACGCAGTCCCAGCTCCGAGACAGGTAATGAGATCTCCTGAGGTTTTCAGATCATAGAATAATAGAATCATCAGGTTGGAAGAGATCCATTGGATCATTGAGTCCAACCATTCCCATCAAACACTAACTCATGTCCCTCAGCATCTCGTCTACCCGTCCCTTAAACACCTCCAGGGAAGGGGAATCAACCACCTCCCTGGGCAGCCTATTCCAATGCCCAGTGACCCTTTCTGGGATAAATTTCTTCCTTTTGTCCAGCCTAAATCTCCCCTGGTGGAGCTTGAGGCCATTCCCTCTTGTCCTGTGCCCTGTCCCTTGGGAGAAGAGCCCAGCTCCCTCCTCTCCACAACCTCCTTTCAGGGAGTTGGAGAGAGTAATGAGGTCTCCTCTCAGCCTCCGCTTCTCCAGGATAAACACCCCCAGCTCTCTCAGCCGTTCCTCATAAGGTCTGTTCTCCAGCCCCTTTACCAGCCTCATTGCTCTTCTCTGGACTCTCTCCAGAGCCTCAACATCCTTCTTGTGCTGAGGGGCCCACAACTCAACACAGGATTCGAGGAGCAGTCTCACCAGTGCTGAGTCCAGAGGGAGAAGAACCTCCCTGGCCCTGCTGGTCACACCATTTCTGATCCAAGCCAAGATGCCACTGGCCTTCTTGGCCACCTGGGCACACTGCTGCCTCATGGTCAGTTGCTGTCAACCAACTCCCTCAGGTCCCTCTCCTCCTGGTAGCTTTCTAGACAGACTTCTCCCAGTCTCCTGATGAGAGGACATGTTCCTACAGAAGTCGGAGCAAACTTGACCTCAGGGAGGTGAGGACATCACATCAGGGTCATAAAATCATATAATCACAGAATCATCAGGTGGATCATCGCCCCACGGGGACTCTACCATGGCCAGGTTGGTAGTAAAAGGCAAGTGGAGAGGAATAAAGGAGAGAAACAACAGGGAGAGATTGGGAGAGAGACCGAAATCCCACCCAGCAGGCAGCCCTGCTGCTCGGGAGGGGAAGGATTTCGCTTTCAGCGCAAGGTCTTTGTTCTCCGGCAGAAGCGAGACATTGATTAGTTTTCACTGAAGTCACTCAAAAGCCATTTCTAGGAGCATTGTGATTCGCTTTAAAAGTTAAACAACAAAGATCAGTAATAACACGACCGTACAGTGGGTGTATAATCACCATTCTCGCTCCTAAAGTGCTTCCAAGCTCCACTTACAAGACGTGCGGCGGAAAACTATCACAATCCTCCCAAAGGCGAGGCGGTGGGCAGGGTACAAATGAGTCACGTCCCACCTCTGCTGCTCATTCCACCTCGGAGGGCAGATCCACCTCTACAAGATGCCCCCGAGCCCTCCTCTTGGTCAGTGTTTTTGGTCAGGGAGGTGCTGGAGATGGTGCGAGAGCAGCCGAAGGGCACAGTCAGGAGGTCCTGACACACCAAAACGTCCCTTAAGGTCCTTTAGGATCATCAAGTCCAACCCATAACCCAGCACTACCAATTCCAGCACTAAACCACATCCTCAAAGCCCATTTGTGCCATGAGCAGGGACACCTCTCGCTACGCGACCTCGGGAGAGTTGGAGAGAGCAATGAGGTTTCCCCTCAGCCTCCTCTTCTCCAGGATAAACACCCTCAGCTCTCTCAGACGCTCCTCTTCTTCTCCAGCCCCTTCCCCAGCTTTGTTGCTCTTCTCTGGACTCGCTCCAGAGCCTCAACATCCTTCTTGTGCTGAGGGGCCCACAACTGAACACAGGATTCGAGGAGCAGTCTCACCAATGCTAAGTCCAGAGGGAGAAGAACCTCCCTGGCCCTGCTGGTCACACCATTTCTGATACGAGTCAAGATGCCATTTGGCCTCAAGCTCCACTGGATCATCAAGTCCAACCATTCCCACCAGTCTCTAACCCATGTCCCTCTGCACCTCGTCCACCCACATCTTAAACCCCTCCAGGGAAGGTGACTCAACGCCCTCCCTGGGCAGCTCTGCCAGTGCCCAAAGACCCTTTCAGATATCCCAAACCAGAATATTCACAGTGTTACATTCACCGTGACCAGACACAGAGAACAGATGCCAACCTGGGTGGAGGACAGAGCATCCACCACATGGCCAGGACGCCTAGAAGAGACGCTTTCAACTGGTCCTCCTCTCTGCCTGGAGCAGGAGACACCGTGCAACGCTGAAGCCATCTACACCAATTAATATCCCATCCCTGGAGGGATTCAAGGGCAGGTTGGATGGGGTTTGGAGCCGCTGAGCCAGTGGGAGGTGTCCCTGCCCAGGGCAGGGGTGGCACTGGATGGGCTTTGAGATCCCTTCCAACCCAACCCATTCCATGATGCGAACACAAAAGAAAAGCATTTACCCTCCCTAGGCAGGGCTGAACTGCATGGAGAACAAACAACAGGCTCATCAAAACCAACCTCACCGGAGCTCCCTGCCCTGTAACCCGGAGCTGGAGGCACTAAAGGATTTTAACAGCTGTTCCACACAGGAAAATTTCCACAGGCAGTGGTGGCCACTTTCTTTGATAGGAATGGTTGGACTCGATGATCCGATGGGTCTCTTCCAACCTGGTTGTTCTATGATCCTAAACTCCCTCTTCCAGAGCCTTTTTTCCCCATCCTAGGAGTACCTGCCAAGGTTCTGGCTTTGAAAAAAAAAACCCTAAAATCACAGCTCTGAGTTTAAGTCACAATTACTACTTAGTAAATCATAACTCGAGTTTGTTTCTGATCAGAAATGCCTGCTCATCACACACACGATCGCAAGGCAAGAGCCAGCTTCAACCTCAATTTCAGCGAGAAAATCCAATTATAAAGGTTGAGCTGTTTGCAGAACGGCGCTTGCAACCTTGCTCATCCAGAAAAGATCGAAGATGGATTTCTTCCCCTGCTGGAGAAAATGCTTTGAAATAAAATTAAACACTTCTGTGTTGAGTTAAATTGGGTTTAAGGTTTAATCAATAGGTACTTTGAATGAGGCCTGACACTGATTAAAGCCTTCAAGCTGCCCATCAGCAGCAGAACTTGGGCAATGCGCTGATAGACGACTCTAACGTGATGGGAAGCAAGTTAAAGTGCGAGTGCGACGGTCACATTCAATAGCTGGAATGACAACATCAAGACAGGAGCAGAGGGAGGTGGGACTCAGCCAGGCTGTTCCGTCATAGCACAAAGAGGTGAGTGTTGTGGTCACAGAATCATAGAACAACAAGGTTGGAAGAGACCCATCGGATCATCGAGTCCAATCATTCCTACCAAACACTAACCCATGTCCTTCAGCACCTCATCCACCCACACCCCCCTCCCTGGGCAGCCTATTCCAATGCCCAATGACCCTTTCCGTGAAAAACTTCCTCCTAATCTCCAGCCTAAATCTCCCCTGGTGGAGCTTGAGGCCATTCCCTCTCGTCCTGTCCCCTGTCCCTTGGCAGAAGAGCCCAGCTCCCTCCTCTCCACAACCTCCTCTCAGGGAGTTACAGAGAGCAATGAGGTCTCCCCTCAGCCTCCTCTTCTCCAGGAGAAACACCCCCAGCTCTCTCAGCCGTTCCTCATAGGGCCTGTTCTCCAGCCCCTTCACCAGCTTCGTTGCTCTTCTCTGGACTTGCTCCAGAGCCTCAACATCCTTCTTGTGCTGAGGGGCCCACAACTCAACACAGGATTCAAGGAGCAGTCTCACCAGAGCCGAGTCCAGAGGGAGAAGAACCTCCCTGGCCCTGCTGGTCACACCGTTTCTGATCCCAGACAAAATGTCATTGGCCTTCTTGGCCACCTGGGCACACTGCTGGCTCATGGTCAGGCGGCTGCCAACCAACACCCCCAGGTCCCTCTCCTCCTGGCAGCTTTCTAGACAGACTTCTCTGAGTCTCCTGAGGAGAGGACACTTTCCTACAGAAGTTGTAGCAAACTCGACCTCAGGGAGGTGAGGACGTCACATCAGGGTCATAAAATGTAATCACAGAATCACCAGGTTGGAAGAGACCCACTGGATCATCGAGTCCAACCACTCAGGTCTATTCATAAACATTTCTGTTTGCAGTATCCACAGCCACCTGGGTTATTAGGGACTTCCCATTAGGCATCACAGAATCATTAGGCCCAGGGAGGGGGTTGATTCCCCTTCCCTGGAGGGGTTTAAAGTGCAGGTAGATGAGATGCTGAAGGACATGGGTTAGTGTTTGATAGGAATGGTTGGACTCGATGACCCAGTGGGTCTCTTCCAACCTGGTTGTTCTATGATTCTATGACCAGCGAGAACCTTTTTAGGTTTCCATTCTCCTATTTATCTAATTTCGCCCCAGAAAGAAATCCTGCAAGAAACACTTGCATTGATAATGTAAAAGCCACAGTGAGTTAAGACTCTCAGTGCAAATCAGATGATTCTGTCTCCCATGTCAGTAGAGCTACGTCCTTCTGTCAGACAAGACATACATTAACCAGAAAATTATATTCTTCCCTAACAGCAAAGCATCATAAATTGGCTTTCAGAACAATTTAATGCTCCCTAAAGACACAATACGTACAGAAAGCGTCCGTCTGAAGAGGAAAATGAGAAAATCAGTGTTTTCCTAAATCCTATAATACTTTCTGTCCTTTCAACAAAGGATAGGAAACGGCTTTTCATCAAGAAAATACGCTTAGAGAGATTTCTCTCGGTATTAAATCGTTCGTCTCCCTCAGACTGAGCCCAGCTATTTGTGAAGCCCAACACAGAATCATAGAATCACAGAACAACCGGGTTGGAAGGGACCCATCGGATCTTCTAGTCCAACCATTCCTATCTAACACTAAACCAAGTCCCTCAAGACCTCGTCCACCCGTCCCTTAAACACCTCCAGGGAAGGGGAATCAACTACCTCCCTGGGCAGCCTATTCCAGCATCTCCCTGGTGTCTCTCATATGCGCTGTCGCTTCAAAGGCTGCTCCTGGGGAAAGTAGGAACCTTTCCAAAGCAGATTGATCCTTTCCAAGTGCCACCTTGCTCCAGCGCCCGCAACGCTCAGTTCTTGCTCCTCTGTGGGTTGCAAAGGTGAGAGAGAGGAGCCAGAGCACTGCTGGGGCAGTTTGGAGACCACAGAATCATGGACTGGGTTGGGTTGGAAGGGACTGGGAGCCCTGTTGCTCAGCGAAGTTGTGGCTGCCCCATCCCTGGAGGGGTTCAAGGTCAGGTTGGATGGAGCTTGCAGCCTCTGATCCAGTGGCGGGTGTCCCTGCCCATGGCAGGGGTGGCACTGGATGGGCTCTGAGATCCCTTCCAACCCAAATCATCTCCGTGATTCTCACTGACATCAACCAGAACACCCAGATCCCATCCCTGGAGGGGTTCAAGGGCAGGCTAGATAGGGCTTGGAGCCCCTGAGCCAGTAGGAGGTGTCCCTGCCCATGGCACTGGGTGGGCTGTGAGGTCCCTTCCAACCCAAACCATTCCATGATTCCTTAGGCAGCTACTGCTACCAGCACATAGGAATCAACCTTGGGATCATGCGGCCGCTCCCAGACTCCCTGGGCACTCACCCGTCCAGTCTGACGTCAGGCAAACTCCGGTTCAGCGCAATCAGGTCACTGGCCATGAGGTTGAACTGGTTGATTTTGAACAGTTCTTTCATCTTCTCCTGCTCGTCCTTGGGTATGAGCACAGCCTTCCCCATCTCGCCAGGTCCTTCTTGGTTTCGAGACATGACGGCTGCAACGTAAGAGAGTGGAGACCAGCGGTCAGCACGTGGGCGGCAGTTTCCGTCCTCCCCACCAGGGATCTGCAGGTCTGGCATCCAGCAAGGAATCTTAAACAAAGGAATAATGCATCACAATCCTCTCTGTGCTCCAGGGTGAGGTTTCACCTCTATCTGGACCTGAATTTGCACCCAGCTCCTTCCTAAGGTGATTTAAATCCCCAATCTCTTTGCTATTGGCTGTAATCACAGTGGTGCTAAGCGACTATGCGACTATTCACATCGAGAGCCAAGCTCTCCACAGGCTTCTAGAGGCACAAAAGGGTTGGAAAACACTTTCACAGCTGCTGAAAATACCTGAAGTTGATGTATATTACACTAATTCTAAGCAGCTTCTCTTATTTTCATAGAATCATCATAGAATCATAGAACAACCAGGTTGGAAGAGACCCATCGGATCATCGAGTCCAACCATTCCTACCAAACACTAAACCATATCCCTCCCTTTTCTCTCTAACTACCACACACGTGACAGCAAAACCCTGTCCCCGTGGTAAATACTCAATCAATCTCAAGCAGCAAAATAAATCCATCCTGGGAAATAGTTTCCCCACCCTGAGAAAGTATCTTTCACATGTTATTAGGGAGTCGTCTTGAGAAATGTCAGGACAGGCAGTATTTAATTTGAAAGGCAATTGTAGCATCGTCTCATCCGAGCACACGGACCCAGACAAGACACTGAGCACCTCCTTAGGAAATCACAGAATCACAGAACAACCAGGTTTGAAGGGACCCTTCGGATCTTCTAGTCCAACCATTCCTATCTAACTCTAAACCAAGTCCCTCAAGACCTCATCCACCTGTGCCTTAAACACCTTCAGGGAAGGGGAATCAACCACCTCCTTGGGCAGCCTATTCCAAAGCCCAATGACCCTTTCTGTGAAATGGGATGTGAAAAGAAAAGAAAACCCCTCCACGGCCACAGGTAATTATGAGCATTACTCTAAAGCATCAGCCCACGAAAACCCAACAGAATCATCCGCTCCCTCCCGTGGATGAGGGCATTGAGGGTACCCTTAGCAAGTTTGCAGATGACACAAAGCTGGGTGGAAGTGTGGATCTGCTGGAGGGTCGGGAGTCTCCAAAGGGATCTGAACAGGCTGGTTCCATGGGCTGAGACCAATGGGATGAGGGTTAACAAGGCCAAATGCCACGTCCTGCACTCGGGGCACATCAACCTTGAGCAGAGCTACAGACTGGGAGAAGTCTGTCTAGAAAGCTGCCAGGAGGAGAGGGACCTGGGGGGGTTGGTCGATGGTGACTGACCATGAGGCAGCAGTGTGCCCAGGTGGCCAAGAAGGCCAATGGCATCCTGGCTTGGATCAGAAATGGTGTGACCAGCAGGGCCAGGGAGGTTCTTCTCCTTCTGCACTTGGCACTGGTGAGACTGCTCCTGGAATCCTGTGTTCAGTTGTGGGCCCCTTCCAACATCAACAGTTTATCCCAATGAAGGGATCTCGGTTCAATTTTTCTGCCATCACACTCACTTTTCGCCTTTCGATTTTTAATCAAAATTACTTCGACTAGGATCAGTGCTTAATATCCTGAAAGGTAGTCACCTGGGAAGGTTTCTCTGCATATTTTTGCAATGTTAGACGAACAAACTCTGTCCTACAAAATGCAGAGGACGTAGACTACGAACTTTGTAAGAAGAACTCAGTGACTTTGCAAGCAAATGGGACACCAGCACTTGCTGCAGACACTGACATAAAAGGATTTTAACAATAAATATTATGATTCTAAGCATGGAGGTGTTTTCCTGCCGTTCTGGCTAATGCTTCGCTTGAGCAAAGAACATTTTACGGCATTATTTGATATACGGTTTTCATCCTTCCCTTTGAGCAGAGGCAGTTGCAACGAGGAGGAGTTATTAGCTTTAGCTGTAATCACAGAATCAGGGAATGGTTTGGGTTGGAAGGGACCTCCAAGCCCACCCAGTGCCACCCCTGCCATGGGCAGGGACACCTCCCACTGGCTCAGGGGCTCCAAGCCCCATCCAACCTGCCCTTGAACCCCTCCAGGGATGGAGCAGCCACCCCTGCTCTGGGCAACCTGTTCCAGAGCCTCCTCACCCTCATCATGAAGAATTTTTTCCTAATGTCCAATCTAAATTTTCCCCTTCCAGTTTAAAGCCATTTCTCCATGGCCCATCACTCCAGGCCCTCAGAAAAAGTCCTTCCCCAGTTTTCCTGGAGCCCCTTTCAGCGCTGGAAAGTGCTCTAAGGTCTCTCCATCGCCTTCTCCTCTCCAGACTTACCCTTCTCTGCCTACAGCGTTGCCAGCAGTGGAATTATTTAACCTGTGCTCTCCCCACAGAGACCAAACCCCACCTGGAGCCACCCCTGCCTCTTCTGGTTGGACTCGATGACTCGGTGGGTCTCTTCCAACCTGGTGATTCTACGATTCGGAACCACCGGTGTCACTCAACGAAACCCAACCCCATTTGAATAGCCTATGAGGCACGGCTGAGAGAGCTGGGGGTGTTTATCCTGGAGAAGAGGAGGCTGAGGGGAGACCTCATTGCTCTCTACAACTCCCTGAGAGGAGGTTTGTGGATGGGAAGGAGCTGGGCTCTTTTCTCCCAAGGGACAGGGGACAGGGCACGAGAGGGAATGGCCTCAAGCTCCGCCAGGAGAGATTTAGGCTGGAGACTAGGAGGAGGTTTTTCACACAGAGGGTCATTGGGCACTGGAACAGGCTACCCAGGGAGGGGGTTGATTCACCTTCCCTGGAGGGGTTTAAGGGACGGGTGGATGAGGTCCTGAGGGACATGGTTTAGTGTTTGATAGGAATAGCTGGACTCGATGATCCGATGGGTCTCTTCCAACCTGGTTGTTCTATGATTCTATGAATAAAGAACAAACCCGCTTTTGTCCTTCAAGGGCAGAAATTCAGATGCGACCAGCAAAGTGAACGCGGCCGCTCTAATCGGCAGCAAAACCCTCCTGCTGCGATTATCTTTCAAGATCTGGAGAGCAAAACCATCTACGAGTCTCTGCAGGCTGCTACACCTTGTCGCACTCGGGCGCTTTCAGGAGACGTGCACACCCGAGAGCTCTTCTGAGGAGGCATCCGCGTCCACCTCACAGCACCTCTCTTAGCTCCATTTAATCACCGAAGCTAAAAAAAGGAGCAGTGATTCAGCACTTCTCCTTGTTAACTTTCCCGAAGCAGCTTCCAAATATTTTTTTTTTTTGAAGTGTGCTTTCTTAAAGGGGGAAAAAAAAATATACGTCTATCAAAAATAACTTTACCTCCAAGCGCAAGAATTAATGGCTCATCTCCTCAACAACCACCTTGGAGCGCGTGGGAATAATGGAGCTGACACAAAGCGCGTCCACAACGAATAAAAATGCTATTTTCCCAGCATTGTGCCTGCAGACTTTTTTCATCATCTGTCGGCGGAGACAGGACTCCTCTGGAAGCGAAAACAACCTCCGCGCGAGGGCTTATTGGGGGAGAGTGGGGAGCAGAGAACATAAAATTCGAGATAAAGAAAGGGGGAGAGCAGCAAAGATTTCAAAGGATTTAATTCGCTTAACAACTCAGTCAAGGGACTGCTGCACAAATAAGGATGGTGAGATGCAAGGACTCATCCTCCCTGCTTTTTTGTTGGGTTTTTTTAACCTCTAATGTTCATCTTTATCCTGGAGAAGAGGAGGCTGAGGGGAGACCTCATTGCTCTCTACAACTACCTGAGAGGAGGTTGTGGAGAGGAGGGAGCTGGACTCTTCTCCCAAGGGACAGGACGAGAGGGAATGGCCTCAAGCTCCACCAGGGGAGGGTCAGGTTGGACATTAGGAAAAAATTTTTCATGGAAAGGGTCACTGGGCCCTGGCAGAGGCTACGCAGGGAGGGGGTTGATTCCCCTTCCCTGGAGGGGTTTAAGGGACGGGTGGATGAGGTACTGAGGGACATGGGTTAGAGATTGGTGGGAATGGTTGGTCTGGATGATCCGATGGGTCTCTTCCAACCTGGTTGTTCTATGATTCTATGATTCTAACCACCGAGCACACTGCCAGCATTTTGAAAAGTGAGGGTGTTCTGTGTACCAACACGATCCACAGGCAAAGCAAACCCTAGAAGATAACCACATGCATCAAAAAAGCATCTTCCTGCTTCAGAAGCTGCCCAGTCGGTAAGTTATTCCGACCGCAGTCACGCATTATTAATCAGTTGGAATTTGTAGGAGAGAAAGGTGGAAATATCACTTTATACTTTCATGCTACAAATAAAAAGCTTGGTCTCCTTCAAGAGCAACGTTCAGAGGTTCAAAACTACGAGTTCAGCGCACGGGTGGCGAGCCACCCTCTGAAACGTGAAACCTGCCTCCGCAGGGATGCTGAGACCCCTATTCATAGAATCATAGAACAACCAGGTTGGAAGGGACCATTCGTATCATTGAGTCCAACCAATATATCGATAATTACAAAATTATTCAAATAATATCAATAATTCAAAATAATATCAACCTCCAATGTAGGGAGGATCCGTCCTAGGAGAGTTGGGTGTCCCCGAAGGGACTCCTGAAGATTCTCTCTCTCGCGGCTGCATCTCCGTAGCAGACAGAAGAATCTCAATACTATCCTGATATTTCACCACAAATAATTTGTTGCCATGAGCTCCACAGAGAATCCAATAAGCAAAAGGATCAGTTCCCAATCCTTTGCTGTTTCCATGATGTATCTCAGACATCCACAACGACTTCTCTTAATCCAGAACATCACAAATCCTCATTTTAATTACACGGTAGCAATAAATCCTGTAAAGTTGTCATAGGCATCATTAAACCCATCATTTACTTCCCCAGGATTTCTCATCCCGAGAGTTCCACGACTCCGAAAGAAATGATCGTCGCTTTCTTCTACTAAAAGGGTTTGGCTGTGAGTTCTGCCACGAATACTCTTGCTTTAGTGTTTCTGCCGCACGTCGTGTAGGGACAAACCAGCCAACACTGACTCTGCTACAACAGCCTCAAGGCAGAACACCTAGACAGGTACGAGGAGAGACAGAAGGAGGAAATAAACTGAACCTCTGATTTTTAAAACTGCTCTGGATGCAGCCCAGGACACGGTTGGTTTCATTGTTGGCTCACGTTGAGCTTCTCTCTCATCCCCAAATAGCCCAGGTCCTTCCTGGCAGGGCTGCTCTCCAACCATTCTCCTTCCCAGCCTGTGTCCACACTGGGGATTGCCCCAACCCAGGTGCTCGTGACCTTGTAGAACCTCTACTGCTGAGGAAACCCAGAGGGACAAAGGCTCTCAAGGGACCACACGGTGAATCATAGAACAACAACCAGGTTGGAAGAGACCCATCGGATCATTGAGTTCAACCACTCCCATCAAACACTAAACCATGTCCCTCAGCACCTGGTCCACCTGTCCCTTAAATCCCTCCAGGGAAGGTGAACCAACCACCTCCCTGGGCCTGAAAACCCTTTCAGTGAAGAAGTTCCTCCTGATGTCCAGCCTGACTCTCCCCTGGCGGAGCTTGAGGCCATTCCCTCTCGTCCTGCCCCCTGTCCCTTGGGAGAAGAGCCCAGCTCCCTCCTCTCCACAACCTCCTCTCAGGGAGTTGGAGAGAGCAATGAGCCTCCTCTTCTCCAGGATAAACACTCCCAACTCTCTCAGACGCTCCTCGCAATCCTTGTTCTCCAGCCCCTTCCCCAGCTTCGTTGCTCTTCTCTGGACTCGCTCCAGAGCCTCAACATCCTCCTTGTGCTGAGGGGCCCACAAGTGAACACTGGATTCAAGGAGCAGTCTCACCAGTGCTGAGTCCAGAGGGAGAAGAACCTCCCTGGCCCTGCTGCTCACACCATTTCTGATCCAAGCCAAGATGCCATTGGCCTTCTTGGCCACCTGAGCCACTGCTGGATCACATTCAGTCGCTGTCAACCAACACCCCCAGGTTCCTCTCCCCCAGGCAGTTTTCCAGCCAGACTTCTCCTAGTCTGTAGCTGCTCAGGGTTGTTGTGCCCCAAGTGCAGGACCCGACATGTGGCCTCGTTAAACCTCATCCCATTGGTCTCTGCCCAGCTCTCCAGCCTGTTCGGTGCATTAAAAATGAGTTTAAGGGCCAAGCTGATATGAAAAGCATCCAATTTGGCCTTAAACAACACCAGTAGCATCTGTAGAGTAACAGGAGCTTCTTCTTACTTGCAATTGTTGCTCAATTCTGCACGTTTTATTATCAGCCTCACACTTGAAACACCAGCTTTCAGGCCACAAACATCCATCTTAATCCTATTAGAAAAAGCTGCCTGAGGAGGAAGAGAGGCACAGATTAACCTTTTCGTAACAGTAACACATCCCTTCAGTGATCGATTTAATCCATAATTTCCCATCGAGGCACAGCAGCCGAGGGCCTGTACAGACAGCGACACAACGACTCGTGGTGGAGTTTGAGGCCATTCCCTCTGGTCCTGTCCCCTGTCCCTTGGGAGAAGAGCCCAGCTCCCTCCTCTCCACAACCTCCTCTCAGGGAGTTGCAGAGAGCAATGAGGTCTCCCCTCAGCCTCCTCTTCTCCAGGCTAAACACCCCCAGCTCTCTCAGCCGCTCCTCATAGGGGCAGTTTTCCAGCCCCTTCACCAGCTTCGTGGCTCTTCTCTGGACTCGCTCCATAAATGAATTTATATCAAGAGGATAACCAGAGATTTGAAAGAATACGGCGGCAAAAAAATAATCTAGAAAACCAGAACTGTGCTGTCAACACAAACGACTCATAAAAACGCAAAAATCGAAATGCTGTAGTCAGAGACGATCGGATCACAGACAAAGCGAATCCAAGAAAGAAAGAGGTTTTCAGAGCCAAGGAATTAATGTGTTTGTGCACACACGAGGGCAAGCAGAGAAGAATGAATTTCTAAACGAACCCATTTTAATTATGTTTTTCAAACATGTGCTTCTAAAACTGAGCAGATCCTATTTTCAGTACAAGGAGAAGCCTGCAGGGAAAGAGGCAGCCTGTCTGCAGGGGACAGATAAACATGTTGATTCTTCTGAGGAGGGTTCTGAGGGGGTGTGACACCTTGTGAGGGCTTCAGCAGTCACGTAATGCTGCAGCAGCTGAGAACACGGGAAATGTGTGAAGCAGGAGCTAAATTAATGGATGTGTGAGCATCATCATTAGGAACTACATGGAATCATAGAACAACCAGGTTGGAAGAGACCCACCGGATCATTGAGTCCAACCATTCCTATCAAACACTAAACCATGTCCCTCAGCACCTCAAACCCCTCCAGGGGAAGGTGACTCAACCACCTCCCTGGGCAGCCTATTCCAATGCCCAATCACGCTTTCTGGGAAAAACTTTTTCCTAATGTCCAGCCTGAACCTCCCCTGGAGGAGCTTGAGGCCATTCCCTCTCATCCTGTCCCCTGTTCCTTGGGAGAAGAGTCCAGCTCCCTCCTCTCCACAACCTCCTCTCAGGGAGCTGCAGAGAGCAATGAGGTCTCCCCTCAGCCTCCTCTTCTCCAGGATAAACACCCCCAGCTCTCTCAGCTGCTCCTCATCAGGCCTGTTCTTCAAACCCCTCACCAGCCTCGTTGCTCTTCTCTGGACTCTCTCCAGAGCCTCAACATCCTTCTTGTGCTGAGGGGCCCACAACTGAACACAGGATTCAAGGAGCAGCCTCACCAGTGCTGAGTCCAGAGGGAGAAGAACCTCCCTGGCCCTGCTGGTCACACCATTTCTGATCCAAGCCAAGATGCCATTGGCCTTCTTGGCCACCTGGGCACACTGTTGGCTCATGGTCAGTCGCTGTCGACCAACACCCCCAGGTCCTTCTCCTGCAGGCACTTTCCAGCCAGACTTCTCCCAGTCTGGAGCTCTGCATAGGGTTGTTGTGCCCCAAGGGCAGGATCCGCCATTTGGCCGTGTTAAACCTCATCCCATTGGTCTCAGCCCATGGATCCAGCCTGTTCAGATCCCTTTGGAGCCTCCCGACCCTCCAGCAGATCCACACTCCCACCCAGCTCAGTGTCATCTGCAAACTTGCTCAGGGAGCACTCGATGCCTTCATCCAGGTCATTGATGAAGACATTGAACAGGGCTGGACCCAGCACTGAGCCCTGGGGACACCACTTGTCACTGGCCTTTGAGGGTGGGGAGGCCCTGGCCCAGGTTGCCCAGAGCAGGGTTCGCTGCCCCATCCCTGGAGGGGTTCAAGGGCAGGTTGGATGGGGTCTTGAGTTCCTTTCCAATCCAAACCATTCCGTCATTCCCTAAAACTAAATTAAAATTAACTCGGATGCTGTTTGTTTAATCAGTAGATTAGTATTTTGCTCCTCACAAGAGTCGCTACCATTTCCAAGCACTAATAAGCCCCATGCTGCTTCTCTGTGTCTGTAAAACATCATTCTTGGCATTTAAGAGCTGGCAGAAAGGAGGGAGGCAGCAATTCAGACTCTGCAGGCAGCACTCGCAGCGCCGGAGCACAGCCAAAGCCTCACTGCACGTGGGGCTTCCAGAAGCAGGACACGGGACGTGGGAAAGCACACAGCATCACGTCAGCGTGACCGCTCCCGCCCAGGGTCACAGTCCTGAACAACAGCAAACACAAACACCACAGAGAAATGCTGCTTTCCTGCAGTGAAAAGGGAAAATGGAATCCCACTTCACAGAATCATAGAACAACCAGGTTGGAGGAGACCTACTGGATCACCGAGTCCGAACAATCCTATCAGTCTAACCTCAAGCATGGATCACCAAGCTGCAGCTGAAACTGCCCACTGAAAGTTGCCCTTTCCCTTTCCACCAGCCCATCCACTCCTCGGACTTTGATCACAAGGGTTTAAACTTTTCATAGAACAACCAGGTTGGAAGAGACCCACCGGATCATCGAGTCCAATCATTCCTATCAAACACTAAACCATGTTCCTCAGCACCTCATCCATCTGCACCTTAAACACCTCCAGGGAAGGTGACTCAACACCCTCCCTGGGCAGTCTCTGACACTGCCCAGTGACCCTTTTCCATGAAAAATTTTTTCCTAATGTCCAGCCTGACCCTCCCCTGGTGGATCTTGAGGCCATTCCCTCTCGTCCCTGTCCCTTGGGAGAAGAGCCCAGCTCCCTCCTCTCCACAACCTCCTTTCAGGTAGTTGGAGAGAGCGATGAGGTCTCCCCTCAGCCTCCTCTTCTCCAGGATAAACACCCCCAGCTCTCTCAGACACTCCTCTTCTTCTCCAGCCCCTTCCCCAGCTTTGTTGCTCTTCTCTGGACTCGCTCCAGAGCCTCAACATCCTTCTTGTGCTGAGGGGCCCACAACTCAACACAGGATTCAAGGAGCAGCCTCACCAGTGCCAAATCCAGAAGGAGAATAACCTCCCTGGCCCTGCTGGTCACACTGTTTCTGATCCAAGCCAAGATGCCATTGGCCTTCTTGGTCAACTAAAAAAAACCTTAAATTTCACCCTCAAACACAAACCAAAGCACTAAGCTTGACGGGACAGAAGCAGAACCACCGCTCTGTATCCTTCTAAACCAAACTACTGAGATGGTAAACCTTTCCCATAGAATCATAGAACAACCAGGTTGGAAGAGACCCATCGGATCATCGAGTCCAACCATTCCTATCAAACACTAACCCATGTCCCTCAGCACCTCATCCACCCGTCCCTTAAACACCTCCAGGGAAGGTGAACCAACCACCTCCCTGGGCAGCCTATTCCAATGCCCAATGACCCTTTCCATGAAAAGCTTCCCATGATGCAGCCTTTACGCTGAGGCCATCGCTAATTCTATAAAGCTCACAGCAAAAGGCATTTTTACTAAAAAGTGTGGGCAGAGTTATTCCTAAGCTAAAATTAAGACTTACAAATGGAATCGATGGCAGCACTTAGCCACTTACGCCGCTTCAAGAAGCTCTCGTAACTGTACCCTGTGTGATAATTTCGGAAGGTCGTCTTCCTTCTTTTTCCCCATTTATGATATAACAATTCCAACCAGAACAGCAATAAGAATCCGAAAATACAGAGCTGGGAGCTCCAAACTGACACTGAATGCCTGAGCCTTTCCTTGCCGCAGGTCTCCTCGGCACAGTAATTCACATTAGCAATTACCCTTCCATTCTGGCAGCGGCTTTTAATTATACCTCACAATATTACCGAAGAAATACGCTATTAACTCCTACTCCTAAAATTGCTGCCTTTCTTTTATTTTAGGTTAGAAATCGTCATCTCTCCGGTGTTTACAAAAGCACCTGAAATTCTTCATGAAGAGGAGCCCTAAAAAGCTATCGATGCTTATTATTTTCTCATCGTACCGTTCTCGCATTTCATTGACTTTAAACTGGTCTTTTATTGTGATTCTCTTTCTCTCCTCTTCTCCGCTCCTCTTTTCTCTTCTCTTCTTCCTTCTTCCCTTCTTCCCTTCTTCTCTCTTCTTCCCTTCTTCTCTCTTCTTCCCTTCTTCTCTCTTCTCTTCTTCCTTCTCTCTTCTCTTCTTCTCTTTTCTCTTCTTCCTTCTTCTCTCTTCTTCCTTCTTCTCTCTTCTTCCTTCTTCTCTCTTCTCTTCTTCCTTCTTTTCTCTTCTTCCTTCTTCTCTTCTTCCTTCTTCTCTTCTTCCTTCTTCTCTTCTTCCTTCTTCTCTCTTCTTCCTTCTCTCTTCTTCCTTCTTCTCTCTTCTCTTCTTCCTTCTTCTCTCTTCTTCCTTCTTCTCTCCCTTCTTTTCTCTTCTTCCTTCTTCTCTCTTCTTCTCTTCTTCTCTTCTCTCTTCTTCCTTCTTCTCTTCTTCCTTCTTCTCCCTTCTTCTCTTCTCTTTTCTCTTCTTCCTTCTTCCCTCTTCTCTTCTTCCTTCTTCTTTTCTTCCTTCTTCTCTCTTCTCTTCTTCCTTCTTCTCTCTTCTCTCCTTCCTTCTCTCTTCTCTCTTCTTCCTTCTTCTCTTCTTCCTTTCTCTTCTTCCTTCTTCTCTCTTCTCTCCCTCCTTCTTCTCTCTTCTTCCTTCTTCTCTCTTCTCTCCTTCCTTCTTCTCTCTTTTCTCCTTCCTTCTCTCTTCTCTTCTTCCTTCTTCTCTCTTCTCTTTTCTCATCTTCCTTCTTCTCTCTTTTCTCTTCTTCCCTCCCCTCCCCTCTTTTCCTCTGATCTCAAAAAAACACGAGGAGCCACAGAGAACCACAAACAGAAGACAAGTCACTGTGCTACTGAGGGAAACGCCGGCGCGTGAACAGGGCTGAGCCACACAGCATGGGACGCGATCGTCCCTTCTACTGCTGCGTTGCAAACACCAGGACACGGGAAGACGGGGAAGGAGAGCAAGGAGGGGCTTGTGGGAAGTGGCTCTGCCCGTGGCAGAGTGGTGGAACTGGATGGGCTTGAAGGTCTTTCCAAGCCAAATCATCCTGTGTTTCTATGTCCCTAAGTAAAGTGACACTTCTCCAAGGAGGCAATTCCCAACTCCTGATCCCAGCACTCCCCGAGGGTAACATCAGTCCAGAGAGGGCCCATCCCTCCTGGAATGTGGGAGGACCGACCCAACTCTGCCATGACGCACGATGTCGATGATGGAACAAGCCTCACCTCCACAAACACACCCGTCAGCTCTTCATCTCCAGCTCAGTACAAAAAGCAACCGAATCATAGAATCACCAGGTTGGAAGAGACCCATCGGATCATCAAGTCCAATCATTCCTATCAAACACTAAACCATGTCCCTCAGCACCTCGTCCACCCGTCCCTTAAACACCTCCAGGGAAGGGGAATCAACCACCTCCCTGGGCAGCTTCTGACACTGCCCAATGACCCTTTCCATGAAAACTGTAGACAAGCACACTCACAACAACCACTAATCTGCCTGTATTGGAGTCACGGCACATCCCACTCACAATTAGGACTTCCACTGAGGGGCAAAATGAGGCAAATTGACATTTTATGAAGTCGAAAATAGGATCATTTAATGCAGTTAAGCTTTAAGACTATCAAAAGCGGCGCCAACTGCAGAACCCACTCATATGAAGTCCCAACAGGACGTAGTTAAACTCACAATCTCCACTGGAGCAGCAAATAAGGGCGATTGCTGCTATATAAAGCCTAAAACAAGAGAATTTAACAGGGCTAAATTATTCCTAAACCATGAAAGACTGATGAGCTTTTATTACAAAGGGCTCTTATCGCTTAATGGGGGAAAAGTCTTTTACGCTTAAAGTTCTATTTGGGTTTTGGATATTTTTCTGGAGGAAAATTGAAATGAAAATACCCACAGCCTAAGAGGCTTTAAAATGCTGTCCTAGAGCTCTTTGAATCCAAGGAACACCAAGGAACTCGCCTTCCGTACAGTTCAAACGACGGAAGAAGCGAAACAGAAATATCACACACGGGTTGTAGGAGGACAGGACACAGCAACCACAAAGTGCATCAACAGAGCCATTTCCAAACTCACGATTTTTTAAGACGGAAAGAGGTACGATAAGTGTAAATTAGAGAATAATTAGTTATTGAACTTGGCCCCCTTCTCGCTTGATAAGCCACAGAGCAGGAATCGACGAGAGCAATTAGAGAATCATTAAGGTTGGAAAAGACCTCAAGCTAAACCGTGTCCCAAAATGCCACATCTGCTCATTTTTTTTTGAACACCCTCAGGGACAATGACTTTACGGCTGGTGCCTCCCGCACGGAAGATTCTCAGGAGACTCCATAACGTTTCACACGCACTTGCTGATAAAACAACGTCCAACAGTCCCTCCCCAACCTTCCAGTAGCCCCTTGAGGGACTGGAAGGTCACTATGAAGTCTCCTTGGAGCCTTCTCCAGGTTGAACAACCCCAACTCTCTCCTCCTGTCCTCGTACGGGAGGTGCTCCAACCCTTGGATCATCCTTGTAGACCCCTCTGGACTTGTTCCAACAGCTCCATCTCCTTCTAATGCTGAGGACTCCAGATTGGACACAATATTCTAGCTGAGGTCTGACAAGAGAGGAGCAGAAGGGCAGAATCCCCTCCCTCAACCTGCTGTTTTCATCCATTTAATCCCTGCCCGACGCCAAAATATGATGGAAATTTGTTTTGAATAGAAGAAAACAGATGCGAAGCATAAACTAAACGTTGCTTTTCTGAAAGCAGAAAGCTCCTTCGTAAAATAAAACACACACTAGCCTCTCATCCTTAAAATGCTCTACGACGTAAAATAGCAGATTTATTCCTGCAGTGCTGTGTGTCCAAATCTGCTTCTGACCATTGCAGTTTCGCAACATAACTCGACCGTTTCCTGTTTAAATTAATATCAATTAACATTATTCAGGCTTTGGTGCCTTTCTGTGCTGCAGCCAAAGTGCAGAAGTAAGCAATCTGCAGACAAAAATACTCCCCAGAGGAAGAGACTTCAAATGATCTAACATGTAAGAGCAGGCTGGGCAAGCCACAGAAATGGAAGTTACTGAAAAGCCAAGCTGGATCTTTCCAGGAATCGTTCCACCAGCTGCAAGTGGCACAGGGACAGCTTTCTGCCACCTCCTGCCTGTTGGGCTCTGAGCTAAAGCAGGACCCAGTTTCCAGCTTCAGCTCAGCCTCATCTCAGCAACTTCATTTTCTGACTGTGTTTCGGGCACTAGTTTTCAGGCAGGGTTTGTCTCTGGCAGTGGCACACGGGGCTGGGATGCTGAAAGTCCACCCTTTATCCTCATTCCTAAAGGAATTAAAGCCATCTTCGAGCTGGTGGGGCTGCAAATTGGTGAAAAAGGTCTCACTGCAGGGAGGGGCGAACAGGAGAGGTGACCCCAACCTGAGCAGCAGAGGATTCCATCCCATACCCATCACACTCAGGATAAAATTAGGGACCACCAGGCTCACACTCTCGTCTTCCATGACCGACACTCAGCGAGGACCTTGTCTATCTGTCTGCCCCTATCTGTGCTCCTGAATCCTCTTCCCAGCTCCCTCCTTGCCTCAGACCCTGCCCCTCATGTCTGCTCTGCAGCGTCTGTGGGTTCCGCCAGGAGAGATTTAGGCTAGAGATTAGGAGGAAGTTTTTCAAGGAAAGGGTCATTGGGCATTGGAATAGGCTGCCCAGGGAGGTGGTTGATTCACCTTCCCTGGAGGGGTTTAAGGGACGGGTGGATGAGATGCTGAGGGACGTAGGTTAGTGATTGATGGGAATGGTTGGACTCGATGATCCAGGGGGTCTCTTCCAACCTGGTGATTCTATGATTCAGTTGGAGACCCAAGGGCTATTTCCAACACAACCCCAAAGAGATTACTGGGCAAACGCACTTAGCATAATACAGGCAGAAAATTGAGCTATTGAAGAGTTCACTGCTTCCGATCCATTTCCAACGTTAATCAAGCTCTACCGATAAAGTCATAAAATGCAATGCGAAAAAAAAGATGAATTTCCACATTAAAAAATTACAGGATTACAAACTAAAAAATTAATCAAACCCAGCCAATATTTTACAGCGAAAAGAAGACTCAGATAAGTAAAGAAAGACAGTCAGAAAAGAGACCGATGTGCATGATCAAATCAATAACGGCAGCTCCTCTAGGCGCGTGCGAAGGAGCACGGGTTCAGCATTCATAGAATCATAGAATCACCAGGTTGGAAGGACCCATCGGATCATCGAGTCCAACCATTCAAATCAAACACTAACCCATGTCCCTCAGCACCTCATCCACCCGTCCCTTAAACACCTCCAAGGAAGGTGAACCAACCACCTCCCTGTGCAGCCTATTCCAATGCCCAATGACCCTTTCTGTGAAAAAATTCCTCCTAATCTCTAGGCTGAACCTCTCCTGGCGGAGCTTGAGGCCATTCCCTCTCGTCCTGTCCCCTGTCCCTTGGGAGAAGAGCCCAGCTCCCTCCTCTCCACAACCTCCTCTCGGAATCATAGAACAAGCAGGTTGGAAGAGACCCACCGGATCATCTAGTCCAACCGTTCACTAATCCCTTCAACAGGGGGAAAAAAGGGAAGAATAAAACCCTCCCAGTTTCAGGATGACACCGAAAGCCGAGTAAATTGGGGGGTTCTGCGTTGTGGAGATGAATCAAGAAACAGAAAACCTTCCTGTGCATTTGCAAACAGTTTGATCGAGCTGTTTAAAAATTAACTAACTGATCTTTTTATCCACGGACACCTCCCACTGGATCAGGGGCTCCAAGCCCCATCCAACCTGGCCTGGAACATCTCCAGGGACGGGGCAGCCACCCCTGCTCTGGAAAACCACATGGAATTACTGATCTCACTCCCAGAACGGACTTTTCTTGCTGGTGAGACCCTGTCTGGCTTTGGTTTGCTTTAAGACAGAGCAGAATACCAAGGACAAGAGGGATGACACCGGAATGAATTTCCCTCTGGTTCTTCTGTCTTTATCATGCAAACGAAAGCTCGGGAAAGCTCGCTGGACCTTGTCAGATGCAGCTATGGAAGCCCTGGGGAGCATCTGCAGCTAAAAAACTTTCATTACAGCACAAAATACGCCGCACGGTATCCACTAAAACCAGTCTCAAAGGAAGGGGTCGAGCTACAGAAAACCACCACAGCTTTACACAGATACTGAGATTTCTCAATTATTATTCAAGTTCCACACTGTGCTAATACCGACACTTTTTTTTTTTTTTTTTCCATTAGCGATAAAACCAATTAGCATTTATTTCAAAAGCTTTCCCAAAGTTCCCAACCATCCTGCTTCAGGGAAAAAAAACCAAAAAAACAAACAGCAGTCAGAAAATGGTGCCTTAAAGCCAGCACAAACACCACTTCTTCACTTTTTTTGATTGGAATGGTTCGACTCAATGATCCAGTGAGTCCTTTCCAACCTGGTGATTCTGTGATTCTGTGGTTGACAAAAAAAGAGAAGTTGCAGCATACGCAGAATCACAGAATCACCAGGTTGGAAGAGACCTGCCGGATCATCGAGTCCAATCATCCCCTCCAATCCCTACTCTGCCCCTCTTCGCGGGAATTCAGACTTTTCCAGGGTTCTGTTGTGGTTCTTAAAACCTCTACAGGACTCATTCAAGAGAAGAGGAGGCTGAGAGGAGACCTCATTGCTCTCTACAACTACCTGAAAGGAGGTTGTGGGAGGAGGGAGCTGGGCTCTTCTCCCAAGGGACAGGGGACAGGACAAGAGGGAATGGCCTCAAGCTCCACCAGGGGAGATTTAGGCTGGAGGAAGTTTTTCATGGAAAGGGTCACTGGGCAGTGGCAGAGGCTGCCCAGGGAGGGGGTTGATTCCCCTTCCCTGGAGGTGTTTAAGGGACGAGTAGATGAGGTCCTGATGGACATGGTTTAGTGTTTGATAGGAATGGTTGGACTCAATGATCCGATGGGTCTCTTCCAACCCGGTGATTCTATGATTCTAAGATGAAAACATCCTCTACAGCAAAGAAGAGACTCAAATGTACCGTGTAATTCCTAGCACAGTTTAGGGAGTATTTAAAACTGGGTTCTGAGAGGCTGATGGGAGCCTGAGCTTTCTGATGTTTAACGCAGAATCATTTAGGTTGGAATAGACCTCCAAGCTCACTCAATCCAGCTCTCAGCCCAGCCCCACCGTGCCTGCCAAACCATGGTGAGAATCACAGAAACACAGAACAACCAGATTGGAAGAGACCCATCGGATCATCGAGTCCAACCATTCCTATCAAACACTAAACCATGTCCCTCAGCACCTCGTCGACCTGTCCCTTGAACACCTCCAGGGAAGGTGAGTCAACCCCCTCCCTGAGGAGCCTATTCCAATGCCCGATGACCCTTTCTGGGAAAATGTTCTTCCTAATGTCCAGCCTGATTCATTCACAGTCCAACACTAAGGAATCAATAACAAGAAAAGAGTCATCACTTCTGGACAACATCCATTATGAAAGCTTCTGATGACAGAAGTACAAGAGGTTTTCACGACTCCTTCGCAGTTTTCATAAAGCTGTTTCCTCCTAAGTTACCGACGGGCAATGAATTGTGCGAGTGAGCAGGTGGAAATGGTGACAGGCTCTTTGCAGAAGAAAAGCCGGTGCCTGAAAAGCATCTCCTGTAATCTTCTGATTCATCTGACGAACATAAAAAGGAAACAGAGAACCTAAAAGCCGGCAGAGCAGCTGGGGAGCACGTTCTGTCACTGCCAAAGGAAAGAAGATCACTGAAAATTTGAGATATCTGTTAGTCCTGACAAGAGTGACTTGTTAAAGAGTGACTTGATAAGAGTGAATGGTTGGACTCGATGATCCGATGGGTCTCTTCCAACCTGGTTGTTCTATGATTCTACATTTGGTCAGAGAGTTAAAGCCGGGCTTCTTTCCTCTGTCCTGCAGTACAAACTATCTACACATCTTGCTATCAGCACAACTCTTATTAAGAAAAGTATCTGCTATTATTAGAGCCCAGAGGCGGCCACGGAGATGACCTGAGGGCTGGAGCATGTCTGCTAGGAGGACTTGGAGCCCCTGATCCAGTGGGAGGTGTCCCTGCCCAGGGCAGGGGTGGCACTGGATGGGCTGGGAGGTCCCTTCCAACCCAAATCATCTCCATGATTCTCACTTGACATCAACCAGAACCCCCAGATCCCATCCCTGGAGGGGTTCAAGGGCAGGTTGGATGGGGCTTGGAGCCCCCGATGCAGCGGGAGGTGTCCCTGCCCAGGGCAGGGGTGGCACTGGATGGGCTGTGAGGTCCCTTCCAACCCAAATCATCTCCATGATTCTATAATGTGAAATTATAACTCCCCTAGAGTGCACACACACAGGGACGTGTAACCAGGAGCATTCTCAGCTACTCATCATTTTCAACTGGCTGCCTCTCCAATAAGAATTGTTAAGTGCACAGCATCGATTCCTGGAAGTGATGTGCTTTCCTGCCGATCTCACACATTCAATTAGCGTGTGATCGTTTTTCTGCAATTTTTTACAGGTCCTTGCTTTTGTACCTAAAACTTATATATACACTTATATATGTAATATATATAACTTATATATAACTTATATATGTACTTATAACTTATACTACACTTATATCATTAAAACCACTAATATTAATCAATCCATCAGGGCAAACAAAGCCATAGAATCATAGAATCACCAGGTTGGAAGAGACCCATCGGATCATCGAGTCCAACCATTCCTATCAAACACTAAACCATGTCCCTCAGGACCTCATCTACCTGTGCCTTAAACACCTCCAGGGAAGGTGAATCAACCACCTCCCTGGGCAGCCTCTGACAGTGACCAATGTCCAGCCTGAGCCTCCCCTGGTGGAGCTTGAGGCCATTCCCTCTCGTCCTGTCCCTTGGGAGAAGAGCCCAGCTCCCTCCTCTCCACAACCTCCTTTCAGGTAGTTGGAGAGAGCAATAAGGTCTCCCCTCAGCCTCCTCTTCTCCAGGATAAACACCCCCAGCTCTCTCAGCCACTCCTCATCAGGCCTGTTCTCCAGACCCCTCACCAGCCTCACATGACACCTTCTGGCTGGCGCTGGTCCGTTCATAGCCCTCAGCCCCACATCTCCCACTCTCGCAGCCTCCAGCGACTTATTTTTTTTCCAGTTTGCAATCAGAAGGCGGCTTGTGCCGAGCTCGTCCTCCTCCCCTCGAGCTTCAGCAATGCTTTTTTTTTTGTTTTCCTTGAACTGCCGCGACGAAAACATCTATAAAGACACTTAACGTGTTGCCACAATATCCAAATCAGCCCTTTAAATTTCATTTGTCGACAGATTCGGGACAAGATCTGGGCGCGTCGCCCCCTCGCCCATCCCTTCCATTAAATCTTTAGGGTTTGCCATGAACAGTATTTGCTGCCATTGTCGCCGCAGACAGCCCGGAGCAGGCGGTAATCTCACAGATAAACACGTCGCCATGGCAACCCCCAAAATGAATGCCTCGTTTTGGAAAACTTGGCCACGGCCCCGAAGTTTCACTGCGGCATCCAAATGTTTCATTCAGTTGCTTTTACACACTCATAACATAGACCCTTCCTCTGGAAAAGAAACCACATAAATTCATTAAAGGGATTCGGATAAGTGAGTTTGCCTCTTACGCCGACATTTACATAAAATTTGAATGGTTGGACTCGATGATCCGATGGGTCTCTTCCAACCTGGTTGTTCTATGATTCTATGAAAATAGGATTTTAGTAATTTTTACCGATTCCATGGCAAATTTGCCCTGTTGCACTGAGCTGCATAGAAGCATTAGGCACCAGTATTATATTAAAGATAGTGAAGTGATGGAGCCCCCATCCCTGGAAGGGTTAAAAATCCAGGTAAATCAGGTGCTTAAGGACATGGACAGGTACGGTCGGACTCAGTGATCTCAAAGGTCATTTCCGACCAAGCGATTCTGTGATTTCTCACAGCTTCGTGGAGATGGGAAACATACACGAGTGGCGTCAAAAGCCACATTTATGTTGTGAAGACAAGCACTCAATTACTATTCCGCCTCATTGCTCATGTGCACTCGGTTTTAATTAACCACGTCTCCTTCTCGGTCGCTGCGCCACTCACGGCACACGCTGCCCACTTCACTGCGTATTTTACTCTCATGTTATTGATGGGAAGAGGCTTCCAGTAACCTGTTGATGTGCATATATCCTAGCCCAGCTCCCTCCTCTCCACAACCTCCTCTCAGGGAGTAGCAGAGAGCAATGAGGTCTCCCCTCAGCCTCCTCTTCTCCAGGATAAACAGCCCCAGCTCTCTCAGATGCTCCTCTTGTTCTCCAGCCACTTCCCCAGCTTCGTTGCTCTTCTCTGGACTCGCTCCAGAGCCTCAACATCCTTCTTGTGCTGAGGGGCCCACAACTGAACACAGGATTCGAGGAGCAGTCTCACCAGTGCCGAGTCCAGAGGGAGAAGAACCTCCCTGGCCCTGCTGGTCACACCATTTCTGATCCAAGCCAAGATGCTATTGGACTTCTTGGCCACCTGGGCACACTGTTGGCTCATGTTCACTCACTGTCAAGCAACACCCCCAGGTCCCTCTCCTCCAGGCACTTTCCAGCCAGACTTCTCCCAGTCTGGAGCTGCTCAGGGTTGTTGAGCCCCAAGTGCAGGCTCCGCCATTTGGCCTTGTTAAACCTCATCCCATTGGACTCAGCCCATGGATCCAGCCCGGTCAGATCCCTTTGGAGCCTCCCGACCCTCCAGCAGATCCACACTTCCACCCAGATTAGTGTCATCTGCAAACTTGCTGAGGGAGCACTCGATGCCTTCATCCAGGTCATTGATGAAGACACTGAACAGGGCTGGACCCAGCACTGAGCCCTGGGGACACCACTTGGAACTGGCCTCCAGCTGGAGTTAGCTCCATTTCCCATCACTCTCTGGGTCCAGCCTATGTTTATTTATGGCGAGAGGAATGGCCTCAGACACAGTTTTTGCTCCTCACTAACAGTAAATGTGTTACCAAAGCAGCTGCACTGGCTATAATTAACCTTGTTTCAATCCTATTAGGCACTGGAAGTGTCTTCCTCCTACCACATGCTGAATCTAAACGCCTTAAGAACAGGACGTTAATTCACAAGGAAAATCGAACCCCTATATCTGATCAATCCCCATCTCCTCTTCTTGGGAATCTCCCATAGACTTAGAATCATAGAATCATAGAACAACCAGGTTGGAAGAGACCCATCAGATCATCGAGTCCAACCATGACTTGCAGCCTTATCTGCATTCAGGAGGCAACGTGATCATTTCTACACGTTGATTCCAAGTCCAGCACAGGTTCTCAATCCCTTATTTGTGTCTTTTTGATGCGCAGAAGCACACGATCTCTGCCTTGAACTGCTGCTCTGGAAGTCGGCAATTGGGAATCTGAAAACTTACACCTTCTGTAAGTTTAACCTGGTGATTCTATGATTCTATGAAATTACAGCACTAAAAATATCCAGCGTGAGACAAGAATCTCTGCTCCACCTGCACCAGACACTCAATCCTCATATTTTCATACGGTAAAGGCAATTTAAACACCTTTTAAAGCGATTGTTTCAGCCAGAGCTAAGAGTTTAAAAGTAAATATCTTTCACAAATGAAAACAGAATCACGGCGCATTTACTCTGCCAGGGAGGCCACAGAGATGACCTGAGGGTTGGAGAACCTCTGCTCTGAGGACAGACAGTGAGTTGGGTTTGTTCAGCCTGGAGAAGGCTCCAGGGAGACCTCAGAACAGCTTCCAGTGCTGAAAGGAGCTCCAGGAAAGCTGGGGAGGGACTCTGGATCAGGGAGGGCAGGGAGAGGATGAGGGGAATGGTTTTTAATTGGAAGGGGGAAGATTTAGATTAGACATTGGGAAGAAAATCTTCATGACGAGAGTGGAGAGACCCTGACCCAGGTTGCCCAGAGCAGGGGTGGCTGCCCCATCCCTGGAGGGGTTCAAGGGCAGGTTGGATGGGGCTTGGAGCCCCTGAGCCAGTGGGAGGTGTCCCTGCCCCTGACAGGGATGGCACTGAGGTCCCTTCCCATCCAACCCATTCCACGATTCTATGTCTCTTTTGCAGGCCAAATGACTTCTGATAAAAAGAATTCTTAATAAATTCACTCCAGTTGTCTCTTCCACGTATCAGACACATTTTGTACTTCAGGAACCACTATAGCACTAAAGAAACCAACTAGAGATGCTGCTATTTGGTCCATTTGAACTGGAAAAACGATTCGGAAAGCACAGAGGAAACCAAATAGCTCCAAAAAAAAAAAAAAAAAAAACCCATGACCTTCAAAGGTAACTTGGCTGTGGCACTTACCCCTCAGCGCAGGTAGCAGGGACCTCTCTTTCTTGTCGTCGCATTTATTACATTCACTGAAGTACAAAAGCAGAAAGACGTCCACCAGCACCCACATGAGAGAAGTGGCCAGCACCACCTTGCAGTAAACAAATCTCCTCATCGCTTTTACGCGGTGTTGAGCCCAAAGGCTGACGAAAGAGAGAGGTGGCTGAGGGGCACCGAGCTCAGGCGGTTAAAACCCAACATGGAAGCCAAGATGAGATTCCCACTACAAGGAAAGAAAACAAGGTCTGAGTTGGCCAAGTGCAAGCGGCATGAACTAGAACATCTATAGGAAAGTGAGGCATTAAAGAATCTGGTTTTTTCCGTTTATATAGAATCATAGAACAACCAGGTTGGAAGAGACCCACCAGATCATCAAGTCCAATCATTCCTATCAAGCACTAAACCACGTCCCTCAGCACCTCATCCACCTGCACCTTAAACCCCTCCAGGGAAGGGGAATCAAGGAGCCACAGGGTTTAGAGACAAAATTTCCTACTGCTAGCAAGACAGAGACTGCCAGACTTTAAGTTTAGCAAGTGTCTGTATGAGGTTAAAAAAATTGGAGCAAACACGAAATCCTGAACCCGAAAAAGCTTTTTCACAGCATCATGAACTGAGTGAAAGCGAATCATGGTGCTTTGGAAAGCACTTAGCAGTTTTAAATCTCTCATCTGATAATATTTGGGGGGGAAGGGGAAGGGGGTAGCGGGGGTGGTGGTGAACAGAAGTTCACCTGTTTTGAACAAACTCACTACCAGAGAGGGAACTGCAGGTAAACTGACCTGCCCAGTAGGAATGAACCAGGAAGGTTCATGAAGAAAAATACTTTTTGTCTCCATCTATATTCTACCATCATTCCATGAACATCGATCGCTTTAGAATCGTAGAACAACCAGGTTGGAAGAGACCCATCGGATCATCGAGTCCAACCATCCCTATCAAACACTAAACCATGTCCCTTAGGATATCACCTACCTGTCCCTTAAACCCCTCCAGGGAAGGTGAATCAACCCCCTCCCTGGGCAGCCTATTCCAATGCCCAATGACCCTCTGTGTGAAAAACTTCCTCCTAATCTCCAGCCTAAATCTCCCCTGGTGGAGCTTGAGGCTTTGACCTGCAAGGACATCGTGGCTGGTCTACAGGGCTCGAATTCATTTAGAAACACGAGCAATATAAATATCCCTCTCAAACAGAGATCACACAGATAAAGCAGTGCTAATAGACAGTTCTAACTGATGTTCATCTCTTCATTGAACGTAAAACCACCACAAATAAATCGCAAAGGAAACCTGCAGTGACCCTCCTACAGATTTCTTCTCCCAAGTGACAGGGGACAGGACGTGAGGGAATGGCCTCAAGCTCCACCAGGGGAGATTTAGGTTAGAGATTAGGAGGAAGTTTTTCACGGAAAGGGATATTGGGCAGTGGCAGAGGCTGCCCAGGGAGGAGGTTGATTCACCTTCCCTGAAGGTGTTTAAGGGACGGGTGGACGAGGTGCTGAGGGACATGGGTTAGTGTTAGATAGGAATGGTTGGACTCGATGATCCAATGGGTCTCTTCCAACCTGATGATTCTATGATTCTATATTTAGGCTCTTGCTTTGTCTACAGGAGGCCCCCAGTCTGCTTTCAGCGCAGATGTGGAAGTCAGAGAAGGGCAGGTAGAACCTCACGCTTACCGACAGGAGCTGCGTTCCACGTTGAGATGTGGAGCTGTGCTTCAGCCATACTTCCAGAGCGCTAGCTCAGCGCCGATCCACCCAACGGCCTCCCAGGTGCCTGCAGAAGACAGAAAACAGAAGCCCTTATCACTTAACTGTTTTTTCTAGAAGATAAAGAATCATAGAATCACCAGGTTGGAAAAGACCCACCGGATCATCGAGTCCAACCATTCCCATGTCCCTCAGCACCTCGTCCACCCGTCCCTTAAACACCTCCAGGGAAGGTGACTCAACCCCCTCCCTGGGCAACCTATTCCAATGCCCAATCACCCTTTCTGGGAAAGTTCTTCCTAATGTCCAGCCTGACCCTCCCCTGGTGGAGCTTGAGGCCATTCCCTCTCGTCCTGTCCCCTGTCCCTTGGGAGAAGAGCCCAGTTCCCTCCTCTCCACAACCTCCTTTCAGGAGCTGCAGAGAGCAATGAGGTCTCCCCTCAGCCTCCTCTTCTCCAGGCTGAACAGCCCCAGGTCCCTCAGCTGCTCCCAGAATGTTGCACTTCGTTGTGAATTTAAGAGACAAATTGCAGCAGCTTTGGGGGAGGTGGCAAGAGGAAGCCCCACGCAGCAGCACTTCAAGCTAAAAGCCTTGATGATTCCATGAACCTCAGTCAGAAGGAACTCAAAAGAATTCTCCCTCCGCACATCTGCGAAAGGCTGATTTCTGTAAATCAGCCCAAGCATATCCTTGAACGGCCTTTTAATCGGTGGCAGCTCTTAAGACTTAAGATTAATTAGGTGTCCTAATCCTGAGACGGGAATAAAGCTCCTCCAAAGAAAATCGGAATCGCCCAATTTATCACCCAACACTTCTACTCATTCAGTACAGAAGTGCAGTTAAGAGTTCTAGAGTACATCTCCGTCCTCAAACTGGGATTACATCATCCAGATTAAAAACATAACAACTTTAACCTCAATTTCCCAAACCCATGAGACTGCAACTCATGCAAAGCAACTTGCGGTACCCACCGGTGCTCCCAGGACACCAGAACTGACCAAGAGCATCCAGATGCTCAGATAAGAATCACAGAATCACCAGGTTGGAAGAGAACCATCGGATCACCGAGTCCAACCATTCCTATCAAACACTAACCCATGTCCCTCAGGACCTCATCCTTAAACATGTTCAGAGTTCGAGGAGAAGAGTGCAGTCAGATCCTTGTTTTCCTAACATGCGGAAACTTGCCAGATACTCAGTGAAAGATCCTGCTCCCCAAGCCTCAGGAGTACTTCAAGAATGGATAAAAAGAGAAATCCACCATATTAGGAAAGTATTGCCTCAAACAAAACCACCAGCTTCTCACTGAATGAAATCTAAACCAGAGTTAAACGTTATTTTTCAAGCCAACATTGATCTTCATGTGAGCCATAAAAGCTTAACGAGGTGCAACCGGGAGCGAGGGCCTGATGAAAGGCAGTTTAACCTGTATTAAAGGAAAACACACACACAGGACGTGAGGAGGAATGTTACACCTCCTTCCTTTGCCAGATGTGGCCACATGTACATCCACAGCAGCATCAAGCAGCGGTTGCTTAGCAACGGGGGAAGAGGGGGATGCTCCCCTGGGTACCAGACTCTGCCAAAAGCCCCCAGAGCTCCCCGATTTCTGATGCAGCACACGGCTCCCTCACCAGCCTGGCTTCCCAGACTGCAGGGAGGCTCAGGGCTGCCTCTCAGGGAGGGGAAAGGATTATTTTTTTTTCCTGCTGCGGAGAGATTCTTGGCTCCTGCAGCCTCCCCGGCAGCCGCGCTTGAAGGCGCCCAACAGGTACGTGAGACGGGGCTGGCAGCAGGAGGGAGGCACAGGCTGAAGCACAGAATGGTCAGGATTAGAAGGGACCTCAAAGCTCATCCAGTCCCACATCTCCCACTGGCTCAGGGGTTCCAAGCCCCATCCAACCTGCCCTTGGACACCTCCAGGGATGGGGCAGTCACCCCTGCTCTGGGCAGCCTGGGCCAGGGTCTCTCCATCCTCACAGCAAAACATTTCTGCCCAAGATCTTATCTCTGTCTCCACTATTTCAGCTCAAAACCTTTCCCCTCATAGAATCATCAGGTTGGAAGAGACCCATCGGATCACTGAGCCCTCGTCCCATCCCTGCCTTCCCTGATCAAGAAGGGTCCCTCCCCAGCTTCCCTGGAGCCCCTTTCAGTTCTGGAAGGATACAGGACAACAAAAACAAATACTAAAGCTAAAACATTATCAAAAGAGAAAGAAAGCACCACTTTCCAAGTTATATCACTTTTTAACTCTCCTCGTTGCCCTCAGTCCCTCCGCATCCTCATAGCAAAACATTCCTCCCTAAAATCTCAAAGAATCACAGAACAACCAGGTTGGAAGGGACCCATCGGACCTTCTAGTCCAACCATTCCTATCTAACACTAAACCAAGTCCCTCAATACCTCATCCACCCGTGCCTTAAACACCTCCAGGGAAGGTGAAGCTCATCCTAACATTCCCTCTTTCAGCTTAAAGGAGGAGAAAAGAAGAGGCTTTCTCCTGCCTCCTGCCCAGTGTGCACTAAAACAAGTTCATCTGTGTTCCAGAAGGGTTTTAACAGGCAGGATGGTGGAAAAGAAGCAGTGAAACACACCTCAGCGATACCTGCACAGCTACTGCAAAGCTTTGCCTCCCCAGAGGACAGGGATGAGCCGCGTCTGCAAACCACACGACCGTTACCACTGGCATTGAGAAGAGCATGTCGTGGGTGCAGTGGTTCATGCTGAAAAATGGAATAAAAATCACCTCTTCCTGATAATCTGATGCTTGTATGGGTGTTTCGCAGCACAAATTTGATTAACCAGTACTGCTTGATTAACCAGGACATGGTTTAGCGTTTGATAGGAATGGTTGGACTCGATGATCCGATGGGTCTCTTCCAAGCTGGTTGTTCTATGATTCTATGCAGAGGCACATTCCCACAGAGGCTGTTTCCTAACACCTCTGCAAAGCACCGAACTACAAACAGATCTCCTCCTCCTCCTCTCTTCCTTTACAGCTATAAACTGGCCAGGGTAGCTGTTGGAGGGTTGGGAGGCTCTGCAAAGGGATCTAAACAGGCTGGATCCATGGGCTGAGTCTAACGTGATGAGGTTTAACACAGTGAAATGGCAGATCCTGCACTTGGAGCACAACAACCCTATGCAGAGCTACAGACTGGGAGAAGTCTGGCTGGAAAACTGCCAGGAGGAGAGGGACCTGGGGGTGTTGGTCGACAGTGACTGACCATGAGCCAGCAGTGTGCCCAGGTGGCCAAGAGGGCCAAGGGCATCTTGGCTTGGATCAGAAATGGTGTGACCAGCAGGGCCAGGGAGGTTCTTCTCCCTCTGGACTCAGCACTGGAGAGACTGTTCCTCGAATCCTGTGTTCAGTTCTGGACCCCTCAGCACAAGAAGGATGTTGAGGCTCTGGAGCGAGTCCAGAGAAGAGCAACGAAGCTGGGGAAGGGGTTGGAGAAGAAGAGGAGCATCTGAGAGAGCTGGGGCTGTTTATCCTGGAGAAGAGGAGGCTGAGGGGAGATCTCATTGCTCTCTACAACTCCCTGAAAGGAGAGCTGGGTTCTTCTCCCAAGGGACAGGGCACAGGACGAGAGGGAATGGCCTCAAGCTCCACCAGGGGAGATTTAGGCTAGAGATTAGGAGGAAGTTTTTCACAGAAAGGGTCATTGGGCATTGGAATAGCTGCCCAGGGAGGTGGTTGAGTCACCTTCCCTGGAAGGGTTTAAGGTGTGGGTGGACAAGGTGCTGAGGGACATGGGTTAGTGTTTGATGGGAATGGTTGGACTCGATGATCTGGTGGGTCTCTTCCAACCTGGTGATTCTATGAAACCAAACAGGACTGAAAGGGAGAACACACAACCAGTGGGGAGAGGGGCAGCAAGCAGGCTCAGTTGGCCTTTTGGGGTGCGTATCGCCCACCATACCCAGCACTCAGTCAGCAGGCGCATTAGCGAGATGAGTGAGTGGATAGAACGACATTACTGTTAGGACTCTGGTGGTAATTTCCTGCCTTTTCATTATTTAACAGAGGCAACGCTGCATTTTCTACAGTCTGTTATTTGTCACCTAGACCATTCCTTTACCTTGTGTGGCTTAACAACTCAGTTGGCAGTGGAATTTATCCTGTATGGTCGCAAGCAGCTCATTTGACAGTCGTTCAAGCAGCCCTCACATACAGACTAGAAACGATTTAGGCTAAAAGGCAAAGAAAGAGAAACCTCCAGGTGGTCACAGGTCTGATTTGAGCACAAGAGCATCCTATGTGGGAATGGAGGGGTTCAGGGCCAGGCTGGATGGGGTTTAGAGCCCCTGAGGCAGTGGGAGGTGTCCCTGCCCGTGGCAGAGGGTGGCTCTGGATGGGCTGTGAGGTCCCTTAAAACCCAAACCATTCCCTGATTCTAATCAATGCCAGGTCATATAAAAAAGCAGCTAATTCTGACATATTTAATTACCACTGTCGACAAATCATAGAATCACAGAAGCAGCAGGTTGCAAGAGACACACTTTGCACTTGCCTGGAATCCAGTGCCTGATCTGAGCACTGAGTACTGGATATTCCTGGTGGTTTCACAGAATCATAGAACAAGCAGGTTGGAAGAGACCCATCGGATCATCGAGTCCAACCATTCCTATCAAACACTAAACCATGTCCCTCAGCACCTCATCTACCTGTGCCTTAAACACCTCCAGGGAAGGGGAATCAACCCCCTCCCTGGGCAGCCTGTTCCAATGCCCAATGACCCTCTGCGTGAAAAACCTCCTCCTAATCTCCAGCCTAAATCTCCCCTGGTGGAGCTTGAGGCCATTCCCTCTCGTCCTGTCCCCTGCCCCTTGGGAGAAGAGCCCAGCTCCCTCCTCTCCACAACCTCCTTTCAGGGAGTTGCAGAGAGCAATGAGGTCTCCCCTCAGCCTCCTCTTCTCCAGGATAAACACCCCCAGCTCTCTCAGTCGCTCCTCTACTTCTCCAGCCCCTTCACCACCTTCGTCGCTAAATCCTCATTATAATGCAGCATTTGACACTCAATGATGTACATATTAATGAACGCCACTAACAGCAGCAGAATAGTTAATGTTTAAAACATGACTGCAGCCCAGTAGTAAAAACATCCCTAAAGCTGCATTCCAGCCTTCCCCAACTGATCTACAGCAGCCGTCGCCCCAACAGAGGCCACTTTGATCCCACTTCTGCCAAGATGAGTAGGTCAGCTGGAGAGTAAGCAGAGAGAAGTTTGCTGTACTCTCTACAACTACCTGAAAGGAGGTTGTGGAGAGGAAGGAGCTGGGCTCTTCTCCCAAGGGACAGGACGAGAGGGAATGGCCTCAAGCTCCACCAGGGGAGATTTAGGCTGGAGATTAGGAGGAGGTTTTTCACAGAAAGGGTCATTGGGCATTGGAATAGGCTGCCCAGGGAGGGGGTTGATTCACCTTCCCTGGAGGTGTTTAAGGTACAGGTAGATGAGGTCCTGAGGGACATGGGTTAGTGTCTGATGGGAGTGGTTGGACTCCATGATCCGATGGGTCCCTTCCAACCTGGTTGTTCTATGATTCTAAGGAAGACATTCCCGAGCAGGAATAAGAATGATTGCCAGTGCCTTTCTGACACCTACGGAAAGAAGACCAGAGCTCAGCCCATCTGAAATCTCAAGCCCTCACCTCGAATTTCCAGTCCTCACCTCAAATAAATCAAAGGATGAAAGCGTTCGCTCCTCGTAGCTTCCTTAATGAAGCTGCAGGAGTGAAAACAGACAATGACAACATTTAACCAGCAGCCACAGGAATCACAGAATCACAGAACAACCAGGTTGGAAGAGACCCATCGGATCATCAAGCCCAACCATTCCTATCAAACACTAAACCATGTCCCTCAGGACCTTGAGGTCCCTTCCAGCCCAAACCATCCCATCACTCTAAGCTAAAGTCCACTCCTCGCACTTCGAGTTAAACGTTCCGCATCACGTTGTAAACTAGATTAATCAGAATTGCCAGGAGAGCGATTAACATTAACAAAACGAAGCAGCAAATCGCCCTTAAAAACTATCAATGTTTGCAGCCCTATCTTCCTACGGCACAGCTTGGTTTTAAAATAAACACGTTCAACATACATTTCGCCTACAAAAATCCCACGATTCAATCGATCTAATCAAACTTCAGTATCTACTACTCCCTCCCAAAGCCGTGAATCAGCATTTAATCCCATCGGCGGCTTCTTAATTCATGTGCTGCGATTTGAAGAGCTCACGGTGCTGGAACCGTCAGTCTTCAAGATCAGTAGAGGAAGCTCTTCCCCGTTTAGTAAGAGAGAAAAAAGAGAAAGGGAAGAAAAAGAAAGGGAAGAAAATCGGGTACCTCTAGTTCGAGCCTACCCTGCGTTTGGTGTTTTAAGAATTAAGCTTCTCCCCTCCTCTTGCCCAAAATAGGCTGCTTGACATTTAAAAATAGGCCTGTTCTTCAGGTTAAAATGCATTTCCGTGACTCAGAAATTAAAGCAGGAAAGACTTATTAACGCCTCTTAATCAAGAGCCTTCGCAGGGAAGGCAACAGATATAAATAAATCGGAAGAGTTGGGTCATCGACTGCACAGGCTCCTCCTGGCCTTGGAGCTTCCCTTCTCCGTGACCTACGCCAACCGCCCCACCGGCTGATCCCCTTGGAAGCTGCTCCGTGACCTCGTCACAGCTAATTAGCGAGATAACTCAACTCTATTTATTCCGTTTTCAGCTGACGGGTGCTCTCCCACACCAGAGAAACTGAAAAGCAAAAAGTACCTGAGCAGCACTGACGGTTTGACCACCGAGGACAAGTTTTCGAGCTCTCCAAACGGGAACAAACGCCGGAGAATTTGCAGCCTTGCACACCAGCTCTGGACTGAATCATAGAATCATAGAACAACCAGGATGGAAGAGACCCATCGCATCATCGAGTCCAACCCATTCCTGAGTTCCCTGCTCGGCTTATATCGAGCTGTAGGAATCATTTGGTACTCGCAGGCTGTGTGACCCGTGCCCCAAGCAGCCTTTGCGCCCCAAAGCAATTTTAACTTCCAGTCTTTCAGGATGTTTGGAGAAAAAAAGGCCATCAAATCATTTACTTAACTGCTATTTCAGAACATACTTGAAAACATGCTCATTAATTATTTTGCAAGGCGTTCAAGAAATACCGAGTGCCAAGAGGTTTCTCATCCTTATATCACACCAGTTGGTTTACGCACTTAATTTTCAGTGTCAAAAAAAGGTATCTCTCAATTGACAACATCATGTTTTAAGTCAGGACTTTTTTCACTTTGTTTCAGAGCTGCCCAATGTGGTCACACAGAGGGGAAGAGGGAAAATACAAAACCTCCTCAACCTTCTATCCACGACCCACTGAGAAGAAAGTTAACATCTAAAGAAAGTTGATGTCTACACGATCTCTGCCTGGTTGAGCAGGTAAATGGGCTGTCTGGCTGTTTTCATAGAATCATGGAATGGTTTGGGTTGGAAGGGGCCTCCGAGCCCATCCAGTGCCACCTCTGCCATGGGCAGGGACACCTCCCACTGGCTCAGGGGCTCCAAGCCCCATCCAACCTGCCCTTGAACCCCTCCAGGGATGGGGCAGCCACCCCTGCTCTGGGTAACCTGGGCCAGGACCTCCTCATCCTCACAGCAAAACATTTCTGCCCAAGATCTTATCACAATCTCCCTTCTTTCAGCTCAAAACCTTTCCCTTCGTAGAATCATACAATCACCACGTTGGATGAGACCCATCGGACCATCGAGCCCTCATCCCATCCCTGCCCTCCCTGATCAAGGAGGGTCCCTCCCCAGCTTCCCCGGAGCCCCTTTCTGTTCTGGAAGGATAGAGGACGACAAAAACAAATACCAAAGACAAAACATTATCAAAAGAGAAAGAAAGCACCACTTTCCAAGTTATATCACTTTTTAACTCTCCTCGTTGCCCTCAGCCCCTCCGCGTGGATTTACCGACGCACACAGGATTTACCGACGCACACAGGACACTGAGAGGCGATGTGCTCCCACCCAAGGACACAGAGGACAGTTTAAAACACGACAACTTGAAAAACAACCCAAGTTCTAAAGCCTCGGTTATCCTCCTCAGAGCCCAGCAGCCAACAAGCAGTTAAAATAACCTCAGTGTAATTCTGAGCACGTCTTAATCACAGAATCACCAGGTTGGAAGAGACCCATCGGAGCATCGAGTCCAACCATTCCTATCGGACACTAAACCCATGTCCCTCAGCGCCTCGTCCACCCGTCCCTTAAACCCTCCAGGGAAGGTGAATTAACCCCCTCCCTGGGCAGCCTCTGCCACTGCCCAGTGACCCTTTCCGTGAAAAATCTCTCATTCATCTTTTCTCTTACCATTTCCAGCCACCCAGAAGCACCCGAGTTCTCATTTTGCAACACAGCAGCTCCAGCAGCTATTTTATTTTTTTTTTCTTTACTATTTCAAACTGACAACATTTCTTATCAAAACACGTTTTGATTTCCCATTAGGTCGGAAGACGTTCTCACCTGATTCTTGGGAAAACAGCTGCCATCTCAACTTCCTAATGCTCCGAAGTCACAGAATCATAGAACAACCAGGTTGGAAGAGACCCATCGGATCATCGGGTCCAACCATTCCTATCAAACACTAACCCATGTCCCTCAGCATCTCACCTACCTGTGCCTTAAACCCCTCCAGGGAAGGTGACTCAACCCCCTCCCTGAGCAGCCCCCCCCCCCCGGCCCCAGTCTCCACAGTACCTGCCCAGTACCAGGTCACTCCAGCTCGCCCCCCAGCCTCAGTATCCCCAGTAGCCCTGCAGTAGCCCCCCAGTGGCCCTCAGGCACTGGGAGCACCTCAGTGGCCCCCAGCAGCAACCCCCAAAAGCCCTGTAGCCCTCTGGTAGCCCAGTAGCTCCTCAGCAGCCAACTGGCAC
The DNA here is from genome assembly GCA_033558105.1 of Coccyzus lansbergi. NCBI lineage: Eukaryota > Metazoa > Chordata > Aves > Cuculiformes > Coccyzidae > Coccyzus > Coccyzus lansbergi. Next base: position 496,171 of record JAUMJK010001062.1, read on the forward strand.
CATTAGCCCCACAGCTCCCCAGCAGCCCCCAGCACCCGTAGCGCCCCAGCAAGCCCCCTGGCACCAGTACCCTCACAGCCCCCGCTAGCCCCGCAGCCCCCTGGTCACCACCTAGCACCGGTAGCCCCACAGCCCCCTGGTAGCCCCCTCAGTCTCCACGGTACCTGCCCAGCACCAGTACCCCCCCAGGACCAGGTCACTCCAGCTCGCCCCCCAGCCCCAGCATCCCCAGTAGCCCCACGGTAGCCCCTCAGTAGTCCTCAGGCACTGCTCGGGGGGAGTCCAGGGCGCTCCCGGGAGGCTGCTGGGGGGGCTACCAGACTGTTTAGAGGCCGTCTTGGGGGGCTCCCAGGAGGCTACCGGTGGGTGCCAGGGGGCTAGCAGGAGCAGAGAGCTCTCGGGGGCTACCAGGATGCTTGGAGGATGCTCCAGGGGCTACCAGGGATGCGGGCACCAGGGGTGTCTTGGGGGCTACCGGTGCCAGGGAGCTATCGGGGGGCTACCGGTGGGTGCCACGGGGCTAGCAGGTACAGGGAGCTCTCGGGGGCTACCAGGATGCTCGGAGGATGCTCTGGGGGCTACCAGGGATGTAGGTTCCAGGGGGGTCTCGGGTGTACCAGTGCCAGGGGGAGTCTCGGAGGCTCCTGGGAGGCTACCAGTGGGTACCACGGGGCTAGCAGGTGCAGGGGGCTCTCGGGGGCTACCAGGCTGCTCGAAGGATGCTCCGGGGGCTACCAGGGATGTAGGTTCCAGGGGGGTCTCGGGTCTACCAGTGCCAGGGGGAGTCTAGGGGGCTCCTGGGAGGCTACCAGTGTGTACCACGGGGCTAGCAGGTGCAGGGGGCTCTCGGGGGCTACCAGGCTGCTCGGAGGATGCTCCGGGGGCTACCAGGGATGTAGGTTCCTGGGGGGTCTCGGGGGCTCTCAGTGCCAGGGAGCTACTGGGGGGCTACCAGGCTGCTCGCAGGGCTACCAGTGGGTGGCATGGGGCTAGCAGGTGTAGGGGGCTCTCAGGGGCTACCAGGGATGTGGGTTCCAGGGGGGTCTTGGGTTTTACCGGTGCCGGGGGGGCTACCAGGCTGATTGGGGGGAGTCGAGGGGGCTACCGAAAGGCTGCCGGGGGCTACTAGACAGCTTAGGGGGCGTCTCGGGGGCTCCCGGGGGTCTACCAGTGGGTGCCACGGGGCTAGCAGGTGCAAGGGGCTCTCGGGGGCTAACGGGATGTTCAGAGGATGCTCTGGGGGCTACCAGGGATGCAGGTTCCTGGGGGGTCTCGGGTCTACCGGTGCCAGGGGGAGTCTAGGGGGCTCCTGGGAGGCTACCAGTGGGTGCCACGGGGCTAGGAGGTGTAGGGGGCTCTCGGGGGCTACCAGGATGCTCGGAGGATGCTCCGGGGGCTACCAGGGATGTAGGTTCCAGGGGGGTCTCGGGTCTACCGGTGCCAGGGGGAGTCTAGGGGGCTCCTGGGAGGCTACCAGTGGGTGCCACGGGGCTAGGAGGTGTAGGGGGCTCTTGGGGGCTACCAGGATGCTCGGAGGATGCTCCGGGGGCTACCAGGGATGTAGGTTCCAGGGGGGTCTCGGGTCTACCGGTGCCAGGGGGAGTCTAGGGGGCTCCTGGGAGGCTACCAGTGGGTGCCACGGGGCTAGCAGGTGCAGGGGGCTCTCGGGGGCTACCAGGCTGCTCGGAGGATGCTCCGGGGGCTACCAGGGATGCAGGTTCCTGGGGGGTCTCGGGTCTACCGGTGCCAGGGGGAGTCTAGGGGGCTCCTGGGAGGCTACCAGTGGGTACCACGGGGCTAGGAGGTGCAGGGGGCTCTCGGGGGCTACCAGGCTGCTCGAAGGATGCTCCGGGGGCTACCAGGGATGCAGGTTCCAGGGGGGTCTCGGGGGCTATCGGTGCCGGGGGGGGCTTATGGGGCTGTGAGGGGGGTTCCAGGGGCTGTGAGGGTGCTGGGGTGTGTTCCTCGCCCCCCACCCCACACACCTTACCGCAGGCTCAGCACCGGCGCCGCCGCCGCCTCCTCGCCATGGCCACTGCCAACTCCGCCCCCAACGGGACCCGCCCGGGACACGCCCCCTTCCCGCGAGAGCAACCGCCGAGGGGGGGGGGAGGGACAGAGGGGGAGAGAGAGAGGGAGGGAAAGAGAGAGAGAGGGAGGGAAGGAAGGAAGGAGGGAGAGAGCGCTCCTCGAATCCTGTGTTCAGTTGTGGGCCCCTCAGCATAAAAAAGGATGTTGAGGCTCTGGAGCGAGTCCAGAGAAGAGCAACAAAGCTGGGGAAGGGGCTGGAGAACAGGCCTTATGACGAGCGCCTGAGAGAGCTGGGGGTGTTTATCCTGGAGAAGAGGAGGCTGAGGGGAGACCTCATTGCTCTCTATAACTCCCTGAAAGGAGGTTGTGGAGAGGAGGGAGCTGGGCTCTTCTCCCAAGGGACAGGGGACAGGACAAGAGGGAATGGCCTCAAGCTCCAACAGGGGAGGGTCAGCATGAACCTTAGGAAAAAATTCTTCACAGAAAGGGTCATTGGGCATTGGAATAGGCTGCCCAGGGAGGGGGTTGATTCACCTTCCCTGGAGGTGTTTAAGGGACGGGTGGATAAGGCACTGAGGGAGATGGGTTAGTGTTTGATAGGAATGGTTGGACTCGATGAATCGGTGGGTCTCTTCCAACCTGGTTGTTCTAGCTATGATTTTAAGGGAGAGAGGGAAGGAGGAAGAGAAGGAGGGATGATGGAGGCAGGGAAGAAGGGAGGGAGGGATGGAGGAAGGGAAGGAAGGGTGATGGAGGCTGGGAGGGAGGGATGCGGGAAAGGAGGGAAGGAGAGAGGGATGGAGGGAGAGAAAGAACAAGAGAGGAAAAGAGAGAGAGATGGAGGGAGAATCATAGAATCATAGAACAACCAGGTTGGAAGGGACCCATCGGATCTTCTAGTCCAACCATTCCTATCTAACACTAAACCAAGCCCCTCAAGACCTCATCCACCTGTGCCTTAAACACCTCCAGGGAAGGTGAATCAGATGGAGGGAGAGAGGGAAGGAGGGATGGATGGAAGAAGGGAAGAAGGGAGGGTTGGCGTGATGAAGGGAAAAGGAGCTTAGATCTTAGGCAGAAATGTTTTGCTGTGAGGATGAGGAGGCCCTGGCCCAGGCTGCCCAGAGCAGTGGTGGCTGCCCCATCCCTGGAGGGGTTCAAGGGCAGGTTGGATGGGGCTTGGAGCCCCTGAGCCAGTGGGAGGTGTCCCTACCCATGGCAGGGGTGGCACTGGATGGGCTTGAGGTCCCTTCCAACCCAAACCATTCCATGATTCTATGAAAACAGCCAGACAGCCCATTTACCTGCTTAGCCAGGCAGAGATCACATAGATATCAACTTTCTTTAGATGTTAACTTTCTTCTCAGTGGGTCGTGGATAGAAGGTCGAGGAGGTTTTGTATTTTCCCTCTTCCCCTCTGTGTGACCACATTGGGCAGCTCTGAAACAAAGTGAAAAAAGTCCTGACTTAAAACATGATGTTGTCAATTGAGAGATACCTTTTTTTGACACTGAAAATTAACTGTGTAAACCAGCTGGTGTGATATAAGGATGAGAAACCTCTTGGCACTCGGTATTTCTTGAACGCCTTGCAAAATAATGAATGAGCATGTTTTCAAGTATGTTCTGAAATAGCAGTTAAGTAAATGATTTGATGGCCTTTTTTTCTCCAAACATCCTGAAAGACTGGAAGTTAAAATTGCTTCGGGGCACAAAGGCTGCTTGGGGCACGGGTCACACAGCCTGCGAGTACCAAATGATGCCTACAGCTCGATATAAGCCGAGCAGGGAACTCAGGAATGGGTTGGACTCGATGATGCGATGGGTCTCTTCCAACCTGGTTGTTCTATGATTCTCCGATTCAGTCCAGAGCTGGTGTGCAAGGCTGCAAATCCAGTTGTGTGCATTCTCGGAGGCTGAACGAGTCAATTCCTCCGCATTGCAGCTTTCTTATCTCTAACCTCACACCCGAGTCGTGAGCGTTAATTGCTTCCTGAAGAGGATACGGAGATGCAGAAATGGGTGTTGCCTGGGTTCGTGCAAACTTTTCTTTCTCTGTGAGTCTGTGATTCTAACAGCAGCGTCTTTGTCCCAAGTGGGACAAAAAGTGAGTTGTTATGGGAAGAGAAAATAATAATCCGGGAGAGATTATTATCCTAAAACTCTGCTCTCTCTCAAAAGTAATAAATACAAAGGATTCAGTGAGTACATTATTCCTTCAGTCTTAATGCCATCCTGGGCATGCAAACAGTTCAGAAGAGCAGCGTAAAACCACTTTGGATCAGTTCTGCCTCATGGAAGGACCTTTTCCACCACCTGACTCCTAACCATGTGTTGTCACGAAGCAGAGTGGTTCCCTTCTCAGCGTAGCTTTCCCTTTAATTCATATCATAGAATCATAGAACAACCAGGTTGGAAGAGACCCATCGGATCATCGAGTCCAACCATTCCCATCATGGACAAGTGCTGTCCTTGCTCATGAAAACCTGGGGGCATTAGTCAATAGCTGACTGACCATGAGCCAGCAGTGTGCCCAGGTGGCCAAGAAGGCCAATGGCATCCTGGCTTGGATCAGAAATGGTGTGACCAGCAGGGTCAGGGAAGTTCTTCTCCCTCTGGACTCGGCACTGGTGAGACTGCTCCTTGAATCCTGTGTTCAGTTGTGGGCCCCTCAGCACAAGAAGGATGTTGAGGCTCTGGAGCGAGTCCAGAGAAGAGCAACGAAGCTGGGGGAAGTGGCTGGAGAAGAAGAGGAGCATCTGAGAGAGCTGGGGGTGTTTATCCTGGAGAAGAAGAGGCTGAGGGGAGACCTCATTGCTCTCTCCAACTACCAGAAAGGAGGTTGTGGAGAGGAAGGAGCTGGGCTCTTCTCCCAAGGGACAGGATGAGAGGGAATGGCCTCAAGCTCCACCAGGGGAGCATCAAGCTCAAAAAAAGGAAAAAATTTTTCCCAGAAATGGTCATTGGGCAGTGGCAGGGGCAGCCCAGGGAGGGGGTTGATTCACCTTCCCTGGAGTTGTTTAAGGTGCGGGTGGACAAGGTGCTGAGGCACATGGGTTAGTGTTTGATAGGAATGGTTGGACTCAATGATCCGGTGGGTCTCTTCCAACCTGGTGATTCTATGATTCTATGAAAATAAACCTCCAAATGTTTCTGAGACGCTTGCTTCCAACCAGCTCCTGAGAGCACAACCGCACCAATCCTCATACTAATGCATAACAGAGAGATGCTGTGTCAAAAAAATCTATACTCCATTTTTTCCCTTCTTGCTCAGAACTGAATTCCTCTTTAATCACAGTTACTGTTTGTCAGTGCACCAAGACTTCTGCCTTTGGCATTGTCCTTGTCCCAAAGTTAAGGATGTCAACTCCTCACGGAGTAGGATGAGGTAAATGGACGGGTAGATGAGGTGCTGAGGCACATGGGTTAGTGTTTGATAGGAATGGTTGGACTCGATGATCCAATGGGTCTCTTCCAACCTGGTTGTTCTATGATTCTATGTGTCTCCAGCCGTTTGCGATGTGGAGGTTCCAGCGTGGGGGCTGCCTTCTGCCCCTGGCGCTTAACTGCTATTTGTAGATATTCTACCAATTTCTCTTCACACCTAGTGAAAGCGAGTTTGGGTTTTGGTTAAACAACAGCTTGAGACAGAGAGTTCCAAGAGTAATTAGACATCTTGTGCAAAAGCTCCTCAGCTCCACCACATCAGCTGTATCTGCACTGCTTAGTATTCTCACTGGATGCTCTTCATAGAATCATAGAATCACCAGGTTGGAAGAGACGCACCAGATAGAGTCCAACCATTCCTATCAAACACTAACCCATGTCCCTCAGCACCTCGTCCACCCACACCTTAAACCCCTCTAGGGAAGGTGACTCAACCCCCTCCCTGGGCAGCCTCTGCCACTGCCCAATGACCCTTTCTGTGAAGAATTTTTTCCATCCACGTGGTCTTGGAGACAACAGACAATCATTTTTAATAGAATTTTTATGACACCTGTGATTTCGTGGGCTTCAGTCTTTCTCCTTTACAGGCAGAAGAAAAGTCCAGGTCACTTAGTTTCCCCTCCACAAAAGCTGCCCCACATCTCCACTCATCCTCATCTTTCCTTATCATTTTCTGAGTGTCTTTTTCCTCCTACTAGAACTTTTCTTTTCCCTTGCCAGTGAAAACAAGAATATAGGACATCTCTTTGCTTTCCAGATACATACGTGGTATCACAGTCAAACCAGTGATCAGCAGGCTGATGGTGTGACCTGCATAAATTCACATCTCCTAAGCTTTTACAGCCTGGGCCTGAATTAAATCAGTGCTTTTCCTTGGTGAGCACTCCTAACTATTCATAGAATCATAGAGCAACCAGGTTGGAAGAGACCCACCAGATCATCAAGTCCAACCATTGCCATCAAACACTAAACCATGTCCCTCAGCACCTCGTCCACCCGTCCCTTAAACACCTCCAGGGAAGGTGATTCAACCACCATCCTGGGCAGCCTCTGACACTGCCCAATGACTCTTTCTAGGAAGAATTTTTAACTAATGTCCAGCCTGAACCTCTCCTGGTGGAGCTTGAGGCCATTCCCTCTTGTCCTGTCCCCTGTCCCTTGGGAGAAGAGCCCAGCTCCCTCCTCTCTACAATCTCCTTTCAGGTAGTTGCAGAGAGCAATGAGGTCTCCTCTCAGCCTCCTCTTCTCCAGGATAAACACCCCCAGCTCTCTCAGACGCTCCTCTTCTTCTCCAACCCCTTCCCCAGCTTCGTTGCTCTTCTCTGGACTCGCTCCAGAGCCTCAACATCCTTCTTGTGCTGAGGGGCCCACAACTGAACACAGGATTTGAGGAGCAGTCTCACCAGTGCTGAGTCCAGAAGGAGAAGAACCTCCCTGGCCCTGCTGGTCACACTGTGTCTGATCCAAACCTTGATGCCATTGGCCTTCTTGGCCACCTGGGCACACTGCTGGCTCATGGTCAGTCACTGTCAACCAGTTTGTGTTGCTTTATTTAAAATGCACCTAGTGCTGTGCCAAAGCCTGGCTTCCTAGCTGTGCCAGCATACCTACCACAACCTTCTACACAATCTGTCATGCCAGAAGGTAACCTGATTTTTTTTTTTTTTTTTCCTGGCAGGTGTAGTTGGAGAGAGAAAAAAAAATAATTATGTGTATTTATTCTCTAGAACAGATCCTTTGACTTGCGTGTGATCTTCTGCAAAAAGGAAAACAAAGCCGAAGGAAGAAGCCAATTTGTTTTCATCCGAATTTTACATCAATAATTGCAGAATAGAGAGAGCTCTTGCCTAGCACCTAATAGGAATGAAATGGGCTGATAGATAGCAGACAGACAGTTATTGCGTCTGCGCTGCCTTTCGCTGCAATTCATTGATTATTTTTGAGGTAAGAGCAGCCTGCGCTGTTCTCCTTACTCAATTTTATTGCTTTTGCTGTATTACCTTTCCCGAACGCCCAGCGCCAGGTGAGCCCAACCTGCCTATTCATCACCCTCAAGTAATATCATTTATAACCTTAAGGCGATCGCAGCTAACGCCTCAGTTAATCCCCCACCTCCTCCTTTCAGGGAGTTGCAGAGAGCAATGAGGTCTCCTCTCAGCCTCCTCTTCTCCAGGATAAACACCCCCAGCTCTCTCAGCTGCTCCTCATAAGGTCTGTTCTCCAGACCCCTCACCAGCCTCGTCGCTCTTCTCTGGACTCGCTCCAGAGCCTCAACATCCTTCTTGTTCCCTCTGTGTCCAAAAGGGACTGTATGGTCTCCCTAATTCTCCTTTAGTTATTTATATATTTATAGAAAGATTTTTTTATTATCCTTCGTGGACTTTGCTAACCTGATTTCTGGTTCAGCCCAAGATCTCCTTTTATCCAGGGAGCCAACCTGGTTGAGGTGATGAAGATGGTTGAGGTGGTGAAGACCGTTTCTTCTCCAGGTTCCTCTGAACCCCACAGGCTGCTGTTTACACTCATACTGGAACCACCGCTCCAACCTCTACTCAGTACCAGTTACCGATGGCAAAAATAGTTCTTCAGAATCATCAGTTTGAGGATGAGGTCATGGTTGGACTCGATGATCCGATGGGTCTCTTCCAACCTGGTTGTTCTATGATTCTATGAAAAGGACACAGCTACTCCTGCATCCAAAGCACCTGTGAGGCAATAAATTATTAGGGAAAATCCTTTCTGTTCTGAAATCAAAACCGTTATCCACATGCATCTCTATTCAACATTACCAGAGGAAAAAAAAAAAATTGTCATCAACACATTCCCCCATTTCAGAAAGGAAGGATTTATAGCTCAGTTTCCCTCAACACACATTATCATTTCTGTTACCATCATCTTCGCAGTTGTTAAAAGCGGAACATGAGGTTTTCTTCCGATAAAGGGTTCACCTCTTCCAGACATTTATTACAGGTTTATTGCTTCTATTCTCGTCTCAGTGAAGTAGTTTCATTCATTGTGGGAGTGTCTGAAGAGCAGGCTTTTCATTACCTGTGACTCACCGTTCGCTCCAGGCCAGAAAGGGTTTCATCTTGACTAGTTGTTAAAAACAGCAAAGGAATAAAACCACGTGAAGTTAATTAAGCTAAGAAAGTTCATTTGAACCACAGAAACATAGAACAACCAGGTTGGAAGAGACCCATCGGATCATCGAGTCCAACCATTCCTATCAAACACTAAACCAAGTCCCTCAATACCTCATCCACCTGTCCCTTAAACACCTCCAAGGAAGGTGAATCAACCACCTCCCTGGGCAGCCTATTCTAATGCCCAATGACCCTTTCTGTGAAAAACTTCCTCCTAATCTCTAGACTAAATCTCCCCTGGTGGAGCTTGAGGCCATTCCCTCTCATCCTGTCCCCTGTCCCTTGGGAGAAGAGCCCAGCTCCCTCCTCTCCACAACCTCCTCTCAGGGAGTTGGAGAGAGCAATGAGGTCTCCTCTCAGCCTCCTCTTCTCCAGGATAAACACCCCCAGCTCTCTTAGCCACTCCTCTTCTTTTCCAGCCCCTTCACCAGCTTCGTTGCTCTTCTCTGGACTCACTCCAGAGCCTCAACATCCTTCTTGTGCTGAGGGGCCCACAACTGAACACAGGATTCAAGGAGCAGCCTCACCAGTGCTGAGTCCAGAGGGAGAAGAACCTCCTTGGACCTGCTGGTCACACCATTTCTGATCCAAGCCCAGATGCCATTGGCCTTCTTGGCCACCTGGGCACACTGCTGCCTCATGGTCAGTCGCTGTCGACCAACACCCCCAGGTCCCTCTCCTCCTGGCAGCTTTCTAGACAGACTTCTCCCAGTCTGGAGCTCTGCAGAGGGTTGTTATGCCCTAAGTGCAGGATCCGACATTTGGCCTTGTTAAACCTCATCCCATTAGACTCAGCCCATGGATCCAGCCTGTTTAGGTCCCTTTGCAGAGCCTCCCTACCCTCCAGCAGATCCACACTTCTACCCCTTCCAACTTCATTGTCAATACTATTTATCTTTCCCCTTCAAACAGTTGTCTTCTTAAGAATTAAAACTGTTGCTAGCATTGTCCTGTGAATAGTTTTGGAGGTTTTTCTTTAATTTGTGCTTCTGATCTCCCTCTGCACAAAGGGCAAATGGTACTTCCAAATCCTATATAGGAGCAACGCTTTGTGAATATTGGAAATAATGCAGCTTTCTGGCTGGAAATGAAAAGTAGCTTGAATTCACATCATGAAACTACCTTTGGGACTTCAGCACATGTTCTCTCGGAAACCTCGGAGGCGTCGATCAGAGAGATTACTGTCTTTCTGGGCTCGGCTCAGAGAAGAAAATGTGCTACAAACTCAATTAGAGTTCTAGAAAATAATATTAACCCATTCGAAGTGGCAGTTTGGAATAGCAAATGCCGAAATGATAGTGGGAGTCTGATCTAGCTACGTGCAGGTCCTGCTTGAAACAACTCGGGAGCCACGAGAGAAGTAAATCACACAGGGAAAAGGGAGGTTGGCAAACCCAGACTCATCGAAGCTACTCCCTGGGAGCGAATGGGGAGGTTTATTGCCCTTTGAGAATCGTAGAATCGCACAATCACTTGGAAAAGAACTCTGAGCTCATGCAGCCCAACTGGTGCCTGCTAAACCATGTCCAAATCACAACAGCCACATGCTGAATGGTTGGACTCGATGATCCGATCGGTCTCTTCCATCCTGGTGATTCTATGATTTTATGCTGTTGAGTGCCTCTAGGGATGGAGGTTCCACTGCTGCCCTGAGCAGTCTCTGCCAGGGCTTCACCACTGCCAATTAACATATCCTTTCTAATATTCAATCTAAATCAACACTGGTACAACTTGAGGCCCTTCCCTCTCACCCCATCACTTGTTATCTGGGAGCAGAGCCCAACACCCACCTCACCACAACCTCCTTTCAGGAGCTCATAGAATCACCACCACCAGGTTGGAAAAGACTCATCGGATCATCGAGTCCCACCATTCCTATCAAACACTAACCCATGTCTCTCAGGATCTCATCCACCTGTCCCTTAAACACCACCAGGGAAGGGGAATCAACCACCAACCTGGGCAGCCTATTCCAATGCCCAATAACCCATTCGGGGAAAAACATCCTCCTAATCTCTAGCCTGAACCTCCCCTGGTGGAGCTTGAGGCCATTCCCTCTTGTCCTGTCCCTTGGGAGAAGAGCCCAGCTCCCTCCTCTCCACAACCTCCTTTCAGGCAGTTGTAGAGAGCGATGAGGTCTCCCCTCAGCCTCCTCCTCTCCAGCCTGAGCCCCGGATGCACCAGCAACCGACTGGAATTTCCACTCCAGGTGAGCAGGCCAGGGGCCAGGGCTATTTAACAAGAGAAAAATTGAACATTGATTGGAGGCAGGCGCAGAATCCAACTACCCGCATCACCTTCCCGTATCTTTGGCCCAATTAATACTTAATGACTCCGTACAAAGCGATGCGGCTTTAATAGGATGGACTGAGAGGAATATCCTCCCTGCCTCATTAGCCAGAGTTCTCCCAAGCTCCCGTGGGAGCTGTAGGATGAAGTTCTTTCGGGTAGATGAGGAAATGAAATTCGAGCACTCGCGTCCTGGTGGGTTAGCACAGCCACAAGCTGGGGCCACACCAGAGCCCCCCCTGGCACCTCTGCTCCTGCCAGGGGCACAGCAGCAGCAGCAAAACCCGCTTGGTGCCACCCGACTGAGCCTGGCAGCTAAATCCAACTATCTGGGTGCCAATTAATCATAGAATCATGGAATCAATTCCCGTCCTTCCCTCACCCCAGGGAATGGAGAAAGAGAAAAGAGAATCATAGAATCATAGAACAACCAGGTTGGAAGAGACCCATCGGATCATTGAGTCCAACCATTCCTATCAAAAGAAGAAAAAGACTTGTGGCAGCAAAAACTAAAACTACAGCTTTAGCACAATAACAATAAAATGAAAGAAAATAATAAAACAACAGAATATATACATATGCGTGTGTGTGTATATATATATGTATATGTGTGTGTGCGTATGTGTGTGTGTGTGTACGTATGTATGTGTGTATATGTGTGTGCGCACATGTGTATGAGTGTGTATGTGTGTTTATATGTGTGTGCATGTGTGTGTATGTATGTGTGTATATATGTGTGTGTATATGTGTGTGTATATGTGTGTGTATGGGTGTTTGTATAATGTGTGTATGTCTATGTGTGTGTGTGTATGTGGGTGTGTGAATGAGTGTGTGTGTATAATGTGTGTATGTGTGTGTATATGTGTGTGTATGTGGGTGTGTGTGTATGTGGGTGTGTATATGTGTGTGTATAATGTGTCTATGTGTGTGTGTATATATGTGTGTATGTGTCTGTATGGGTGCGTATATATGTGTCTGTGTATGCGTGTGTGTATATGTGTGTGTGTATGTGTCTGTGTATGTGTATGTGTTTGTGTGTGTATATGTGTGTGTATATTTGTGTGTATAATATGTGTATGTCTGTATGTGTGTGTGTTTATGTGTGTATGTGTGTGTATATGTGCGTCTATATGTGAGTTTGTATAATGTGTGTATGTGTGTGCATATGTATGTATCTATGTGTATGTGTGTATATGTATGAGTGTGTGTGCGTGTGTGCGTATGTGTGTTGGGGTGTGTGTATGATGTGTGTGTGTATATGTGCTTTTATATGTGTGTGTGTATGTATGTGTGTGTTCGTGTATCTGTGTTGGTGTATGTGTGTTTCTGTGTGTGTGTGTACGTGTGTGTGTATGTATGTGTGTGTTGGTGTGTGTGTATGTGTATATGTGCATATATGTGTGTGTATGTGTATATGTGTTTGTATGTGTGCGTATGTGTGTGGGTGTGTGTATGAGTGTGTGTACGTGTGTTTGTATGTGTGTGTATGAGTGTTTGTATTTGAGTGTGTGTGTGTATAATGTGTGTGTATGTGTGTGCATTTGTGTGTGTATGTGGGTGTGTATGTGGGTGTGTGTATGAGTGTGTGTATGTATGTGTGTGTTGGTATGTGCGTGTGTGCATGTGCGTATGTGTGTTTGTATGTGTGCATGTGTGTGTGTGCATGTGTGCGTGTATATGTGTGTGTTTATATGTGTATGTGTATGTGTCTGTGTGTGTGTGTGTTTGTGTGTATATGTGTGTGTGTATGTGTCTGTGTGTGCATATATGTGTGTGTGTCTGTCTGTAATGTGTGTATGTCTGTGTGTCTGTGTGTATGTCTGCGTGTACGTGTGTGTATTTGTAAAATGTGTGTATGTGTGTGTGCATATGTTTGTGGGCATATGTGTTTGTGTGTCTTTGTATGTGTGTGTATGTATGAGTGTGTATGTGTCTGTGTATGTGTGTGTATATGTGGGTGTATAATGTGTGTATGTCTGTGTGTGTGTTTATGAGTGCATGTGTGTGTATGTGTGTGTGTATATGTGTATGTGTGAGTATATGTCTGTGTGCGTCTGTATGTGTTTGTATGTGTATATGTGTATGTGTGTGTGTCTGTGTATGTGTGTGTATAATGTGTGTATAACGTGTGTATGTCTGTGTGTGTGTTTATGTGTGCATGTGTGTGTGTGTGTGTGTATATGTGTCTGTGTGTGTCTTTATGTGTGTGTATGTGTATATATGTGTGTATATGTGTGTATATGTGTGTGTGTATGTGTGTTTGTATAATGTGTGTATGTGTGTGTGCATATGTGTGTATGCGTCTGTGTATGTGTGTGTATATGTCTGTGTATATGTCTGTGTCTATGTGTCTGTGTCTGTGTGTGTGTACGTGTTTTATATGTGTGTGTATGCGTCTGTGTGTGTATAATGTGTGTACATCTGTGTATATGTGTGTGTATGTGTGCATATATATATGTGTGTGTATATATGTATGTGTGTGCATGTGTCAATGTATGTTTGTGTGTATATATATGGGTGTGTGTATGTGTGTGTATGTGTCTGTGTATGTATGTGTGTATATGCGTCTGTGTATGTGTATGTGTGTATATGTGTGTATAATGTGTGTATGTCTGTGTGTGCATATGTGTGTGTGTATGTGTGTATATGTGTGTGTCTGTATGCATGTGTATGTGCGTATGTGTGTGTGTATATATGTGTGTGTATGTGTGTGTGCATATGTGTGTATGTGTCTGTATGTGTCTGTATGTATGAATGTGTATGCATGTGTGTGTGCATATGTGTGTGTGTATGTATGTGTGCATGTGTGTGTATGTATCTATGTGTATGTGTGTGTGTTTGTGTGTGTATGCGTGTGTATATGCGTGTGTATAATGTGTGTATGTCTGTGTATGAGTGTGTGTGTGTGTCTATGTGTATGTGTGTACGTGTGTTGGTGTGTGTGTATAATGTGTGTGTATGTGTGTTTATATGTGTGTGTATGTGTTTTTATATGTCTGTGCATGTGTGTGTTTTTATATGTCTGTGTGTGTCTGTGTGTATGTCTGTATGTGTGTCTGTGTGTATGTGTGTGAGTTTGTATAATGTGTGTATGTGTGTGTGCATATGCGTGTATGTGTCTGTATGTATGTGTATTAATGTGTGAGTGTGCATGCATGTGTGTGTGTATGTGTGTGTTTGTGTGTGTATATGTGTGTGTATATGTCTGTGTATGTGTGTATGTCTGTGCGTATGTGTGTGTGTTTATGTGTGCGTGTGTGTATATATGTGTATGTCTGTGTGTGTGTATGTATGTGAGCATGTGCGTGTGTATAATGTGTGTGTGTCTATGTGTGTTGGTGTGTGTGTATGTGTTTTTATATGTGTGTATGTGTTTTTATATGTGTGTGTATGTGTGTGTATATGTGTTTTTATATGTCTGTGCATGTGTGTGTTTTTACATGTCTGTGTGTGGTGTGTGTGATGTGTGTGTATGGTGTGAATGTGTGTGTATATGTGTGTGTATGTCTGTGTATATATGTGTGTGTATGTGTGTATGTGTGTGAGTGTGTGTGTGTATAATGTGTGTATGTGTCTGTGTATGTGTGTATTAATGTGTGAGTGTGTATGCATGTGTGTGTGAGTTTGTATGCATGTGTGTGTCTATAATGTGTGTATGTGTGTGTCTATGTGTGTTGGTGTGTGTATATGTGTGTATGTATTTTTATATGTGTGTGTATATGTGTGTATGTGCTTTTATATGTGTGTGTATGTGTGTGTATACGTGTGTATGTTTTTATATGTGTGTGTATGTGTGTGTTTTTATATGTCTGTGTGTGTGGTGTGTGTGTGTATATGTGTGTGTATGTGTGTGAGTATGTGTGTGTGTATAATGTGTGTGTGTGCGCATATGTGTGTATGTGTCTGTGTATATGTGTGTATTAATGTGTGAGTGTGTATGCATGTGTGTGTGAGTTTGTATGTATGTGTGTGTCTATGTGTGTTGGTGTGTGTATATGTGTGTATGTGTATTTATATGTGTGTGTATATGTGTGTATGTGTTTTTATGTGTGTGTGTATGTGTGTGTATATGTGTGTATGTGGTTTTATATGTATGTGTGTGTATATGTGTTTTTATATGTCTGTGCATGTGTGTGTTTTTATATGTGTGTGTGTGGTGTGTGTGTGTGATGTGTGTATATGTGTATATGTGTGTGTATGTGTGTATGTGTGTGTGTATAATGTGTGTATGCGTGTGAGCATATGTGTGTATGTGTCTGTGTATGTGTGTGTATTAATGTGTGAGTTTGTATGCATGTGTGTGTGTATAATGTGCGTATGTATGTGTCTATGTGTGTTGGTGTGTGTATATGTGTGTATATGTGTTTTTATATGTCTGTGCATGTGTGTGTTTTTATATGTCTGTGTGTGGTGTGTGTGGTGTGTGTGTGTGATGTGTGTATATGTGTATATGTGTGTGTATATGTATGTGTCTGTGTATGTGTGTGTATTAATGTGTGAGTGTGTATGCATGTGTGTGTGTATAATGTGTGTATGTATGTGTTTATGTGTGTTGGTGTGTGTATATGTGTGTATGTGTTTTTATATGTGTGTGTATATGTGTGTATGTGTTTTTATATGTGTGTGTATATGTGTATATGTGTTTTTATATGTCTGTGCATGTGTGTGTTTTTATATGTCTGTGTGTGGTGTGTGCTGTGTGTGTGATGCATGTGTGACATGTGTGTGTGGTGTGTGTGTATGGTGGGAATGTGTGTGTATATGTGTGTGTATGTCTGTGTATATATGTGTGTGTATGTGTGTATGTGTGTGAGTGTGTGTGTGTATAATGTGTGTATGTGTCTGTGTATGTGTGTATTAATGTGTGAGTGTGTATGCATGTGTGTGTGAGTTTGTATGCATGTGTGTGTCTATAATGTGTGTATGTGTGTGTCTATGTGTGTTGGTGTGTGTATATGTGTGTATGTATTTTTATATGTGTGTGTATATGTGTGTATGTGCTTTTATATGTGTGTGTATGTGTGTGTATACGTGTGTATGTTTTTATATGTGTGTGTATGTGTGTGTTTTTATATGTCTGTGTGTGTGGTGTGTGTGTGTATATGTGTGTGTATGTGTGTGAGTATGTGTGTGTGTATAATGTGTGTGTGTGCGCATATGTGTGTATGTGTCTGTGTATATGTGTGTATTAATGTGTGAGTGTGTATGCATGTGTGTGTGAGTTTGTATGTATGTGTGTGTCTATGTGTGTTGGTGTGTGTATATGTGTGTATGTGTATTTATATGTGTGTGTATATGTGTGTATGTGTTTTTATGTGTGTGTGTATGTGTGTGTATATGTGTGTATGTGGTTTTATATGTATGTGTGTGTATATGTGTTTTTATATGTCTGTGCATGTGTGTGTTTTTATATGTGTGTGTGTGGTGTGTGTGTGTGATGTGTGTATATGTGTATATGTGTGTGTATGTGTGTATGTGTGTGTGTATAATGTGTGTATGCGTGTGAGCATATGTGTGTATGTGTCTGTGTATGTGTGTGTATTAATGTGTGAGTTTGTATGCATGTGTGTGTGTATAATGTGCGTATGTATGTGTCTATGTGTGTTGGTGTGTGTATATGTGTGTATATGTGTTTTTATATGTCTGTGCATGTGTGTGTTTTTATATGTCTGTGTGTGGTGTGTGTGGTGTGTGTGTGTGATGTGTGTATATGTGTATATGTGTGTGTATATGTATGTGTCTGTGTATGTGTGTGTATTAATGTGTGAGTGTGTATGCATGTGTGTGTGTATAATGTGTGTATGTATGTGTTTATGTGTGTTGGTGTGTGTATATGTGTGTATGTGTTTTTATATGTGTGTGTATATGTGTGTATGTGTTTTTATATGTGTGTGTATATGTGTATATGTGTTTTTATATGTCTGTGCATGTGTGTGTTTTTATATGTCTGTGTGTGGTGTGTGCTGTGTGTGTGATGCATGTGTGACATGTGTGTGTGGTGTGTGTGTATGGTGGGAATGTGTGTGTATATGTGTGTGTATGTCTGTGTATATATGTGTGTGTATGTGTGTATGTGTGTGTATGTGTGTGTATAATGTGTGTATGTGTGTGTGCATATGTGTGTATGTGTCTGTGTATGTGTGCGTATTAATGTGTGAGTGTGTATGCATGTGTGTGTATATATGTGTGTGTAATCTCTGTGTGTATGTATCTGTGTGTATATGTGTGTGTGTAATCTCTGTGTGTATGTATCTGTGTGTATATGTGTGTGTGTTCATGTGTGTACATATATGTGTGTGTATATGTCTGTGTGTGTGTATATGTGTGTATGTGTCTGCATAATGTGTGCATGTCTGTGTGTATGTGTGTGTTTATGTGTGCGCGTGTGTGTATATGTGTGTATGTCTGTGTGTATGTCTGTGTGTCTATAATGTGTGTATGTCTGTGTGTGTGTATGTGTGTGTATAATGCGTGTATGTGTGTGTCTATGTGTGTTGGTGTGTTGGTGTGTGCATATGTGTTTTTATATGTCTGTGCATGTGTGTGTTTTCATATGTCTGTGTGTGTGGTGTGTGTGGGGTGTGTGTGTGGTGTGTGTGTGTGGTGTGTGTGTGAAGTGTGTGTGAAGTGTGTGTGAAGTGTGTTTTTATATGTGAGTGTGTGTTTATATGTGTGGGTATGTGTTTTTATATGTCTGTGCATGTGTGTGTTTTTATATGTGTGTGTATGTATGGTGTGTGTGTATGTCTGTGAATATGTGTGTGTCGGTATATGTGTGTGCATATGTGTGTGTGTATGTGTTTTTATATGTCTGTGCATGTGTGTGTTTTTATATGTGTGTGTATGTATGGTGTGTGTGTATAATGTGTGTATGTCTGTGTGTATGTGTGTATGCCTGAGTGTGTCTGTGTATATATGTGTGAGTATGTGTGCATATGTGTATATGTGTGTGTGTTCGTATAATGTGTGTATGTGTGTGTATATGTGTGTCTGTGTATGTGTGTGTATTAATGTGTGAGTGTGTATGCATGTGTGTGTGAGTTTGTATGCATGTGTGTGTCTATGTGTGTTGGTGTGTGTATATGTGTGTATGTGTTTTTGAATGTGTGTGTATATGTGCGTATGTGTTTTTATATGTATGTGTGTGTATATGTGTTTTTATATGTGTGTGGGGGGTGTGTGTGGTGTGTGTGTGTGATGTGTGTGTATGGTGTGTGTATAATGTGTGTATGTGTGTGAGCATATGTGTGTATGTGTCTGTGTGTGTATTAATGTGTGAGTGTGTATGCATGTGTGTGTCTATAATGTGTGTATGTGTGTGTTTGTGTGTTGGTGTGTGTATATGTGTGTATGTGTGTATATGTGTTTTTATATGTCTGTGCATGTGTGTGTTTTTATATGTCTGTGTGTGGTGTGTGTGTGATGTGTGTATATGTGTATATGTGTGTGTATGTGTGTGAGTATGTGTGTGTGTATATGTATGTGTCTGTGTATGTGTGTGTATTAATGTGTGAGTGTGTATGCATGTGTGTGTGAGTGTGTATGCATATGTGTGTGTATAATGTGTGTGTGTGTGTGTTTATGTGTGTTGGTGTGTGTATGTGTTTTTATATGAGTGTGTATACGTGTGTATGTGTTTTTATATGTATGTGTGTGTATATGTGTTTTTATATGTCTGTGCATGTGTGTGTTTTTATATGTCTGTGTGTGTGGTGTGTGGTGTGTGCGTGATGCGTGTGTGATGCGTGTGTGATGTGTGCGTGGTGTGTGTGTATGGTGGGAATGTGTGTGTATGTGTGTGTATATATGTGTGTGTATATATGCATATGTGTGTGTATGTGTGTGTATAATGTGTGTATGTGTGTGTGCATATGTGTGTGTGTGTGTATGTGTGCGTATTAATGTGTGAGTGTGTATGTGTGTGTGTATGTGTGTGTACATATATGTGTGTGTATATATCTGTGTATGCATATGTGTGTATGTGTCTGTATAATGTGTGCATGTCTGTGTGTATGTGTGTGTTTATGTGTGCGCATGTGTGTATATGTGTGTATATGTGTGTGTGTATATGTGTGTGTGTCTATAATGTGTGTATGTCTGTGTGAATGCATGTGTGTGTATAATGCGTGTATGTGTGTGTCTATGTGTGTTGGTGTGTGTATATGTGTTTTTATATGTCTGTGTGTGTGTATATGTGTTTTTATATGTCTGTGTGTGTGTATATGTGTTTTTATATGTCAGTGTGTGTGAAGTGTGTGTGAAGTGTGTGTGAAGTGTGTGTGAAGTGTGTTTTTATATGTGAGTGTATGTGTTTTTATATGTCTGTGCGTGTGAAGTAGTGCGTGTGTATGTGTGTTTATATGTCAGTGTGTGTTTTTATATGTCAGTGTGTGTGAAGTGCGTGTGAAGTGCGTGTGAAGTGCGTGTGAAGTGCGTGTGAAGTGCGTGTGAAGTAGTGCGTGTGTATGTGTGTTTATATGTCAGTGTGTGTTTTTATATGTCAGTGTGTGTGAAGTGTGTGTGAAGTGTGTGAAGTGTGTGTGTGTATGTGTTTTTATATGTGAGTGTATGTGTTTTTATATGTGAGTGTATGTGTTTTTATATGTGAGTGTATGTGTTTTTATATGTGAGTGTGTGTGAAGTGCGTGTGAAGTGCGTGTGAAGTGCGTGTGAAGTGCGTGTGAAGTGCGTGTGAAGTAGTGCGTGTGAAGTAGTGCGTGTGAAGTAGTGCGTGTGAAGTAGTGCGTGTGAAGTAGTGCGTGCGTATGTGTGTTTATATGTCTGTGCATGTGTGTGTTTTTATATGTCAGTGTGTGTTTTTATATGTCAGTGTGTGTTTTTATATGTCAGTGTGTGTGAAGTGTGTGTGAAGTGTGTGTGAAGTGTGTGTGAAGTGTGTGTGAAGTGTGTGTGAAGTGTGTGTGAAGTGTGTTTTTATATGTGAGTGTATGTGTTTTTATATGTCTGTGCGTGTGAAGTAGTGCGTGTGAAGTAGTGCGTGTGTATGTGTGTTTATATGTCAGTGTGTGTTTTTATATGTAAGTGTGTGTGAAGTGTGTGTGAAGTGTGTGTGAAGTGCGTGTGAAGTGCGTGTGAAGTGCGTGTGAAGTGCGTGTGAAGTGCGTGTGAAGTGCGTGTGAAGTAGTGCGTGTGAAGTAGTGCGTGTGAAGTAGTGCGTGTGAAGTAGTGCGTGTGAAGTAGTGCGTGTGAAGTGCGTGTGAAGTGCGTGTGAAGTAGTGCGTGTGAAGTAGTGCGTGTGAAGTAGTGCGTGTGTATGTGTGTTTATATGTCAGTGTGTGTTTTTATATGTCAGTATGTGTGAAGCGTGTGTGAAGTGTGTGAAGTGTGTGTGTATATGTGTTTTTATATGTGAGTGTATGTGTTTTTATATGTCAGTGTGTGTGAAGTGTGTGTGAAGTGTGTGTGAAGTGTGTGTGAAGTGTGTGTGAAGTGTGTGTGAAGTGCGTGTGAAGTGCGTGTGAAGTGCGTGTGAAGTGCGTGTGAAGTAGTGCGTGTGAAGTGCGTGTGAAGTAGTGCGTGTGAAGTAGTGCGTGTGTATGTGTGTTTATATGTCTGTGCATGTGTGTGTTTTTATATGTCAGTGTGTGTTTTTATATGTCAGTGTGTGTGAAGTGTGTGTGAAGTGTGTGAAGTGTGTGAGTGTATGTGTTTTTATATGTGAGTGTATGTGTTTTTATATGTGAGTGTATGTGTTTTTATATGTGAGTGTATGTGTTTTTATATGTCAGTGTGTGTGAAGTGCGTGTGAAGTGCGTGTGAAGTAGTGCGTATGAAGTAGTGCGTGTGTATGTGTGTTTATGTCTGTGCATGTGTGTGTTTTTATATGTCAGTGTGTGTTTTTATATGTCAGTGCGTGTGAAGTGCGTGTGAAGTGCGTGTGAAGTGCGTGTGAAGTGCGTGTGAAGTGGTGCGTGTGTATGTGTGTTTATATGTCTGTGCATGTGTGTGTTTTTATATGTCAGTGTGTGTTTTTATATGTCAGTGTGTGTGAAGTGTGTGTGAAGTGTGTGTGAAGTGCGTGTGAAGTGCGTGTGAAGTGCGTGTGAAGTGCGTGTGAAGTGCGTGTGAAGTAGTGCGTGTGAAGTAGTGCGTGTGAAGTAGTGCGTGTGTATGTGTGTTTATATGTCTGTGCATGTGTGTGTTTTTATATGTCAGTGTGTGTTTTTATATGTCAGTGTGTGTGAAGTGTGTGTGAAGTGTGTGTGAAGTGTGTGTGAAGTGTGTTTTTATATGTGAGTGTATGTGTTTTTATATGTCTGTGCGTGTGAAGTAGTGCGTGTGAAGTAGTGCGTGTGTATGTGTGTTTATATGTCAGTGTGTGTTTTTATATGTAAGTGCGTGTGAAGTGCGTGTGAAGTGCGTGTGAAGTGCGTGTGAAGTAGTGCGTGTGAAGTAGTGCGTGTGAAGTAGTGCGTGTGAAGTAGTGCGTGTGAAGTAGTGCGTGTGAAGTAGTGCGTGTGTATGTGTGTTTATATGTCTGTGCATGTGTGTGTTTTTATATGTCAGTGTGTGTTTTTATATGTCAGTGTGTGTTTTTATATGTCAGTGTGTGTGAAGTGTGTGTGAAGTGTGTGTGAAGTGTGTGTGAAGTGTGTGTGAAGTGTGTGTGAAGTGTGTGTGAAGTGTGTTTTTATATGTGAGTGTATGTGTTTTTATATGTCTGTGCGTGTGAAGTAGTGCGTGTGAAGTAGTGCGTGTGTATGTGTGTTTATATGTCAGTGTGTGTTTTTATATGTAAGTGCGTGTGAAGTGCGTGTGAAGTGCGTGTGAAGTGCGTGTGAAGTGCGTGTGAAGTAGTGCGTGTGAAGTAGTGCGTGTGAAGTAGTGCGTGTGAAGTAGTGCGTGTGAAGTAGTGCGTGTGAAGTGGTGCGTGTGAAGTGGTGCGTGTGAAGTGGTGCGTGTGAAGTGGTGCGTGTGAAGTGGTGCGTGTGAAGTGGTGCGTGTGAAGTGGTGCGTGTGTATGTGTGTTTATATGTCTGTGCATGTGTGTGTTTTTATATGTCAGTGTGTGTTTTTATATGTCAGTGTGTGTGAAGTGTGTGTGAAGTGTGTGAAGTGTGTGTGTATATGTGTTTTTATATGTGAGTGTATGTGTTTTTATATGTCAGTGTGTGTGAAGTGTGTGTGAAGTGTGTGTGAAGTGTGTGTGAAGTGTGTGTGAAGTGTGTGTGAAGTGTGTGTGAAGTGTGTGTGAAGTGTGTGTGAAGTGTGTGTGAAGTGTGTTTTTATATGTGAGTGTATGTGTTTTTATATGTCTGTGCGTGTGAAGTAGTGCGTGTGAAGTAGTGCGTGTGTATGTGTGTTTATATGTCAGTGTGTGTTTTTATATGTAAGTGCGTGTGAAGTGCGTGTGAAGTGCGTGTGAAGTGCGTGTGAAGTGCGTGTGAAGTAGTGCGTGTGAAGTAGTGCGTGTGAAGTAGTGCGTGTGAAGTAGTGCGTGTGAAGTGGTGCGTGTGAAGTGGTGCGTGTGAAGTGGTGCGTGTGAAGTGGTGCGTGTGAAGTGGTGCGTGTGAAGTGGTGCGTGTGTATGTGTGTTTATATGTCTGTGCATGTGTGTGTTTTTATATGTCAGTGTGTGTTTTTATATGTCAGTGTGTGTGAAGTGTGTGTGAAGTGTGTGAAGTGTGTGTGTATATGTGTTTTTATATGTGAGTGTATGTGTTTTTATATGTCAGTGTGTGTGAAGTGTGTGTGAAGTGTGTGTGAAGTGTGTGTGAAGTGTGTGTGAAGTGTGTGTGAAGTGTGTGTGAAGTGTGTGTGAAGTGTGTGTGAAGTGTGTGTGAAGTGTGTGTGAAGTGTGTGTGAAGTGTGTTTTTATATGTGAGTGTATGTGTTTTTATATGTCTGTGCGTGTGAAGTAGTGCGTGTGAAGTAGTGCGTGTGTATGTGTGTTTATATGTCAGTGTGTGTTTTTATATGTAAGTGCGTGTGAAGTGCGTGTGAAGTGCGTGTGAAGTGCGTGTGAAGTGCGTGTGAAGTGCGTGTGAAGTAGTGCGTGTGAAGTAGTGCGTGTGAAGTAGTGCGTGTGAAGTAGTGCGTGTGAAGTAGTGCGTGTGAAGTGGTGCGTGTGAAGTGGTGCGTGTGAAGTGGTGCGTGTGAAGTAGTGCGTGTGAAGTGGTGCGTGTGTATGTGTGTTTATATGTCTGTGCATGTGTGTGTTTTTATATGTCAGTGTGTGTTTTTATATGTCAGTGTGTGTGAAGCGTGTGTGAAGTGTGTGAAGTGTGTGTGTATATGTGTTTTTATATGTGAGTGTATGTGTTTTTATATGTCAGTGTGTGTGAAGTGTGTGTGAAGTGTGTGTGAAGTGTGTGTGAAGTGCGTGTGAAGTGCGTGTGAAGTGCGTGTGAAGTGCGTGTGAAGTAGTGCGTGTGAAGTAGTGCGTGTGAAGTAGTGCGTGTGAAGTAGTGCGTGTGTATGTGTGTTTATATGTCTGTGCATGTGTGTGTTTTTATATGTCAGTGTGTGTTTTTATATGTCAGTGTGTGTGAAGTGTGTGTGAAGTGTGTGAGTGTATGTGTTTTTATATGTGAGTGTATGTGTTTTTATATGTGAGTGTATGTGTTTTTATATGTGAGTGTATGTGTTTTTATATGTCAGTGTGTGTGAAGTGCGTGTGAAGTGCGTGTGAAGTAGTGCGTGTGTATGTGTGTTTATGTCTGTGCATGTGTGTGTTTTTATATGTCAGTGTGTGTTTTTATATGTCTGTGCGTGTGAAGTGCGTGTGAAGTGCGTGTGAAGTGCGTGTGAAGTGCGTGTGAAGTGCGTGTGAAGTGGTGCGTGTGTATGTGTGTTTATATGTCTGTGCATGTGTGTGTTTTTATATGTCAGTGTGTGTTTTTATATGTCAGTGTGTGTGAAGTGTGTGTGAAGTGTGTGAAGTGTGTGTGTATATGTGTTTTTATATGTGAGTGTATGTGTTTTTATATGTCAGTGTGTGTGAAGTGTGTGTGAAGTGTGTGTGAAGTGTGTGTGAAGTGTGTGTGAAGTGTGTGTGAAGTGTGTGTGAAGTGTGTGTGAAGTGTGTGTGAAGTGTGTGTGAAGTGTGTGTGAAGTGTGTGTGAAGTGTGTGTGAAGTGTGTGTGAAGTGCGTGTGAAGTGTGTGTGAAGTGCGTGTGAAGTGCGTGTGAAGTGCGTGTGAAGTGCGTGTGAAGTGCGTGTGAAGTGCGTGTGAAGTGCGTGTGAAGTGCGTGTGAAGTAGTGCGTGTGAAGTAGTGCGTGTGAAGTAGTGCGTGTGAAGTAGTGCGTGTGAAGTAGTGCGTGTGTATGTGTGTTTATGTCTGTGCATGTGTGTGTTTTTATATGTCGGTGCGTGTGAAGTGCGTGTGAAGTGGTGCGTGTGAAGTGGTGCGTGTGAAGTGGTGCGTGTGAAGTGGTGCGTGTGAAGTGGTGCGTGTGAAGTGGTGCGTGTGAAGTGGTGCGTGTGAAGTGGTGCGTGTGAAGTGGTGCGTGTGTATGTGTGTTTATATGTCTGTGCATGTGTGTGTTTTTATATGTCAGTGTGTGTGAAGTGTGTGTGAAGTGTGTGTGAAGTGTGTGTGAAGTGTGTGTGAAGTGTGTGTGAAGTGTGTGTGAAGTGTGTGTGAAGTGTGTGTGAAGTGTGTGTGAAGTGTGTGTGAAGTGTGTGTGAAGTGTGTGTGAAGCGCGCGTGTGAAGCGCGCGTGTGAAGCGCGCGTGTGAAGCGCGCGTGTGAAGCGCGCGTGTGAAGCGCGCGTGTGAAGCGCGCGTGTGAAGTGCGTGTATGTGTGAGTGTATGTGTGTTTATATGTCTGTGCATGTGTGTGTTTTTATATGTCTGTGTGTATGTATGGTGTGTGTGTATGTCTGTGTATATGTGTCTGTGTGTATGTGTGTGCATATGTGTGTGTGTATGTGTCTGTGTGTATGTGTTTTTATATGTGAGTGTATGTGTGTTTATATGTGTGTGTATGTGTTTTTATATGTCTGTGCATGTGTGTGTTTTTATATGTGTGTGTATGTGTCTGTGTGTGTATAATGTGTGTATGTCTGTGTGTATGTGTATGTGTGTATGTATGTGTGTGTGTCTGTGTATATATGTGTATGTGTGCATATGTGTATATGTGTGTATATGTGTGTGAGTGTGTGTGTGTATATGTGTCTGTATATGTGTGTGTATTAATGTGTGAGTGTGTATGCATGTGTGTATATGTGTGTGTATGTGTCTGCATGTATCTGTGTGTATATATGTGTGTGTACATGTCTGTATGTGTGTATATGTGTCTGTATGTCAGTGTGTGTATGTGTGTGTGAATGCATATGTGTGTGTATAATGTAAGTGTGTGTCTATAGGTGTTGGTGTGTGTATATGTGTGTATATATGTGTGTATATATGTGTGTATGTGTTTTTATATGTGTGTGTATATGTGTTTTTATATGTCTGTGCGTGTGTGTATGTGTTTTTATATGTCTGTGCATGTGTGTGTTTTTATATGTGTGTGTGGTGTGGTGTGTGTGTGGTGTGCATGTAGGTGTGAGTGTGTGTGGTGTGTGGTGTGCGTGTGTGTATATGTGTGCATCTGTGTATGTGTGTATATATGTGTGTGTGTTTGTGTGTGTACATATATGTGTGTGTATATGTCTGTGTATGTGTGTGTATATGTATGTGTCTGTATAATGTGTGTATTTCTGTGTGTGTATATGTGTCTATAACGTGTGTATGTATGTGTGTGTGAGTGTGTATGCATATGTGTGTGTATAATGTGTGTAAGTGTGTGTCTATGTGTGTTGGTGTGTGTATGTGTTTTTGTATGTGTGTGTATGTGTGTGTATATGTGTTTTTATATGTCTGTGCATGTGTGTGTTTTTATATGTCTGTGTGTGGTGTGTGCATATATATGTGTGTATATATGTGAGTGTATGTGTGTTTATATGCAAGTGTATGTGTGCTTATATGTGAGTGTATGTGTTTTTATATGTCTGCATGTGTGTGTTTTTATATGTGTGTGTATGTGTCTCTGTGTGTATAATGTGTGTGAGCATATGTATGTGTCTGTGTATGTGTGTGTATTAATGTGTGAGTGTGTATGCATGTGTGTGTGTATGTGTATATGTGTGTGTGTATGTGTATATGTGTGTGTGTATGTATCTGTGTGTATATGTGTGTGTATGTGTGTGTACATATATGTGTGTGTATATGTATGTCTGTGTTTATGTGTGCGTGTATGTCTGTGTGTGTCGGTGTGTGTGTGTCTGTGCATGTGTGTGTTTTTATATGTCTGTGCATGTGTGTCTGTGTGTGGTGTGTGTGGGGGGTGTGTATATATGTGTGTGTATGTGTGTGTAAGTGTGTATGTGTGTGCGCGTGTGTGTATATGTATCTGTGTATGTATGTGTGCGTGTGTGTGTTTGTAGGTGTATATGTGTGTGTGTATAATGTGTATGTGTGTGTATAATGTGTATGTCTGTGTATGTGTGTGCATGTGTGCGTGCATGTATGTCTGTGTATGCGTGTGTATGCGTGTATGTGTGTCTGTGTGTATGTATGTGCGTACATGTGTGCGTGTGTCTGTGTATAGTGTGTCTGTGTGTATCACACGTGTGCATCACGTGTGTGTATCATGCGTGTGTATCACACGTGTGCGTATGTGTATATGTGTCTGTGTGCGCGTGTCTGTGTGGAATAGGCTGCCCAGGGAGGTGGTTGATTCACCTTCCCTGGAGGGGTTTAAGGCACAGGCAGATGAGTTCCTGAGGGACATGTTTTAGTGTATATGAAATCTCACCCCACACCTCACTGGCTGCATCCCCAGGGATGCTGCAGAGCAGGCACGAAGGGAAGGGTTTGAGGCTGGGAGGGAGCTGAGAACTGGATTAAGGAACGTTTGAGATCAAGGACAGACAAACAAGGTCCTTATTGAACATCAGCCATTGAAGAAGAGAGCAAGACCATCGTGGTCCCTCAATTTTCTCCCGAGTGTGACGGGCATGGGATGGAATCCTCTGCTGGTCAGGTTGGGGTCGCTTCTCCCGTCCACCCCTCTCTGCAGAGTGATCTTCGTCACTTCTTTACGCCCCCACCAGCTCGAAGATGACCTTGGTTCCTATAGGAATGAGGATAAAGGATGGACTTTCAGCATCCCAGGCCCGTGTGCCACTGCCAGAGGCAAACCCTGCCTGAAAACTAGTGCCTGAAACAGTCAGAAAGTCAACTTACTCAGGAAAGACTGAGCTGAAGTGGGGAAACTGGTCCAGCTTTAGCTCAAACCGCAAGCAACTTGCAGCACATTCTGCCTTGTACCTCCTGCAAGCACATTACTGTGTGTTAAACATCACATCCCTAATTTCCAGGCTAATATCCATGCAATCTGAGAAAAGCACAACGATATTTAAAATCGGAACCATTCACCTGAAGGAGCTCTCGGGATATTTATGGCATTAATTCAGGCCTAATGGCTTCCTGCCTGGGGAAATCTCTCACTTTAACGACACATAGATCACATCCAACTGTGACTTCATTCACTTTCAAAAAAGAGAGATTCTATATACAGTGTTTTCTCGCTGTTGTCGGTAACTACTGACACGGTTTCAATGAGAGATCATATCTTATGAGTGGAACAGTGGCCAATGATAATTTTTTTTGGCTCAAAAATAAACCACAAATGCTCCTACTTACAAATAAATGAACAGCCATTACCCACCGTGGTGTAAACTTGGTGTTTCGCCACACATTTGCATTTATTCTGGTTAAATGTTGAGGGATTTGGACTCGGTACCTATAACGACAGCAAAAATATTATTTTGCAAAGAAATGGAATGTGTTAAAGAAAAAACTCAATTTCCCTTTGTAAGCACACTTTGCCCTGAGGCTTTACCCAAATGTCATTTATATTCCTTGCAGAGATCCCTACGTAAAAAAAAAAAAGTGGATTAATTTGGTTTAATTCTGCAAGGGGTTCTACGCATCCACACGGTTCATTGAAATCGTGGTGGGAAGGTTCCTCCCACACCTTGAGAGAGCATCTGCTGGGCTGTAGGCAGCCTCTGAGTGACGCTGGAAGCTGGAAGGGGCTTAATTGCCTCCTTCGGTACTGTTGTTGAGGTACTGTGTGTGGCAGAACACGCCAGGCTGCCGGCAACCTTTCCCTTTGTAACTCTGCCAACAGGAGTAGGGTCGTAGAAAAACCAGGTTGGAAGAGACCCACCACATCATCAAGTCCAACCATTCCTATCAAACACTAACCCATGTCCCTCAGCACCTCATCTACCCATCCCTTAAACCCCTCCAGGGAAGGTGACTGAACCACCTCCCTGGGCAGCCTCTGTCAGTGACCAATCACCCTTTCTGGGATTTTTTTTTTTCCTAATGTTGAGCCTGAATGTCCCCTGGCAGAGAGGACTCATCTAAACATACCTCCTAGGAAGCAAAGCAGATGAAATAGTAATCACTCATGGGGAAGACATCTGTCCATTACATAGAATCACAGAATCACCAGGTTGGAAGAGACCCACCAGATCATCAAGTCCAACCATTCCTATCAAACACTAAACCACGTCCCTCAGCACCTCGTCCACCCGTCCCTTAAACATCTCCAGGGAAGGGGAATCAACCACCTCCCTGGGCAGCCTATTCCACTGCCCAATGACCCTCTGTGTGAAAAACTTCCTCCTAATCTCCAGCCTAAATCTCCCCTGGTGGAGCTTGAGGCCATTCCCTCTCGTCCTGTCCCTTGGGAGAAGAGCCCAGCTCCCTCCTCTCCACAACCTCCTTTCAGGGAGTTGTAGAGAGTAATGAGGTCTCCCCTCAGCCTCCTCTTCCCTAGGCTAGTGTTCTAATCAAAGCTGAAGACACCAGTCATTAACACTATTCCCTGCTGCAGGTTCGTGATGTTACAGCTTATCCTGCTGGAGTAATAGCATTGAAAGGCTCCTATTATCCAAGATTAATCCAGTCTGCACTTGCCGTATCCTTTCACTATCTGAAGAATTGCAGAATAATGGAATAATCTGGAATGGACATTCAAGCCCATCCAGTTCCATGGGCAGGGATACCTCCCACTGGCTCAGGGGCTCCAAGCCCCATCCAACCTGCCCTTGAACCCCTCCAGGGATGGAGCAGCCACCCCTGCTCTGGGCAGCCTGATCCAGGGTCTCCCTACCCAGAGTTTAGAGGTTGTCATGCCAACAGCACCAGAGATGCGGCACAGATAATTTATTTTTTTTTTTAACTCTTAAAGGCATGTAAGCAATAAACTCTAGTACTTAAAACGTAGGATGGAGCAGATAAGCTGAGAGAGGAGAAGGCAAAGATCAGACAACGATATAAAAATGTTAATTATCTCAGAAGCGAGTGAGCTGCAGGAGAGCAGAGAGAGAGAGAAAGGCAAAGCCACGAGGGCATAAAGAAAGCAATTTTGCAGGATAAAGACTCTCTCAAAAAAAGCTCAAGTATTTACCTCTACAGTTTGTTATTATAGAAGAAACCGGGGAAATTACATTTCTTTAAATATAACTGGTAAGACTATCACGGAAATATCACAAGTGGAGTCGCAGAGGTCGGGTCACAGTGGTCAGGTTCAAGTGCTGAGTAACTCTGTGGTCAGATAATGCTTTTCTGAGAGCACCACAAGGACCCAGGGAATTACAGACAAAAAGCAGGTAATACAATCTACAAATAATCATAGAATCATAGAACAACCGGGTTGAAAGAGACCCATCGGATCATCAAGTCCAACCATTAAATAATGGTGTAAAATGAGTAAGTTTTGTACGTCGAAGCCGCTAGCCAAACAAGCTTGTTTTCATCGAATATGATGACTTTTCTAGAAATCAGATAAACACAATAGAACCAGGGAATGGTTTGGGTTGGAAGGGAGCTCCAAGGCCATCCAGTGCCACCCCTGCACTGGGCAGGGACACCTCCCACTGGATCGGGGGCTCCAAGCCCCATCCAACCTGCCCTTGAACCCCTCCAGGGATGGGGCAGCCACCCCTGCTCTTGGCAACCTGAGCACACTCCCCATTTCTCCTTAAGATCTCATCTCAATCTCCTTTCTTGCAGCTCTAAACCATTCCCCTCATCCTCTCCCTGCCCTCCCTGATCCAGAGCCTCTCCCCAGCTTTCCCGGAGCTCCTTTCAGCGCTGGAAGCTGCTCTAAGGTCTCCCTGGAACCTTCCAATGATAGTAAAGAACATACAGATCAGTTTGAGGTTTTCAACAGAGGATGGAATTCTTCAATAATATCCAAGAGCCTAATCAGAGGTGAAGACAGGCTCAGAGGAAAAGACCAAGAAGTCTCTGACTATTTCGTAGAATCATAGAACAACCAGGTTGGAAGAGACCCATCGGACCATCGAGTCCGACCATTCCTATCAAACACTAAACCAAGTCCAATATTTTGCTCATTGTGTTGATGAAGGGAGCAAACTCTCTTATTCAAATTGGCAGATGATCTGAACTGGACTCTGTGTACACTGGAGTTTCTGCTGAGTTTATATTTATATAAAGGAAAGGGACAAATCTGAAGAGCTAGTTTATTTCTGGAGACAAGCTTAGCTAATTGCTAATCAGTCCTTGGAAAACAGCAGCTTTGGAAACACGATCCAACATTTGAACAACACTCCTGATTTGTATTATCCAAACACTTCAACATGTGGTACTTTCAATGAGAATTGGTGAAAGCGGTTAAATGCGCTCTCATCCATCTGCCTTTGCTCTGGGCAGCTTGGTGGAACTGCTCCTTCTTTCAAAACATCGTTGGTCTTTGAAGAGATGAAAACCAGCACAGACACCTGCCTGTCTCTACACTGTGTACACATTTTGAATGTGTCTTCTCAGACAAGCTCCAGGCTGAATAGTTCACTGCACAGAGAATCATAGAATCACCAGGTTGGAAGAGACCCATTGGATCATTGAGCCCAACCATTCCTATCAAACACTAAAGCATGTCCCTCAGCACCTCATCTACCCATCCCTTAAACACCTCCAGGGATGGTGAATCAACCCCCTCCCTGGGCAGCCTCTCCCACTGCCCAATGACCCTTTCCGTGAAAAACTTCCCCCTGATCTCCAGCCTAAATCTCCCCTGGTGGAGCTTGAGGCTATTCCCTCTTGTCCTGTCCCCTGTCCCTTGGGAGAAGAGCCCAGCTCCCTCCTCTCCATAACCTCCTTTCAGGGAGTTGGAGAGAGCAATGAGGTCTCCCCTGAACCTCCTCTTCTCCAGGATAAATACCCCCAGCTATCTCAGTCGTTCCTTATAAGGCCTGTTCTCCAGACCCCTCACTATCCTCGTTGCTCTTCTCTGGACTCGCTCCAGAGCCTCAACATCCTTCTTGTGCACCTTCTTGGAGCACCTCCTGTATGAGCTCAAGGTGAGACAAGTGGGGTTGTTCAGCTGGGAGAAGTCCATAGGGAGACCTTAGAGCAGCTTCCAGTACATCGGCGGCATCCCTGTCCATGAAAGGGGTGGGACGGGATGGGCTTTGAGGTCACTGCCCACCCAAACCATTCTGTGAGTCTACGAAGCAGAGTGAAAAGACCCATGAGTGCAGACACAGTGGGATGGGGCTGACAGCAGGACTGGATGAGCTTAGAGGTCATCCAGAATCATAGAATCACCAGGTTGGAAGAGACCCATCGGATCGTCGAGTCCAACCATTCCTATCAAACACTAAACCAAGTCCCTCAAGACCTCATCCACCCGTCCCTTAAACACCTCCAGGGAAGGTGAATCAATCACCTCCCTGGGCAGCCTATTCCAATGCCCAATGACCCTCTGTGTGAAAAACTTCCTCCTAATCTCCAGCCTAAATCTCCCCTGGTGGAGCTTGAGGCCATTCCCTCTTGTCTTGTCCCCTGTCACTCGGGAGAAGAGGCCTTCTCAACCTTAATGATTCTATGATTGCACAAAAATACGTTGCCTTGCTTGGGAAACTGATCCAACGTTTGGAGAAGTTATAACACAGATAAATTTTTCGCAGCGGCTTAGAGTAATCCATTAGCTAAATATTTCTGCTGCTTCCGTTTTATAAGCCGTACCCGAAGCTATATATTATTACATGAAAAGCAATTACAGGGGATAGTGTTTGTTATACTGATTTGCGATCAGCAAGGCAGAGTGATCCATCCTTCTACGAGACAACCCAAACAATAATAGTTAAAATCTAACGACTCTAAACAATCATATATTTCTCAGAGGAGAGACTCTTCCGTAAGATCAACACAGCCACTTAAATCACACAGAACCTCTCATCTAGGAGAGAGGCTTCCTCAAATCCCATCACTTTTAATCAAACTCAAAGGAGTCGCTGAATATTGAGCACTAAAGCCGTAAAAGTTTAAAGATGGACCTTCTCGTGAAACCTCATTTAGGTTAAAATCTGAAAAGATTATGATCTGGCTTTGATAGGGAAGAGGGAAAGCTAATGATGGGAAAACCTAATAAGCAAACCTGGGGTTAACCTCACATCCCTGAATCCTTGTAGAGGGCTCTAGGGACAGTTTTCTAGACTCCAAATCATACCTCTATGCATCAGTGAGGAGAGCTTTATACACAACATATTCAGAGCACACTTGAAGCAGCTTAGTTTTATGAATACTGAATAGGATACAATAGCTTGGGTTGGAAGGGACCTCAAAGCCCACCTAGTGCCACCTCTGCCATGGGCAGGGACACCTCCCACTGGATCAGGGCCTCCAAGTCCCACTCAACCTGCCCTTGAACCCCTCCAGGGATGGGGCAGCCATCCCTGCTCTGGGCAACCTGGGCCAGGGTCTCATCACCCTCACAGCAAAACATTTCTGCCAAGATCTCATCTCAATCTCCCCTCTTGCAGGTCAAAACCATTCCCCTCATCCTGTCCCTACCCTCCCTGATCAGGAGCCCCTTCCCAGCGTTCCTGGAGCCCCTTTCCATACTGGAAGGGTAGGAAGGATTTCCCCTGGTTAAGCCCTTTTGCTCTCATGCCCATTTCTTTGGGAAGTCCTGGCTAGGGTGCAAAAAATGAATTTATTTTTACTGTGTTTCAACAGAAAGTGCTGAAGCTGTCACATGGTAATTTGGGGGAAAGTCTCTTCCATAGCCCTGGGGGGACAGGACGAGAGGGAATGGCCTCAAGCTCCACCAGGGGAGGGTCAGGATGGACATCAGGAAAAAATTTTCCCCAGAAAGGGTGACTGGGCAGTGGCAGAGGCTGCCCAGGGAGGGGGTTGATTCACCTTCCCTGGAGAGGTTAAGGTGTGGGTGGACAAGGTGCTGAGGGACATGGGTTAGTGTTTGATAGGAATGGTTGGACTCTATGATCCGATGGGTCCCTTCCAACCTGGTTGTTCTATGAATTCCTCTTAGAACAGGATGTGCCTATTAAGGCTTTAATGCAAGCGTATTTTCATCCCTGAGGTCGCTGCTGTATTAAAGGTTAACAAAACCAACTTGCACTGTGCTGGAGCAGTTTTAAGTCCTCCTAAAAGCCATCTGCAGGGGCTTTCCCTGCAACAGCTGAGCTCTTTCCACCCCTCCTGCAGGAACACGTGCTGCCCAGGAGCGGCTTTTCTCAAGGAAGGCTCCAAGCTTGATCCCAGCCAAGAATAAACCCTCCTGGCTTACCCTTAATGCCCCTCGTGACCTGCTTTGATGGATAAACCTTGCCGGGTGACGTCTCGCCCTGCTTTTCAGCACCCTTTCCCAGCTCAGCCCTCGCAGCAGCATCTCCGTGGGGCTGAGTTGAGCATCTTTGCTTTCTCCAAGAGCTCAGGAGGAAGGGACTGCCTCCCTCGAGCTCCCCAGTGCAGTCTGCGTCCAGCAAGGCTGGCTTGACCTTTGGTTGCATTTGGAGAAGGTCTTAGAATCATAGAATCACCAGGTAGGAAGAGACCCACCGGATCATCGAGTCCAACCATTCCTGTCAAACACTAACCCATGTCCCTCAGATCCTGATTGCCTGTGCGCTGGGTACATCTGGAATAACTCGACGGGGTCTTTGTCTTCTATTGCTTTAATCAGTTTTCCTGCATTTTCACTTCCACGCTCCATCCCCATTCCAATCCTTCCCAATTTGATAACTAACAAAACTGCAGCTCCAAAATTAGTAACCCATTAGGGGACAAGAGTTATAACGAAAAGTCCATTTCCCACAGTCGTCCTAACACGTCTCAAATCCCATGACATTGTGAATGCATTTGGAAACTCGGCGGAAGTCGATGACAGCCTTAGAGTGACATCCAATTATTCCTTCCTTGAATACAATAATTCTTGATTTGTCTCAGTCTTATTGAGAGCAGAGAGGAAGGGAACGCAAGATGAGACACTAGGAGCTGGAAGACCTCCAGGCAGCCCATATTTTCCTACCAGAGGAGACAGTGCTGAGCATCCCTGCTCCTGAGACCAGGCTTTGCTGATGCCACCCCTAGGAAAGCTTCTCTTTGCAGAGTGGAAATTGCTTCATAGAATTATCATAGAATCACCAGGTTGGGAGAGACCCACCAGATCATCGAGTCCAACCATTCCTATCAAACACTAACGATGTTCCTCAGCATCTCGTCCACCTGCACCTTAAACCCCTCCAGGGAAGGTGACTCAACCCCCTCCCTGGGCAGCCTCTGCCAGCGACCAATGACGCTTTCTGGGAATTTCTTTTTGCTTATATAGAGCCTGAACCTCTCCTGGTGGAGCTTGAGGCCATTCCCTCTCGTCCTGTCCCTTGGGAGAAGAGCCCAGCTCCCTCCTCTCCACAACCTCCGCTCAGGTAGTTGGAGAGAGCAATGAGGTCTCCCCTCAGCCTCCTCTTCTCCAGGATAAACACCCCCAGCTCTCTCAGATGCTCCTCTTGTTCTCCAGCCCCTTCACCAGCTTCGTTGCTCTTCTCTGGACTCGCTCCAGAGCCTCAACATCCTTCTCGTGCTGAGGGGCCCACAACTGAACACAGGATTCAAGGAGCAGTCTCACCAGTGCCGAGTCCAGCGGGAGAAGAATCTCCCAGGACCTGCTTGTCATGAGACTGTAAAAGGTCTCCAGGGCTGAAGAAGCCAGTCCTAAGAATACAATGATCATATTATCACCACATCATGGGATCTGGAAAAGACCTCCATGGTCACCCAGTCCACCTGCCACCCCAACCCCTCCAAGCCTACTAAACCACGTCCCAAAGAGTCACATTTACCCAATGTTTGAACACCTCCAGTGATGGGGATTCCACCACGGCCCTGGGCACCCTCTCCCAACACTTCTCCACTCTTCCAGTCAAGAAGTTCTTCCTAATATCCCGTCCAAACCTCTCCTGGTGCAATCTGAGGTCATTTCCTCTCATTTTATCACTCGTCACTTGGGAGATGTAACCAACAACTGTCTCACCACCACCTCCTTTCAAGGAGGTCTCACAGGAGATGATAATTCAACACACACACTCTGAGCTTATTTATTTCTATGTTCTGACCCATTTTGTAGTAAAAAGCCAGTTACCTCAACTAATACTTTCCACTTGACCACAAGCAGCAGCTCCGATTCCTAACACACACATAACAGGAGAGCAGCAACTGAAAAACACGGACAAACTACTTCAATTTCCTTCTTTCACGCTTTCGGAACAACTTGATGGAAACCAAGGAAGATCACAACATCCCTAACTGATTTCATTTCAGGGCTAGAGCGATGTCAGCAAGATTAAATCCTCCCAACCACAGCTTGAAAAGGAGCTTCAGACAGCACGGAAGGTGTGAAAAATGGGTTATTAAGTCCTAGGTGTAACTTCTGTCCCTGCTCCAAACGCGCAACTGAATGTAAATGTGGAGAGCAAAGCATCCAGGGAACCGGGCAGGAGAACTGCTGCTATTTTAATGGGTATTTTGTGCCAAATTTCCTTTCCCAGTGTGCAGAAAGGGAGTTGTCAGAGGTGGCATATAACTATTACAGGTATTTCCTTTCAAACAGAGATGAAAACTAAATAATAAACACTGCTCCCACTTCCAGTCTGAATCATAGAATCACCAGGTTGGAAGAGACCCACTGGATCACTGAGTCCAACCATCCCCATCAATCACTAACCCATGTCCCTCAGCACCTCATCCACCTGCACCTTAAACACCTCCAGGGAAAGTGACTCAACTCCCTCCCTGGGCTGCCTATTCCAATGCCAAATGACCCTTTCTGTGATTTATTTTTTCCTAATATCCATCCTGACCTTCCCCTGGTGGAGCTTGAGGCCATTCCCTCTTGTCCTGTCCCCTGTCCCTTAGGAGAAGAGCCCAGCAACCTCCTCTCAGGCAGTTGGAGAGAGCAATGAGGTCTCCCCTCAGCCTCCTCTTCTCCAGCCAAGTCTCTCTCCACAAGGCTGCAAGAAGGACAATGGATGACCCTGTAACTACATTAGAGGTTTTTTACAGACACAAAGGAATGAATGCAAAGCCAACCCGTTCTTACCCAGTTCATGGATGAAAGCAACCAACTCAGAGCTTCTCATCATTTTCAGCTTCCCTGGAGGTGTTTAAGGCACAGGTGGATGAGGTCTTGAGGGACTTGGTTTAGCGTTTGATAGGAATGGTTGGACTAGGAGATCTAATGGGTCCCTTCCAACCGGGTTGTTCTATGATTCTATGATCAGGTTCTCAGGGTTTAAGGCTTATGTGCAGGCAGAACAGTGAACACAATCCCCACACCCAACAGGAATCCCCTCTGACTCAGCGCATGATGCTCAGAAACATCTCTTTGCAGTGTTATTTACTCAAAAATTCTATCTATACCCCCAGCCTCCACCAGAATGCTGTGTTTTCTTGAAAAGCAGCACTTGGCACACCCCAAGGTATTTTGACCATGTAGTTTTTCACCCCAAACCACACGTGTCTCCAACAAGAGCTCTACCTTCAGTCTGTCTCTCTAGTCCTGAGCTCTATTTCATAGAATCATAGAACAACCAGGTTGGAAGAGACCCATCGGATCATCGAGTCCAGCCATTCCTATCAAACACTAAACCAAGTCCCCCAAGACCTCGTCCACCCGTCCCTTAAACACCTCCAGGGAAGGTGAATCAACCACCTCCCTGGGCAGCCTATTCCAATGCCCAATGACCCTCTGTGTGAAAAACTTCCTCCTAATCTCCAGCCTAAATCTCCCCTGGTGGAGCTTGAGGCCATCCCCTCTCGTCCTGTCACTTGGCAGAAAAGGCCATGAGATTTCCCTCATTTCCAAACAACAGATGTCCTTTTCCTCGTCTCGTTCTGCACATCTCCTCACAGACCTCATGCCCAGCATTCCTACAGGGACGAGGCACCTAGTACACGCCATGGATGTTCGAACTTTAGCAATCCAAGAACATTTACCCAAACACCTCTTCTCGCTCTGCTGCACTCACACCACGCAGGACTCTTATTTAACAACCCTGCATGGGATTGTGCTCGTTATTTTCACCCCCCCATCTACAAATTACACAATTTACCTTTCCATATCTCTCCCCGCATCACATCCCAGACCTCAGCGAGATTGCTTTGGGTCTCACGGCACCGCCCAATATAATTAACACACTTAATTGCTTACTGCCCTTGCTATCAGGTGTTTCCTTGGCAACAGCTCTTTAACTGACACAGAGACATCCTCCAGAGTGAAGACAGGATTTATAACTTGTCTCTGGAAGCCACTGGCTGTGCAGCTCTGGGTAACAGACACCGCTTGAAAACCATGTCCCGATGCAACCAGGCCCCACAGGGCGATGCAACCAGGCCCCACAGGGCGATGCAACCAGGTTCTGGCAGTTAAAAACGGCCAAAGTTACCGACAGAATCACAGAACCCCAAGGCTGGAAAAGACCTTTGAGATCACGGAGTCCAATCATACTAAGCGGTTAGACTCGAGGATCCAGTGGGTCTCTTCCAACCTGGTTGTTCTACGATTCGATGAAACCAAACCCATATGCACCTCATCCACACGGCTTTTAAACCCATCCAGGGATGGGGACTCCACCACCTCCCTGGGCAGCCCCTGCCAGGGCCTGAGAACCCTTTCCATGAGGAATTTTTTCACACAGAGGGTCATTGGGCATTGGAATAGGCTGCCCAGGGAGGGGGTTGATTCCCCTTCCCTGGAGGGGTTTAAGGGACGGGTAGATGAGGTGCTGAGGGACATGGGTTAGTGTTTGATAGGAATGGTTGGACTCGATGATCTGATGGGTCTCTTGCAACCTGGTTATTCTATGATTCTAATATCCAATCAGATTGGACCCTTAGCATTTCAGACTAATTAGACTATATCTCTATATCAGTCAGCCAGGATGGGAGCTTTGGTTGAGCTTTCTGGTCATTTGGGAGAGTCCTATATCACTTTCCTTGACAAGGAAAGGTTTCTCTTGAAAACTCAAAATCTGAACCCCTTGAAAAGGCAGTAAGGAGGAAACACCATTTCACAGCGACTGTAAACAACTGGATGAGCACCCTCAGCAAGAATGCTGAGGCTCCCCTTGACTGTTCTACTCAGTCCCTTTAACTGTTGTTATCATAGGATCACAGAATCACCAGGTTGGAAGAGACCCACCGGGTCATCAAGTCCAACCATTCCTATCAAACACTAACCCATGTCCCTCAGGAAGGCTATTTACAGCACAGGGACTGAGATCTGGGAGGATATTTAGAGTTAAATACTGTTTTGTTACAAATACACAAATGTTGATGATGGTGAAACGAAGCAGAGAAGCAAAGTCCAAAGCAAGAGCAGACGTGGAGGGGCTCAGGGAAGTTGTGGAAAACAGCAGGGATGGTAAAACACAGGCTGCAGAACAAGGAATTCTTCCCTGCACATAAAATCATAGAATCACCAGGTTGGAAGAGACCCACCGGATCATCGAGTCCAACCATTCCTATCAAACACTAAACCATGTCCCTCAGCACCTCATCTACCCATCCCTTAAACACCTCCAGGGAAGGGGAATCAACCACATCCCTGGGAAGCCTGTTCCAACGCCCAGTGACCCTTTCTGGGAAAAACTTCCTCCTAATCTCTAGCCTAAATCTCCCCTGGTGGAGCTTGAGGTCATTCCCTCTCGTCCTGTCCCCTGTCCCTTGGGAGAAGAGCCCAGCTCCCTCCTCTCTACAACCTCCTTTCAGGTAGTTGTAGAGAGTAATGAGGTCTCCTCTCAGCCTCCTCTTCTCCAGGCTCCACTCCACTTATACAGTGCTGCCTGCCATGAATTGGGTCTGGAGCTGTCTCTGCAAGCAGAAGATAAAGCTCTGGCCTCCAGAGGTCCCTCCCCACCAGCTTTACAACAGTCACTGAAATGTTTATTCACTGCCAGCATAAAGTGATAGACGATTTGGCCACAGCACAGAGCAAAGCAGGGAAGCACTGTGCTGCGATCGAACCAACAGACTCACTGTGCCCCTGGGGCTCCCTACAGATCCCCCCCCACCTCCTGCATCTTTCACACTTCCCTGCTGGCAGAGATATAGTCTATGTACGAGGTCCCAGGTTCGCTCCCCAGCATCTCCACCAACGCCTCGTACGGTTGGACTCAATGGTCTGGTGGGTCTCTTCCAACCAGGTTGTTCTATGATTCTGTATTTCTGAGGATCAGTTTAAACAAGAGATTTAAAAGCAATATCATAGAATCATAGAATAAACAGGTCGGAAGAGACCCACTGGATCATTGAGTCCAATCATTCCTATCAAACACTAAACCATGTCCCTCAGGACCTCATCTGCCCGTCCCTTAAACACCTTCTGATGGAAAGATTTGTGCTCCTATTTCTCTCCATCGGCGAGAGATTAATGGAATTTATTTTTTTTACCAATTTACTATTTTAAGGGGAAAAAAAAAACCAAACAAACTTCCCAAGAGTAAAAAATCAGTTCCAAATAGAATCATAGAATCATAGAACAACGAGGTTGGAAGAGACCCATCAGATCATCGAGTCCAACCACTCCTATCAAACACTAAACCATAGATAAATCTAAACATAAGGAATTGCCTCTTGAAGAGCCATCTGGGACTACACACTGCAAAGAATACACCTAGAGGTACACCTGAAGCAAAGAATACACCCAGAGGTACAAAGAACCCTCCATGCTCCCCTACCCTCCCTCAAAAAAAGAGCCACAAATGAGTTAAAAAACATATATCATACCTTCCACTCCACATTGTGCTTTCAGGAGCGAGACCTCCAGCACCTCCTGGGACAAGCAGCAAACATGGAGCCTGCTCAGAGCTCTGTTCTATATAAACCAGACACCGACAGGTCACACTCTCCCCTTGCCCCAGGTGCTTCTCCAGCCCAGGGTGGGACACCTTGCCCTGAAGACCAGCAGGTGGGAAGGGCTGATCCCCAGCACCTGCATCCAGTTACCTCCTTCACCGCTCCAGTTAACTCCTTCACCGCTCCCAAAGCAAGAGGTCACTTCACCCTATTGAAATAGTTGCTTAATTGGTTTAAAAAGTGAATTATTACTGTTCTACCCTGCCTGAAGTGTCGTCTGTAAATCCTGTGCCTGTAGGACAAGCAGCATAGAATCATAGAATCATAGAACAACCAGGTTGGAAGAGACCCATCGGATCATCGAGTCCAACCATTCCTGTCAAAACAGGATGTACTCTGCCCCCAGCACCCACGGGCACAGGGTTCAGTCAAGTAGAAGTTGTATCTTGGCTTGGATCAGAAACGGTGTGACCAGCAGGGCCAGGGAGGTTATTCTCCCTCTGGACTCAGCACTGGTGAGGCTGCTCCTCGAATCCTGTGTTCAGTTCTGTGCCCCTCAGCACAAGAAGGATGTTGAGGCTCTGGAGCGAGTACAGAGAAGAGCTACAAGGCTGGGGAAGGGGCTGGAGAAGAAGAGGAGTGTCTGAGAGAGCTCGGGTTGTTTATCCTGGAGAAGAGGAGGCTGAGGGGAGACCTCATTGCTCTCTCCAACTCCCTGAAAGGAGGTTGTGGAGAGGAGGGAGCTGGGCTCTTCTCCCAAGGGACAGGACAAGAGGGAATGGCCTCAAGCTCCACCAGGGGAGGGTCAGGCTGGACATGAGGAAAAAATTTTTCCCAGAAAGGGTGTTTGGGCAGTGGCACAGGCTGCCCAGGGAGGGGGTTGATTCACCTTCCCTGGAGGGGTTTAAGGTGTGGGTGGATGAGGTGCTGAGGGACATGGGTTGGTGTTTGATAGGAATGGTTGGACTGGATGATCCGGTGGGTCTCTTCCAACTTGGTGATTCTGTGATTCCATGATTTTTTTCCCAGTCCCCATCCCCACTAGGTGTCACTGTGTGACCTGTGTCCCCATGTTCCCGTGTCCCCGTGTCCCACTCACACTAGGTGTCACTGCACGACCTGTGTCCACATATCCCCATGCCCTGTCCCCGTCCCTCCTGCTCACAGGTGTCACTGAGTGGCCTGTGTCCCTTTGTCCCCATCCCTGTCCCTGTGTCTCCTTCCTCATGTACCTGCGCCCTGTCCCCACACTCAAACCAGAGTGACCTGTGTCCCCGTCCCTGTCCCCATGTCCTCACACCCCTGTCTCTCCACTCATACCAGGTGTCAACACATGATCTCAGCCCTGTGTCCCCATGTCCCCCATTCACACTATGACACCGCATGACCAGTGTCCTCATGTCCCTTTGTACCTGTATCCTGTGTCCCAGTGTCCCCATAGCCTGCTCGCACTAGGTGTCACTGTGTGATGTCTATTCCCATTTCCCCAAGTCCCCATGTCCCTATTCACCACTCACACTAGGTATCACCTCGAGGACTCTGTCCACATCCCCATGTCCCCATGTCCCAGTGCCAATGGCATCTTGGCTTGGATCAGAAACGGTGTGACCAGCAGGGCCAGGGAGGTTCTTCTCCCTCTGGACTCGGCACTGGTGAGACTGCTCCTTGAATCCTGTGTTCAGTTGTGGGCCCCTCAGCACAAGAAGGATGTTGAGGCTCTGGAGAGAGTCCAGAGAAGAGCAACGAAGCTGGGGAAGGGGCTGAAGAACAGGCCTGATGAGGAGTGGCTGAGAGAGCTGGGGGTGTTTAGCCTAGAGAAGAGGAGGCTGAGAGGAGACCTCATTACTCTCTCCAACTCCCTGAAAGGAGGTTGTGTAGAGGAGGGAGCTGGGCTCTTCTCCCAAGGGACAGGGGACAGGACAAGAGGGAATGGCCTCAAGCTCCACCAGGGGAGATTTAGGCTAGAGACTAGGAGGAAGTTTTTCCCGGAAAGGGTCATTGGGCATTGGAATAGGCTGCCCAGGGAGGGGGTTGAGTCACCTTCCCTGGAGGTGTTTAAGGGACAGGTAGATGAGGTGCTGAGGGACATGGGTTAGTGTTTGATGGGAATGGTTGGACTCGATGATCCGATGGGTCTCTTCCAACCTGGTTGTTCTATGATTCTATGATTCTGCTGTTAAATCACAGCAAGGAGGGAGGAACAACATTGTTTTGCCTGCTCAGACCAAGGCTTTATCTCGTTTCCTCATCACAGCAAACTAATAAAGATGAAATATCGGCGTGAAAAGGCACCACAGACACAGACCCTGTTCTCCAGGTGGATCCGGTTCTCTGTACCCTTAGCAACCAGCTTTTCTGAGCTGAAAGTGCACACTTTGATAGGAACGGTTGGACTCGATGACCCGGTGGGTCTCTTCCAACCTGGTGATTCTATGATTCTATTCTATGATTCAACTCCGAGGTGGGAATCAGCTCCCTAACAGCTCCTAAGAGTTGGAAAACTTTGAGGAGCACAAGGGGCAGCCCCCGACCCACATCCACCACCACCAGGAGCTGCTTTTTCGAGCATGGAGACAGCCCACGTGCAGCAAAAAGGAGCCACGCAGCGTTCAGACATCTCTTTTCAGCGCTTTCCTCCGGCTAAAATAACAGCCGGCGTCCCACGGCTAATTAGAATTAATACTACCCTCTGTCTCCAACAGTAAAAACAAAATGTTCCTGGCGAATCCCATCTGATAAGGCAGCAAAGCTCACCCAGTCTGGCCTGGGAGGTGGGATGTGCTCAGCCTGTTCCAGTGCCTAATGACCCTTTCTGGGAACATTTTTTTTCCTAATGTCCAGCCTGACCCTCCCCTGGTGGAGCTTGAGGCCATTGCCCCTTGTCCCATCCCCTGTCACTCGGGAGAAGACGCCACTGCCCCCCTCTCCTTCCCCCATTCCCCTCCTCTCCCACTATTCCCATTCCCCTCATCCCATCCTATCGCATCCCATCGCATCCCATCCCATCCCATCCCATCCCAGTTATCCCCTCCCACCTCCATCTCTTTCATCTCCATCCCCTCCTACCTACCTTCCCCCCACCTCCCTCCTCTCCCTCTCCCCTCCCCTCCTCTCCCCCTCCCCTCCCACTCACTCTACTCCCCTCTCCCCTCCCCTCCCCTTCCACTCCCCCTATTCCCCGTTCCCCTCCCCTCCCTCTCCCCTCCCACACACCCATACCCTGCTCCCCTCCCATCCCACTTATCTCATCCCATCCCGTTCCATTCCTCCCATCCCATTCCCCCTATGCCATTCCATCCCTTCCATCTCATCCCTCCCGCTCTCATCCTCTCTCATTCCCCCATCCCATCCATCGCATCCCATCACATCCCAGTTATCTCATCCCAGTCATCTCATTCCAGTTATCTCATCCCATCCCAGTTATCTCCTCCCATCGCATCCCATCCCAGTTATCCCCTCCCACCTCCATCTCTTTCATCTCCCTCCCTTCCCACTCCCCTCCTTCCCCTCTCCCCTCCCACTCCTCTCCCACTCCCCCCATTCTCCTCTCCCCTCCCACTCCCTCATTCCCCTCTCCCTTCCCCTCCTCTCCCCTCCCACTCCCTCCACTCCCCGTTCCACAGAATCACAGAACAACCAGGTTGGAAGAGACCCATCGGATCTTCTAGTCCAACCATTCCTATCAAACACTAAACCAAGTCCCTCAATACCTCATCCACCTGTGCCTTAAACACCTCCAGGGAAGGTGAATCAACCACCTCCCTGGGCAGCCTATTCAGATGCACAATGACCCTCTGTGTGAAAAACTTCCTCCTAATCTCCAGCCTAAATCTCGCCTGGTGGAGCTTGAGGCCATTCCCTCTCGTCCTGTCCCCTGTCCCTTGGGAGAAGAGCCCAGTTCCCTCCTCTCCACAACCTCCTCTCAGGTACTTGTAGAGAGTAATGAGGTCTCCTCTCAGCCTCCTCTTCTCCAGGCTAAACAATCCCTTCCTCGCCTGCTCCCCTCCCTCTCCCCCCACTCCCCACTCCCTTCCCTCTCCCCCCACTCCCCACTCCCCCTCCCACTCCCCTCCCTCTCCTCTCCCCTCTTCCCCCTCCCCTCACCCCTCCCACTCCCCCCCCTCCCCTTCCACTCCCCACTCCCCTTTCCCCTCCCATTCTCCACTCCCCCCTCCCCTCCCACTCCTCTCCCATTCCCCCCATTCTCCTCTCCCCTCCCTCTCCCCCCACTCCCCACTACCTTCCCACTCTCCCTACTCCCCTCTCCCCTCCCACTCCCTCCACTCCCCGTTCCCTTCCCCTCCTACTCCCTTCCCACTCCCCCCACTCCCCACTCCCTTCCCACTCCCCCCACTCCCCTCTCCCTCCCACTCTCCTCCCACTCCTCTCCCCTCTTCCCCCTCCCCTCACCCCTCCCACTCCCCCCACTCCCCCCTCCCTTCC
The DNA here is from genome assembly GCA_033558105.1 of Coccyzus lansbergi. NCBI lineage: Eukaryota > Metazoa > Chordata > Aves > Cuculiformes > Coccyzidae > Coccyzus > Coccyzus lansbergi. Next base: position 540,669 of record JAUMJK010001062.1, read on the forward strand.
CCTCCTACTCCCCTTCCACTCCCCACTCCCCTTTCCCCTCCCATTCCCCATTCCCCCCATTCTCCTCTCCCCTCCCTCTCCCCCCACTCCCCACTACCTTCCCACTCCCCCCACTCCCCTCTCCCCTCCCACTCCCCTCCCACTCCTCTCCCCTCTTCCCCCTCCCACTCCCCCCTCCCACTCCCCCCACTCCCCCCTCCTTTCCCCTCCTACTCCCCTTCCACTCCCCCCTCCCCTTTCCCCTCCCATTCCCCACTCCCCCCATTCCCCTCTCCCCTCCCACTGCCCCCACTCCCCTCTTCCTCCCCTCCCACTCCCCTCACTCCCCTCTCATCCTCTCCCCTCCCGCTCTCCCCTCCCACTCCCCCCGCTCTCCCCTCCCACTCCCCCTACTCCCCGTTCCCTTCCCCTCCTACTCCCTTCCCACTCCCCCCACTCCCCACTCCCTTCCCCTCCTACTCCCCTTCCACTCCCCACTCCCCTTTCCCCTCCCATTCCCCACTCCCCTTTCCCCTCTCCCCTCCCACTCCCCCCACTCCCCTCCCACTCCCCTCACTCCCCTCTCCTCCTCTCCCCTCCCGCTCTCCCCTCCCACTCCCCCCGCTCTCCCCTCCCCCTTCTCCCCTCCCTCCCCTCCCCCGTCCCTTCCCCAGTCCCCTCGGGCCGAGGCAGAGGCAGCGCGGGCGGTGATGAGCGGGTCCTCGGCGTGGCCGGGGCTGCCCTCGGGGGTGCCTGTGGGGCTGTCTGCGGGGCTGGAGCGGGCTCTGCGGTGCTGCACGGCGGCGCCGGCGGTGACGGAGGGCGGGACGGCGGCGGCCACGGCGGCGGCGGCGGCGGCTGTCGTCCCGGACGAGCGGAGCCTGTACGTGGCGCGGGTGGTGCAAATCGCCGTCATGTGCGTCCTGGCCATCACCGTCGTCTTCGGCATCTTCTTCCTCGGCTGCAACCTGCTCATCAAGTCCGAAGGGATGATTAACTTTCTGGTCAAGGACCGGCGCCCGTCCAAGGAGGTGGAGGCGGTGGTGGTGGGACCCTACTGACCGACCCCCCCCACACACCACCCCCCACACCCCCATCAGCCACCGACAGCCCCGAACTGCCAAGTAAAGCCCCTTCTGACGGCATCTCGGCTGCCTCCGTCTCTCCTCGTCGGGCAGGCGGCTCCGCTCCTCTGCGGGAGGACAAACGGCGTCAGGGGCTCCGCTCTCCTCCACGGGAGTCCCGTCCTCCCACTGCCTCTCTGCAGGGTTGGGCTGCTTCTCGCCGTCTCTCTCTCTCTCTCCCTCCAGGGTCTGGGACCCCCTGTCCTCCCGGTGCCTCCCTCCAGGGTCTGGGACCCCCTGTCCTCCTGGTGCTTCCCTCCAGGGTCCGGGTCCTTCTCGCCTTGTTTCCCTCGAGGGTCTGGGTTCTCCTGTCCTCCCAGTGCCTCCCTCCAGGGTCTGGGTCCTTCTCGCTGTGTCTCCCTCTAGGGTCTGGGATCCCTGTCCTCCCAGTGCCTCCCTCCAGTCTCTGGGATCCCTGTCCTCCCAGTGCTTCCCTGCAGGGTCTGGGATCCCTGTCCTCCCAGTGCTTCCCTCCAGTCTCTGGGTTCTCCTGTCCTCCCAGTGCCTCCCTCCAGTCTCTGGGATCCCTGTCCTCCCAGTGCCTCCTTCCAGGGTCTGGGTTCTTCTTGCCGTGTCTCCCTCCAGGGTCCGGGTTCTCCTGTCCTCCCGGTGCCTCCCTCCAGGGCTGGGGTTGCTTCTAGCCGTGTCTCCCTCCAGGGTCTGGGTTCTCCTGTCCTCCCAGTGCTTCCCTCGGGGGTCTGGGTTCTCCTGTCCTCCCAGTGCCTCCCTCCAGGGTCCGGGTCCTTCTCGCTGTGTCTCCCTCTAGGGTCTGGGTTCTCCTGTCCTCCCGGTGCTTCACTCCAGTCTCTGGGATCCCTGTCCTCCCAGTGCCTCCCTCCAGTCTCTGGGATCCCTGTCCTCCCAGTGCTTCCCTCCAGTCTCTGGGATCCCTGTCCTCCCAGTGCCTCCCTCCAGTCTCTGGGATCCCTGTCCTCCCAGTGCTTCCCTCCAGTCTCTGGGATCCCTGTCCTCCCAGTGCTTCCCTTACAGGGTCTGGGATCCCTGTCCTCCCAGTGCTTCCCTGCAGGGTCTGGGATCCCTGTCCTCCCAGTGCCTCCCTCCAGTCTCTGGGATCCCTGTCCTCCCAGTGCCTCCCTCCAGTCTCTGGGATCCCTGTCCTCCCAGTGCCTCCCTCCAGTCTCTGGGATCCCTGTCCTCCCAGTGCCTCCCTCCAGTCTCTGGGATCCCTGTCCTCCCAGTGCTTCCCTGCAGGGTCTGGGATCCCTGTCCTCCCAGTGCTTCCCTCCAGTCTCTGGGATCCCTGTCCTCCCAGTGCCTCCCTCCAGGGTCTGGGTCCTTCTCGCTGTGTCTCCCTCTAGGGTCTGGGTTCTCCTGTCCTCCCGGTGCTTCCCTCCAGTCTCTGGGATCCCTGTCCTCCCAGTGCTTCCCTCCAGTCTCTGGGATCCCTGTCCTCCCAGTGCTTCCCTGCAGGGTCTGGGATCCCTGTCCTCCCGATGCTTCCCTGCAGGGTCTGGGATCCCTGTCCTCCCAGTGCCTCCCTCCAGTCTCTGGGATCCCTGTCCTCCCAGTGCCTCCCTCCAGTCTCTGGGATCCCTGTCCTCCCAGTGCTTCCCTGCAGGGTCTGGGATCCCTGTCCTCCCAGTGCTTCCCTCCAGGGTCTCGGTTCTCCTGTCCTCCCGATGCTTCCCTGCAGGGTCTGGGACTCCTGTCCTCCCAGTGCCTCCTTCCAGGGTCTGGGTTCTTCTCGCCGTGTCTCCCTGCAGGGTCCGGGTTCTCCTGTCCTCCTGGTGCCTTCCTCCAGGGTCCAGGTCCCCCTGTCCTCCCGGTGCCTCCCTCCAGGGCTGGGGTTGCTTCTAGCCGTGTCTCCCTCCAGGGTCTGGGTTCTCCTGTCATCCCAGTGCTTCCCTCGGGGGTCTGGGTTCTCCTGTCCTCCTGCTGCTTCCCTCCAGGGTCTGGGTTCTTCTCGCTGTGCCTCCCCTCGAGGGTCTGGGTTCTCCTGTCCTCGCTATGCTTCCCCTTAAGGGTCGGGGGTTCTTCTCTTCTTGCCATGTGTCCCTCCAGGGTCTGGGACCCCTGTCCTCCCAGTACCTCCCTCCAGGGTCTGGGTTCTCCTGTCCTCCCAGTACCTCCCTCCAGGGTCTGGGTTCTCCGATTCTCCCAGTACTTCCCTCCAGTGTCTGGGTTCTCCTGTCCTCCCAGTACCTCCCTCCAGGGTCTGGGTTCTCCGGTTCTCCCAGTACTTCCCTCCAGTGTCTGGGTTCTCCTGTCCTCCCAGTACCTCCCTCCAGGGTCTGGGACCCCCTGTCCTCCCAGTGCCTCCCTCCAGGGTCTGGGACCCCCTGTCCTCCCAGTGCCTCCCTCCAGGGTCTGGGACCCCCTGTCCTCCCAGTGCCTCCCTCCAGGGTCTGGGTTCTCCTGTCCTCTCAGTGCCTCCCTCCAGGGTCTGGGTTCTCCTGTCCTCCCGGTGCCTCCCTCCCAGGGTCTGGGTTCTCCTGTCCTCCTGCTGCTTCCCTCCAGGGTCTGGGTTCTTCTCGCCGTGTCTCCCTCCAGGGTCTGGTTTTCTCCTGTCCTCCCAGTGCCTCCCTCCAGGGTCTGGGCCCTTCTTGCTGTGCCTCCCCTGCAGGGTCCGGGTTCTCCTGTCCTCACTGTGCTTCTCTCGAGGGCTGGGGGTTCTTCTCGCCGTGTCTCCCTCAGGGTCTGGGTCCCCCTGTCCTCCTAGTGCCTCCCTCCAGGGTCTGGGACCCCCTGTCCTCCCAGTGCCTCCCTCGAGGTTCCGGGTTCTCCTGTCCTCCCGGTGCTTCCCTCCAGGGTCTGGGACCCCTGTCCTCCCGGTGCCTCTCTCCAGGGTCTGGGTTCTGCTGTCCTCACTGTGCCTCCCCTTAAGGGTTGGGGTTCTTCTCTTGTCGCCGTGTCTCCCTGCAGGGTCTGGGTTCTTCTCGCCGTGTCTCCCTCCAGGGTCTGAGTTCTTCTCGCTGTGCCTCCCCTCCAGGGCCTGGGTTCTTCTCTTGTGGCCGTGTCTCCCTCCAGGGTCTGGGACCCCCTGTCCTCCCGGTGCCTCCCTCCAGGTTCTAGGTTCTCCTGTCCTCCTAGTGCCTCTCTCTGGGGTTGGGGTTCTTCTCGCCGTGTCTCCCTCCAGGGTCTGGGTTCTCCTGTCCTCCCAGTGCCTTCCTCCAGGGTCTGGGTTCTCCTGTCCTCCCAGTGCCTCCCTCCAGGGTCTGGGTTCTCCTGTCCTCCCTGCTGTCTCCCCTCAAGGGTCTGGGTTCTTTCCTACATGGTCACCAGTGCCTCCCCTCGAGGGTCTGGGTTCTCCCATCCTCCCCGCTGCCTCCCCTCGAGGGTCTGGGTTCTCCTGTCCTCCCCACTGCCTCCCCTCGAGGGTCTGGGTTCTCCCATCCTCCCTGCTGTCTCCCCTCGAGGGTCTGGGTTCTCCTGTCCTCCCCACTGCCTCCCCTCGAGGGTCTGGGTTCTCCTTTCCTCCCTGCTGTCTCCCCTCGAGGCTCATCCTCAGCAGAACTGGGGATGTGGCTGCCACCCCACACTCCCTCCCCGCAGGTTTTTGCCTCCAGGCTGGGCCAAAACTTGCGTTTTCCTTGCGTTTCGAGCCTCCCCCGGTTGCACCAGGTTGGGAGGACACAACACCCTGCTCCCTGGGTTGGAGGACGTGAGGAGATCCCGTCCCGTGGGTCAGAATCACAGAGTTGTTAAGGCTGGAAAAGAACTCTAAGATCATCCAGTCCGACCCTCAGCTGTGGGTTTGGGGAAACAAACCAGCGCACCCCATCTGTGACCCTCTCTGTCTGAGCTTTGACCCCATAAACCCCATAAACCCGTTAGCCGCACCCTATGAGGAGCGGCTGAGAGAGCTGGGGGTGTTTATCCTGGAGAAGAGGAGGCTGAGAGGAGACCTCATTACTCTCTACAACTCCCTGAAAGGAGATTGTGGAGAGGAGGGAGCTGGGCTCTTCTCCCAAGGGACAGGGGACAGGACAAGAGGCCTCGAGCTCCTCCAGGGGGAGATTTAGGCTGGAGATTAGGAGGAAGTTTTTCACACAGAGGGTCATTGGGCATTGGAATAGGCTGCCCAGGGAGGTGGTTGATTCCCCTTCCCTGGAGGTGTTTAAGGGACGGGTGGATGAGGTGCTGAGGGACATGCTTTAGTGTTTGATAGGAATGGTTGGACTCAATGACCCGATGGGTCCCTTCCAACCTACTTGTTCTATGATTCTATTATTCTATGATTTTTATTAACCCACCTGGAAGCCCCGTCAGCAGGTGACTTCTTGCGGGTGCATCCAAGAGAGGGAGAAGTTTCCCCTTGCACAGGATTTTATGATTTGTTTCTTGTATTTCTCTCTCTGAGAGGTTTGCACGGCTCCGTATCACCTCCTGGGGTGGAGGGTGGGGTGGGGGCTGCGCTTGTTGTTAGTGATAAATGGTTGGACTCGATGATGCGATGGGTCCCTTCCAACCTGGTTGTTCTATGATTCTATGATTCTAAATCAATGGATCCCCCTTTGCTGTAGGAACCAGCAGAAAGCTTTGCTTGGACCAGCACTGGGATGGGGGTAAAAAAGCTGAAGGAACCGGCTTGTGAGAAAATATCTTGTGTGACATCCCAAGTCCTGCAGTCAGGCTGTTAATTATCAATATTGATTCATGCTAATGAGACTCGGGGTGCTTCTGGGGCAGCCGCGCAGGCTGCTTGGTTGATCCTGAGCTGATGTTTAGGCTAGAGATTAGGAGGAAGTTTTTCCCAGAAAGGGTCATTGGGCATTGGAATAGGCTGCCCAGGGAGGGGGTTGAGTCACCTTCCCTGGAGGTGTTTAAGGCACAGGTGGATGAGGTCTTGAGGGACTTGGTTTAGTGTTTGATAGGAATGGTTGGACTAGAAGATCCGATCTTTCAACCTGATTGTTCTATGATTCTATGATTCTATGTGAAGGTGGCCAAGCCACCAGATCATTAGGATTCATCTTGTACTCTCAAATCCTGGGTTCAAGTTTTGGACCCCTCACTCCAAGAAGGACCTTCAGGGGCTGGAGCTCGTCCAGAGAAGGGAACAGGGCTGGGGAAGGGGCTGGGAGGTGGCTGAGGGACTTGGGGGTGTTTATCCTGCAGAAAAGGAGGCTGAGGGGAGACCTTGTCGCTGTCTACTTGAAAGGAGGTTGTGGAGAGGTGGATGCCGCTCCTCTCTCTCCCAAATGACAGGCAATAGGATGAGAGGGAATGGCCTCAAGGTCTGCCAGAGGAGGTTAAAACTGGGTATCAGAAAAAAATTCATCACCAACAGGGCTCTCGGGCCCTGGCAGAGGCTACCCAGGGGGGTGGTGGAGTCCCCATCCCTGGAGGGATTTAGTAGCCGGGTTGATGAGGTGCTTAGAGATATGATTTAGTAGTAGAGAGGTACAGTTGGACTTGATGATCTCAAAGGTTTTTTCCAACCTAAGGATTCTGTGATTCTATGATTTTGTCTTTAAATTATCTTTCGGAGACCTTAGCAGATGTTTTGATTTTGATAGAGAGGGTGAAACAGCTTTTTACCAAACGCGCCTGAGCTGGACGGGGATGGAATGAGGCTGGAGTCTGAGACAACCAACTTTTAGTCGGAAATGAGACAAAACAGGGCATCCCAATGCCATCTGACTCCCTCAGAGAGCAGGAGCCTCAGCCTGTACTCACTCATTTGTGTCTGCGTTAAAGGGAAAGACGAAGAACAGACCTGCCTGTTCTCCGGGGAACAAATAAGCTGTGGGCTTTGTCATTACATCAAAATAAATGTCACCGAGCCATGGATCAGCCGAAACATCGGGGAGCAATTTAGCCTCGATTCCCCTCCTTTCTCTTCCCCTTCCTGCTGCAGAAATGATAGATAAAGCAGAATGTTAGTATAATTAATAACTCCTAATTTACTATATCCATTTGCTATATCCATTTACTATATCCATTTACTATATCCATTTACTATATTATTATACTATATCCATTTACTATACTATTATACTATATCCATAGTATAATAATAACTCCTAATTTAGATGTTTCAGTCATTACAAAGCTTTTCCAACTCTCAGTCTTGCAGAGAACACAATCTTGCCCATAGTCCGACTCACAAGGAGTGTGCTGTGTGTTCCAATATTTTTTTGAGAGCTCCTTTCATTAATGGTTCTTTATTAGCTGTAGCAAACGCTTGAAGGATAAAACATATTGCTCAGCCTTTGCTAGAAGCCACAGCTTTTCCCCAACACCGTAAATCACAGAATCATAAAACCAGAGAATGGTTTGGGTTGGAAGGTTCCTTGAAGCCATTCCTAGAGGAGTAGAAGATGATGAGAGTCATCATGGCCTCAAGCTCCACCAGGGGAGATTTAGGCTAGAGATTAGGAGGAAGTTATTCACGGAAAGGGTCATTGGACATTGGAATAGGCTGCCCAGGGAGGGGGTTGACTCACCTTCCCTGGAGATGTTTAAGGCACAGGTAGATGAGGTGCTGAGGGACATGGGTTAGTGTTTGATAGGAATGGTTGGACTCAATGATCCTATGGGTCTCTTCCAGCCTGGTTGTTCTATGATTCTATGATTCAATGCCCAATGACCCTCTGTGTGAAAAACTTCCTCCTAATCTCTAACCTAAAAGGACTTTGCAGCAGGACCTCTTCCAGGAGGACTCTCACTGGGACCTCTCATGCAGCCTCTCAGTGACTGTTTCAGGGAGTGTGACGCCCAAAAATTCCCATACAGCCCCAAGCCCAGAAAGTCAAAACAAGCTCGGATCTCTCTTTGCATGGATCAACGTTGAAGTAGCCTCACCCCAGGCTGTCTCCACACCTAACTGCTGTCTACAAGCAATGACATCACGGTTCTCACCTTGAATTATAGAATCATAGAATCATAGAACAACCAGGTTGGAAGAGACCCGTCGGATCATCGAGTCCAACCATTCCTATCAAACACTAAACCATGTCCCTCAGGACCTCATCCACCCGTCCCTTAAACCCCTCCAGGGAAGGTGAATCAACCCCCTCCCTGGGCAGCCTGTTCCAATGCCCAATGACCCTCTGTGTGAAAAACTTCCCCCTAATCTCTAGCCTAAATCTCCCCTGGTGGAGCTTGAGGCCATTCCCTCTTGTCCTGTCCCCTGTCCCTTGGCAGAAGAGCCCAGCTCCCTCCTCTCTACAACCTCCTTTCAGGTAGTTGCAGAGAGCAATGAGGTCTCCTCTCAGCCTCCTCTTCTCCAGGATAAACAACCCCAGCTCTCTCAGCCGCTCCTCATAGGTTCAAAACATCCTCCAGGACAAAAACCAAGACGCGTCTTAGCCTCTTCCCAAATGCCCTCTGAAGTGGTTTGTTCGATATTCAAACTGGGACAGGCTTAGTAAAAACATCCTGGCAGCTGCAGTTGCTTTTAGACAGCCCTGTGGACACACTCAGGCGCGGCCGTACGACTTTAATTGTCTGCTTTCCTGCTTTCTGCTTCTTGTTGCTAATATTCAAGCCCTGATGCAGGCTGAAGAGATGCTTTTTAGCAGCTCAGACGCATGCGGGTGTGGGGCTTTATTCCGACCTCACCTTCAGGCAAAATTCACCTTTTAAAGCTTTAATAAGGAAAACAGAATCATAGAATCACAGAACAACCAGGTTGGAAGAGACCCATCGGATCATCGAGTCCAACCATTGCTATCAAACACTAACCCATGTCCCTCAGCAACTTGTCCATCCATCCCTTAAACACCTCCAGGGAAGGTGACTCATCCCCCTCCCTAGGCAGCCTCTGACAACAAAACTTCAGGAATAGCTTCAGGATTTGCCTTAATATTTGTCACTTTAAGTCACCGTGGAATGATCCTGGCTCATCAGCATCTCCAGCAATGGGTGGTCACCCCGGACCAGGGCTGGGAACCCACAATGGAAAAGCACTCCCCAAAGCACCTTCACATTCAGCTACGGTTGGTTGTGGAGAGGAGGGAGCTGGGCTCTTCTCCCAAGGGACAGGGGGCAGGACGAGAGGGAATGGCCTCAAACTCCACCAGGGGAGGGTCAGGCTGGACATTAGGAAAAGATTTTTCCCAGAAAGGGTCATTGGTCAGTGTCAGAGGCTGCCCAGGGAGGGGGGTGACTCACCTTCCCTGGAGGTGTTTAAGGGACGGGTGGACAAGGTGCTGAGGGACTTGGTTTAGTGTTTGATAGGAATGGTTGGACTCGATGATCTGCTGGGTCTCTTCCAACCTGGTGATTCTATGAGTCTCGGCGACGCGTTTTAACGAGCATTTGAGCCCATATTAATTACCAGCCAAGAATGAGTCATTAGAAGTGCTCCTCCTTTCTCGACAGCCCCATTTGTTTGCGTGTGGATGGATGATGCTGTCGCTGTTGGTTTCAGCAAACCGTGACGGGGCTGCCTAACCGGTAACGCTGAGGGACAGCGAGCCTTCCATATCATGAAACGGCAGCAGCATCCTCTCTGTAATTAGGGTTTAAACTTGCTGTCCAAAAATGTCATTTTTCTGTTAGCTCACCCTCAGCAAGTCAGACTTGTCGCCCAGCGCACCCACCCGTGTGCCTGGAGCTTTTCTCCCAGACAGTTCATCCGGCTGTGCTGCTCCTCGTCTCTGCTGCTCCTCGTCTCTGCTGCAGCGTTACGGGCACAGCAATACAGGGTTTTGATTGAAAGAGAGAGGAAAAAAAGGCATGAGAGAAGGCAGAAAGCAATATGAAGTGTGCAAAATAAAAAAAGAAGGGGGGGGGGGAAGGATCGTGACTAGCACTGAAGGGGCAACAAACTGAAAATGAACGGGAAGGAAAACATGCTTTTTGTAGAATCATCGAATAGTATAAGGAAATGGATTGGGGTGGAAGGTCCAGCTCATCCAGTCTAACCCTTGCCATGGGCAGGGACACCTCCCACTGGCTCAGGGGCTCCAAGCCCCATCCAACCTGCCCTTGAACCCCTCCAGGGATGGGATCTGGGGGTTCTGGTTGATGTCAAGTGAGAATCACGGAGATGATTTGGGTTGGAAGGGATCTCCAAGCCCATCCAGTGCCACCCCTGCCATGGGCAGGGACACCTCCCACTGGATCAGGGGCTCCAAGCCCCATCCAACCTGCCCTTGAACACCTCCAGGGATGGAGCATCCACAATTTCTCTGGGTAACCTGGGCCAGGGCCTCCTCACCGTCACAGCAAAACATTTCTGCCTAAGATCTCATCTCAATCTCCCCTCTTGCATCTCAAACCCATCCCCCTCATCCTCTCCCTACCCTCCCTATTCCAGAGCCCCTCCCCAGTTTCCCTGGAACCCCTTTCAGCACTGGAAGCTGCTCTAAGTTCTCCCCACAACCTTCTCTTCTGCAGGCTGAACAAGCCCAACTCTCTCAGCCTGTCCTCATCCAGGAAGTTCTCCAGCCCTCAGGTCATCTCGGTGGCCTCCTCTGGGCATGTCCCAACAGCTCTCTGTCATATCTTTGTAGAATCATAGAACAACCAGGTTGGAAGAGACCCATCGGATCATTGAGTCCAACCATTCCTATCAAACACTAACCCATGTCCCTCAGGACCTCATCTACCCATCCCTTGAACACCTCCAGGGAAGGTGACTCAACCCCCTCCCTGGGCAGCCTATTCCAATGCCCAATGACCCTTTCCGTGAAAAACTTCCTCCTAATCTCTAGCCTAAATCTCCCCTGGTGGAGCTTGAGGCCATTCCCTCTCGTCCTGTCCCCTGTCACTTGGGAGAAGAGCCCAGGTCCCTCCTCTCCACAACCTCCTTTCAGGTAGTTGGAGAGAGCAATGAGGTCTCCTCTCAGCCTCCTCTTCTCCAGGATAAACACCCCCAGCTCACTCAGCCACTCCTCATCAGGCCTGTTCTCCAGCCCCTTCACCAGCTTCTTTGCTCTTCTCTGGACTTGCTCCAGAGCCTCAACATCCTTCTTGTGCTGAGGGGCCCACAACTGAACACAGGATTCAAGGAGCAGCCTCACCAGTGCCGAGTACAGAGGGAGAAGAACCTCTCTGGCCCTGCTGGTCACACCATTTCTGATACCAGCCGGGATGCCATAGAAGGGCGCTTTCTTATTGGGACACCTTTATTTTTTTAATGCCAAAAATCAGGCTTCATTTATCACTGGGGACCAGCCACAATCGCTGAGGAGAGAAACCAAAGGAAGCCTGAGCTCCTCAGGACTCGGCGTATCCATCACTTTGGCCACCGGCAGCTTGGGACCTATTCCACCATTAGGGAACGTATTTTTAGCCCTTGGAAAAACACTGTCATGAGCACATGATATGAAAAACATACAAAGCGATATATCACTTTTATGTCCTTTAGTCCATCATAATCAGGTTAGGATGGTTTCTTTTTTTTTTCCCCCCAACTTCCTTCTATTTTGGAAGCCTCTCCAGGGAGGAGGTGGTAGGAACGTAATAGCCCATCAGACCCACAGTGGCTGTGCTCAAAGCCACCCACCGCATGGAAGGAGATGGAGCAGCACAGCTCCAGGACACAGAGGGTCATTGGGCACTGGAATAGGCTGCCCAGGGAGGTGGTTGATTCCCCTTCCCTGGAGGTGTTTAAGGGACGGGTGGATGAGGTCTTGAGGGACTTGGTTTAGTGTTTGATAGGAATGGTTGGACTAGAAGATCCGATGGGTCTTTTCCAACCTGGTTGTTCTATGATTCTATGAAAGAGGAGGAGGACTGGAGGCAAAGGAGAAGGTGCTGGTGGAACCTCGCCAAGGCAGGGGAGTTGCTGCCCACCAGTGCTGCCCAAGGCCCTGGGTGATGGTGTGCAGCACCGAGCCATCTGCTCAGGGCAAAAAATTTTTCCCAATACCCATCCTGAACCAAGCCTGGTACAACTTAAGGCCATTCACTTTCGTCCCATACTTGTTACCTGGGAGCAGAGCTCAGCCCCCACCTCACCAGCTTTCAGGAGCTGCAGAGAGGGATGAGGTCTCCCCTCAACCTCCTCCTCTCCAGGCTAAACAGCTCCAGGTCCCTCAACTGCTCTCAGAACCCCTGGGCTCCAGACCCAGCTCCGTCCCACTTTTCCAGACATGCTCCAACCCCTCAATGTCCAGGATTTGAACTGCAGCCTCACCAGCACCGAGCCCAGGAGGACTCCCCTACTCCCCCTAGGAGTCCAGTCCCTCCCCTACTCTGAATCTCACTCCTCATCCACTTGTACTGATATTAATCCCATCAGTAAATACTCAGAACTCCGTCGCTCTGGTTTTCAGTGGGGTCGGACTGCCAGGAGGAGAGGGACCTGGGGGTGTTGGTTGACAGTGACTGACCATGAGGCAGCAGTGTGCCCAGGTGGCCAAGAAGGCCAATGGCATCTTGGCTTGGATCAGAAATGGTGTGACCAGCAGGGTCAGGGAGGTTCTTCTCCCTCTGTACTCGGCACTGGTGAGGCTGCTCCTTGAATCCTATGTTCAGTTGTGGGCCCCTCAGCACAAGAAGGATGTTGAGGCTCTGGAGCGAGTCCAGAGAAGAGCAACGATGCTGGTGAAGGGGCTGCGAAACAGACCTTATGAGGAGTGTCTGAGAGAGCTGGGGGTGTTTATCCTGGAGAAGAGGAGGCTGAGAGGAGACCTCATTACTCTCTACAACTACCTGAAAGGAGGTTGTGGAGAGGAGGGAGCTGGGCTCTTCTCCCAAGGGACAGGGGACAGGACAAGAGGGAATGGCCTCAAGCTCCACCAGGGGAGGGTCAGGTTAAAGATTAGGAGGAAGTTTTTCACAGAGAGGGTCATTGGGCATTGGAATAGGCTGCCCAGGGAGGGGGTTGATTCACCTTCCCTGGAGAAGTTTAAGGCACAGGTAGACGAGGTGCTGAGGGTCATGGTTTAGTGTTTGATAGGAATGGTTGGACTCAGTGATCCGATGGGTCTCTTCCAACCTGGTTGTTCTACGATTCTGTGAACCTCCTTGGCAATCCCATCTCACATTGGAAGAGAGGAAACCAGGCGTCATCTTAAGCAATTTTGTTCTCGGCACACTCTCTGTACTCTCTATCACTTTTCAAACCATACACCACGACCATTTTTATACATAAACGACCTCTCGAACTGGAATAAAACACCGAGACAGGATATTCTTTAAGGAAGGAATTCATTACCCTAGGGAGGAAAGAAACCAGGTATTAGCTAATGATACCCTGCATTTGTCATATCTTGGACAGGCAATGAAAATACATTAATTAAAAGCCGGCTTTGGGGAAAATATTATTACATTGTTCTGTAATGAAAGCTAAAGGCTTCCAGGAGATCAGTTGTGCTGTGTCGGGGCTGTACGGTGGGACTGTTCGGTTAACTTGATTAAACATAAAATGTTTGGTGCTCGGCAAGGCAGGGAACAGCCGCTTCTTGCTGTGGGAGAGGGAGAAGGAGGACGGGTCCTCACACCCGAGACCCTGAATAATAGAATCATAGAATCATAGAACAACCAACTTGGAAGAGACCCACCAGATCATCGAGTCCAACCGTTCCTACCAATCTCTAACCCATATCCCTCAGCATCTCGTCCACCCGTCCCTTAATCCCCTCCAGGGAAGGTGACTCAAGGAGGTTTCAACACGAAGGAGGTTTTCAACACGAATCACCAGGTTGGAAGAGACCCATCGGATCATCGAGTCCAACAATTCAATCTAGTGCTTGGAGAAGAAAGCCCTAAGACTACTTTCTCCTGCTCTTAACTAGTCCCAGCAGGATCAATAGCCTCCGTTTAGCGAGGGAGATAAGGTGCAATGGGCAGTCGGGTGGTGGTGGCTGAATTCCCAGCCAGGAGGATGCTTCTTCAATTATTCTTGAAATTCTCATGTCAGAATTCCAAATGAATTCTGACAACCCACACACACCCGGAATATAGAACAGCACAAAGCAGTTTAAACCATTATTCATCATAGAACAATAGAACAACCAGGTTGGAAGGGACCCATCGGATCTTCTAGTCCAACCATTCCTATCAAACACTAAACCAAGTCCCTCAAGACCTCATCCACCCGTGAGTCAAGACCTCATCATTGCTGCACTGTCCCTGGGAGGCAGAGCACACACATCCTTATCCTCACTGCTTGGATCACTCTATGGATTCTGCCGGCCACACACGGTGAAGGAGGTTTCACCACGATGGGCGTGGGAAACAGCGTTCGGTCAGGGAAATGATGGTCAATTTTATATTAAAGTGGGAGTTTTGTTGGTTGATTTGCAACTCCCTTTTTTAAATACCAAACCACAGCAAAGGGACATTATCATAGAATCGCTTGGTTGGAATAGACCTCTGAGATCATCGAATCATAGAATCATAGAACAACCAGGTTGGAAGAGACCCATCGGATCATTGAGTCCAACCATTCCTATCAAACACTAAACCAAGTCCCTCAAGACCTCATCCACCCGTCCCTTAAACACCTCCAGGGAAGGTGAATCAACCACCTCCCTGGGCAGCCTATTCCAATGCCCAGTGACCCTCTGTGTGAAAAACTTTCTCCTAATCTCCAGCCTAAATCTCCCCTGGTGGAGCTTGAGGCCATTCCCTCTCATCCTGTCCCCTGTCCCTTGGGAGAAGAGCCCAGCTCCCTCCTCTCCACAACCTCCCTTCAGGTAGTTGTAGAGAGCAATGAGGTCTCCCCTCAGCCTCCTCTTCTCCGGAATAAACCCCCCCAGCTCTCTCAGCCACTCCTCATAGGGCCTGTTCTCCAGCCCCTTCACCAGCCTCATCGCTCTTCTCTGGAATTGCTCTAGAGCCCAACTGTACCTGCCCCCTACTAAACCAGATCCCCTGAGCACCTCATCTACCCATCTATTAAACCTCTCTGGAGATGGGGACTCCACCACCTCCCTGGGCAGCCTCTTCCCTTTCCGTGAAGAAATTATTCCTGATGTGTGAGTTGAACCTGCCCTGGTGCAGCTTGAGGCCATCTCCTCTCATCCTATCACCCGTCACTTGGTGATTGAAGCCAGGTAGTAAAGCCGCTCAGAGAACGGGATATTCACCTTTGGAAGAGAGATGATAGACTGATCTAAAGGTGATGGATGGTCACACTTACGTCCCGGGCACTCTTCCAAGGAGTGACAATCCTGGAAAGATTCCTCTCGCAGAGAAGGACGTCTACGGCAGAGACCCGAGTCCTTGCAATGAGTCATCCCGCAGGGCAAGAGGAGATGTGAAAGGGTCTGAAGGAGCCTCTGTGAGTGCTCCGAGACCTGAGAGTCCTTAAATGGAGAAAAAAAAATGGTGGTGGATGTGCAAGCTCAGGAGGGCTGGGGAGCTTTGCCTTTTAAAGCTGAGAGTGCCTCCGGCCTCTCTGAGAGCCTCATGCTTTTAGCTCCCAATTTCCTTTACGTCCACAAAAAGATAGCACCCGAGAGAGGTCCTGCTAAGTGGACATGGGAATCAGGCTGGTGAGCATCAGAGAGAAGAGGCTGCCTCTCCTCTTTGGGCTGGAGGCTCTGGGTTGCAGCTGCATTTCTGCTTTTTATAGAACAAGAATCATAGAATTGTAGAACAACCAGGTTGGAAGAGACCCATCGGATCATCGAGTCCAACCATTCCTATCAAACACTAAACCATGTCCCTCAGGACTTCATCCACCCATCCCTTAAACACCTCCAGGGAAGGTGAATCAACCCCCTCCCTGGGAAGCCTATTCCAATGCCCAATGACCCTTTCCGTGATAAACCTCCTCCTAATCTCCAGCCTAAATCTCCCCTGGTAGAGCTTGAGGCCATTCCCTCTTGTCCTGTCCCTTGGGAGAAGAGCCCAGCTCCCTCCTCTCCACAACCTCCTTTCAGGGAGTTGTAGAGAGCAATGCAGTCTACCCTCAGCCTCCTGCTGGCGCTTGGAATGGTTGGACTCAATGATCCGATGGGTCTCTTCCAACCTGGTTGTTCTATGATTCTATGATTGGAAAGGTTTGAGGGGGTTTACGGAAGGAAGAAATAACAGGGCTTCATCTCCCTCAGTCAGTCTCTGAAGCCTCTTCCCCTGGGGCAGGATCACAAGGAAAGCAAAACACCTTAAATCAGCTCCTGACCACCTCCTGTAAGAGACAAGAGGAATGCGCCGGGTTGGAGCAGGGCAGGGTTGTAATATATTGGTGTTTAAAGATGGACACAGCGCTAGGAAAATGACTCCCCCACTGTTTATATTCCCAGCACAAGTCCTGCCGTCCTCTCTCCAAATCCCGAGGCAGAATGGATATGGAGAATTAATTTTGCCGGAGGTTTTTGTGCTTCCACCACCAAGCGATAAGTCTCTGCAGTTCTTTTCCATCTGGCGTTTCATAGAATCACAGAATCATAGAACAACCAGGTTGGAAGGGACCCATCGGATCAGCGAGTCCAACCATTTGTTTCCTTCTAGTTCAGAGATCCACAATACGAAGAAAGAGAATTGAGGAGAGAACAAAGCTCCCACAGGGAGCCAGGCACCAGTCCTTTCCAGAGAGGGTGTTACTGGGACAGGAGGACAAGATGCAATTCAGAAAGCTAAAGGTATAATTAAACTAAATCGAGGTTTGTAGCTTTGTGAGTTAATAAGAAAAAAAAAACAAACCCAAACCACATTCATTTGGAGAACAGGAGTTGGCTCGAATATGAGAGGGAGAAAATCAGCGCTAGAGATGTTTTCGCAGGTAAAGCTGCTGCGGCTAATTTATAACGTTACAGATGAACCTGTCACCAGAGCTGACACTGCAAATTGAATTCTCTATTCCCTCCGCAGCCAAACCAATATCGGCTCTATTAAATCTGTATTTAAAATAGGCTGTTGCATGTAGGGCTGAGATGAACGGCTCGGGGAGATTGGAGCCGCTTCCCACCCACAAATCCTCCCCTCCAGTCCAGCCGGTGCCGCAGGCATCACACCCATACCCTGGTGGGCCAGGGAAGAAGCCCTTCAGAATTCTAAGTTCTGGGGGTGTTGGTCGACAGCCGACTGACCATGAGGCAGCAGTGTGCCCAGGTGGCCAAGAAGGCCAATGGCATCCTGGCTTGTATCAGAAATGGTGTGACCAGCAGGGCCAGGGAGGTTCTTCTCCCTCTGGACTCGGCATTGGTGAGGCTGCTCCTTGAATCCTGTGTTGAGTTGTGGGCCCCTCAGCACAAGAAGGATGTTGAGGCTCTGGAGCAAGTCCAGAGAAGAGCCACGAAGCTGGTGAAGGGGCTGGAGAACAGGCCCTATGAGGAATGTCTGAGAGAGCTGGTGGTGTTTATCCTGGAGAAGAGGAGGCTGAGAGGAGACCTCATTACTCTCTACAACTCCCTGAGAGGAGGTTGTGGAGAGGAGGGAGCTGGGCTCTTCTGCCAAGGGACAGGGGACAGGACAAGAAGGAATGGCCTCAAGCTGGGAAGGAAAAGCGGAGCCTGGTGGCACCTGGGTGACTGTGATGATGACCAGTTTTGGTATCACTCATCAGCCGTAAATAACAATTACAGGGAGCTGGATGCAGCCAGCAGCAGAACGGGCTCTCTCGGTTACAAGCCAGAGGAACAGCTAATGCTCCTATAAACTATTTGTCACTCTAATAACGAGCAGTTTGGAAGGGATTAGGTTTTACTGCCTGCCCCACAACTGACAGTCCCTGGACTGTACATCTTCAGTTGCGTAAGAAGACGAAGGCAGAGAGTATCTCCCAGGCCCTCGTTGGTGATTTAAAAGTACTGCTGGATGCATCGTTTTGTGAAGTCTTTTAGATTTTAGATTCCAGACCTGTTCACCGCTCTCTCCTCCATGCTGTGACTCCACTCCTGGGCCATCCTTGAACCCATCCCATCCCCAAGGCCATGAATTATACAGGAATCCGAGTCAGGATAAGGAATTGGAACAGGGTTTGCAATTCAGAGTGAACGAGACATCTCAGAGCAGCAAATGGGAGAGGGCAAAGCTTGAGATGCAGCCAGTCAGCCCCAAGAATAAAAACACTCTTAGGGAACAGGGTGAGGTACCTTCTCTGGAACCAGGCACCACTGAGCAATCCCAAGGGATGATGAAGTATTTGGGTGCCTTCCCTGGAGGTTTTTAAAGTGCAGGTGGATGAGGTGCTGAGGGACATGGGTTAGTGTTTGATAGGAATGGTTGGACTTGATGATCCAACCTGCTCTCTTCCAACCTGGTGATTCTATGATTCTATGATTCATTCTATGATTTTACATCAGGAGGTGGGATAACACAGCAAATTAAGAAAAGAATCATAGAATCATAGAACAACCAGGTTGGAAGGGACCCATCGGATCATTGAGTCCAACCATTCCTATCAAACACTAAACCGAGTCCCTCAGGACCTCATCCACCCGTCCCTTAAACACCTCCAGGGAAGGTGAATCAACCACCTCCCTTCCCCAGGTCCCACACGATAAAGAGCATCTCCTCTCCCCACCGCATCCTCCCACTGCATCCCCTGCCCCTACCCAAGGATCCCGCAGCATCTGCAACCAAAAGGTCCCTGTGAAGTTGCGTCTGGCTCGAAACCCCTGTATTTATAGAAGGGGAGGGAGGTTACGGGAGCCCTTCCAAGGCTGTGTAAATTGTGATGATCACGGTTATTAATCACAGCAGAGGAGTCGGGAGGTTCCTCCTGGAGGCCATGTGCACGAGGCATTCTCCACAGGCGCTTTTATCGCTTGTTTTTAGACAGGATGAATACTATGAAAATAGCATTTTTTGGCAGAAAGGGCAAACGAGGTTGCAGTGGGTACGTGTGGCAGCGAAGCTGACTGTACCAGCAAGAGGGTGAGATTGTCAGTTTCAGGAGAAAAGTATCTTTTTCCTCTGGCATAAGCGGACTGTGCAGATAGGCCACGACCATCCCTTACTATCTGCCAGGCTGTGGCTTTGAGGCCTCTGCCTGCCTCCCTCATACCTGAGGCTGCCTGGGAAGCGGATGCACACGTGCTGCGGTAAAACCTCTGTCTGCAGAAACCAGTTTGGAGCATCACTTGCTCCAGTGCTATCGGGACCGAGTTTCTCATGGGCTGGGTTTTGGTTTAGGGTTAGGTCAGGAGTCCTAGGTTGCTCTTTGGTCTCTGCCATTAGACTGAGTTACTCAGGGAGGAATTTTTACAGCTAGGGACTGGTTTTTATCGTTATACGAATGTGACTGCTTGTTGCGTGTCCATGCGGTTGGTAGCCTGGGAACAATCAGTGGACCCTACACACCTGCATTTTCCCTTGTCCTGCCCTGCTTTAGTGTTTGAGTCTAAGGCAGAGACCGGGAAGCAGGACTTCTGCTTTCCTTACAGAGACACATCAGGCCCACTAGCGACAAAGATCCTCCATCTGCACAGCAACACTGAATTTTAATCTAGTTTTCTTAATCTATTTTGGCACTGGAACAGGCTGCCCAGGGAGGTGGTTGACTCGCCTTCCCTAGAGGTGTTTAAGGTGCGAGTGGATGAGGTACTGAGGGGCATGGTTTAGAGACTGGTGGGAATGGTTGGACTCAACGATCCTGTGGGTCTTTTCCAGCCTGGTGATTCTATGATTCTATGAAGGCCCCAGCCAGGGCTGAGCCACAGGCCGTAAGAGCTGCAGCAGAGTGGAAGCAGAAAACTTGGCTCGGGAAGCAGGGAGGGGATTCTCCCTCTCTGCTCCACTCTTGTGAGACTCCACCTGCAGCCCTGGGTCCAGTTCTGGGATCCCAAATATAAGGAGGACATGGAACTGTTGGAACAGGTCCAGAGGAGGCCACAGTGATGATCCAAGGGCTGGAGAACCTCTGCTATGAGGACAGGCTGAGAGAGTTTGGGTTCAGCCTGGAGAAGAGAAGGCCGGAGGGAGACCTTAGAGCAGCTTCCAGCACTGAAAGGGGCTCCAGGAAAGCTGGGGAGGGGCTATGGATCAGGGAGGGCAGGGAGAGGATGAGGGGAATGGTTTTAAACTGGAAGGGGGAAGATTTAGATTTGACATTGGGAAGAAATTCTTCCCAATGAGGGTGGTGAGACCCTGGCCCAGGCTGCCCGGAGCAGGGGTGGCTGCCCCATCCCTGGAGGGGTTCAAGGGCAGCTTGGATGGGGCTTGGAGTCCCTGAGCCAGTGGGAGGTGTCCCTGCCCAGGGCAAGTGTGGAACCATACGGATTTGAGGTCCCTTCCAACCCAAACTAGTCTACGATTCTATGACTCTTTCTGCTCACAGAACTACTAGACTGAGGATATCAGGAGTAAATTGGTATAATTTCCTTTCTTAAATTATTCCTGTCCTCTATTCTTCATGATGTGCTTCATTCCTCTGCTCACGATCTCATTTTACTCAGGTAACTCAGAGTCCATCACAAACGAGCGAGTTCACTGGGTACTTTATTACATCTCTAGTCCATTGTACTCAAGCCATTTGGCAGCCGGGAGGCACCTTCTCTTGCAACTGCCCGAGAGTTTCACAAGGCTCATGGAAACAGAGCTCCCTGCTGCTCACTTCACATATTTAGAATCGATGCTGCATTTGCATGAAAGGGGCAAAACGTATTTTGCCTAATTGGAACTCATTAATTTGAAGGGAACAGATGGCAACAGTGAGACAGAGATCTTTAATTTGGCCTGTAAAATGTGACATTGCATCTGGGTAGTGGGGACACTTTTCAGCTCCTTCCCACCACAGGCTCTGCTGAATATATTTAACGAGCGTTTGCATTTGGCCAAGCACTGGAGAAGGATTCTAAGGCTCCTTAGATGTCAGACTGCTGGGGAAATTTCATAGAATCATAGAACAACCAGGTTGGAAGAGACCCATTGGATCATCGAGTCCAACCATTCCCATCAAACACTAAACCATGTCCCTCAGGACCTCGTCTACCTGTGCCTTAAACCCCTCCAGGGAAGGTGAATCAACCCCCTCCCTGGGCAGCCTCTGCCACTGCCCAATCACCCTTTCTCTAAAAAATTTTTTCCTAATGTCCAGTCTGACCCTCCCCTGGCAGAGCCTGAGGCCACTCCCTCTCATCCTGTCCCTTGGGAGAAGTGCCCAGCTCCCTCCTCTCGATAATTTACTTTCAGGGAGTTGGAGAGAGCAATGAGGTCTCCCCTCAGCCTCCTCTTCTCCAGGATAAACACCCCCAGCTCTCTCAGATGCTCCTCTTGTTCTCCAGCCCCTTCACCAGCCTCGTTGCTCTTCTCTGGACTCGCTCCAGAGACTCAACATCCTTCTTGTGCTGAGGGGCCCATAACTGAACACAGGATTCAAGGAGCAGCCTCACCAGTGCCGAGTCCAGAGGGAGAATGACCTCCCTGACCCTGCTGGTCACACCGTTTCTGATCCAAGCCAGGATGCCATTGGCCTTCTTGGCCACCTGGGCCACTGCTGCCTCATGTCCATGATCAACCCTCCCAGGTTCTTCTCCTCCAGGCAGCTTTCCAGTGGCAGTTATTACTTCTACGAGCAAACCCTAGAGAGCAAGGACATAGAATCATAGAATCATAGAACAACCAGGTTGGAAGTGACCCATCGGATCATCTAGTCCAACCATTCCTATCAAATATACATATCTTCTGTCCCTACGTGTTATTTGCTTGGACTCTACCGGTTCTCGTAAGGGCAAATAAATTGTCAATTTTTCAATCTACACGACCTTGTCCTTAAGCCGCAAAGGGTCTCAACGTTCCCTGTAGTTGTATGGCCCTTGTCTTACTGAAGGAAAGGGTCTCCTTTGGTGCTGTTTCAGTTGGGTTTCTGCTCCATCAGGCTTTGAAAGGATGGAATTACCTAGGACCATGTCCCTAGGAAAGCTTAAGAGCCGAACTCTCTGCCCAAGCAGATTGTGTTGTGTTGATTTTTTAATTATTTAGGAGAAAGTCCAGATCTAGAAGCAAGTATGTTGAATCCATGACATAGAATCACGGAATCATTAAGGTTGGAAAAGCTCTCTAAGGTCTTCCAGCCCAACCAGGGAAAAGCCCAATCCTCCTGGGGAAGGGGGGAGGTTCTTTCAGTCTCTTATAAAATTATTTTCACTGTCACTTTTTTCAGTTTGGGGCTAAGAAAATGGAAATTCTTGGGAAATGGAGCCTGAATACCAATAGGAGCCAGAGCCAGGCAAACACCCACCAGGTATTTCAACCCAGAGATTAGATTTCTGTGTGAATTGAATTGAGTTAAAAGAGAAAATAAAGGAAAACAAGGAGATTTTGGGCAGGGTGGAGGAGGCTTTACTCACATCTCATTTCAAATTGAAAAATTGCCGACTATTGTATGAAAAGGATTAGAAAACGTCCAGGATATAGAAGAGAAAGATAAAAGATGGAAGTTCTTATAACGAAAAAAAAAAAAAAAACCTGAACGATAAAAAGAATCTGTTGTTGTCCATTTCTGTGAGCGAGAGAGGTGGCCGATCTCTGCTCTCTGAGGGCTTTTCGCTCGATATAATGTCATTTCTCAGGCATGTTGCTGCCTGATAACCACGGGGGAAGTGTTTGTTTCAGAAAAATGTGCTACGGTGAGAAAGCCAGGGATGAGAAAGGCTCCTAGAAGCTGATTAGCGGCGAAAGAAGAATGGAGATGCTATCTGGGCTGCTACCACAGCCTCCTGAATGCTTCCCTGGAATAATTAAGCTGAATTAGGTTCTGAAACACAAAGCCCTGCAGACAGCCTGTTATAAGCTGAATTAACAATCACAGATCAGAGGCTGATTCGAGGGACATGGGTTAGTGTTTGATAGGAATAGTTGGACTCAATGATCTGATGGGTCTCTTCCAACCTGGTTGTTCTATGATTCTATGAACCCCAACTTATCAGCAGGTGCACAGAGCCAGGAATGGAAAAGGAGTTCTCTTTGATAAGCCTTGAAATCAGAGCTCTGTCTGGCAGCGCCCCCCAAGCTTCACAGAATGGGTTTGGTTGGAAAAGCCCTTTAAGATTGTCGAGTCATAGAATCATAGAATCACCAGGTTGGAAGAGATCCATCGGATCATAGAGTCCAACCATTCCTATCAAACACTAACCCATGTCCCTCAGCACCTCATCTACCTGTGCCTTAAACACCTCCAGGGAAGGTGACTGAACCACCTCCCTGGGAAGCCTCTGACAGTGCCCAATGACCCTTTCTGTGAAAAACTTCCTCCTAATCTCCAGCCTAAATCTCCCCTGGTGGAGCTTAAGGTCATTCCCTCTCATCCTGTCCCCTGTCCCTTGGGAGAAGAGCCCAGCTCCCTCCTCTCCACAACCTCCTCTCAGGGAGTTGCAGAGAGCAATGAGGTCTCCCCTCAGCCTCCTCTTCTCCAGGATTAACACCCCCAGCTCTCTCAGACGCTCCTCTTGTTCTCCAGCCCCTTCCCCAGCTTCGTTGCTCTTCTCTGGACTCGCTCCAGAGCCTCAACATCCTTGTTGTGCTGAGGGTCCAGTCCAATCATCGATCCAGGCCACATCCCCAGATGCAATATCTACTTGTCTTTTAAACCCCTCCGGGGATGGAGATTCAAACACCTCCTTGGGCAGCCTCTGCCAGTGTCTCCGAACCCTTTCAGTACAGAAATTTCTCCTGATGTCCAACCTGAGAAGGGATTGGCTCATCTCTGAAAGAGCAATACTTTCCCACCCTCACAGGAAAACATTTCCTCCTCAGATCTCCTTTCAATCTCCCCTCTTTCAGCTCAAAACCATTCCCTTCATCCTGTCCCGGCACTCCCTGACCAAGAGCCCCTCCCCAGCTTTCCTGGAGCCCTTTTCACTGCTGGAAGCTGCTCTGAGGTCTCCCCAGAGCCTTCTCCTCTCTGTGTTTGGGATTTGAGCACCAGCAGCACCCATTGCACTGGCAGGAGGAGCTACGAACTCCGCTGTGACACGTGAGCAAGATTCCAGGTCTTTTCCCTGTCCTTCACCTCCCATCTTCTCCCCTTCAAGCAAAACCTACATCTACCTGGACCGGGATGCTCGTGGTGAGAGGTCCAGAGATGCTCTCAGCTCCCTCCCGCACGGCTGCTCCCTGGGTTCGTTTTGTTCTCGTGTTAATTTGCAAATGACTAATGAATCTTCCTGCCGCGCGCGTGCCCTTCCAGGATTGATATTAATCAATTCGAGGCACAAACAAAGCAATTAAATATCAATAGCTATGCAGCTATCGGAGAGCAGAACTTCATTAAGGTTACTCCGCGCAGGAATAAGGAAAATAATCAGTTGTGGGAATTGTCAGGAGAAGCCCCCACAGGTCTCTGTGCTTTGTCCAGCCTGCCCAGTGACCATGCAAACCATTTAGAATGAATAAATTAATATTATTTTATAGCGAATGGTCACGATGAATAGGCTGCCCAGGGAGGTGGTTGATTCCCCTTCCCTGGAGGGGTTAAAGGGACAAGTGGATGAGGTGCTGAGGGACATGGGTTAGTGTTTGATGGGAATGGTTGGACTCGATGATCCGATGGGTCTCTTCCAACCTGGTGATTCTACGATTCTATGATAAGGCTTGAAAATCAGACTTGTAGCTAGTATCTCATTTGTGCACTGGACAATCATGTCCCTGTAGGATAAATAGAAGTTGTGCTGGAAAGGTAGAGCTGCTTGTCCTGGGTCTGCTTTTCTGTTCCTAAAGAGATCATTTTTACCCATAAAACCAGCTTTCAGAACCTCATATCTTTACAAATTCACAGAATCATAGAATAACCAGGTTGGAAGAGACCCATCGGATCATCAAGTCCAACCATTCCTATCAAACACTAACCCATGTCCCTCAGCACCTCATCTACCTGTCCCTTAAACACCTCCAGGGAAGGTGACTCAACCCCCTCCCTGGGCAGCCTATTCCAATGCCCAATGACCCTTTCCGTGAAAAACTTCCTCCTAATCTCAAGCCTAAATCTCTCCTGGTGGAGCTTGAGGCCATTCCCTCTTGTCCTGTCCCTTGGGAGAAGAGCCCAGCTCCCTCCTCTCTACAACCTCCTTTCAGATAGTTGTAGAGAGTAATGAGGTCTCCCCTCAGCCTCCTCTTCTCCAGGATAAACCCCCCCAGCTCTCTCAGCCACTCCTCATAAGGCCTGTTCTCCAGCCCCTTCACCAGCTTCGTGGCTCTGCTTTCTGCATCTTCATGATCTTCATTCATCTTCATGAACCTGCTTTCTGCATCTTCTGAGCTTCTGTTGTGCCTTCCGTGGTGCAACTGGGAAGCAGCACTGGAGCCCTGGGTCCGGTTCTGGAGACCTCAACACAGGGAGGACATGGAGCTGTTGGAGCGAGTCCAGAGGAGGCTACGGAGATGATCCAAGGGCTGGAGAACCTCTGCTATGAGGACAGGTTGGGAGAGTTGGGGTTGTTCAGCCTGAAGAAGGCTGCAGGGAGACCTCAGAGCAGCTTTTCAGTGCTAAATTCCTTCATATGTCCAGTCTAAACCTGCCCCTCTCCAGTTTATCCCCATTCCCTATTGTCCTATCACTCCAAGCCTTTGCGAGCAGCCCTTCCCCAGCTTTCTTGTAGCCCTTTCAGGTACTGGAAGCTGCTCTAAGGTCCCCTCTGAGCCTTCTCTTCTCCAGGGTGAACAACTCCAACTCTCTCAGCCTGTTCTCATGCTCTAGCCCTCGGATCATCTTTGTAGCCTCCTCTAGAATCACAGATTCTGCCTGTTGCCGCCTCTCAGACCTGGTTTTCCAGGAGAAGAGCAGAGTGGACCCACCTCCTGGTCGAAATAGCCACGAGATTGCTCCAAAATATTATTTCCCCGTGAAAAACAGTCCTAAAGCGAGACGGAAAAGAAAGCGAACGAGCAGGCAAGGGAAAGGAAATGCTTAGCTACAGTAAGAATAAAACAAATCAGGCTTTGTTTAATCTTCCCGGCGAGCGACAAGGGCAGACCTTCATCTTATTGAAGTATGAAAAGATCGCTACGGCTGTCAAGAGAGTTTAAATTTATTAGTTTCTCCGGAAAGTGTTTTGGAGCGGATTCCTGGTAGTGCTTTTTGAAAACTTGTGCTTTATTGAATTTCTTAAAAGTAATATATATATGATTTTTTTTTCTCCTCTTAGCTGCCGGTTTGATTTGCAGGGATATTAGGCTCTTGCTGCTTTCTGAACATGTTGTTAATGGCTCTAAACTCAGTGGATGTTACCGGTTCCTGATCTGTCCTGCTGCCCTTCCTCCCGTCTCCGTCTTTTTGAAAACAGGACAGGCTGGAGAGCAGCTCACGGTCACAGAGAGGAGCGAAGCTGCTCTCTACATCACAGAATCACACAGAATCACAGAACAACCAGGTTGGAAGAGATCCATCAGATCATCGAGTCCAACCATTCCTATCAAACACTAACCCATGTCCCTCAGCACCTCATCCACCCGTCCCTTAAACCCCTCCAGGGAAGGGGAATCAACCCCCTCCCTGGGCAACCTGTTCCAATGCCCAATGACCCTTTCTGTGAAAAACTTCCTCCTAATCTCTAGCCTAAATCTCCCCTGGAGGAGCTTGAGGCCATTTCCTCTTGTCCTGTCCCCTGTCACTTTTTCATTATAATCAGCAGCTTCAAGACGGGCAAGTTCTGGGATTCCAGCTAAGTGTGACATGGAGGAGATAGGTTTGGGGTTGAACATGGGGATGATGAACCAGTCCTGAATCAAAGAATCATGGAATGGCTTGGGTTGGAAGGGACCTCAAAGCCCATTGAGTCTCACACCTCCCACTGGCTCAGGGGCTCCCAGCCCCATCCAACCTGCCCTTGAACCCCTCAGGGATGGGGCAGCCACCCCTGCTCTGGGCAACCTGTTCTAGTGCCTCACACTCAATGGTTAGCTGCTCCTGTCTTCTCATGAATATCCCTTCTTCTTCAGACGCTGTCGCTTCGGGTTTCTGCAGAAAAATTACTAGAAAAGCAGAGCTTGGCCACAGCCCAGTCTTCCATTAGGTGGGAATCTCTGGGGAGCTGAGGGCAGAGCCGCTCTCACCACCCGGAGAGGAGAGCACTGGGCCTGCATTAGCCTCCCAACACCCAGCACAGAATAACATCCTCTGGGGTGGGTAAACGCCAGCTTTTAAATGGATCTGGTGCTGTTTCAGACTTAAGTGGCTCTGAGGAGCCAAGCCAAGAGGCCTCAGGAGTTGAGGCCGTTGTAGGAGTCGGCCCCAACCCACCCCAGTAGCTGACCTGGAACATATTTTCTCTCTCGATGTAGAAATGCTCTTTAAATGCCTCCAGCAGGGTGATTCTCAGGTACCCAAATGCCTTCTTAATGCCAGGGTTGTGCTTGAAAGCAATAGAGATGCTCCTGGAAATGCCTCCTGACTTGATTGACTCCTGGTGCTCCAGCCATGTGGGGTAAATGGCTCAAAGAAGAATCATAGAATCACCAGGTTGGAAGAGACCCACTGGATCATTGAGTCCAACCATTCCCATCAAACACTAACCCATGTCCCTCAGGACCTCATCCACCCATCCCTTCAACACCTCCAGGGAAGGCGACTGAACCACCTCCCTGGGCAGCCTCTGCCACTGCCCAATGACTCTTGCCATGAAAAACCTCCTCCTAATCTCCAGCCTAAATCTCCCCTGGTGGAGCTTGAGGCCATTCCCTCTCGTCCTGTCCCTTGGGAGAAAAGCCCAGCTGCCTCCTCTCCACAACCTCCTTTCAGGGAGTTGCAGAGAGCAATGAGGTCTCCCCTCACCCTCCTCTTCTCAAGGCTAAACACCCCCAGCTCTCTCAGCCACTTTGTCTGAAACATCCTTCAAAGAATCACAGCTTTGGGGAAACTGAAATTATGGGTGTGCGGAAGACTTCCATCTGCACAAAAGTTACAGGCTGCTGTAAACCCTAGCTTTTTCTTAATTGGAAGTATTTAGTAAAATGAAACATGTTAAACCAGCAAATTACATTCATTTTGCAATGAATCGTAAATCCAGGGTTATAAATATTAATCAACATGCAAACACACCAGGATGGTTTTAGTACACGCATTGGAAATGGGGCAATTTTAACTTCAGATCACATATTTTGCCAGCTGGGCATTAATTGCAGGAGCTCCGCTTCGCACTTGATAAACTATCTGTTTATACCATGATCAAAACAAATAGCGTGAAGAAAGAGATGGAAAAACATTGTTTCAAAGCATTTCTCTCTAATGGGTGTGAGCCCAGCACCCACCTCACCACAACCTCCTTTCAGAGGCTGCAGAGAGCAATGAGGTCTCCCCTCAGCCTCCTCCTCTCCAGGCTGAACACAGAATCATAGAATCACAGAATCATAGATTCCTAGAATCACCAGGTTGGAAGAGACCCATCGGATCGTCGAGTCCAATCATTCCTATCAACATAGACTCATAGAACAGCCAGGTTGGAAGAGACCCATCGGATCATCAGGTCCAACCATTCCCATCAAACACTAACCCATGTCCCTCAGCATCTCATCCACCCGTCCCTTAAACACCTCCAGGGAAGGGGAATCAACTGCCTCCCTGGGCAGCCTATTCCAATGCGTAATCACCTTCTGCGTGAAAAACCTCCTCCTAATCTCTAGCCTAAATCTCCCCTGGTGGAGCTTGAGGCCATTGTAGTATTTACTTCCATGCTAATCCCCCCAGAGATGAATTATTTCACTAGGAGTGGCTTGCAAAAAAAAAAAATCTTACAGACCTCAAAATGTGGTTTTTCAATGAAGCCTGAGCAGCCCCTCAGCACAAGAAGGATGTTGAGGCTCTGGAGCGAGACCAGAGAACAGCAACAAGGCTGGTGAAGGGGCTGGAGAAGAAGAGGAACAGTTGAGAGAGCTGGGGGTGTTTATCCTGGAGAAGAGGAGGCTGAGGGGAGACCTCATTGCTTTCTCCAACTCCCTGAGAGGAGGTTGTGGAGAGGAGGGAGCTGGGCTCTTCTCCCAAGGGACAGGGGACAGGACCAGAGGGAATGGCCTCAAGCTCCACCAGGGGAGGGTCAGGATGGACATCAGGAAAAACTTTCACAGAAAGGGTGATTGGCCATTGGAATAGTCTGCCCAGGGAGGGGGTTGAGTCACCTTCCCTGGAGGTGTTTAAGGGATGGGTGGACGAGGTGCTGAGGGACATGGGTTAGTGTTTGATAGGAATGGTTGGACTCGATGATCCGACGGGTCTCTTCCAACCTGCTGATTCTATGATTATGGGATGCTGAGCCTTAACGTTCTGTTTTATTTAGCCTGTGCATGCTGGAAGAGGAGGCTGGTGCCTCCATCCTGGTGTGGGGCTGCTGGAAGGCACCTTTCCCAGGGTCCCCAACCGTGCTGGGACAGATGGTGCAGGAGGAGGCTCGATGGGAGTTCCAAATACACCAAAAGAAAATGAAAAAGCAAAGCTCCAAGCGGGAGGGTCAGGTTACCTCTGCTTGCTTTCTGGAGCTCTGGGCATCATCAGGCAGCAGCCGCCGGCCCCTAACCTGCTCTGCAAAGGAAAACAAGACAAAAACCTGAAAAAATTGCTAATACAGAGACACGATAAGGCACAGGAACTGAGTAGGAGGTCAGTAAACACTCCCCTGCAGCTACGTTGTCTGCTTCAAGAACGATATGGTTGGACTCGATGATCTGATGGGTCTCTTCCAACCTGGTTGTTCTATGATTCTATGATCCTGTAAAGCAAATACTGCGTATTCCAGAAATTACCCTGATTCTTGTTGCCTGTTTTATCCCAGGAGCAACTTTTTCTCTCACTCCTTCATTCTGTGTCTTATTTCACTTCCAGTATGAGCTTATGACACTTATTTATCATCAATCGGCTGACAGGCGGGACCCAGGACGTGCTCCAGAAACCAGGGCGGCATCGATCCCTCTTATCACCCGGAGGCACCAAACCGCTGGCTCCTCCTGTCTGGTTGTGGTCTGCAGGCTCAGTGTGCGCATCCTCTGAGCACTTCTGGAGCCTTAAAGCCTCCCATTTATTATGGGACGACAGGCTGAGAGAGTTGGGCTTGGTCAACCTGGAGACGAGAAGGCTCCAGGGAGACCTTAGAGCAGCTTCCAGTGCTGAAAGGGGCTCCAGGAAAGCTGGGGAGGGACTCTGGATCAGGGAGGGCAGGGAGAGGATGAAGGGAATGGTTTTAAGCTGCAAGAGGGGAGGCTGAGGTGAGATTTGAGGGAGAAATGTTTTGCTGTGAGGGTGGGGAGGCCCTGGCCCAGGCTGCAATGTCCATTCCCTCTCGTCCTGTCCCCTGTCCCTCGGGAGAAGAGCCCAGCTCCCTCCTCTCCACAACCTCCTCTCAGGGAGTTGCAGAGAGCAATGAGGTCTCCTCTCAGCCTCCTCTTCTCCAGGATAAACACCCCCAGCTCTCTCAGACGCTCCTCATAGGGCCTGTTCTCCAACCCCTTCCCCAGCCTCATTGCTCTTCTCTGGACTTGCTCCAGAGCCTCAACATCCTTCTTGTGCTGAGGGGCCCACAACTCAACACAGGATTCAAGGAGCAGCCACACCAGTGCTGAGTCCAGAGGGAGAAGAACCTCCCTGGCCCTGCTGGTCACACCGTTTCTGATCCAAGTCAAGATGCCACTGGCCTTCTTGGCCACCTGGGCACACTGCTGCCTCATGTTCAGTAGCTGTCGACCAACACCCCCAGGTCCCTCTCCTCCTGGCAGCTTTCTAGACAGACTTCTCCCAGTCTGTAGCTCTGCTGAGGGTTGTTGTGCCCCAAGTGCAGGACCCGGCATTTGTCCTCATCCCATTGATCTCAACCCATGGATCCAGCCTGTTTAGTTCCCTTTGCAGAGCCTCCCTACCCTCCAGCAGATCCACACTTCCACACAGCTTAGTGTCATCTGCAAACTTGCTAAGGTTACACTCAATTCCTTCATCCAGGTTATTGATTTCCAAGCCTGGAAAACTGAGGTAGCCAAGCATTTTGTCTCCTCCCTGTCCAGTAGAAAAATATTTCTCCATTTTCTCCATTTCACCTCTTGTCTCTTTCTGTTATTAATTGCTGAGCCATCAGGACACTATTTCTCTGGAAACAAATGCCTAAGAAACATCCTTCTCCTTGAGCGACGCCCGTGGAAAAAACAAAGCTCTGCGGAAGGCAGAGGTAACAGATGTCAGTCAGGCTCCCCTGGTCCCATCTCTAATTAAGTTAGGAACCAATCAGCTTCTATTAACTTCTTTTCTTAATCGTTTTACCTCTAGTTTAAAAATGTCACGTTGCTGCTCTGCGAGCAGCAAGAACAAGTTGCTCAGGCAACTTTTACCTCTTATCAAGACCATGTGTTTTTTTTTTTTTTATTATTTTTTATGGCTTTGTACAGTTTTGGTACACAATCCACACCAGGAGCAGGGAGCAGGCGGCTGCTGCCTCAGCAACCCCACCCAAGCAGCAACATCATCCATAGGAAGCCTTTGTGAGCCGTCCTTGGGCACCAGGGAGAGCTCGAGTAGCCTCCTTGTTGGGGCAACGTGATCCCGTGTGCCCCAAATGGCTTTATCCGGCTTTTTGCATCCTAGGGAAACAGGATGGAGGAAAACTATCTTCTGGCTTAAGTGCTGTGTTTGTAGCTTTGGGAAAGGTCGTAGAATCATAGAATCACCAGGTTGGAAGAGACCCATCGATCATAGAGTCCAACCATTCCTATCAAACACTAGCCCATGTCCCTCAGAATCTCGTCTACCTGTCCCTTAAACACCTCCAGGGAAGGAGAATCAACCCCCTCCCTGGGCAGCCTCTCCCAGTGACCAATGACCCTTTCTGGGAAGAAATTTTTCCTTATGTCCAACCTGAACTTCCCCTGGTGGAGCTTGAGGTCATTCCCTCTTGTCCTGTCCCCTGTCCCTTGGCAGAAGAGCCCAGCTCCCTCCTCTCTACAACCTCCTTTCAAGGGAGTTGAAGAGAGCAATGAGGTCTCCTCTCAGCCTCCTCTTCTCCAGGATAAACACCCCCAGCTCTCTCAGATGCTCCTCATAGGGCCTGTTCTCCAGACCCTTCACCAACCTCGTTGCTCTTCTCTGGACTCGCTCCAGAGCCTCAACATCCTTCTTGTGCTGAGGGGCCCACAACTCAACACAGGATTTGAGGAGCAGTCTCACCAGTGCCGAGTACAGAGGGAGAAGAACCTCCCTGGCCCTGCTGGTCACACCGTTTCTGATCCAAGCCAAGATGCCATTAGCCTTCTTGGCCACCTGGGCACACTGCTGGCTCATGCTCAGTCGCTGTCAACCAACACCCCCAGGTCCTTCTCCTCCAGGCACTTTCCAGCCAGACTTCTCCCAGTCTGTAGCTCTGCATAGGGTTGTTGTGCCCCAAGTGCAGGACTCGACATTTGGCCGTGTTAAACCTCATCCCATTGGTCTCAGCCCATGGATCCAGCCTGTTCAGATCCCTTTGGAGCCTCCCTACCCTCCAGCAGATCCACACTTCCAGCCAGCTCAGTGTCATCTGCAAACTTGCTCAGGGAGCACTCGATACCTTCATCCAGGTCATTGATGAAGATATTGAACAGGGCTGGACCTGTCGCCTCGTTGGGAATGGCTCCTGCATCTTGCTGGCAGCAGCACAGGAGCAGGAGGAGCCCCACATCCCCTCTGCACCTCTGGTTTGTGGAGTTTAATACAGGGATGAAGGACATCGAGTGGTTCCCCTTCGTGGTGACCACACTATGGGGACCCTGGTCTTGTGCTGCTGCCCTATGTGGTCCTTAAGGCAAAGGAAGGAAAGCACCAAAGGGGAAGATGAGCCATTTGTTAATATAAACTTGGCTGACTCCACACTCCACAGCCTGGAGAGAAGCCACAAAAAAAGATTCTCTGTCCAGTGCTGGATGGAAGCTGCCAGAGGAACTCATGGGCAATTGCATTTCTCTGCTTCCCAGGGGGAGCAAAGAAATTAAGTCACTCCAAAATTATCCGTGCTCCTAAGGTGAAAATTAATTAAAATGAGACGACCTAATTGAATCAAAATCCAAGTAAGGCTGCAAAACTAAACAAGACTTTCCAGAGGCCTTTCCTGAAGTCCTCGGCAAGGTGGTCAGGATGGGCAATGATAAACAAAGGAGCTGTGGATAATGACCCTAAAAGTTATTGAAAAATATACTCAGAAAACAAAAGGCAAGAGGAAAAGGATGGTTTGCAAGAAGTGATGATGAAACTAGAAGTGCAGCACTTAACAGATCATAGAATCATAGAACAACCAGGTTGGAAGAGACCCGTCGGAACATCGAGTCCAACCATTTCTATCAAACACTAAACCATGTCCCTCAGCACCTCGTCCACCCACACCTTAAACTTTCCAGGGAAGGTGACTCAACCCCCTCCCTGGGCAGCCTATTCCAATGTCCAATGACCCTTTCCATGAAAAACTTCCTCCTAATCTCCAGCCTAAATCTCCCCTGGTGGAGCTTGAGGCCATTCCCTCTCGTCCTGTCCCCTGTCACTCGGGAGAAGAGCCCAGCTCCCTCCTCCCCACAACCTCCTCTCAGGAGGTTTCCTTTCACGTCATCTTCTTGTTTTCCCATCCAAGTGCTGAAGTCATCACAGAGCTCAGGAGCTGTGGGGAGACCGTTTTGTCTGCATCCTCGGTGCTCCAGAGAGATTTGATGCACAGACTCGGGGGGTTTAGTGTTTGATAACTTTGCTTCTTTTTTTTTTTTTTCCCAAATAGACATCAGATATCATGTAAAATGTCCAAGTGTAGCAGGGAGCTTCCACGCTGACAGGGCAACGCCAAAGAGTGCCCTAGAAAAAACAGTCGCCCTGCAGCGATATCGAAACCTAATGGATTTTTTTGTGCAAGTCCAAGGCAGGCAAGAGAGAAAAATCAGCTTATTTCACCAGGCATAAAGTCACGTTGTGTTCCTCCCGCGAGGATCTGGTGTAGAGGCTGCAGCATTCTATGAAATGCCCCTGTGACAATGCAAGTTCTTTGCCTTTTTTTTTTTTTTTGTTTTTAATGTTAAAATCAGTATTTAAAAGATGAGATCAAACCCAGGGATGTTTAAATACTGCAGGAAATGCCTCTGTGTCCAACTGTTACATAAGTTCAGGTTCTCTCCCTCTCTAAAATCAATTGTCCTGGGAAGCTGCATTACAAGCTGACACATGGAAGGGCTTTGTCACAAGCGATTATATCACGCTACAGTAAATTGTCACCCAATCTATGCTGTTCTGGGGCCCTCCAGCCTGGCAAAGCTTCTCCTCCAATCAGCCTGCTTATTACTCTCTACAACTACCTGAAGAGAGGTTGTGGAGAGGAGGGAGCTGGGCTCTTCTGCCAAGGGACAGGGGACAGGACGAGAGGGAATGGCCTCAAGCTCCACCAGGGGAGATTTAGGCTGGACATTAGGAGGAGGTTTTTCACGCAGAGGGTCATTGGGCATTGGAATAGGCTGCCCAGGGAGGTGGTTGATTCACCTTCCCCGGAGGTGTTTAAGGCACAGGTGGATGAGGTCTTGAGGGACTTGGTTTAGTGTTTGATAGGAATGGTTGGACTAGAAGATCCGATGAGTCCCTTCCAACCTGGTTGTTCTATGATTCTATGATTTTTCAAGAATGTGTTTTGGAAAAGGCAGCGGATAGGGTAGGAGTTGGTGGAAGGGATGTAGCAGGAGCGCTACCAGGTATTGGGGGGCAGTCACTCAGTGCCGTCGCCTGGGAGCTTAACCCCACAAGCTGTGTCCCTGCCCACGGTGCCAACTGCTCTTCTCCACCTTGCACCTTCCTCTTGGTCTCAGCTCTGTTTATTGACGGCCTGGGCTGCGTTTCGTGAGTTGAATAATACCATTAAATGAACATTATCGCCCCGTATCATACTGTTTAACGATGCTCTTCAAAGCCAAGTAGCTCTCCGTTAAGGGCTTCTTAATAGAACTAGGTGGAACTCAGCTGAATCTCCTCATCTCTGCACAAACATGAAGCTTTCGGTACCTGTTTTTGCACGTTGGATGTCAAGCCTCCTGCAGGTTTGTGGAGGCTGTAAAGACTTAGGGAAAGGTTATAACTCCTAAGCGAGATATTTGTGTTCCTTTCCTTGCAGCTGGAGATTTTCAGTTGTAAAGAGTAAGCTAATGATTGCCTTTAGAGGTTGGCTGAGAGTTCTTCTGCTCTCAAGGGAACGCATTTTATGGCAATTTAACCTGATCACACACCCTGTTTATCCCACTTTTTCCCACCTGTAAGACATCTCTTTATAGAATCACAGAATGGATTGGGTTAGAAGGGATCTCAGAGCCCATCCAGTGCCACCCCTGCCATGGGCAGGGACACCTCCCACTGGACCAGGGGCTCCAAGCCCCATCCAACCTGCCCTTGGACACCTCTGAGGAGCTGCCAGCATCTCCAAAACCAGTTTCGCTGGAGCACGGCTCTGCTCCAGAAGCGCTCAGGGCAGCTCATTGCCGCTGTTCCCAGCTCAGTGGAAGGTTTTCCTTCAGCACATGGTTTGGGAATCTACTGATTCCTTGCTCTTAGTAACTATGCATCACAACACGTGTGTTCAGTGCTCATTTGCGAATACTTCTGCTGAGAGGACTGGAGAACGATTGGGAGGTTTCACCTCTGCTGTTTATAAATCACTTTTCCCAGATGAACCACTTCTCTGGAGTGAGTCCAGAGAAGAGCAACGAGGCTGGTGAGGGGTCTGGAGAACAGGCTTTATGAGGAATGGCTGAGAGAGCTGGGGGTGTTTATCCTGGAGAAGAGGAGGCCGAGAGGAGACCTCATTGCTCTCTACAACTACCTGAAAGGAGGTTGCGATGAGGAGGGTAGTGGCCTCTTCTCCCGAGGGACAGGACGAGAGGGAATGGCCTCAAGCTCCACCAGGGGAGTTTCAGACTGAACATTAGGAAATTTTTTTTCACAGAAAGGGTCATTGGGCAGTGGCAGAGGCTGCCCAGGGAGGGGGTTGAGTCACCCTCCCTGGAGGGGTTTAAGGGACGGGTGGATGAGGTGCTGAGGGACATGGGTTAGTGTTTGATAGGAATGGTTGGACTCAATGATCTGATGGGTCTCTTCCA
Organism: Coccyzus lansbergi; assembly: GCA_033558105.1. Lineage (NCBI taxonomy): Eukaryota > Metazoa > Chordata > Aves > Cuculiformes > Coccyzidae > Coccyzus > Coccyzus lansbergi. The sequence goes on from JAUMJK010001062.1 coordinate 576,572, forward strand.
ACCTGGTGAATCTGTGATTCTAGTCACCACTGGACCCAAGGGAATGGCAGGAAGTACAGAGACTAGAACCTCCCAACTGAAAGTTACGGGTTAAATGAAGCATTTTACAGACGTGCACAGGAGCAAGATTACGGCTAATGGATCAGAGGCCAGATGAGTTTACCAGGGTTTAAAAAGCCCCCACATTTCCTTGGCTCTGTTACTGCTAAAGATGTTTCCTTTAGCAGCATTTCAGATGTACAAACTTCATTAGAAAGGGCCATCAGCCACGCAGTGGAAATCATAACAAAGCCACCCACAGCCTCTCCAGTTATTCACCCCCGTGTTACCAGTGAGGTTCACTCATCAGCTGCTCCCAAGCTGCTTTTCCCATGACGAATTCACATTTTGACAGGTTTAAAATCCAGAATCATAGAACAACCAGGTTGGAAGGGACCCATCGGATCTTCTAGTCCAACCATTCCTATCAAACACCAAACCAAGTCCCACTCTTCAGCAAAGAACAGCAAATAAAGTCAAGAGGAGATATGACGTATTGAAAAGACTACAGCTTCAGGAAAAAAAAAAAAAAAACACACAAATAAACCTCTGAATTCAGTAATTTTCTTGTTCAAGGGAAAAAGCAGTCAATGCACAGGAAAGATTTCCTCGTGGCTGCCAGGGCTTTGTTTTAGAGGGATGCACAAAGCCACCAGCAGCCTCCCATTGCCCAAGGTCTTTGTTTTGCCTGACAGACAATAAGAAGGGAAAAAAAATCTAATCGCAGCAAAGCTTCCAATGGGCACTTCAATAATAAATTCTGTCATCTCCTTCTATTGTAGGATCCGCCTTTGACATTTAACAAGCAGCAGAGAGAGAGCTGTCAGGGTCCTGCATCACTCAGGAACAGAAGAAACCTGAGACGGGAGCCTCGCAACGGGTTTAATTCACATTGATATGAATGGTTGGACTTGATCCGGTGGGTCTCTTCCAACCTGGTGATTCTATGATTTATTTTCACATATAAATCAGGATGTCCACAGGGTTGGATAGAATCATAGAACAACCAGGTTGGAAGAGACCCACCGGATCATCAAGTCCAATCATTCCTATCAAACACTAAACCATGTCCCTCAGCACCTCATCTACCTGTGCCTTAAACACCTCCAGGGAAGGTGAATCAACCACCTCCCTGGGCAGCCTATTCCAATGCCCAATGACCCTTTCTGTGAAAAACTTCCTCCTAATCTCTAGCCTAAATCTCCCCTGGTGGAGCTTGAGGCCATTCCCTCTTGTCCTGTCCCCTGTCCCTTGGGAGAAGAGTCCAGCTCCCTCCTCTCTACAACCTCCTTTCAGGGAGTTGTAGAGAGCAATGAGGTCTCCCCTCAGCCTCCTCTTCTCCAGGATAAACAACCCCAGTTCTGGAACCCTCACTGTAAGGAGGAGATGGAACTGTTGGAAGCAAAGCAAACCATGCAATGAAGACTTACGGATGATCTGGGAAACTCCTTTTCCCACATTGTGAAGTGGGGTTCAAATCGCATTTGGCCCAGTGCTTGTCTGCAGAAAACACCAACTCTTTGCTGGTTTTGAAAACTGACCTTTCTTCTCAGCCACAAAATGAGAAGCATGAGCACTTGGCACAAACTTACCCTAAAGATGTCTAAAGAGCACAAACCTCAAACCAACACAGTCACATTGACTTCTGCCTCGATAGTGCAAAGAAAGGATGAAATAAAAATATATTTATGTATTTATTTAGGAGGAAGTTTTTCACACAGAGGGTCATTGGTCATTGGAATAGGCTGCCCAGGGAGGGGGTTGAGTCACCTTCCCTGGAGGGGTTTAAGGCACAGGTAGATGAGGTCCTGAGGGACTTGGTTTAGCGTTTGATGGGAATGGTTGGACTCGATGATCCGATGGGTCTCTTCCAATCTGGTTGTTCTATGAATCTATGATTCTATGAAATCATCTAAACAAGCTCCAAAAAAGGGTTTGTTCAGCCAGTGAGGATGCAGGCATTAACCTCAGGGAGAAAGAGCGAGACCTCTGGCAACTGATGAATATTAAAATTAATTTTCCATCAGGCGACACTTGAGATATCCAGATAATGGTCTCCTGCTGAGCATGGGAGCATCGTATTAGCTCCATTAGAGCTGTAAAATTAACTTGAGATCCTGCAGATATGACAAGGTTTGCTGTTCACCCATGGGGTTTGGAAGAAAACAGCAAATAGTATAAGACAACAGAGAGTCCAGACACACACTGAGCATCTCTTAGGAGGAAGTTTTTCACGGAAAGGGTCATTGGGCATTGGAATAGGCTGCCCAGGGAGGTGGTTGGGTCACCTTCCCTGGAGGTGTTTAAGGGATGGGTGGATGAGGTGCTGAGGGACATGGTTTAGTGTTTGACAGGAATGATTGGACTCGATGATCCAATGGGTCTCTTCCAACCTGGTGATTCTATGATTCTATGAATCTCAACTCTCTGAACCTGTCCTCATAGCAGAGATGTTCCTGCTCTCACATCATCCCTGTGGTCTCCTCCAACAGATCCCTCTCTTTCCTGCGCTGGGGATTCCAGAACTGGACACAGGATTCCTGGTGGGATCTCACAAGGGAGAATCATAGAATTACCAGGTTGGAAGAGACCCACTTGATCATCAAGTCCAACCATTCCTATCGAACTCTAACCCATGTCCTTCAGCACCTCATCCACCCACACCTTGAACACCTCCAGGGAAGGTGACTCAACCCCCTCCCTGGGCAAGATCCAAGGGCTGGAGTAGCTGCAGATGTGCCTTTAGGTTTCATAGAATCATAGAATATCCAGGTTGGAAGAGACCCACTGGATCATCAAGTCCAAACATTCCTATCAAAAACATTCCTATCAAACATTCCTTCCTGGAGAAGCAGGGAATTAGAGGAGGGGGAATGGTCTCCTTTGACCTGAACCATTGGTCCATCACATGCTAATTTCCAAACAGGTCCTTGCAAGAAGACTGAAAGTAGAGCAAGAAAGAACAAGCTCTTTGTGTGACATTAAAAAAGAAAAAAAACCCAAAAAAACACACAGTAGCTTAAAAATAAAAAGTATTTTTAGAAATCTTTACATTTACATAGTACAATACAGTCATTACTGAGAAAACTCCAAGAGCTGTTGCTGTCAGCTCCAGCTGATCTCCAGATACATAAAATTGAGGCTTTAACCTTGGCTGCCGTCGTTTTACAGAATCGGGTAGAGATTTATTTGTGAACACTCTAAGTTTCTGAGCTGTTGGAGTTGGGGTTGTTTGGGGTCTTTTGGTTTATTTATTTCATTTGGGTTTGGGGTTTTGTTCATACAATAACTGGATGTAATCATAAAACTGAAAAACCCATCGCTAGACTCCGAATCCAAAATAAAGTCTAACATCCTTTCCTGTGATTGTTTTAATTGGGTGAAAGTCAAATCTTTTCATGCCTTTTATCCAGCAGCAGCTATTGTTTGTGGAGTTGAGGGCCACAAATTAAACTTTTAGTGCTGTGTTCAGATAAACTCATTTGTTATTCTAACGATTTAATTCATTTTGAGGTCTAGAGGAATCACTGCAATAACGTAATGAGGCTTCTCGCTAACTGACACCTCAGTAACTCACCCAGCGTCTCCCCTGACAAGACCATGAGTTGTCTTAGAGGTGGAGCATCTCACATCCAGCCCTCATTTAGAGACCTGAAGGTCTGAAGGATCCATCACACGGTGGTTGGTTCATTATGCTCACCTCCTAAATGTAGACAGCGCTTCTACCACTAAATCTTCATTTCCATTTCATAGAATCCCATTTCATAGAATCATAGAACAACCAGGTTGGAAGAGACCCATCGGATCGAGTCCAACCATTCCTATCAAACACTAACCCATGTCCCTCAGCACCTCGTCCACTCGTCCCTTAAACACCTCCAGGGAAGGTGAATTACCCCCCTCTCTGGGCAGTCTATTCCAATGCCCAATGACCCTTTCTGGGAAAAATGTTTTTCCTTATGTCCATCCTGACCCTCCCCTGGCAGAGCTTGAGGCCATTCCCTCTCGTCCTGTCCCCTGTCCCTTGGGAGAAGAGCCCAACTCCCTCCTCTCCACAACCTCCTTTCAGGGAGTTGGAGAGAGCAATGAGGTCTCCCCTCAGCTCCCTCTTCTCCAGGATAAACACCCCCAGCTCTCTCAGACGCTCCTCATAGATTCTGTTCTCCAGCCCCTTCACCAGCCTCGTTGCTCTTCTCTGGACTCACTCCAGAGCCTCAACATCCTTCTTGTGCTGAGGGGCCCACAACTGAACACAGGATTCAAGGAGCGGTCTCACCAGTGCTGAGTACAGAGGGAGAAGAACCTCCCTGGCCCTGCTGGTCACACCGTTTCTGATCCAAGCCCAGATGCCATTGGCCTTCTTGGCCACCTGGGCACACTGCTGGCTCATGGTCAGTCGCTGTCGACCAATACCCCCAGGTCCCTCTCCTCTAGGTACTTTCCAGCCAGGTTTCTCCCAGTCTGTAGCTCTGCATAGGGTTGTTGTGCCCCAAGTGCAGGACTCAACATTTGACCGTGTTAAACCTCGTCCCATTGGTCTCAGCCCATGGATCCAGCCTGTTTAGGTCCCTTTGGAGCCTCCCGACCCTCCCGCAGATGTTTACGTCCCCTTTTGTATCTTCTCATTTTGCCTGCGTTTTTCCTTCAGGAAAATATTCATATTTAAAGTGAAATACAGTTAAATGAGTATTTCTTTAATGGAAATAATCTGGGCCACTAAGCAGCAGTTTAGCAGCTCATAAAAGGACCGAGTGGGAGAAAACAAATTGCACTATTTTAAGATCCGCTCTCTCCCCTGCAGTTAAGGCATAATTTAGTCTTACAATAAGGCCAAATTCTTATCATACTTCATGGCTTTGAGAAATACTCTGATGACTCCATTGATTTCCATCCTGGTCTAATTGTGAGCCAAAGGCAGTTATTTTGAAGGTTTAATTTAAATGGTCAAAGCAATTACCTGAATTGGGCACCTTAAGTCGTGGCCAGACCAGGAGCAGATCTCCACGCGGCACCGGACGCCACCTCCCCACGGCAGCCAGAAAAAACTCACCTCAAAACTCACCCCATGGAATCAGCAGGTTGGAAGAGACCCACCGGATCATCAAGTCCAACCGTTCCCATCAAACATTAAACCATGCCCCTTAGCACCTTGTCACCCGTCCCTCAAGCCTCTCCAGGGAAGGTGAATCAACCACCTCCCTGGGCAGCCTGATCCACAACAACCTCATAACAACCTCAGAGTTGTTAAGGTAGCAAAAGACCTCTGAGATCATCGAGTCCGACCGTCAACACAACCACTGTGCCTCCTGAACCGTGTCCCCAAGTGCCACATCTTCGCACCTTCTGAACCTACAGCCCCTGTCAGGGTTTCACCACTCATTCCATAGAGAAATTTTTTCCAAATATCCAATCTAAACCTGTCCTGGTGCAACTTGAGGCCATTTCCTCTCATCTATCACTTGTTAATTCAGAGAAGAACCCAGCACCCTCCTCACCACAACCTCCTTTCAGGAGCTGCAGAGAGCGATGAGGTCTCCCCTCAGCCTCCTCTTCTCTCCAGACTGAAAAGCTCCAGGTCTCTCAGCTTCTCCTCAGAAACCTTGTTCTCCATCCCCTTCCCCAGCTCCATTCCCTTCTCCAGACCCTCAAAGTCCTTCTTGGATTGAGAGGCCCTGAACCAAGCTCAGGATTCAAGGAGCAACCTCCCCCAGCGCCAAGTGCAGGGCACGATCACCTCCCTGCTCCTTCCCATCAGCAGCAGGGTCCCTGCCTCAGTTTCCCCTTGCGCAAGATCACATGGAATAACATCAACCATAACATCATGTTATCATGGGATAACATCAACCACCCCTGCAGACCAAGAATTAGAAAAACTCTAATAGATTAGAGGTTAAAATATTATTTAAATTAGGCACAAAAGCACACACGGTACTGTTGGACTTCATTTACATTTCAGCTCAGGAGTAAGAGGAAGCAGACAATGGTAAAAAGTATTTTTATCCCTGCACGGATTAGGATTTTGGATCTGTTTTATTTGATCTGAGTATATTTTGCTTGGAAAACAAACATTTGAGTGGAGACTTAAAATATCCGCAAACCGTTCAAGCTGTCAGGCCACATGAGCTAATTGCCACTGTTTAACTGCCCAAAATTTTCAATATGATGAGCCTCCTGAAGCCCTTTTTTTTTTAAATTATTCTTTAAATCATTTCAGTATTTGTCGAAATAAATGGAATAGCTTCAATTTGATTTTTTGATTAATTTATATTTAATCCCATGACTAAACCAAAATTATCCGGTCAACAGCAGCCAAGTTTCCATAAGGAAATTTAATGCGTTTTGACGCAAGGAAGTTGATGCTTGCCTGATACCGAGTCAGAGTTCCTAAAGCTTTTAATGAAAGTGTCTTGTTTTTAGCCAATGTATAGAATCATAGAACAACCAGGTTGGAAGAGACCCATTGGATCATCGAGTCCAACCATTCCTATCAAACACTAACCCATGTCCCTCAGCACCTCATCCACCCACACCTTAAACCCCTCCAGGGAAGGTGACTCAACCACCTCCCTGGGCAGCCTATTCCAATGCCCAATGACCCTTTCTGTGAAAAACTTCCTCCTAATCTCTAGCCTAAATCTCCCCTGGTGGAGCTTGAGGCCATTCCCTCTTGTCCTGTCCCCTGTCCCTTGGGAGAAGAGCCCAGCTCCCTCCTCTCCACAACCTCCTTTCAGGGAGTTGGAGAGAGCAATGAGGTCTCCCCTCAGCCTCCTCTTCTCCAGGATAAACACCCCCAGCTCTCTCAGCCACTCCTCACAGGGCTTGTTCTCCAGCCCCTTCCCCAGCTTCGTTGCTCTTCTCTGGACTCGCTCCAGAGCCTCAACATCCTTCTTGTGCTGAGGGACCCACAACTGAACACAGGATTCAAGGAGCGGCCTCACCAGGGCTGAGTCCAGAGGGAGAAGAACCTCCCTGGCCCTGCTGGTCACACCATTTCTGACACAAGCCAGGATGCCATTGGCCTTCTTGGCCACCTGGGCACACTGCTGGATCGATGCCAGCCTAAGGAGATTTGGATGCAAAGAAAAAGTTGAAAATTCAGATTCGGGTGGCACCTAAAGACCATCACATCCCACCTTCTCCCCACCATCCTTCTTCACTGTCAGCCACTAAGAGAGGTGAGGTGGTAAGCGATGCACGAGGCTCCTACGTCTGCTCATTCGTCACTGCCTGATTGGACAAGGGGCTCTGCAGCCTTGGGTAGCTCACAATAATGACCTCCAATAAAACTCTAATATGCTTTCCCTGCCTCCCATCCCCAGGCACTGCACAGACGAGATTTAAGAGACAAGGTCCATCCTGGTTTTGAGAGGAGAAAGCACAGTAAACCGAGACTGAAAAAAAGGATTCATGACACCAACCATATGTTACTCCGAGTTCACACGGAGCAAGAATTGGATTGTGTTATAAAATGTGTTTCAAGCATTTTTTCCCCCTTGTCCTTTTTTATTTTTTTTAAAATTTAAGTGGGGGAAAAATGAGGAAGCTGCCCTAACCAGCCTGAGGTTGCATGAACACATGGTCAACGTGAAGCATCTGCCCACAAAACAAACCACTCGGACCTGGCGACGTTCCCGGGAGTAACAATAAATCCTGCAAAAGTTGTCAGTCAAGGCTCAGTAGGCAGAGAAGGATAGAGATGGGAAGATGGTGAAGATGGTGTTTGATAGGAATGGTTGGACTCGATGATCTGGTGGGTCTCTGCCAACCTGGTTGTTCTATGATTCTTTGCCTACGAGAAAATATTATGTTGTTGAATTGATCTCCGACAGGCACCTCAAGGGCAGCACAGCCAGTGGGAAAGGCTTTGCTCAGACTTAACCATCACTGGTTTTGAAATGCTCCACTTCCAACGTCCTTGAGTGGATTCTTGGTGTTTTGAGAACATCATGCAGAGCAGCAGGAAAAGTCAGTCACGTTCAGGCTTAGAAGTGCCTGTGTGGGTTACGATGGGTTTATTTCACAGGAGATGAGATCAAAGACATAAAACCCCCTCAGCTTCCACTGCATGAGTACTTTGTAAAGATTGTTTTGTAGTAGATGAATGAGTGAGATCATAAATAGAATCATGGAATGGTTTGGGGTGGAAAAGACCTCTAAGCCCATCCAGTTCCAAACTCTGCCATGGACAGGGACACCTCCCACTGGACACCTCCCATAGTACAAGAGGCTGAGGGAGTTGGGGGTGTTCAGCCTGGAGAAGGGAAGGCTCTGAGGTGACCTTAGAACAGCTTCCAGTGCTGAAAGGAGCTCCAGGAGAGCTGGGGAGGGGCTCTGGATCAGGGAGGGCAGGGAGAGGATGAGGGGAGTGGTTTTGAGCTGCAAGAAAGGAGATTGAGATGAGATCTTAGGCAGAAATGTTTTGCTGTGAGGGTGAGGAGGCCCTGGCCCAGGCTGCCCAGAGCAGGGGTGGCTGCCCCATCCCTGGAGGGGTTCAAGGGCAGGTTGGATGGGGCTTGGAGCCCCTGATCCAGTGGGAGGTGTCCCTGCCCATGGCAGGGGTGGCACTGGATGAGCTTTGAGGTCCCTTCCACCCCAATCCATTTTATTATTCTACGTTTTCATAGAATCACCAGGTTGGAAGAGACCCACCAGATCATCGAGTCTTTCCAGCTCTATGAAACCAAGCAGAGGCAGAGCCAGCACAAACCAGATGGGATTTGAAAAGAACCTTTTTCCCCCATTTCTGGCATAAGAGACCGAAAAAGGAGAAAGCAAAGCCAGCAGCAGAGTAGGAGGCTTTCATTACACTCCCAGGATTTGATCTATATTGCAGCTTTATCGCGTACACTGCTCAGAAATATTTGTAAATACAACTCAGAATTGCGCTGCTAAACCAGCTGAGCAAGGAGAAAAACCCAAGCACATCATCCGAGCTGCAGCACAGGCTGGAATTGCACCAGTGAGAGCAATTTAAGGATTGATATTTATTTCCGTCACTATAGAAATTACATTTTTGGGAGGGGAAAAAATGGGGACATTATAATATAACAGCATTTTCATAGAATCATAGAACAACCAGGCGGGAAGAGACCCATCGGATCATCGAGTCCAACCATATTTGTTTTACCACATTACATTTAGGGGTGAATTAAATCAGAGAACCATCTTTTATTTCCTCTGTTTAATTTGACTTTGTCTTTGCTAAAATTAAAAGAAATCTTTCAAGTCAGTAGATGAACCCAAGGGCTATTCCCCTCCTACAGTGATTTGCCTTTTAACAGTGTTCACAAACATCGGGTTTGTGACTTGGCTGCTGGGACACAGCATGGTAATGTTTATAAAACCGTTAAGGCTTGAAAAGACCTCTAGAAATCTTGAGGTTTTGAAAAAAGATGAGAAAGTCAAGGCAACAGGTTACCGCAGAAGCCACACTGAGTGGACCACAAGTCCCTCTTTTAATTTTTATTTGATTTTGGAGGATAGAATCATAGAACAACAAGGTTGGAAGAGACCCACCGGATCATCAACTCCAACCATTCCTATCAAACACTAACCCATGTCCCTCAGCACCTCATCCACCCACACCTTAAACACCTCCAGGGAAAGGGAATCAACCACCTCCATGGGCAGCCTCTAACAATGACCAATGACCCTTTCCGGGAAATATTTTTTCCTACTGTCCAACCTGAACCTCCCCTGGTGGAGCTTGAGGCCATTCCCTCTCGTCCTGTCCCTTGGGAGAAGAGCCCAGCTCCCTCCTCTCCACAACCTCCTCTCGGGGAGTTGCAGAGAGCAATGAGGTCTCCCCTCAGCCTCCTCTTCTCCAGGATAAACACCCCCAGCTCTCTCAGCCACTCCCTTCTTCTCCAGCTCCTTCCCCAGCTTCGTTGCTCTTCTCTGCACTCGCTCCAGAGCCTCAACATCCTTCTTGTGCTGAGGGGCCCAGAACCGAACACAGGATTCAAGGAGTGGTCTCACCAGTGCCGAATACAGAGGGAAAATAAATGGGGAAAATGGGGAAATAAATGCAAGAAATTCGAAAATAGATGTACTTGGAGATGACAAAGCTCCAAGGTATTATGCTTTGACATGAAAAATCACTGACTAGATAATTACTGGTGCATTCAGCACATCAGTCAGGCTTTGTGGGGACTTGACCGCACAATTTTGCTTCCAGAACGCGGCAGCAGGTCGGTTTTGTTTAGGAGTTACATACACAACCGGCAGTTACCACCTCCTGAAATCAGTGATTGTATTATATTGTTAATTGAAGGGGGATAGACTATTATCACACACCCAAAAGAGGCAGTGAGGCATCTAGAGAGTCGCCAGGTGGCAAGCGCAAGGCAGTCGGGTATTGAAGCCCCTGGGAAAAGCTGTGTTTGCATCTCATTCAGCAACACCCAGCCCTGAACATCTTGCAAATATCACCTAGTACAGAGCATAGAATCATGGACCGGTTTGGGTTGGAAGGTTCCTCAAAGCCCATCCAGACCCACCCCCCTGGGCACCTCCCACTGGAGCAGGGGTTCCAAGCCCCATCCAACCTGGCCTGGAACACCTCGTCAGCATCACAGCAAAACATTTCTCCCTAAAATCTTATCTCAATTTCCCCTCTTTCAGCTTAAAAGCATTCATAGAATAATAGAATCGTAGAACAAGCAGGTTGGAAGAGACCCACTGGATGATCGAGTCCATTCTCCTCATCCTGTCTCTGCATCCTCTGATCGAGAGCCTCTCCCCAGCTTTCCTGGAGCCCCTTTCAATAACAGAAGGTCCACCTAACCCAGCTTAGGAGCCTGATTCCTCCGAATTCCTTCTGATTCACTCTGAAGACATTCATAGAATCACAGAATAACCAGGTTGGAAGAGACCCATAGGATCTTCTAGTCCAACCATTCCTATGAAACACTAACCCATGTCCCTCAGCACCTCATCCACACGTCCCTTAAACACCTCCAGGGAAGGTAACTCATCACATTGACTCCCACTGATATAACATGACTTCTCCATATTCCCCTTGATGTTTCTGTCCCAGCTGTTGCAGGAGGAAACAGATCTCATGCCTGTAGACACAGCATCTGGCAACCAGCACTGTCTGAGGTGACAGAAAACCCAGTTCTCATGCAGGTGGGTAGGTGCGAAGCGACAGTCTGGGGTTGGTCAGCATTGGCTGCCCCTGCAGTGCCCCACCTAGAGCTACAGACTGGGACAAGTCTGGCTGGAAAACTGCCAGGAGGAGAGGGACCTGGGGGTGTTGGTCGACAGCGACTGACCATGAGTCAGCAGTGTGCCCAGGTGGCCAAGAAGGCCAATGGCATCTTGGCTTGGATCAGAAACAGTGTGACCAGCAGGGCCAGGGAGGTTCTTCTCCCTCTGGACTCAGCACTGGTGAGACCACTCCTTGAATCCTGTGTTCAGTTGTGGGCCCCTCAGCACAAGAAGGATGTTGAGGCTCTGGAGTGAGTCCAGAGAAGAGCAACAAGGCTGGTGAAAGTGCTGGAGAACAGACCCTATGAGGAGCGTCTGAGAGAGCTGGGGGTGTTTATCCTGGAGAAGAGGAGGCTGAGAGGAGACCTCATTACTCTCTCCAACTCCCTGAAAGGAGGTTGTGGAGAGGAGGGAGATGGGCTCTTCTCCCAAGGGACAGGACGAGAGGGAATGGCCTCAAATTCCACCAGGAGAGATTTAAGGCTAGAGATTAGGAGGAGGCTTTCCACAGAAAGGGTCATTGGGCATTGGAATAAGTTGCCCAGGGAGGTGGTTGATTCCCCTTCCCTGGAGGTGTTTAAGGGACGGGTGGATGAGGTCTTGAGGGACTTGGTTTAGTGTTTGATAGGAATGGTTGGACTCTATGATCTGATGGGTCCCTTCCAACCTGGTTGTTCTATGATTCTATGAACAGCAGGAGGACATTTCACCTTTGTGGTCAAAGAGCTTCCTTGCCCCTGCGTGGAAGCAGCCTCTCTTTCTTCCCTGGAGCACCACGAGGTCTCCAGACTCAAGCATCCGAGCGCTGGATGGGGTGAATATGAAAATGCAAATCATGGTGAAATGCAAATCATGGTGCTCAGACCAGGCTGTGCTCCTGTGGCTATTTTTAGCTTCACAGAGCACTTGAAATCCCTGCTGGGTTCTGCCTAACACACTAGGGGGGTCTCGAAAAAGCTCGGTCCAGGCACATTAACCACTTTCACAGCCCTGCGGAACCCTGAGCAGTGCTCCAAAACACCGCAGGACCCACTCCCCACCGAGTCACTTTGGAGGTCATCCCTCATCCTTATATTATTAGATCCTTTATTATTATAAAAGGATAAAAATAGCATTCTATAAGAAATTTGCCATAGTGAGCTCATACACAACCATTCTTATATCTGAGCTCATACACAATCATTCAATCATTCTTATATAAGAGAGGGAATGGCCTCAAGCTCCTCCAGGGGAGATTTAGGTTGGACATTAGGAGAAGTTTTTCACAGAAAGGGTCATTGGGCATTGGAACAGGCTGCCCAGGGAGGTGGTTGATTCACCTTCCCTGGAGGTGTTTAAGGCACAGGGGGATGAGGTGCTGAGGGACATGGTTTAGTGTTTGATGGGAATGGTTGGACTCAATGATCCGATGGGTCTTTTCCAACCTGGTTGTTCTATGATTCTATGAGGGGCACTGCAGGGGCAGCCAATGCTGACAAACCCCAGACTGTTGCTCCCCACCTACTCTCCTGCATGAGAACTGGGTTTTCTGTCCCCTCAGAGAGTGCAACAAAACAACCATTAATGAAATCTCCTCTTGCAAAGGCCCTCAGAGTCATTAACCAGCATCATTGATTGTGTGCAAGGGTTGATCAATAGCTTCTGCCAGCAAGCGCTGATGCAGTGAGATCCTGATCCTGTCCCTGCCCAGCAAAGAGAGGCATTAGAGTAGGCTGCCCAGGAAGGTGGTTGATTCACCTTCCCTGGAGGTGTTTAAGGTGTGGGTAGATGAGGTCCTGAGGGACATGACGGGAATGGTTGGACTCGATGATCCGATGGGTCTCTTCCAACCTGATTGTTCTATGATTCTATGAAATGCTCCTCTCGAGTTGCTGCTTTCTCTCTGCTAAACCCCAAGCTCCTCTGCAGGCAGAGAGGGGCAGAGATCTTCACTGAGAGCGGCAGGCAGGTGATTTTGAGACTTGCTGCGTAAGACTTCTGCTACAGTTTTCATAAAATTGTTTGCCTTCAGTTTTTTTTTTAGAATCATAGAATCACCAGGTTGGAAGAGACCCCTCCTTTTATCATATTGTGATAAATCAGAGCGTCATTGGTGCTCACAAATTACTTGATATTGGCATTTTGGTGGATGGCAGCATGTGATGGGACAGGAGCAGGATAAATCATAGAACAACCAGGTTGGAAGAGACCCAACAGATCATCGAGTCCAACCATTCCTATCAAACACTAAACCAAGTCCCTCAGGACCTCATCTACCTGTGCCTTAAACACCTCCAGGGAAGGTGAATCAACCACCTCCCTGGGCAGCCTATTCCTATCAAACACTAAGTTTGAGTCTGACCTCAGCACTTAGAGGGACACCTAAAAAAATTATGTTATTTCATAACAGACATGTTCCACAACTCCACTGACACATTTAACGAACACAAGCACAATGAATTGCCCATGATTCAACTTCATGCCCAGCTTCATATACCCCGTTCCTGGAATTTGTGAGGACACAGAAACCAGTTTTGTTAGACGTTATGAAGACACGACAGAAATCTCCTTCCCGGGAGGGGTTTAAGGGGTAGGTAGATGAGGTCCTGAGGGACATGGGTTAGTGTTTGATGGGAATGGTTGGACTCGATGATCCGGTGGGTCTCTTCCAACCTGGTGATTCTATGATTATTGAACACACAGGCAAAACAATGAATTGGAATGAAATCCTCCTTCCTTTCTCCTCTCCCATGTTGCACATGAACCATCAGAGCTCACAGCAGGGCCAGCTCCAGGGGGTGCTTACTGCTCCTGGTTTGCATCCCTCCCCTCCCTCCCCTCCTACAAGAGGGAAACAGCGAGAAACGAGATGAGCAGATGACACAAAATCAATATAATCCACCCGAGAGGAAAGGGAAAACAAAAATGGGCTGTGAAAAAAAGCTTGCGAAAGTGTCAAAGAAAAACAGGGGGTTGGAGAGGAAAGGAATAGGCTTTGGGTTATAATCATAGAATCACCAGGTTGGAAGAGACCCATCGGATCATCGAGTCCAACCATTCCTATCAAACACTAACCCATGTCCCTCAGCACCTCGTCCACCCGTCCCTTAAACCCCTCCAGGGTTAGGGAACACTGTGCTGAGCGTTAGTGAGCTCCCACGTGCTGGAGAGTTGCTGATTATAGAACCACTGACCAGAAAAATCTTATTTTCATATTTCCACTTCAGCGAGTGCATTGCAACCAGTGCCTTGAAATTATATTTCTCCAGATCCTTCTTATAACAAAATTCTTATTTGACAGGTTGTCTATCAAAAAGCATTCTCGGCTGCAACAACGTCCCGAGTCACACAGCAACCAAGAGATCCTGACCTCTACCTGTTTCGTTCCTCAGCCTTGTCAACAACCAACTCACATGATGCTCTGTAAAAATGCCTCTCAGGAAAGCAAATATAACTTGGGAGAGGTTGATTGGGAGAACAGTTCTTTAATGAAGACAGCATAAAAATGCTTCCTCACTCCTTCCCTGTTGTTGCTCAGCTCTGATTTTATTCTCTAAAAATCATAGAACAACCAGGCTGGAAGAGACCCACCGGATCATCGAGTCCAACCATTCCTATCAAACACTAACCCATGTCCCTCAGCACCTAATCTACCTGTGCCTTAAACACCTCCAGGGAAGGTGAATTAACCCCCTCCCTTGGCAGCTTCTGCCACTGCCCAATCATTTCCATTTTTTGCAGCCAGACTGCCTCGTTCTTCATTTCTAGCAAGTCTGTAAAGAGCTGCTGGGAAGAGTGATGGGGGACAGGACATTTCATTTGGTATATAACAGCTTCACGAGAGTCTCGGGCTGTCAATTAAGTAGAAGATATCATTAAAGAACCCACAAACTCAAAAAGCCGTCACCTCTGCGAGGCTGGCACTGAGTGAACTCATTGTCTCAGGTCTCAGAGATGAGCAGCAGCAGCAGATCACTCAAAACGTTTGTTTCTTATCAGGTCTGCAAGACTCACTCGCAATGGGAATTTTTCATTTCGGCAACCAAAATGTCGCATCTTTCAAGCGACCCTCATCAGAGCCAAACCAACAAATAAAATGCCAAACTCTGACAGCATAAAAGTTCATCCCACTGAAAGGTGGATTTCATTACTCCACCTCTGAAGGCAACTCTACACCCAGACCTTTCATCACAATCAGCTACAGACTAAAGTAGCAAGTTTGCAGATGACACTAAGCTGGGTGGAAACGTGGATGTGCTGGAGGGTCGGGAGGCTCTGCAAAGGGACCTAAACAGGCTGGATCCATGGGCTGAGTCCAATGGGATGAGGTTTAACACGGTCAAATGCCGCATCCTGCACTTGGGGCACAACAACCCTATGCAGAGCTACAGACTGGGAGAAGCCTGACTGGAAAGTGCCTGGAGGAGAAGGACCAGAGGGTGTTGGTTGACAGTGACTGACCATGAGCCAGCAGTGTGCCCAGGTGGCCAAGAAGGCCAAGGGCATCTTGGCTTGGATCAGAAATGGTGTGACCAGCAGGGCCAGGGAGGTTCTTCTCCCTCTAGACTTGGCTCTGGTGAGGCTGCTCCTTGAATCCTGTGTTCAGTTGTGGGCCCCTCAGCACAAGAAGGATGTCATCTCTCATGAAGGATGCCTCTCATCCTGTCCCCTGAGAGAAGAGCCCAGCTCCCTCCTCTCCACAACCTCCTTTCAGGTAGTTGTAGAGAGCAATGAGGTCTCCTCTTAGCCTCCTCTTCTCTAGGCTAAACAACCCCAGCTCTTCTTCTTACATCAGTTTCTCTCATTTAAAGCCTTACCTCAGCTAGAGTACACATCCCCTCCCGGGATCTTTACTCAAGTTAGGTTAATCAATAGCACTACATTTAATACCTGCTTAATTATGACTGAAGTCCTAACAAGTCTGTATATTCTAGGGGGGAACTGTATCACTATATTCAATTATTAGTATGTTCCAGTCTTGCCTCTGTCACTGTATTTAACTGTTCAGTGTGTTCCAGTCTTGCCAGCAGGTGTCCAGCCACACATCACCCAGGGCTCTACCTGCATCCCACAGCAATAACCATCACCACAGACATCACACCAACTCACGCTTTAGTCTTACTCTGCTACAGGGAGCTTCTCCTCCCTTGAATTGCTCTCTGACTATGATCTCATTGCTCTCTCCAACTCCCTGAAAGGAGGTTGTGGAGAGAAGGGAGCTGGGCTCTTCTCCCAAGGGACAGGACAAGAGGGAATGGCCTTAAGGTCCACTAGGGTAGGGTCAGGCTGGACATTAGGAAAAAAAAATTCCCAATAAGGGTCATTGGGTATTGGAATAGGCTGCCCAGGGAGGGGGTTGAGTCACCTTCCCTGGAGGTGTTTAAGGGATGAGTGGACAAGGTGCTGAGGGTCATGGGTTAGTGTTTGATAGGAATGGTTGGACTCGATGATCCAGTGGGTCTCTTCCAACCTGGTGATCCTATAATTCTAAATCCCCACAGCACCACTATCCCTACGAGACATCCAAGGGAGTAAATCCAGGCAGTGCCACACATTATTTATAGCCCTCGCTCCATTCAGACAGAACAAATAACTTATTCCAGCTACAACTTGCAGGCGCTCGGCGCAAACCAACGCGTTTTACGGCCTGGTTAACTTTGTAAGGAAGGATTTATCTCTTTGGTTTAGCCTGCAACACATCCGGCTGATAAAACAGAGCCGAGTAAGTGCAATTACCCAAGGCACACGCTAAGTGATAAACGGCAGCCTGGCTGCCTTATTCACACACAGGCTCCTAAATTTCCAAGCAAATTTTAACCAAGTAAGGTATCCGAATCCAGGCTAAAGCTGAGCTATAAACCTTACGATGCCATCTTCCGACTCTGGGGATTTTCCGGTAATTAAAAGATAGCAGAGAAACTTAGCCAACTGCTGATTTATAAGTGCTACTATGAGCAGAAGAGGAGCTGCTTATGAATGGACCCAACAGTTAAAGAAACAGCACTGGTGGGATCAGCCTGCAGGTGTCAGGAACCCACCAGACCTCCCCCCACATCACAGATGGGCCCTGGATGTCTTGTAGCAAGTCCAGAGGAGGCCACGGAGATGATCTGAGGGCTGGAGAACCCCAGGTAGCTGGGGTTGTTCAGCCTGGAGAAGAGAAGGTTGCAAGGAGACCTCAGAGCAGCTTCCAGCACTGAAAGGGGCTCCAAGAAAGCTGGGAGGACCTCTGGATCAGGGAGGGCAGAGACAGGACGAGGGGGATGGGTTTGAGCTGCAAGAGTGGAGATTGAGATGAGATCTTAGGCAGAAATGTTTTGCTGTGAGGGTGAGGAGGCCCTGGCCCAGGCTGCCCAGAGCAGGGGTGGCTGCCCCATCCCTGGAGGGGTTCAAGGGCAGGTTGGATGGGGCTTGGAGCCCCTGATCCAGTGGGAGGTGTCCCTGTCCACAGCAAGGGTGGCACTGGATGGGCTCTGAGGTCCCAACCCAAACCATTCCCCAATTCCATCAATATAAATATAAGGATTCTAATGGAAAATAATCATATGCTCCAATGTTATCATTGATCTCAAGTTCTTCTGGGTTTATCTTCCAGAAACCATCTCTCTCTTCCCATTGAAAACATGGCTTAGATGTGGAAGGGGTGATGCACTTCACCTTTCTCCTTTCAAGTCAAGCTTGTTAAGCAGCTCCTGAGGAAGTTCAGCTGCTCTGACTCATTGTTGTAGGAGAAGTTTGGGCAAATTGCTTTAGGGGCTGCTCCCAGGGAATTAAAACAGGCTTCGCCTCTCCGCCCTTCAGGCTTATTTAGAATCATAGAAAAACCAGGTTGGAAGAGACCCATCGGATCATCAAGTCCAACCATTCCTATCAAACACTAACCCATGTCCCTCAGCACCTCATCCACCCATCCCTTAAACACCTCCAGGGAAGGTGACTCAACCACCTCCCTGGGCAGCCTATTCCAATGCCCAACAACCCTTTCCGTGGAAAACCTCCTCCTAACCTCTAACCTAGACGCTCAAGTGATGTTCTGGGCACCAGCCCCAGGCCTGGCTATTTAAAAACTCCAAGCAAACACGTCCCGGCGCTTGGCACATGGGCTTTTAGCTAATGAGCATCCCAGGGAGTGGATGCAGCTCTTGGCTCTGCTGTTAGAAAATTGCAGCATCCGAGCAGCAGCAGTAATGGAAAGTGCAATTAAGGCATAGAGATCGGCTTCTCCTTTCCATCCATGGGCTACAAAGAGACGTGTGTACAAGTCAAAAGCATCCTGGACGTTGTCTGCTAAGTTCAAGGCACCAAAAAAATAGAACATCAGCTTGAGCTTTCCTTATTTGCCACACTAGAATCATAGAATTATAGAACAACCAGGTTGGAAGGGACTCATCGGATCTTCTAGTCCAACCATTCCTATCAAACACTAACCCATGTCCCTCAGCACCTCATCTACCTGTGCCTTAAACACCTCCAGGGAAGGTGAATCAAACCCCTCCCTGGGCAGCCTATTCCAATGCCCAATCACCCTCTGTGTGAAAAACTTCCTCCTAATCTCCAGCCTAAATCTCCCCTGGTGGAGCTTGAGGCTAAGCACATCTGTAGGAATTTTGATGGTTTCCAAAGGTTTTTCTTGAGATGCTTTGGGAAAATGCTCCTCACAGGTGTGTGTTAACTGTGTGGAGAGATTCCTCGTGGAAGCGCAGCCCCGAGGAGGCAAATCTTGTCCCACAAAACTAGGTTCAAATCAACACAATCTGCTCGTGGCTTTGTCGAAGACTCAAGGAAAAAGATACGCAAAGAGTTTGATGATACTTTTAGTGGTTTCCCCAAGAGGAGAGAGCAGGGTTCAGCCTTCAGTAATGCTTCCCAAATATTAGGTGGAGGGAAAATTCACCTTTTGAAATACAGCCTAGTGAATTTATTTCATAGAGCAACAAGGTTGGAAGAGACCCATCGGATCTTCTAGTCCAACCATTCCTATCAAACACTAACCCATGTCCCTCAGCACCTCACCTACCCGTCCCTTAAACACCTCCAGGGAAGGTGAATCAACCACCTCCCTGGGCAGCCTATTCCAATGCCCAATGACCCTTTCCGTGAAAAACTTCCTCCTAATCTCTAGCCTAGATCTCCCCTGGGAGATTCACATCATCACTGTGCTCCAAAAGCACACCCTGTCCTTAATTTATTTAAATTTTCAGTGCGTTGCTGTCGCTTCTCATGTTGTTCCAAGTTCTTCCGTCACCAACCAAGTCCTAACTCATTTAGCATCGATGCCAAGAGATGATCCCTCCCCACAGCAGAGTCTCCGATCTAATAATTCCCAGCAGGAAAAGTTGATTGAACAGCCTTCTGGCCGAGACAACATTTCATTTTCCTCTTTTAAAACCCATCAGCATCTGCAGGTGTTTTGGCCACTTTCTGGGAACAAGAAAAGGGGAGAGTGTTTCCGTCTCAAAGAGCCACATTATCTCTGATGAGGAACAATTTGTGAAATGGCAGGTTTTTCGCAAGAGGGGGAAGTGAGGAAGAGCACCATAATGAAAGTCTGGTAACCTGAAGACTCTTCAAATAGACTCGATGTTATTAGTAAAAGGAAGAAAGCTCAACAAAAGCAAAGGAAGAGAGAAGCGAAGAAAATAACTGCGTCTGGAAACAGGCGACGACAGATTTAAACTCACTACACTGAAAATATATGAATCATAGAACAACCAGGCTGGAAGAGACCCACCGGATCATCAAGTCCAACCATTCCCATCAAACACTAAACCATGTCCCTCAGCACCTCGTCCACTGGTGCCTTAAACACCTCCAGGGAAGGTGAATCAACCACCTCCCTGGGCAGCCTCTGCCACTGCCCAGTCACCCTTTCTGGGAAATATTTTTTCCTAATGTCCAACCTGACCCTCCCCTGGTGGAGTTTGAGGCCATTCCCTCTCGTCCTGTCCCCTGTCCCTTGGGAGAAGAGCCCAGCTCCCTCCTCTCCACAACCTCCCTTCAGGGAGTTGTAGAGAGTAATGAGGTCTCCCCTCAGCCTCCTCTTCTCCAAGATAAACAACCACAGCTCTCTCAGCCATTCCTCATAAGGCCTCTAGACCCTTCCTCAGCTTCGTTGCTCTTCTCTGGACTCGCTCCAGAGCCTCAACATCCTTCTTGTGCTGAGGGGCCCACAACTCAACACAGGATTCAAGGAGCAGCCTCACCA
This sequence comes from Coccyzus lansbergi, assembly GCA_033558105.1. NCBI lineage: Eukaryota > Metazoa > Chordata > Aves > Cuculiformes > Coccyzidae > Coccyzus > Coccyzus lansbergi. The sequence continues at coordinate 597,006 of JAUMJK010001062.1, forward strand.
GTGCTGAGTCCAGAGGGAGAAGAACCTTCTTGGCCCTGCTGGTCACACCGTTTCTGATCCAAGCCAGGATGCCATTGGCCTTCTTGGCTCTTTCCATCTCATCCCCATCCCTGCAAAAAGCCATTCCAGCTGGCACACAGGATCACCCATCCCCATGGCACTAGTTATCAAACACCCTCAGGGCAGAGGAGCTCCATCCTTGCAAAGGGAGGGGGTTGATTCACCTTCCCTGGAGGGGTTTAAGGGACGGGTGGACGAGGTGCTGAGGGACATGGGTTAGTGTTTGATAGGAATGGTTGGACTCGATGATCCAGTGGGTCTCTTCCAACCTGGTGATTCTATGATCCCCACTGAGCAATCCTAGGTTCCACAAGGCTTATCTTAAATATTTAGAGTACTCGGCTCTCCACTCCCAGACCCAAAATGAAAAATGCATGACATTTGCCGTATTTATTTTTCATCTGCAAGTAACTTCAGTTTCTTCATAAAATAAATTCCATGCTAAACTTTAAGTTTCAAAGCTCTGTTTCTTCAGGGGAAGAGAGAAGATTAGATGTTTTTCCAAGGAAAAAAAAAATCCACAAAACAAAGAAAATTGAATTCTTAAGCAGGATGAAACAAAAACACCCAATGGCAACTGAAGAACGCAGCTTTCCTCCAAGTTTAACAGAGAAAGTTACATTCAGTACAGTTTCCATGGTCCATTTATCCTTTGGTCATAGAATCATAGAACAACCAGGTTGGAAGAGACCCACTGGATCATCGAGTCCAACCATTCCTATCAAACACTAACCCATGTCCCTCAGGACCTCATCTACTTGTGCCTTAAACACCTCCAGGAAAGGTGAATCAACCCCCTCCCTGGGCAGCCTCTGCCGCTACCCAATGACCCTTTCTGGGAAGAATTTTTTCCTAATGTCCAACCTGAACCTCCCCTGGTGGAGCTTGAGGCCATTCCCTCTCGCCCTGTCCCCTGTCCCCTATGAGAAGAGCCCAGCTCCCTCCTCTCTACAACCTCCTTTCAAGGGAGTTGGAGAGAGCAATGAGGTCTCCTCTCAACCTCCTCTTCTCCAGGATAAACACCCTCAGCTCTTTCAGACGCTCCTCTTCTTCTCCAGCCCCTTCCCCAGCTTCATTGCTCTTCTCTGGACTTGCTCCAGAGCCTCAACATCCTTCTCATGCTGAGGGGCCCACAACTGAACACAGGATTCGAGGAGCAGTCTCACCAGTGCCGAGTCCAGAGGGAGAAGAACCTCCCTGTCCCTGCTGGTCACACCGTTTCTGATCCAAGCCAAGCTGCCATTGGCCTTCTTGGCCACCTGGGCACACTGCTGCCTCATGGTCAGTCACTGTCGACCAACACCCCCAGGTCCCTCTCCTCCTGGCAGTTTTCCAGCCAGACTTCTCCCAGTCTGTAGCTCTGCTCAGGGTTGTTGTGCCCCAAGTGCAGGATGCGCCATTTGACCATGTTAAACCTCATCCCATTAGACTCATCCCATGGATCCAGCCTGTTCAGATCCCTTTGCAGAGCCTCCAGCAGATCCACACTTCCACCCAGCTTTGTGTCATCTGCAAACTTGCTAAGGGTACCCTCAGTGCCCTCATCCAGGTCATTGATGAAGACATTGAACAGGGCTGGACCCAGCACTGAGCCCTGGGGAACCCCACTTGTCACTGGCTTCCAGCTGGATTTAACACCATTTCCCGCCACCTCTTCCCAGGCTTTATTACAGCTTCCCCATTCTGGTTTTGAGTAAAGCAGAGGAACCGAAGCTCCCAAAAGTTTTCGGATGATTTAGGCTCCTCTGGAAACCTGGTGTGACTTACATGTGCTCATAAAGTACAGAAATAAAAGATGCTCGTTACCCACACAGACCAAGTCGGTAGATTGAACACCGTGTCCCCTCAGTCGTGGAAAATTGACGCTGCTAAGGCTCCAAGCATCCATCTCAAATTACTTTGTGAATCATTTTCCCTTCTGGGGGGGGGGGGGGGAGAAAAAAAAGCAGCAGCTACGCAGCTATTTGCCGGTTCTATCATTTCACCATTGCCACCTGCTGTGCAATATTTTATGCTCCATTTCTTCCAGTTAAGCTATTTCTAGATAAAAAAAGTAATTTGTGTTGTGCAGGTATGAGAGATATTTATGTGGTTTTTTTTTTCTACAGCTCTAGGCAACACCTGGAGAATAGAAACACCAACACTAACCTAGCACAAGGGACACCTGGAGAAGAGGAGCACTGACCTAGCACAAGGGACACCAAACCTACAGGCAGAAGAAGCTTTAAGGAGGCCAGAACCATTCTTTGTGCTTGTTTCATTGGAAGAACAGGAATCTTCTCCTTGACTAGTTAGAGGAAGAGGCTACAGGAGTAGCTTCTCCACAATAGAATCATAGAACAACCAGGTTGGAAGAGACCCATCGGATCATCAAGATAGGGTCTTGTAAAGGTCCAACCAGCCCAGGATGCTGCTCTGATCCAAAACCAACTCCAGCCACAGATCCATCAGCCCTGACCTGACAATCACAAGCCAGTTTTCGGCACTTGCAACCAACCTTGTCCTGGGCTGCATCCAGAGCTGTGGGACCAGCAGGGAGAGAGGGGATCCTGCCCCTCTGCTCCGCTCTGAGACCAACCTGGAGCCCTGAGTCCAGCTCTGGAGTCCCCAGTGTAAGGGCATTTTGCTGTTGGAGCAGGTGCAGAGGAGGCCACAAAGATGATTCAGGGGCTGGAGCACATCCTGAGAGCTGGGGCTGCTCAACCTAGAGAAGAGAAAGGTCCAGGAAAGACCTCAGAGCAGCTTCCAGCACTGAAAGGGGCTCCAAGAAAGCTGGGGAGGGCCTCTGGATCAGGGAGTGCAGGGTTGGGACAAGGGGAACAGTTTTGAGCTGAAAGGGGGAAGATGGAGATGAGATCTTAGGCAGAAATGTTTTGCTGTGAGGGTGAGGAGGCCCTGGCCCAGGTTGCCCAGAGCAGGGGTGGCTGCCCCATCCCTGGAGGGGTTCAAGGGCAGGTGGGATGGGGTTTGGAGCCCCTGAGCCAGTGGGAGGTGTCCCTGCCCATGGCAGGGGTGGCACTGGATGGGCTTGAGTTCCTTTCCAACCCAAACCATTCTATGATTCTATGACTTTCTCCTGCTGCTACCCAGAGCAAAGTGTCAGGGCTGCACTGACTCTCCTTCATTTCCAGCCCCAGTGATGAATCTGATGCCCGAAGCCCAATTTTATTCATTTCTGGATTCTCACCAAAACCAAGCCCAGAGAACCTGCCACTTCCTTTATAACCTCAGAAGAATTATTACAGCAGCTGCTAACTATTCTGGGACAGAGATACAGCTCCTCAAAACTACACATTCATCTTCACAAAAAAAAAAAAAAAAAAAAACAACACAAAAAAAAAAACCAGAAACCAATCCTAATGATTTCTTTGCAAAGCAAATATTAGTCTCAAAGATACAGCAGAATATTTTATTTAACCATAGTACTGCAACCAAGATAATCCAGACTCACCACACTTTATCATAGAATCACCAAGTTGGATGAGAATCACCAGGTTGGATGAGACCCACCAGATCAAGTCCAACCATTCCTATCAAACACTAACCCATGTCCCTCAGCACCTGGTCCACCAGCACCTTAAACATCTCCAGGGAAGGTGAATCAATCCCCTTCCTGTTTGCTAAAGATCCAGGTCCTGCAATTGGGTAACAACAGCCCCATGAGATGCTACAGGCTTGAAGAGGAGTGGCAGGAGGAGGAGGAGGACCTGGTGGTGTCAATTGATATTTGGCCGAATGCAAGTCAGTAGTAGCCCAGGTGGCCACAAAGGCCAGTGGAAGCCTGGTCTGTATCACAAGCGCTGCAGCCTTAAACCTTACTCAGCGCTAGTGAGGCTGTACCTCAAATTAAATGAGGCTTAACACAGTCAAATGCCGGGTCCTGCACTTGGGGCACATCAACCCTATGCAGAGCTACAGACTGGGAGAAGTCTGGCTGGAAAACTGCCAGGAGGAGAGGGACCTGGGGGTGTTGGTTGACAGTAAACTGACCATGAGCCAGCAGTGTGCCCAGGTGGCCAAGAAGGCCAAGGGCATCCTGGCTTGGATTAGAAATGATGTGACCAGCAGGGCCAGGGAGGTTCTTCTCCCTCTGGACTCAGCACTGGTGAGACTGCTCCTCGAATCCTGTGTTGAGTTGTGGGCCCCTCAGCACAAGAAGGATGTTGAGGCTCTTGAGTGAGTCCAGAGAAGAGCAACGAGGCTGGGGAAGGGGCTGGAGAACAGAACCTATGAGGAACGTCTGAGAGAGCTGGGGGTGTTTATCCTGGAGAAGAGGAGGCTGAGGGGAGACCTTATTGCTCTCTCCAACTACCTGAAAGGAGGTTGTGGAGAGGAGGGAGCTGGGCTCTTCTCCCAAGGGACAGGACAAGAGGGAATGGCCTCAAGCTCCACCAGGGGAGATTTAGGGTAGACGTTAGGAGGAAGTTTATCACAGAAAGGGTGATTGGGCATTGGAATAGGCTGCCCAGGGAGGTAGTTGATTCCCCTTCCCTGGAGGTGTTTAAGGGACGGGTGGATGAGATGCTGAGGGACATGGGTTAGTGTTTGATAGGAATGGTTGGACTCGATGATCCAGTGGGTCTCTTCCAACCTGGTTGTTCTATGATTCTTCTCCTGGCTGACCAGGACATGCATATCCACATCAACCCTCACACTCCAAGGGCTGAAATCAGAGCCCAGAGCTTTGAGTGGACCTAGAAGCACAGGATCCCCCAAAGCTCCCTTTTGGCCCAGTTCAGCCAGAAGCAGAGCAAAGAGACTCTGGGAAAAACACTTACCTCTCTAAAAGGACTATAAATTCACTTAGGATATAATTAAGAAAGAGAGTTAATGGAGTCTAGCCCAAAATGTTATTTTAATGCTTTTAAAACAATTTAGCTGACAGATGAGCTCTAACACCCAAGATCACAGCAAAGGGAAGGCAGAGGCTGGACTGAGGGTGTCAAGTAATGGTTGGACTCAATGATCCGATGGGTCCCTTCCAACCTGGTTGTTCTGTGATTCTAAGTAGGGTGAGAGAGCTGAAAGAGGATTTTCCACAGGCAGGTTTCACTGAACAGCATCTCATGCTCAGGAGCTGCTATTTTCTGATGATGTCCTCGGTCCCTCCTCCTGCTTACAACCCAACAACCTCTAATAGACTGGACTGAATTAAAATGCTACAGCGCAAACCCCCCTGTGACCAATTTTAACTTTCGCCTGCAAGAAGGAGCTTTTATTTTGCGCAATTCCATCGCTTTCTTCGCCGTCCTCTGTGACCTGAGAGTTAGCTAAACAAATTTTTATGCCTTCTTGGTGTTTTTTTTTTTTTATAAGAGTGCTACAAACACTTAAAGGTCACTTATAACTGAGTTTTAGAAATAAACAGCCCTCGCCAGCCTTTCTTCCACTTTACTTGGCATTTCACAGATGAATTTTTGCCTTTTGTGCCCTCTCCTTGACCACGTTGTCCCCTTTGGTGCCTACATACACCCAAGTCTCTCTACAACTACCTAAAAGGAGGTTGCAGAGAGGTGGGGGGTGATTTCATCTCCCATGGGATAGGAAAAGAGGGAAATTGAGATTGGAAATCAGGAAAAATTTCTTCACAGAAAGGGTTCTCAACCACTGGCGGAGGATTCCCAGGGAGGGGATTCAGTCCCCATCCCTGGAGCTTTCTTTTAAAAAGCACGTGGATGAGGTACTTGAGGATGTTTCCTTTTCATGGAAAGGGTCATTGGGCATTGGAATAGGCTGCTCAGGGAGGGGGTTGAGTCACCTTCCCTGGAGGGGTTTAAGGGACAAGGTTCTGAGGGACATGGTTTAGTGTTTGATAGGAATGGTTGGACTCAATGATCCGACAGGTCTTTTCCAACCTGGTTGTTCTATGATTCTAGGTCCTGAGTCCCCTCATCCCCTCCCTGATCCAGCACCACTCCCCAGCATCCCTGGAGCCCCTTTCAGTATCGGGTTTCCCTGGAATTGGGTAGGAAAGGACCTCAAAGCCCACCCAGTGCCACCCCTGCCATGGGCAGGGACACCTCCCACTGGCTCAGGGGTTCCAAGCCCCATCCAGCCTGGCCTTGAACCCCTCCAGGGATGGGGCAGCCACCACTGCTCTGAGCTGGAGCCTCCTCACCCTCATAGCAAGAAAATTCCAACTTATGTCCAACCTAACTCTGTCCCTCTCCAGTTTATCCCCATTGCTCCCAGTCCTATCACCACAAGCCTTTGTGAACAGCCCCTCCCCAGCTTTCTTGTAGCCCCTTCAGGTGTTGGAAGGTCCCTCTATGGTCTCCTCAGAGCCCTCACCTCTCCACACTGAGCATCTCCATCTCTCCTAACCCTTTAAACACTACATTTCCAGTTATCTGTGTATTACTCACAATTCAGCTGCTCTCAGCCTGTCGAACAAATGACTAGAAGCATTTTGGGAGCAGCAGCTCCTATTCTGGAGCATGAGCCCAGCTAGAGAGAGAGCACAGAGAGCTCTGTGCATGACAGGTTCGGGTTTCGTGCCTCAGCCACACAAGGTGAGATGCCAAGATCTCATCTCCGTAAAGACGGGCTACGGATCGATGGGAAGGCTGCACCGCAGAGCAATCGATTCCTCGCCTGCAACAGGCGTCTCACTTCTACCAGAGACAGTTATTAAGGCATTTTGTTCTCCCCAAAGTTCCCCAATTACATCCTCTGAAATATTACACTCATTTCCCAAAGCCTCCGCTAAACCATATTTCCCCAACGCTTCGGGACTGGAATTCATTTCAGGAGAGACGCAGCAATAAATAAAAACAAGGGAAGAGATACAAATCATCTCAACACCTCCTCATCGCTGCCAGCCTCCACCTCTCTGCCAGCCTCCACCTCTCTGCCAGCCTCCACCTCTCTGCCAGCCTCCACCTCTCTGCCAGCCTCCACCTCTCTGCCAGCCTCCACCTCTCTGCCAGCCTCCACCTCTCTGCCAGCCTCCACCTCTCTGCCAGCCTCCACCTCTCTGCCAGCCTCCACCTCTCTGCCAGCCTCCACCTCTCTGCCAGCCTCCACCTCTCTGCCAGCCTCCACCTCTCTGCCAGCCTCCACCTCTCTGCCAGCCTCCACCTCTCTGCCAGCCTCCACCTCTCTGCCAGCCTCCACCTCTCTGCCAGCCTCCACCTCTCTGCCAGCCTCCACCTCTCTGCCAGCCTCCACCTCTCTGCCAGCCTCCACCTCTCTGCCAGCCTCCACCTCTCTGCCAGCCTCCACCTCTCTGCCAGCCTCCACCTCTCTGCCAGCCTCCACCCATCGAGCAGGGTATCACCTTTTCCACCTTCATATGACTAAACAAAGCCAAATTGCTTCCTAACGTGAAGCCGTGAATTAAAACTTGACGCCCCTATTGTATCCGAGACCGTTTCCAAAGCAAAATATTTTACAATGAAAATAAACCGTTCCAAGCCGCACAAAGAATTTATCATTAATGAGCTTGCCCAGAAATTCATCGTCGATAGGAAAACTCGTGCAGCAGCAGCCCTGAAGCACTATTTAAAACTGAGGCAGAATTCTTCCCGAACGTTTCTCATAGAGGTTTTCACAAATAAATGTAAATGTGTGTTTTTATGGAAAGAGATATCATCCCTTACGGTTATCTTTCTGCATAAATATGTTCTTATTAACAAATATTTATGTCTTTATGTCAACAAAAGCTGTGAAATGTTCAAGGGTAAAATATACAGATATAGAAAGTACGATTTCCCTATAGCCCAAGGATTTCTTTCCTGGAATTCAATGAAGAAGTCGTATGGTGTGAATATTAGACTGGTTACCTTTAAAGACACAAATTTAATTAGTTAGCATAATATACAATAAGGAAAAGTATATTGTCAATGAAGTTATAAATTTTGTATTTACTTTTGCTTAGTCGTTATTAGCTAGAATCGGCCTAAGTGTTTGCATATGGGAAGTATGTGACATTATTTTTTAAAATATTTATACATAAATACAGCTATTTGCTACTAACACATATAGTAAAATATATTGACTGATTTAACAGTTGGACTCGATGATCTGGTAGGTCTCTTCCAACCTGGTTGGTCGATGATTCTATGAAAAGACATCCCCATTGCCCACCAGTGATGTTCCAAAAAACCCAAAGAAAAATGTAATAAACCCCTCATTTTGAGGCAAATTTATTCAAATTTTATTATTTTTAACAGCTTTCATGTCACCAATGGCATCTTGTTTGATGCAAAAAAAGGCTTAAGTTGTATACGACAGAAATATAATGATATTGAAATCAAAAGAACCTTCCCAATCCCAAAGAGACCACAAAATTCATACCAAACTAGTCAAACCAACAACAGCCTAACATAGAATCATAGAACAACCAGGTTGGAAGAGACCCATCACATCCTCGAGTCCAACCATTCCCATCAAACATTAAACCAAGTCCCTCAGGACCTCATCTACCTGTGCCTTAAACACCTCCAGAGAAGGGGAATCAACCACCTCCCTGGGCAGCCTCTTCCAATGCCCAATGACCCTCTGTGTGAAGAACTTCCTCCTAATCTCCAGCCTAAATCTCCCCTGGAGGAGCTTGAGGCCATTCCCTCTCGTCCTGTGTCCTGTCCCTTGGGAGAAGAGCCCAGCTCCCTTCACTCCACAACCTCCTTTCAGGTAGTTGGAGAGAGCAATGAGGTCTCCTCTCAGCCTCCTCTTCTCCAGGATAAACACCCCCAGCTCTCTCAGCCACTCCTCATCAGGCCTTTTCTCCAGCCCCTTCCCCAGCTTTGTTGTTCTTCTCTGGACTCTCTCCAGAGCCTCAACATCCTTCTTGTGCTGAGGGGCCCACAACTCAACACAGGATTCAAGGAGCAGCCTCACCAGTGCTGAGTACAGAGTGAGAACACACACTGTAACTCTCATTCTTTAAGCATAATACATATGTTGCATAAACAATTTACTATATAATCTAATTCTTATTATTAGGTGACTCAAACTGCCCTCCTAGCTTCATAGAAAGGGTTAAAAACTCACAAACAGAGAGGGAGCCACAGGGCAGGGGTGTCTGAGGAAACAAGGGCTGATAACACAACCAAGTTGGGCCACATCCCAAATGTTGAAGTATTAGTAGGTTCATCTCCTCCACCAATACTCTTCACTCCTCATTCCATCCTGTTCTCTAACATTTTCCCCTTGGCCCAGGTCATACCCTTAACTTGATGACATTCCCTATCCAGGCACAACCATCGTCCAAGCTCCCAGGAAAATCATAGAATCACAGAACAACCAGGTTGGAAGAGACCCATCAGATCTTCTACTCCAACCATTCCTATCAAATACTAACCCATGTCCCTCAAGACCTCATCCACCCATCCCTTAAATACCTCCAGGGAAGGTGAATCAACCACCTCCCTGGGCAGCCTATTCCAATGCCCAATGACCTTTTCTGTGAAAAACTTCCTCCTAATCTCTAGCCTAAATCTCCCCTGGTGGAGCTTGAGGTCATTCCCTCTTGTCCTGTCCCCTGTCCCTTGGGAGAAGAGCCCAGCTCCCTCCTCTCCACAACCTCCTTTTAGGTAGTTGTAGAGAGTAATGAGGTCTCCTCTCAGCCTCCTCTTCTCCAGGATAAACACCCCCAGCTCTCTCAGTCACTCCTCATAGGGCCTGTTTTCCAGCCCCTTCCCCAGCTTTGTGGCTCTTCTCTGGACTTGCTCCAGAGTCTCAACATCCTTCTTGTGCTGAGGGGCCCAGGACTGAACACAGGATTCAAAGAGCAGCCTCACCAGTGCTGAGTACAGAGGGAGAAAAAGCTTGATGAAGTTCCCTATCCAGACACAACCATCCTCCAAGCTCCCAAAAAGCTTGGTGAAGCTCCCTATCCAGACACAACCACCCTCCAAGCTCCCAGAAAGACAAGAAGCAAAACAAACCTGGAGCTGTTGTGCTGCTGCCTTTGAACTCCAGCACCAGAAGCCATGAGCCCAACAGGATACTCCACCTCAAACAAGCTTCTCCTACCCTCCTCAGCCTAACTTAAATGGAGAGGAGCTCCTAACAGGTGGAGGTAATAATCACCTCCTCCTCGCAAACTGCTTCTGGGGAGGATTAAAAGCATCACAGCAATTGCTGAGGCCTGATAGATAACATCTGTGTTTCTCCAGGAGACACCTTTCCCCACTGAGCCCAGAGGCTGCCTTTCCAACCGAGAACTTGGGAAACACCTGGTCCTCCCGAACCATCCCATCTCAAGCTCTCCAAGGGACACGATCATCAACTTATGTCATTTTTCATCTTCAGGTGAAAAAAAAAACCCAACGCCCGAGATGCCCCTTCGCTTCCAAACTGACAAATCCACCCGGTATTCGTGCAAGTGGTTAATCATTAGCAAACAAGTTGTTAATTAAGGGCGCTGATTAAAAGATGTAAACATCAAAGCTGCACCTGCTTCCTAAATTGATCTGCGTGAGAGAGTAAATATTTTATCCATGTGAGATGGGAAAAGAGAATGTCACTGGTGTTTGATCTGTAGTGTTCATTACAGGGATATATTGACCTTTAGAAAAGCAGGGATCAAGATGAACCACTGCTAAGACTAAGACTGGAGTCAATTAAAACTTGAGGGATGGTGATTTACTGAAGGAGGGAAGGTGATGATGATGATGATAATACAATAATTACTATTATTGTTGTTGTTATCCCATTGAAGAAACACCACCTACAAAGCAACCTGATCCAGTGGGAGGTGGAATAGAATCATAGATTCTGTGAGTCTATGAATTGTGATGGACAGAGAGACTGTACAGGCACAGAATCATAGAATCATAGAATCATAGAACAACCAGGTTGGAAGAGACCCATCGGATCATCGAGTCCAACCATTCCCATCAAACTCTAAACCATGTCCCTCAAGACCTCATCTACCCATCCCTTAAACACCTCCAGGGAAAGTGAATCAATCTCCTCCCTGGGCAGCCTATTCCAATGCCCAATGACCCTTTCTGTGAAAAACTTCCTCCTAATCTCTAGTCTAAATCTCCCCTGGTGGAGCTTGAGGCCATTCCCTCTCATCCTGTCCCCTGTCCCTTGGGAGAAGAGCCCAGATCCCTCCTCTCCACAACCTCCTCCCAGGTAGTTGTAGAGAGTAATGAGGTCTCCCCTCAGCCTCCTCTTCTCCAGGATAAACACCCCCAGCTCTCTCAGACTCTCTTCATAGGTTCTGTTCTCCAGCCCCTTCACCAGTTTCATTGCCCTTCTCTGGACTCGCTCCAGAGCCTCAACATCCTTCTTGTGCTGAGGGGCCCACAACTCAACACAGGATTCAAGGAGCAGTCTCACCAGTGCTGAGTCCAGAGGGAGAAGAACCTCCCTGGCCCTGCTGGTCGCACCATTTCTGATCCAAACCAAGATACCATTGGCCTTCTTGGCCACCTGGGCACACTGCTGGCTCATGGTCAGTCGCTGTCAACCAACCCCCCCAGGTCCCTCTCCTCCTGGCAGCTTTCTAGACAGACTTCTCCCAGTCTGGAGCTCTGCATAGGGTTGTTGTGCCCCATGATAACATTCCTGAGCTACAGTAACTTCAAGTTAAGATTTCCAGTCAAAATAGTAATATTTGGGTTTAGCATATAAGGAAGAATCTTGGTCAGACTCCCAGGCCATCATTTCAGAGCAACTCAAAGCACAAACCCCTCCAACTCAGCCGAGTCTTAAAAATTCACTTCAGTAAGATGTAACAGCACATGAGAAACAGCTCCTGAAAGCCAAAGGATCCTATTGAAATGAAGTGAGTATAAATGCACAAACAGCACAGATGTCAGGGACTCAATCAAGTCCAACCATTCCCACCAATCTCTAACCCATGTCCCTCAGCATCTCGTCCACCCGTCCCTTAAACCCCTCCAGGGAAGGTGATTCAACCCCCTCCCTGTTCAGCCTGTTCCAGTGCCCAATGACCCTTTCTGTGAAAAACTTTTCATGTTTACAAACTGGCCAAGCAGAGCAAAGGTAAAGACCCACGAGGGTTTATAGAATTCCAGGCTCTGAAATAGTTCGGCTGTGATGCCTCAGTACCCATAAAAGTAAAGAGATGCAGGCATCCAATAGCACTGAGTAATTATAAGGTTGGAGGCTAAAAGACGCCTGAAAACGCAGGCTAAAATGAGCACTGCTGCCTAGTACGTTCTCCTCCCGGCCCAAAATGACAATAGTTTTACTGCATAATTGCGCTTTTATTGTTTTATCGCCCTCATTAAGAAGAGCAGGCTTTCTCTATTCCCTTCTGACTACATGTCTCTGTCGCTCCTGGCTGCTGGCTCACTCCCCTCAGCCAAACCAATGCACAGAGCAACTGGCAGAGCTCTGGAAATAGAATCATAGAATCATAGAATAACCAGGTTGGAAGAGACCCATCAGATCATCGAGTCCAACCATTCCTATCAAACACTAACCCATGTCCCTCAGGACCTCATCTACCTGTGCCTTAAACACCTCCAGGGAAGGTGACTCAACCACCTCCCTGGGCAGCCTATTCCAATGCCCAATCACCCTTTCTGTGATAAACTTCCTCCTAATCTCCAGCCTAAATCTCCCCTGGTGGAGCTTGAGGCCATTCCCTCTTGTCCTGTCCCCTGTCCCTTGGGAGAAGAGCCCAGCTCCCTCCTCTCCACAACCTCCTCTCAGGGAGTTGGAGAGAGCAATGAGGTCTCCCCTCAGCCTCCTCCTCTCCAGGATAAACACCCCCAGCTCTCTCAGCCGCTCCTCATAAGACCTGTTCTCCAGCCCCTTCACCAGCCTCGTTGCTCTTCTCTGGACTCTCTCCAGAGCCTCAACATCCTTCTTGTGCTGAGGGGCCCACAACTCAACACAAGATTCAAGGAGCAACCTCACCAGTGCTGAGTCTAGAGGGAGAAGAACCTCCCTGGCCCTGCTGGTCACACCATTTCTGATCCAAGCCAAGATGCCCTTGGCCTTCTTGGCCACCTGGGCACACTACTGGCTCATGGTCAGTCGCTGTCGACCAACACCCCCAGGTCCCTCTCCTCCTGGCAGCTTTCTAGACAGGCTTCTCCCAGTCTGTAGCTCTGCATAGGGTTGTTGTGCCCCAAGTGCAGGACCCGGCATTTGGCCGTGTTAAACCTCATCCCATTGGACACTGCCCAGCGCTCCAGCCTGTTTAGGTCCCTTTGCAGAGCCTCCCGACCCTCCAGCAGATCCACACTTCCACACAGCTTTGTGTCATCAGCAAACTTGCTAAGATGCTAAATCCCCTTTGGAGGGGGCTCAGCGTGCTCTGAGAGAGGCCCCGGCACTCATTTCCCATGGAGCCCCTTGCTGGAATTGGCACAAGGAGGTCAGGGCTGTGCTGGCAGGAAGGGAAATGGTCCATGAGTTCCAGAAGATGGGAGGCTGCAGCTGTGGGACTGTCGTACACGAGAGGCTTTCACCTCTGGGGCATTTATTTTTGCTTGACAACCCAAATATGCATGTGAAACTCTGTTAAATCTCTCAAAGTCCCTAACTAGGAGGAAGTTTTTCACACAAAGGGTCATTGGGCATTGGAATAGGCTGCCCAGGGAGGGGGTTGATTCACCTTCCCTGGAGGGGTTTAAGAGATGGGTGGATGAGGTCCTGAGGGACATGGTTTAGTGTTTGATAGGAATGGTTGGACTCGATGATCCAGTGGGTCTCTTCCAACCTGGTTGTTCTATGATTCTATGATTCCCTTTTCATTTCTTTTCTTTGGGGCACATCTCTCTCAGCACATACCCATCCAGAGCTCCCTGTGGCACACGTGGGATCAGATGTAGGGAAGGGATCATCCCCTGGACTCGGTGCAGGTGAGGCTGCACCTCAAATCCTGGGTTCAGTTCCTCACTCCAAGAAGGAGTTGGAGCACGTCTGGAGAAGAGAACGGAGCTGCTGGTGGATCTGGAGCCTGGAGAAGAGGAGGCTGAGGGGAGACCTCATCAATCATCAATAAAACATCAATAACATCAAAAACATCAATAGTGTTTGATGGGAATGGTTGGACTCAATGATCCGATGGGTCTCTTCCAACCTGGTTGTTCTATGATTCTATGATCTCTGCAGCTCCATGAAAGGAGGTTGTGGTGAGGTGGGTGTCAGGCTCTTCTCCCAAGGAACAAGAGAGAGAGGACGAGAGGGAATGGCCTGAAGTTGCACCAGAGGAGGTTTGGATTGGATATTAGGGAAAAATATTGCAGACAGTCTCTTCCAACCTGGTGATTCTATGACTCTAAGAGCCATGATGACTGTGTTGAGCAGGGTGGGACTGTACCTCCCTGCCAGCACAGACTAATCAGTGCCAAACGAGGCTAATCACAGAGATCCCCAAGTAATCCAGGCAGCAATCGCATCTCCGGCAGGAGCCGGTGGCTCACTCTGCTCTGGCAGGCAGGTTAACAATCAGTGAAAAGAGAACACCATGAAATCGTCTTCATTTTTTTGGAGCAACACGGGATTTTTAAAGAGGCGTCCGGAAAACTAAATCGGAGCACATTGTTCCAGCTGGTAATCAGTTAATGGCTCAGAAAAGATAAGAACAACAGCAGCCGCAAAGGGAGAAATTGCCTTGTTTGTCTTCTTCTTTAATATTTTAGTTTCTGCTGATTGCAGTTTCAACTCCAGTTGTTCAGATGATGTGGTTTTATAGCCATTAACCGTTTTCCTCTCTGTTCTGCTACAGCCTCGCACCAAAAAGCCTGGATAAACCTTCGCGTAGCATCATGTGGATACACAAGGGAGGGTCAACTTATCCCTGAGCAGATGTCAAAGTGGTTTAAACTCAGCCATTAAAGTAATCAATCCCAGAGCTGGAAGTCTTAGAAGTTAAAAAACACTCTGACCCAGAGTTACTTTCCCAAGAGGCCGTCCCCGGGCAATGGAAATTGGCATCATTTTTGATCACAGACACAAGGCTGTACAAGGGGCCTGCAAGAAAGCTGGGGAGGGACTTTTTCCAAGGACGTGGAGTGATAAGAGGAGGGACAATGGCTTTAGATTGGAAGAGGGGAGGTTTAGATGAGAGTGAGTCCTGCACTTGGGGCTCAACAACCCTGAGCAGCTACAGACTGGGAGAAGTCTGCCTGGAAACTGCCTGAAGAAGGACCTGGGGGTGTTGATTGACAGTGACTGACCATGAGGCAGCAGTGTGCCCAGGGGGCCAAGAAGGCCAATGGCATCTTGGCTTGGATCAGAAATGATGTGACCAGCAGGGCCAGGGAGGTTCTTCTCCCTCTGGACTCAGCACTGGTGAGGCTGCTCCTTGAATCCTGTGTTCAGTTGTGGGCCCCTCAGCACAAGAAGGATGTTGAGGCTCTGGAGAGAGTCCAGAGAAGAGCAACGAGGCTGGTGAAGGGGCTGGAGAACAGGCCTGATGAGGAGCGTCTGAGAGAGCTGGGGGTGTTTATCCTGGAGAAGAGGAGACTGAGGGGAGACCTCATTGCTCTCTCCAACTACCTGAAAGGAGGTTGTGGAGAGGAGGGAGCTGGGCTCTTCTCCCAAAGGACAGGGAGGGAATGGGAATGAGAGGGAATGGCCTCAAGCTCCACCAGGGGAGGGTCAGGATGGACATTAGATAAAAATTTTTCACAGAAAGGGTCATTGGAAGTGGCAGAGGCTGCCCAGGGAGGGGGTTGAGTCACTTTCCCTGGAGGTATTTAAGGTACGGGTGGACAAGGTGCTGAGGGACATGGTTTAGAGATTGATGGGAATGATTGGACTTGATGATCCAGTGGGTCCCTTCCAACCTGGTGATTCTATGATTCTATGATTAGAAAGGAATTCTTCACTATTAGGCTGGGGAGGCCCTGGCCCAGGCTGCCCATAGCAGGGGTGGCTGCCCCATCCCTGGAGGGGTTCAAGGGCAGGTTGGATGGGGCTTGGAGCCCCTGAGCCAGTGGGAGGTGTCCCTGCCCAGGGCAGGGGGTTAGTATTGGATGACCTTTGAGGTCCCTTCCAGCCCCCACTACTCTGGGCACCCTATTCCAGGTCTCACCAGTCTTAGGGTGAAGAAATTCTTCCTTCTCATAGAACCATAGAATCACAGAACAAGCAGGTTGGAAGAGACCCATCAGATCATCGAGTTCAACCATTCCTGTCAAACACTAAACCACGTCCCTCAGGACCTCATCTACACTCATCTTCTGTCTAGTCTAATTCTGCCCCTCTCCAGTTTATACCTATTACCCCTCGTCGTATACACAAGCCTTTGTGACCAGAATGGCAGAGTGGGCGGTCGAGCAGACGCACTGAGATGCTGCAGTGACTCAACGGGGCCCTGGAAGCATCTTCAGTCTCCCAGTTGAATACTGAGCCCTAACATACTCCGTCTTGCAACGTAATATTTAGGAAGAGTCACTCCAACGTGCTTGAGAGTAGGGAAGTTGATATTGAGGACATCGGTCGGGAAAGCAGCAATACATTATTCAAAGAGTTTCTTGAGCATTCAGATCTCTGCCTGTTGCCAAGACGGCTCTCTCCATACTTTATTCTTTCAATTTAGTACGAGAGCTGCAAGACAGGAAAAAAAAAAAAATGGAATCAATAATCCAAAGCTGAGCTCTCTGCTGTTCAGATGAGAGGGCAGGATATTCAGGATACCAAATGAGGTATTTGTGAGGCATTTGATGCCCTTTTGTTAAGTTTTGTCCCAGATTTCAAGCTCCCTGTGCCTGTCAGGGATGCACAGCTTTCCCAAGAACTTGATAACTCATTATGAAGTGATTGTGATCTGGGCCCCTCAGCACAAGAAGGATGTTGAGGTTTTGGAGTGAGTCCAGAGAAGAGCAACGAAGCTGGTGAAGGGGCTGGAGAAGAAGAGGAGCAGCTGAGAGAGCTGGGGGTGTTTATCCTGGAGAAGAGGAGGCTGAGGGGAGACCTCATTGCTCTCTGCAACTACCTGAAAGGAGGTTGTGGAGAAGAGGGGGCTGGGCTCTTCTCCCAGGGGACAGGGGACAGGACGAGAGGGAATGGCCTCAAGCTCCACCAGGGGAGGGTCAGGCTGGACATTAGGAAAAAATTCTTCCCAGAAAGGGTCACTGGGCACTGGCAGAGGCTGCTCAGGGAGGGGGTTGAGTCACCTTCCCTGGAGGGGTTTAAGGGATGGGTGGACGAGGTACTGAGAGACGTGGTTTAGTGTTTGATGGGAATGGTTGGACTCGATGATCCGATGGGTCTCTTGCAACCTGGTTATTCTATGATTCTATGATTTGGACTTTGATCAAGACTAGTAATATGTGTTTGATCACAGAATCACAGAATCACAGAACAACCAGGTTGGAAGGGACCCATCGGATCTTCTAGTCCAACCATTCCTATCTAACACTAAACCAAGTCCCTCCAGACCTCATCTACCCGTCCCTTAAACACCTCCAGGGAAGGGGAATCAACCACCTCCCTGGGCAGCCTGTTCCAATGCCCAATGACCCTCTGCGTGAAAAACCTCCTCCTAATCTCCAGCCTAACTCTCCCCTGGTGGAGCTTGAGGCCATTCCCTCTTGTCCTGTCCCCTGTCACTTGGGAGAAGAGCCCAGCTCCCTCCTCTCCACAACCTCCTTTCAGGTACTTGTAGAGACTAATGAGGTCTCCCCTCAGCCTCCTCTTCTCCAGGATAAACACCCCCAGCTCTCTCAGCCGCTCCTCATAGGGTCTGTTCTCCAGCCCCTTCACCAGCCTCGTTGCTCTTCTCTGGACTTGCTCCAGATAGACCCAAGTCCACAGAGATGGTCCTCAAGAAAGGAAGGCAGGCTGAACGACAGAGCAGAGTCCGATCCCGATGCCTTTAATAACTAATTGAAAATAACAGCTTCTCTGTGGTGATGTCAATACTTCCAGTTGGGTGTGAGAGAAGCCAGAATGAAACCCGGAGCTAATAGCTCATTAAAAGCCAAGAGCGAAAAAGACTGCAAATAGAGAACAAGTAGTCATCAGTTGATCCAAACCATAAGGCTGCTTTCTGGGAACCTGGATGTTCTTGCAGCTTGGCAGAACTTGCTCGACAAATTGTTTTACTGGCTTGGTTTGCATGGGCTGTTGAAATCAAACCCAACACGTGCCTCCCTCCCTCACGGCTCCACCGGATCCTGCGGCTGAAGGCACCTTCACAGCAGGCTTCAGGCACGACTCCCCAGTTAGACATTTTGGCTACTGGGAATTCCTCCGTCACTGGGAACCAGGCACTGGGATGGGGACAGGCACCTACTGGGGCATGGGGTGTGTTTGCCATCAGCTCTGCTCCCCATGGGACATCCCCTGTGTAAGGAGAGCTGCATGAGAGCATCACCCAGTTCCATCAGGCCATACCCGTTACCATAGAATCATAGAACAACCAGGTTGGAAGAGACCCATTGGATCATCGAGTCCAACCATTCCTATCAAACACTAACCCATGTCCCTCAGCACCTCATCCACCCTCACCTTAAACACCTTCAGGGAAGGTGAATCAACCACCTCCCTGGGCAGCCTGTTCCAATGCCCAATGACCCTTTCCATGAAAAACTTCCTCCTAATCTCTAGCCTAAATTTCCCCTGGTGGAGCTTGAGGCCATTCCTTCTCGTCCTGTCCCCTGTCACTTGGGAGAAGAGCCCAGCTCCCTCCTCTCTACAACCTCCTTTCAGGGAGTTGGAGAGAGTAATGAGGTCTCCTCTCAGCCTCCTCTTCTCTAGGCTAAACAACCCCAGCTCTCTCAGCCGCTCCTCAAAGGGGTCCCCATCTCCGGAGGGGTTCAAAAAGCCTGTAGATGCGGCACTTTGGGACATGATTCATGGTGGGGTTGGGCTGATGGTTTGACCAGACGAACTTGAAGGTCTTTGGGTTGGGCTGAGGGTTCAACTGGATGAACTTGAAGGTCTTTTCCAGCCTTAATGATTCTATGCACTTAACCCAAACTGTTGTATGTCATAGCCTGGAGAAGAGAAGGCTGAGAGGAGACCTCATTACTCTCTCCAGCTACCTGAGTGGATGTTGTGGAGAGGAGGGAGCTGGGCTCTTCTGCCAAGTGACAGGGGACAGGACAAGAGGGAATGGCCTCAAGCTCCACCAGGGGAGATTTAGGCTGGAGATTAGGAGGAAGTTTTTCACGGAAAGGGTCATTGGGCATTGGAATAGGCTGCCCAGGGAGGGGGTTGAGTCACCTCCCCTGGAGGTGTTTAAGGGACAGGTGGATGAGGTCTTGAGGGACTTGGTTTAGTGTTTGATAGGAATGGTTGGACTAGACGATCCGATGGGTCCCTTCCAACCTGCTTGTTCTATGATTCTATGATTCTATATAATATTTACATCTATCATATATATATATTCACTCTCACATAAATATATATTAATGTAACTGTGTATTAAATCATTCCTTACAAAGCCAAGAGTCTTTAAAAGTACAAACACGTGCCTAAAACTAACTGCAGCCTTTGTTTTCACCATTAAGTCAGCTGGCAATGCCGGCGAGAGCCAGGCTGGAGAAAGGCACCCGGGAACACATTAGCCTCACAAATAATAAAACATAACGATAATGGTGCCCTGAATGGAAATGGTTGTGAAAGCAGGTCAAGCACTCAGATCGTTTTGTGCCAGACGAAGAGCCGGCCCGCAAGAAGGTATTTTCACAGCCAAACGCTAATTGAATCACTCAGCCAGCAGAGAGTGGCCCGAAACATTTGTTCTGCCAGGTTTTAAAGTTTCTAAAGTTTTGTCCGGCAGAAAAGGAGCTGGAGCTGCTGGGTGGCAGCGGCTGAACGTGAGCCAGCAGTGGCCCAGGGGGCAAGAAGCATCCTGGTTTGGATCAGCCGTGGGTGGCCAGCAGGAGCAGGGAAGGGATTGTACCCCTGGACTCAGTGCTGGTGATGCTTCACCTCAAATCCTGGGTTTATTTTTAGCCCCTCACTCCAAGAAGGACATTGAGGGGCTGGAGAGCATCCAGAGAAGGGAAGGGGCTGGAGCCCAGGGGTGCTAGGAGCAGCTGAGGGACCTGGGGCTGTTTAGCCTGGAGAGGAGGAGGCTGAGGGCACAGTCAGCCAGGGCACAACGAGCAGTGTCTTTTTGTATTTAAAGGACTTGGGCTTCTCCTCTCTCTGAGCAGGATGTGGCTGTGCACAATGCTCATAGAATCATAGAATCATAGAACAACCAGGTTGGAAGAGACCCACCGGATCATCCAGTCCAACCATTCCTATCAAACACTAAACCATGTCCCTCAGGACCTCATCCACCTGTGCCTTAAACACCTCCAGGGAAGGGGAATCAACCACCTCCCTGGGCAGCCTATTCCAATGCCCAATCACCCTTTCCATGAAAAACTTCCTCCTAATCTCCAGCCTAAATCTCCCCTGGTGGAGCTTGAGGTCATTCCCTCTCGTCCTGTCACCTGTCCCTTGGGAGAAGAGCCCAGCTCCCTCCTCTACACAACCTCCTCTCGGATAGTTGGAGAGAGCAATGAGGTCTCCTCTCAGCCTCCTCTTCTCCAGGCTAAACACCCCCAGCTCTCTCAGCCGCTCCTCATAGGACCTGTTCTCCAGCCCCTTCAACAGCTTCGTTGCTCCTTCCTCGCCTTACAGGAACTAAGCCAACCCTCCACAAACAGGGAACCGTGGGGTCTATTTTCACTCCAAGTGAAATTAAGATTCCCACAGAAAGAGGTTCTGCTGTTGGTTTCTCTGCTTCACAACCCAGAAATCCCAGCACCGAGCATTCCTTGGACTGTGGGACCTCCCCCTGCGCGGGACGGAGCTCCACAGCCTCTTCCTTCCACGTGTGCTCCTGGGATGGGAGCACAGCAGGTGCTAAGGAGCCCAGGGTGGGAGCATGTGGGCTGCTTGGAGAAGAAGAGCGGCTTGAGCCTTCTCCTTCCCATCCCTCCTCCTAGATCTGAGCTGTGGTGGTTACTCAGCCATGAGCACTTGGGTAATGGCCTCTTCTCCCAAGTGACAGGACGAGAGGGAATGGCCTCAAACTCCATCAGGGGAGGTTCAGGCTGGACATTAGGAAAAAATTCTTCACAGAAAGGGTCATTGGTGACTTTCAGAGGCTGCCCAGGGAGGGGGTTGAGTCACCTTCCCTGGAGGAGTTTGAGGGACAGGTGGATGAGGTGCTGAGGGACATGGGTTAGAGATTGATAGGAATGGTTGGACTCTATGATCCGATGGTTCTCTTCCAACCTGGTTGTTCTATGATTCTATAATTCTATGATTCTATGACTTCACTGGTGATTAACCTCCCAGTGCTAATCAGAGAAGGAATATTGCCCAGGATGTGATTTGCCTCCGTCCTCCTTGAAATTCAGGATGGAGACAAGCCCACAAAGCCTCTCTCCTGCCAGTTCCCAGACCCTGATCTTCGTCTCATCCAAGGGGAGGCGGCTGCCAGCACAGCATTAGTTTCTCTCTGGTGTGTGGTGGCATCAACATCTGGCAGGAGCTGAAATCTCTGCGCGGGGAAAGCAAGTCCTCAGCCAGCGCAGATGCTGCACAGCTGGTGATGAATTGATCTGCCGCCCCAGGACGCACCGGGCAGCACGTGTGGGAAACATGGGATCAGGGGAGCATCTTCAGCTGGTGAAGGGACTGGAGAACAGGCCCTATGAGGAGTGGCTGAGAGAGTTGGGAGTGTTTAGCCTGGAGAAGAGGAGGCTGAGAGGAGACCTCATTGCTCTCTACAACTACCTGAGAAGAGGTTGTAGAGAGGAGGGAGCTGGGCTCTTCTCCCAAGGGACAGGGGACAGGACAAGAGGGAATGGCCTCAAGCTCCACCAGGGGAGATTTAGGCTAGAGATTAGGAGGAGGTTTTTCACGGAAAGGGTCATTGGGCATTGGAATAGGCTGCCCAGGGAGGTGGTTGATTCACCTTCCCTAGAGGTATTTAAGGGATGGGTGGACAAGGTGCTGAGGGACATGGTTTAATGTTTGATAGGAATGGTTGGACTCGATGATCCGATGGGTCTCTTCCAGCCTGGTTGTTCTATGATTCTATGATAATTTGCTGATGGATGATGTACAGGAATGAGCTCTATGAACCGCTGCAGCTCTCATCAGACAGCTCAGCTGCTCCAGATGTGAGCTGTTAAATGGAGAATCTGTTTTATTCTCTAGATAATCTTCAACTAAAGCCCAGATTTGACTGAGAGAGTGCTCTCACTTTCCAGCATCGGCTCCTAATTTGGAGATAAACCACTTTCCGAGGGATACTCATCAGCAAACAGATTATCTCTACATTTGTCCCGATAACCATTTGCAGTTCGGACTGAATGTCCAACAGGTTTAGGAACAGTGTGAGCAAGACATTCCCAGCCCATCCGTGGCAATAAAGGAGGTGACAGGAGGCTGTTTATCTTCCTTGTTTCGTGAGGTGTCCCTGCCCATGGGTAGCACTGGATGGGCTTGGAGGTCCCTTCCAACCCAAACCATCCCATGATTCTATAATTTTCTGGCTTTGTTTTTCTTCTGCTGCCTACAAATATATTTTAAGTCCTCTGATGCCATTGGATGTAATGACAGTGCTTCAGCCCTAGCTTTTTAATTTCTTTTTGTTTAGATTCCGCCGCAGAAACTCCACGAAGATGAACAACAAATTTTATAAGAATTCCATTTTAGGGCCTTTATGACTGAGATAGATGCAATTAAAAAAAACAGATGTAGGTTTCTTTTGCCAAGGGCTGCAGCCAAGCCTGATTCCGATGTTCCTAAATAATAAATCTTCATTGTTTCCTCCTGGTATTTACAGGAACAGGGAATAAGTGGAAAAAAAAAAAAAAAAAGTGGTTGTTATCGTGTTACCTTCTGTTATGGTTGGACTGGATGATCCGGTGAGTCTCTTCCAACCTGGTTATTCTATGATTCTATGATTCTATTTTGCAAGATGTTTCAATTTGCTTAATAAAGCATCATGGGCAATGCCCTCATGGTGTTTAAATCAACAGCAAACTTCCCAGGTATTTCAAAAGCTGTAATGTTCGGGTTTTTAAAAAGTTTCCAGTAATTTTTAAGTTGTTTTTAACCAAAGCAATCCATAAATCTCCAGTGGGCTGGGCTGGAGATGCTCCCAGTAAGAGAGAGGAGAGTTCAACCTTGACCAAGCTCAGAGTCATTTTCTCAGGGCACGTTTGAATCATAGAATCATAGAACAACCAGGTTGGAAGAGACCCATTGGATCATTGAGGACACAGGCATCCTCGATAGATATTAATGCTTCCTCCTACAGCCGGTTTATTAAGACAAAGGGTAATTATCTTACACGGATCTCACAGAATCGTAGAACAAGCAGGTTGGAAGAGACCCACCGCGTCATTGAGTCCAACCATTCCTATCAATCACTAAACCATGTCCCTCAGCACCTTGTCTACCAGTCACTTAAACCCCTCCAGGGAAGGTGAATCAATCTCCTCCCTGGGCAGCCTCTCCCACTGCCCAACGACCCTTTCTGGGAAGAATTTTTTGCCAGCCTGACCCTCCCCTGGTGGAGCTTGAGGCCATTCCCTCTTGTCCTGTCCCCTGTCCCTTGGGAGAAGAGCCCAGCTCCCTCCTCTCCACAACCTCCTTTCAGGTAGTTGTAGAGAGTAATGAGGTCTCCCCTCAGCCTCCTCTTCTCCAGGATAAACACCCCCAGCTCTATCAGAATTTCCTCATAGGGCCTGTTCTCCAGCCCCTTCACCACTTCCGTTGCCTGAGGAACGTGGCTGATGGGGCTTGGCCAAAGGCATTTTCCTGCTTTTCCTTTATTTTGGAGAACAGAGAGGGCAGGGAGGGTCAATTTGCTGGGATCTTGGCAGCTCTTTTTCCCGCATTCGTTGTTCATTGCCACAAAAATCTCTTCCTTTGCTAAGTTCACCTTAGGTCTATGCTAGTCCAGCCAGGAGAGCTTTCTGCTGTGGGTGTGCTGCTCTGCTCTTTCCTCACCTGGGGCAGGGATGCAGGGGGAGGAGCTGGGTTAGGTGCTCCCATGGGGCAACTCCAAACTTCGGAAATGAAAACAGGGCATTAAAATCAACAGATCATAGAATCAGGGAATGGTTTGGGTGGGAAGGGACCTCAAAGCCCACACAGTCCCGCTCTCTGCCAGGGGCAGGGACACCTCCCACTGGCTCAGGGGCTCCAAGCCCCATCCATCCTGACCATGAACCCCTCCAGGGATGGGTTTTCATTAGCACCGTACGCATTGCAGCTCACAGGACGTAAGGATCGTATATTTTTAAAGCGTGTCCCACAGTTTACGGTGCCTTGAACTTTCCGAAGATCACCCTTTTCCAAATAACTCCTCTCCTAGCATCTTGATGCTGGTTTCCTCCAGTCTTCTTAACATAAATATTGCAGAAACCATCTGAAAGTTTTTGGTGTTGAGCTATTTATAGCAGATAACTAACACAGCAGTCCCCGCAAACTGTGATATTTGATTAAAAGCCTCAGAATCATCAAAATTAGGGAAGTGGATGTTCTCAGGGTTGTTAAGTCCTACAGCGAACAATCAGAAAGTTGAGTTATGATCCCTCAATTAGATGCAGGGTTAACTTTTGATGAAAATGAGGCATCCAGAATGCCTCAAACTGTGCTTGACGAGGCTTTCCATAATGAATTGTGCCATGCTTGGTTTGCTAAGCAGTAGAGATGCTGGATTTTTTAAATCATAGAACCATGGAATGGTTTGAGTTGGAAGGACCTTAAAGCCCATCCAGTCCCAACCCCTGGGACACTTCCCACTGGCTCAGGGGCTCCCAGCCCCATCCAACCTGCCCTTGGACACCTCCAGGGATGGAGCAGCCACCCCTGCTCTGGGCAAACTGGGTCAGGGTCTCCCCATCCTCACAGCAAACGTTTCTCCCTAAGATCTCATCTCCATCTCCCCCTTTTCAGTTCAAAACCATTCCCTTCATCCTGTCCCTGCCCTCTCTGATCCAGAGCCCCTCCCCAGCTTCCCTGGAGCCCCTTTCAGTCCTGGAAGTAAATCAGAAAATAGAGGTTCTGGGTTTTGCTTAGGCTGCTGGATCCTGAGGAGTATTGAATATCCTTGTTAAACACCAAATGCTCATTGCAGAGACCAACAATTATCAATTCACCACTCCAGAGCCGGGGACAGATGGCAGGCCGGACTGGGCATCCGAATTTGCTGGAGGCGTGTTCCAAGGTCTTGCTCCGTCCGGATACCAGCCCCAGATACGCACAGCTGGGGTCTCATCACTCCAGACCGAGGGGAAGATGCTGTCCCCATCCCACTGAGTGAAGGAGGACAAGAGGTAAATATAGAAAGCAAAAAAAAGAACAGAGCAGCCTGAGGGGTGGCAGAGGTGAGAAGAAGCAGCTGTGGGCAGGGGAGCTGCTGAAGGACACGGCAGCGCTCGTGTCACTCCTCAGTTCTGCCTGTCCTTGGAACTTCTTAAAAATTTTCATCCTGGTTACACACATTTGAAGCCACAGCGTCGCAGTTTAGGCTCGGCTGATAGCACAGGCTTCCCCACACCAGGAGGAGTGGATTTTGATAGGAATGGATTTTGATAGGAGTGGACTAGAAGATCAGATGGGTCCCTTCCAACCTGGTTGTTCTGTGATTCTGTGATTCTGTTCTGAGTGTTGTACCCTGCCAAAAGGCCATGTGTGACAGCAGAAGATAAGCAACGAAGCTGGTGAAGGGGCTGGAGAACAGGCCCTATGAGGAGCGGCTGAGAGAGCTGGGGGTGTTTCTCCTGGAGAAGAGGAGGCTGAGAGGAGACCTCATTGCCCTCTACAACTACCTGAGAGGAGGTTGTGGAGAGGAGGGAGCTGGGCTCTTCTCCCAAGGGACAGGGGACAGGATCATCTGGATCATCGAGTCCAACCATTCCTATCAAACACTGTCATACCAAAGGATGTAAAACACAAGGAGCTGAATAATAAACAGTGATCTGCAAGACAACATATTCCTAAACTGAGATTGTTGATATTAATCCAGCAAAATGGAAGAGTTAAGGATGAAGCGTTATTAAAAAGGTGGCTATTAGGCTTTATTTGTCTCCTTTAGTACGATAAAACCTCTTATTGTTGCCTGAGTCTCCCTAATTGCAACTGGAAAATTGTTGCCATGGATGCCACTAAGGTATGCAGATGGCTGGTTTCTGGTTTTAACCTGTTTCAGGGTTTCTTTGTATGATGACACCAGTGGAAGCGCCAGATAAAAACGAGCAGTTTGCTGACAGATGAGACTGAGCTGCTCTGCGACCAGACAAAGGCAGAACAGAATTGTTTTCTATCTCTTGCAAACCCTTTTGTAATACTTCAGCTGCTCAATCAGCAAACGAAGCTCAAGGGAAACACACAATCATGCAGTGGTTTGGATGGGAAGGGACCTCCAAGCCCATCCAGTGCCACCTCTGCCATGGGCTGGGACACCTCCCACTGGCTCAGGGGCTCCAAGCCCCATCCAACCTGCCCTTGAACCCCTCCAGGGATGGGGCAGCCACCCCTGCTCTGGGCAACCTGGACCAGGGCCTCCCCTCTCTCATAGTGAAGAATTTCTTCCTAATGTTTAATCTGTATCTTCCCCTTTCAGTTTAAAGTCATTCCCCCTCGTCCTGTCACTCCAGACCCTTGTAAAAAGCCCCTCCCCAGCTTTCCTGGAGCCCCTTTCAGCACTGGCAGCTGCTCTAAGGTCTCTGTGGACCCTTCTCTTCTCCAAGTTGAATAACCCCAACTCTCTCAGCCTGGCCTCACAGCAGAGCTGCTCCAGCTCTCAGGTCATCTCTGTGACCTCCTCTGGACCCATTCCAACAGCTCCATGTCCTCTGTGTGCTGAGGACTCCAGCACTTGACCTAGGGCTCCAAGTGGGTCTCTCAGAGCGGAGCAGAGGGGCAGGATCCCCTCCCTCCCTGCTACTCCCTCTGCTCTGGATGCAGCCCAGGACACGGCTGGTTTCTGGGCTCTGAGCACACATTGTCGGCTCACGTTGAGCTTCTCCTCCCCCAGCACCCCAAGTCCTTCTCCTCGGGTTGCTCTCAAGGATGTGACCATTTTATAATTTCACCCTTTCCGTCCCTCATCCACCTCCTTTCTTTGTTTTCCTTCTTTATTTGG
The DNA here is from genome assembly GCA_033558105.1 of Coccyzus lansbergi. Taxonomy (NCBI): domain Eukaryota; kingdom Metazoa; phylum Chordata; class Aves; order Cuculiformes; family Coccyzidae; genus Coccyzus; species Coccyzus lansbergi. The sequence goes on from JAUMJK010001062.1 coordinate 624,067, forward strand.
CCTCCCGGAGTCCTGTCCCCAACTGTTCGCAGGGCGAGTGCCGGAGGGGACAAGCGATGGGATCAAAGGCTCAGTCTGGATTTCCAACACCACTCCCCCATCTCCACTATGTACCAGCATCTGAATAATTCATTGCTTAGGATATTATAACAGAGTTTTTGTAGGTCACGGTTCCCAGCGACAGACGTTTAGCACACACCAACTGTTTTAAATTGCTCCATAGAGTGAAATCTAATCCAAATCTGTGAATTATTCGCAAAAGCTAAAAATAAACTTTAAAAATCCCCAGGGAACGTTAGGCGAGCTCTGGGAAGGGCAGGGAGGCATCTCACACACTGTAACAGAGAAACAGTGAATCACCTACATCTGCTGAAGGTGTTTCGGACACATCCAGGGGGATGAGTGACAGGGGACAGGACAAGAGGGAATGGCCTCAAGCTCCACCAGGGGAGATTTAGGCTGGAGATTAGGAGGAAGTTTTTCACACAGAGGGTCATTGGGCATTGGAATAGGCTGCCCAGGGAGGGGGTTGAGTCACCTTCCCTGGAGGTGTTTAAGGGACGGGTAGACGAGGTCCTGAGGGACATGGGTTAGTGTTTGATAGGAATGATTGGACTAAATGATCCGATGGGTCCCTTCCAACCTGGTTGTTCTATGATTCTATGATTTTATGATGTTGCACGGAATTATTGGGATTGAAAGACTGTGTTTCAAGGCACAAACGAGTAAAAAAGAAGCCAGAAGGGAAAACATCAGCCAAGCAGGACTGCATTACCTGTAAACACTCTGTCGGTGACACGGAATTTCACCTCGTCTCGGTTCAGCCCCTGCCTGGCTAATTTCAGCAGCTAAAACTGAGCAGTTCATAGAATCATAGAACAACCAGGTTGGAAGAGACCCATCAGATCATCGAGTCCAACCATTCCTATCAAATACTAAACCATGTCCCTCAGGACCTCATCTACCCGTCCCTTAAAAACCTCCAGGGAAGGGGAATCAACCCCCTCCCTGGGCAGTCTATTCCAATGCCCAATGACTCTTTCTGTGAAAAACTTCCTCCTAATCTCTAGCCTAAATCTCCCCTGGTGGAGCTTGAGGCCATTCCCTCTCGTCCTGTCCCCTGCCCCTTGGGAGAAGAGCCCAGCTCCCTCCTCTCTACAACCTCCTTTCAAGGAGTTGGAGAGAGTAATGAGGTCTCCTCTCAACCTCCTCTTCTCCAGGATAAACACCCCCAGCTCTCTCAGCCGCTCCTCATAGGGTCTGTTCTCCAGCCCCTTCACCAGCCTCATTGCTCTTCTCTGGACTCGCTCCAGGGCCTCAACATCCTTCTTGTGCTGAGGAGCCCACAACTGAACACAGTTGGGCTGCCAAATCCTTCCCCCCTCCATTCCCAAGGAAAGGGGAAGGAGAAATGAGAGGGAAAAGATTGTGGCTTGGATGAAACAGCTTGAACAAAATAGTAAGAAAGTAATAAAATACATTTAAATCTATGAGATCTCACCCCAGCCCTCACTGACTGCACAAGGGGAAGGGTCCAAGGCTGGGAGGGAGCTGAGAACTGGATTCGGGAACACAAACAGGGGCAGACAGACAAGGTCCTCAATGGATATTGACCATCGAAGAAGAGAGCAAGACCCTTGTGATCTCTCATTTTATCCTGAATGTGATGGGTATGGGATGGAAAGCTCTGTTGGTCAGGTTGGGGTCACATCTCCTGTCCACTCCTCTCTTCAGGGTGATCTTCGTCACCTCTATACGACCCCACCAGCTCAAGGATGACTTTGGTTCCTTTAGGAATGAGGATAAAATATGGATTCTCTGCATCCCAGGCCCGTGTGCCACTGCCAGAGACAAACCCTGCCTGAAAACTAGTGCCTGAAACACAGTCAGAAAGTGAAGTTACTCAGATGAGACTGAGCTGAAGTCAGAAACTGATGCTACTTTAGCTCAAACCACAATAGACCATATTGACTCTTTGCTTCCAGAAAGCTGGGTGGGGAGAGAAACCTTAAAGCTATAGAGAGGAACCTTAAAGCTACAGAGAGAAACCTTAAAGCTGTAGAGAGAAACCTTAAAGCTGTAGAGAGAAACCTTAAAGCTGTAGAGAGAAACCTTAAAGCTTTAGGGAGAAGTCTTAAAGTTGTAGAGAGAATCGGTTCAAGAGAACAAGGGCATGGGTTTCATGGCAATCTTCTCGGCTAAACTCCTTGGATCTCTTGATCAATTCATGGAATCACTTGAGGAGCGTGTGGCTCGTGGGTCCGGGTTGCGACAGTTGGAAAAGACCTTTGAGACCCCTGAGTCCAACCACAGGTATAGGGATTGCGACAATGTCTGTCCAGTTCAGTGCGTGGGACACGGTCATCTTTGAGATCATGGGGAGAGGTGACCATCAATTTCGACGTGTGCTGTTGACATCACGTAATGTACTTCACACGCAGTTTATGCTGCTGGAAAACAGGCTGGTGATTTATCACCCAGGCAGATGAAGGGGACTCGGGTTTAGAAATTACAGGATTCTGCTTGGGGAACAGCACCAATCATAGAATCACAGAACAACCAGGTCGGAAGAGACCCTCCGGGTCATCGAGTCCAACCGTTCCCACCAAACACTATCATACCAAAGGATGTAAAACACAAGCAGCTGAATAATAAACAGTGATCTGCAAGAATCGGGCTCTGCTCAGAAAGAAGGAGAAGAGTGCAAAGGTCCATGTCAGGGACAGGCTGTCTCCATCAAATGCAGGCACAGACCACACAGCATCCCCAGAGCCGCCCTCTAAAAGGGTCCAAGCACTCTACTGCGTACGTCGAGACAAGCAGATGGAAAAATATGGTGCAGAGTCCTGTCCCCAGTGAGCTGTAATTCACCTCACTGGCTCGCTCCACGCACTCGGAGGAGGTTTGGCTCCCTCCCTCGCAGCTCCATTCCTCCCACCGCAAGGCAGCTCTTCCCACTGACGGCGCAAGGCTCTGGTAGGAACAGGATAAGCTGGAAAATGCACTTTCTTTAACAAGAAACTGTTTCTGAAACAATCAGACCCGCAAAATCACATTGACTTTAAAATGTATTCATTGTCAGGTCTTCAAATTAGCGCTAGTTGAGAGAGACTCAGCAGTTTGTTTTCCCATTCATGACATTGACAGCTGGAGGAGGAGCAGGAGAGACCGTGTCTGGCTGCTTTGTAAGGAGAAAAACTTGGCATGAGATTTCACAGACATTGTGAGCGTTAATAAAAGTTTATTTTTCTGTATTTTACCGTGAGCTGCCAGTCATAAAACTCCTGCTGTGATTGTGGCGGCTTTTTATCCACATCTTTGAAGATACATTCTTTGATGGACACATTTTCACACAGAGGGTCATTGGGCATTGGAATAGGCTGCCCAGGGAGGGGGTTGATTCACCTTCCCTGGAGGGGTTTAAGGGACGGGTGGATGAGGTCTTGAGGGACATGGTTTAGTGTTTGATAGGAATGGTTGGACTAGAAGATCTGATGGGTCCCTTTCAACCTGGTTGTTCTTTGATTCTATGATTCATGGTGACCCTGCAAAGCACAAAGCTGAGCCGGGATGTCCAACTGGACACCAGAGCCCATGGGCAGGCAGGTGCTGTGAGTCAGGGATAGAAAAAACTTTCTCGGTGGGATCTGGGGCAAGGGAAAGGTTCGACTTCCAAGCCACCAGCCTCATTCATAGAATCATAGAATCACCAGGTTGGAAGAGACCCAATGGATCATCGAGTCCAACCATTCCTATCAAACACTAAACCATGTCCCTCAGCACCTCGTCCACCCGCACATGAATATATAAAGCACAAGCTTTCCCATCCCTGGAGGGTAACCAGGCCAGGTTGGATGGGGCTTGGAGCCCCTGATCCATTGGGAGGTGTCCCTGCCCGTGGCAGGGGTGGCACTGGATGGGCTTTGAGATCCCTTCCAGCCCAAACCCTTCCATGATTCTATGAATAAATACAACACTCCTGTCTATAAGAGCAAAGCAGCATTGTTGGCCTTTGCCTCTCTGTCAAAATCTTACATCCTTAGAATCATAGAATCATAGAACAACCAGGTTGGAAGAGACCCATCAGATCTTCTACTACAACCATTCCTATCAAACACTAAACCAAGTCCCTCAAGACCTCATCCACCTGTCCCTTAAACCCCTCCAGGGAAGGTGAATCAACCACCTCCCTGGGCAGCCTATTCCAATGCCCAATGACCCTTTCCATGAAAAACTTCCTCCTAATCTCTAGCCTAAATCTCCCCTGGTGGAGCTTGAGGCCATTCCCTCTCGTCCTGTCCCCTGTCCCTTGGGAGAAGAGCCCAGCTCTCTCCTCTCCACAACCTCCTTTCAGGGAGTTGTAGAGAGCAATGAGGTCTCTTCTCAGCTTCCTCTTCTCCAGGATAAACACCCCCAGCTCTCTCAGCCGCTTCTCATAGGTTCTGTTCTCCAGCCCCTTCACCAGCTTTGTTGCTCTTCTCTGGACTTGCTCCAGAGCCTCAACATCCTTCTTGTGCTGAGGGGCCCACAACTCAACACAGCATTCAAGGAGCGGCCTGAATAATTTCTCCTGTTTGATAAAAGTAGCAGAGCTGCATTCCCACAGGTGAATATAACATCAAGCATTTTATGCACTGGATTAAGATTGTTTATTAAAAAAAAAAAAAAAAAAAAAAAGGAAAGAGTAACTTCTAAAATCAGATATAAACTCAATCATATTTTCCCCGAATCCAATAAAAACGCTTAAATAACTTGGTCCCTGCAGTGTTGGGAAAAAACCAACCACAACTATGCCATACAAATACCAGGGAGCTCAAGTACTTGACGTTCTGAACTAAAAATTGCTGATTGTTATCAGGGATAATTTAAACAGCAAGAACAGTGGGGAGAGAAGTCACTGGGTTTCATTAATGTTCTTAATTGCAAATTAGTTTTGTCTCCTTTCATCTCCCTCTGTACTTAGCACTGGTGAGGCTGCTCCTTGAATCCTGGGTTCAGTTGTGGGCCCCTCAGCACAAGAAGGATGTTGAGGCTCTGGAGTGAGTCCAGAGAAGAGCAACGAGGCTGGTGAAGGGGTTGGAGAAGAAGAGGAGCGGCTGAGAGAGCTGGAGGGGTTTATCCTGGAGGAGAGGAGGCTGAGGGGAGACCTCATTGCTCTCTGCAACTCCCTGAGAGGAGGTTGTGGAGAGGAGGGAGCTGGGCTCTTCTCCCAAGGGACAGGGGACAGGACGAGAGGGAATGGCCTCAAGCTCCACCAGAGGAGGGTCAGGCTGGACATAAGGAGAAAATTCTTCATGGAAAGGGTCACTGGGCAGTGCCAGAGGCTGCCCATGGAGGGGGTTGATTCACCTTCCCTGGAGGGGTTCAAGGGATGGGTGGACGAGGTCCTGAGGGACATGGTTTAGTGTTTGATAGGAATGGTTGGACTCAATGATCCAGTGAGTCTCTTCCAACCTGGTGGTTCTATGATTCTATGATTCTATTAAGAAGTTGCTTCTATCAGACTTTTCCATCGTGCGTTGGAAGAGTGGAGCTGCCACCAGTGCCAAAAGCGAGCAGGTGTCCAGGTAACATTTGGAACTGTCAAACCGATTGCTTGTCCCATCACACACGCCGAGCCAACTGCCAGAACGCTTCAACGCGACGGGAAAACAAGAAAAAAATGCTCTACAACATAACAGAGAAATGCTCCCTTTACAGAAAGCCTCCAGAGCAAAAGGTAGGGGCAGCAAACACTGAAGTCAAAGTCAAATGAAACAGTGAATGAAGTCAGGATTGTAGCAGTCGGGTCCAGTGGGTGGAATTAGATGATCGTTAAGGTCCCTTCCAGCTCAAACCATTCTATGATTTCACCTTCACTGGCAGAGGCTGCCCAGGGAGGGGGTTGAGTCACCTTCCCTGGAGGGGTTTAAGGGATGTGTGGATGAGGTGCTGAGGGACATGGGTTAGAGACTGATGGGAATGGTTGGACTCGATGGTCCAATGGGTCTCCTCCAACCTGTTTTTTCTATGATTCTATGATTTGTAAATGCTATATAAAGGAGCAAAATGCAGCAGGGTGGTCAACCGGGAAGCGTTTGCCACATTAAATTGGATTTCTGGCAGAGTCCTTTGCAACTTTTGCATTATTTCAATCTATGGGAACACGGTCCCATAAAGAAAAAGCTTTTTCTGAGTGACTGTGGTGCAGATCCCTTTGGAAACGGCACTCCTAGCACCTCTGGGATAGGGCACTTCCAACATGGTCAGAGAAGGAACCTGCTTTCCTCAGGCACCTCCATCTCTGCCCAGACGCACGAGGCTGGTGAAGGGGCTAGAGAACAGAACCTATGAGGAGAGGCTGAGAGAGCTGGGGGTGTTTATCCTGGAGAAGAGGAGGCTGAGAGGAGACCTCATTACTCTCTACAACTCCCTGAAAGGAGGTTGTGGAGAGGAGGGAGCTGGGCTCTTCTCCCAAGGGACAGGACAAGAGGGAATGGCCTCAAGCTCCACCAGGGGAGATTTAGGCTGGAGATTAGGAGGAAGTTTTTCACACAGAGGGTCATTGGGCATTGGAATAGGCTGCCCAGGGAGGTGGTTGATTCCCCTTCCCTGGAGGGGTTTAAGGCACAGGTGGATGAGGTCTTGAGGGACTTGGTTTAGTGTTTGATAGGAATGGTTGTAGTAGAAGATCCGATGGGTCCCTTCCAACCTGGTTGTTCTATGATTCTATGCTTTCCCCAGGCACCTCTATCTCTGCCCAGATGCAGCTTAACTTTCTTGTTCAACATCAGATCAACTGATTAGGAAGAAATGTTTGAGGTGAGGAGGGTGAGGCACTTGCACAGGTTGTTCAGCCTGGAGAAAAGAAGACTCTGGGGAGACCTCAGAGCATCTCCCAGTGCTGAAAGGGGCTCCAGGAAAGCTGGAGAGGGGCTCTGGATCAGGGAGTGCAGGGGAATGGTTTTGAGCTGCAAGAGGGGAGATAGAGATGAGATCTTGGGTAGAAATGTTTTGCTGTTAGGCTGAGGAGGCTTTTATTCCCTGTATCTAAAGACTCGAAAGGTTCTCAACTGCTGCCTGGGAGGGCTGGATGCTGGTAAGCAGATGTCATTACTCTCTTCATTTTTTAACCTTTCCTCCGAAGAGATTTTTTTTCCCCCAACTTTAATCCTCTCTTATGACTTCAGGATTTGTTTTTCAACCAATAGTCCAGAGTACATTTTTATTTCTAGCACTTGCTAGTAATGAAATAGGGATTATTTGTTTTAAATCCATGAATTCATCAGCTATACAGCAGCAGGATCAAGCGCCGAGCATTACTGATCTGTGGTTCATGGCATGATTTTTATGAAACACAACAAGCATATGAACACAATAAAGCGGGATACACACACTTATTTATCAGAAAATCCCTTATTAGCTCTAACAAAACCAGTAATCAGTCACTTGCATCGAATTTTAACACGGATTCTACTAAAATCATAGAATCATAGAACAATCAGGTTGGAAGGGACCCATCGGATCATCGAGTCCAACCATTCCTATCAAACACTAAACCATGTGCCTCAGCACCTCATCTACCCTTGCATCTACCTCATCCTACCCCGTGAGGAGTTGACATGCTGAGGTCCCTCAAGACCTCATCCACCTGTGCCTTAAACCCCTCCAGGGAAGGTGAATCAACGCCCTCCCTGGGCAGACTATTCCAATGCCCAATGACCCTTTCTGTGAAAAACTTCCTCCTAATCTCCAGCCTAAATCTCCCCTGGTGGAGCTTGAGGCCATTCCCTCTCATCCTGTCCCCTGTCCCTTGGGAGAAGAGCCCAGCTCCCTCCTCTCTAAAACCTCCTTTCAGGTAGTTGGAGAGGGTAATGAGGTCTCCTCTCAGCCTCCTCTTCTCCAGGATAAACAACCCCAGCTCTCTCAGCCTCTCCTCATAGGTTCTGTTCTCCAGCCCCAAATCCAGCATTTCTGACACCACACGAGAACTGTAAACACACAAATTATCTACCTCGGAGCAAGAATTCCCCAAGGGATAACATGCACACACGAACAGAGCTGTGAGCTACTCAAGGTAAATATAAATTCATTTCAATTGTCACGTAATTTTGTTTTGCATTTTGCCTTAACTTCCCTCCACTTAGCATCGGGTTTGGCATCTCCTGCTTCTCATGGTGCAAAATACCTAAACTTTTTTGATAGGAACGGTTCGACTTGATGATCCGGTGGGTCTTTTCCAACCTGGTTATTCTATGATTCTACGATTCTTGCCTTCCTGAGCCAACAGGAATTATAGAATCATCAAATATTTTGTGTTGGAAGGAACCTTTAGAATCATAGAATCATAAAACAACCAGGTTGGAAGAGACCCATCGGATCATCGAGTCCAACCATGGAGGACACCTCCCACTGGATCAGGCCGCTCAAAGCTCCATCACACAACTCCACTGTCGATAAAGCAAAATACACCACTGGAAAGTTCCAATACAACTTTTTCATAGACTAAAGAGGGAAAACTAAGTGAAATAATTTAATTTCAGGAAAAAATAAGCTGCGAAGATTGCGTTTGGAGCATGGGGAAAAGCCTTAATCAAGAGAGCGGTGTTATGGGCTGAATATATGAACTGAAACATCTCACATATCCCTGGGAATCCGTGCGAGGGAATAAACAAACCAAACCACCCTTACTACAACTGTATTTCTATAAACCAAAATCACCTCAATTCTTGAATAACTTATGAAGCTTTAATGGAAATAAAAAAAAAAAAAGATAAATCCCTCTGTGCGACGCAAAGCACATCTGCTCTGAAATAATCAGGCACAGCAGCAAACCAAGAGCATATCAGCCTTCACGTGGAATACGATTTTACCCACTTTTATGGGTTTTTTTTTTAATGTCCAGAGGTATTTTTTTTTTGTCTCAATGTGTTGGAAAGCAGGAGTTCTAAGCTATCTCAAAACTCAGGCTGCAGTTGCTAAGGCAACACCACCTTTTTGACCTGTTTGCTGTTTGCTTAAAACTCCAACATTTGAGAAGGTTTTGCAGATGAAGTGGGACGGAATTCTAAATGGCACCTGAAATTAATAAAAATTGTATAAATCATTTTTCCCTAACAAGCTGCTCCTGATCTGTCCCCCAAGTCCCAAAACAGACAAGCTGGAAGGTTCACTATTGCCTTTCAGATTCAGAGTCTTAAAGCATATTCAGCGTACAAGCCCTCACCCTGCTGGCCAGACCACACGCTGCCTGCCTTGGAAAGAGCTGTTTGAGAAAAATAACCAGATACAGTGAAGCGACAGGAGCCTGGGAAGCACCTGGGAGTAGTTTGGGGTTTAGTTTAGACTTAGAGAGTGTGAGGGCAGTTGTAAGAGTGAAAATAAAAGATCGCTGGGTGTTTATAGAATGAATTGCAGAATGGTTTGGGTTGGAAAGGACCTCAAAGCCCATCCAGTGCCACCCCCGCCATGGATAGGGACACCTCCCACTGGATCAGGGGCTCCAAGCCCCATCCAACCTGCCCTTGAACCCCTCCAGGGATGGGGCAGCCACCCCTGCTCTGGGCAGCCTGGGTCAGGGCCTCCTCACCCTCACAGCAAAACATTTCTGCCTAAGATTTTGGAGGTGTCCAAGAAATGAGCAACTGCTCCCACAGCTCAGAGCAACCAGCACCTAAATCCAAACCTAAATCGCTGCAGAGCAAGGAAAAGATGATGCACTGTGTTTCCGACGGCAACCAAGACCCCCCCATCTCCTTGTATGAGGTGATCAGATCTTGCTTGGACAGGAATACATTGCACCTGAAACCCTGTGTTCTCTTCTGGGCCTCTAAGCACAAGAAGGATGTTGAGGCTCTGGAGCGAGTTCAGAGAAGAGCAACGAAGCTGGGGAAGGGACTGGGGAAGAATAGGAGCAGCTGAGAGAGCTGGGGGTGTTTATCCTGGAGAAGAGGAGGCGCCTTTTTGGCAGCCAGAGAGAGGGAAAGGGGGCAGCCTTTTTGGCCCCTTTCTCTCTCGCAGCCAGAGGAGAGGGAAAGGGGGCAGCCTTTTTGGATGGGGCTTGGAGCCCCTGGTCCAGTGGGAGGTGTCCCTGCTCATGGCAGGGGTGGCACTGGATGGGGTCTGAGGTCCCTTCTGACCCCAAATATTCCATGATTCTCTAGCATCTCCGTCAGGGGAGCTGCAAAGCCAGCAGTGGTTCATGGGCACCAGTTTGCCTTGCTCAGAACACTAGGGTTCCCCCTTTCTCTTTCTAAAGGTCACAAACCAGCAAATCCTAACATATTTCCAAGAAGACAGGGTCACATCCAACGACTTCAGTCGCTGAGGGACATGGGTTAGTGTTGGATGGGAAGGGTTGGACTCGATGATCCGATGGGTCCCTTCCAACCTGGTTGTTCTATGATTCTATGATGCTATGAAAGCGAGAGAGGAGTTGGGTCTGGGGGAGAGCAGCGTCCGCGGCTCGTACCATCTTCCCCCTAGAAGTCCGGGGGGGGTTGCCGCCCCCCTAGCGGTTTAATCGAATAGGCGGCGCCTGGCGCCACCGCGAGCCACCCCCCCCCTTGTCGTCGCGTTAGGCGCGCCCGGTGACGCAAGCGCGCTCCCGGCGTGCCCCGCGCAGCCGCCGCCGCCGCCGCCGCTTCCCCTTGCCTGTGCCGGCGGCCTCGTCGTAGGCCGCGCCGCCCGGTCCGGGCCTCTCGTCGCCTTCTCGGCTCCTTCCAGCAACTCCGGCCTCTCTCAGCCATGTCGGGCGGCGACTCGGCGGGCGCGGCCGCCACGGCGTCGCCGCAGCCGCTGCCCTTCTCGCTGCCCAAGCCCCCCCCGCTGATGCAGCTGACGCCGGGGGACGCGGTGCGGCCGGCCTCGGCCGCCGCCGCCGACCAGGCCGCCAAGAGCAACCGGCTGACCGGCCGCCCCGACTGGCCGGCGGGGAAGCCCGTCAGCCTGCTGGCTCCTCTGCTGCCGCCGCGGGGGGAGCCCGAACCGCTCCTGCCCTTCGGCCCCGCCGCCCGACAGCCGCTCCGGGGCCGCCTGCTCGGCCGCTGCGGAGCGGGCAGCCTGCTCAGCCCGGCCATGCGGCCTGCGGGCGTCGACAGGGGCTCCCTCATGGTGAGGGCCGCGGGGGCCAGGGTGGGGGGCACCTCTGGGGTCGTCAGAGTGAGCGGAGAGTTCACGGAGCTGTTGAATGGTTTGGGTTGAGGGGACCTCCGAGGTTCCTTAGGAGGCTCCGTGTCATCATTCTCCCAAGGGACAGGGGACAGGATAAGAGGGAATGGCCTCAAGCTCCACCAGGGGAGATTTAGGCTGGAGATTAGGAGGAAGTTTTTCCCAGAAAGAGTCAATGGGCATTGGAATAGGCTGCCCAGGGAGGTGGTTAATTCGCCTTCCCTGGAGGTGTATAAGGCACCTGTAGACAAGGTCCTGAGGGACATGGTTTAGTGTTTGATAGGAATGGTTGGACTCGATGATCCAATGGGCCTCTTCTAACCTGGTGATTCAATGATTCTATGAATGGTTTGGATTCAGGGGACCTCTGAGGTTCCTTAGGAGGCTCCATGTCATCCTGGCTTGGATCAGAAATGGTGTGACCAGCAGGGCCAGGGAGGTTATTCTCCCTCTGGACTCAGCACTGGTGAGGCTGCTCCTCGAATCCTGTGTTGAGTTGTGGGCCCCTCAGCACAAGAAGGATGTTGAGGCTCTGGAGTGAGTCCAGAGAAGAGCAATGAAGCTGGTGAAGGGGCTGGAGAAGAAGAGAAGCAGCTGAGAGAGTTGGGGGTGTTTATCTTGGAGAAGAGGAGGCTGAGGGGAGACATCATTACTCTCTACAACTACCTGAGAGGAGGTTGTGGAGAGGAGGGAACTGGGCTCTTCTCCCAAGGGACAGGGGACAGGATGAGAGGTAATGGTCTCAAGCTCCACCAGGGGAGATTTAGGCTGGACATGAGGAAATAATTTTTCCCAGAAAGGATCATTGGGTGTTGGCAGAGGCTGCCCAGGGAGGGGATTGAGTCCCCTTCTTTGGAGGGGTTTAAGGTGCAGGTGGATGAGGTGCTGAGGGACATGGGTTAGTGTTTGATAGGAATGGTTGGACTTGATGATCCAGTGGGTCTCCTCCAACCTGCTTGTTCTATGATTCTGTGATTGTAGTGGTCGTAGAGTGATGAAACTCTGGAGTGATTAGGATTTAAGTGGCTTTCGTGGTCTTCTAGAAGGCTCAGTACCATCACAGTGATTATAGTCGTGGGGCAGTTTGACATCTGAGGTCCTTGAGAAGACTAGGTGTCATTAAAGTGAATGTAGAGCCATAGAATCATTGAATGGTTTGGGTTAAGGGGACCTCGAAGGTCTCTTACAAGTCATTGATTCCCCTTCCCTGGAGGTGTTTAAGGCACAGGTAGATGAGGTCGTGAGGGACATGGGTTAGTGTTTGATAGGAATGGTTGGACTCGATGATCCGATGGGTCTCTTCCAGCCTGGTTGTTCTATGATTCTATGACCTACAAGACGAACTGGTCTTGCTTGCCATTTCGTGGTACTGATCTAAGCTTCTCCAAGTAATTTTCAGCTCTGTGCTGAGTGCTCCTTTGCCAGTGATCCTTTTGCGGGGCTTGGGGTTGTTGCCTTGGTGCTGATGTTTCTCCTCGGTTGCTCTTTCAGATGGGCCACCCGGGCATGCCGCATTATCCTCCCATGGGAATGCACCCCATGGGTCAGAGACCGCCCAACATGCCGCCTGTTCCACACGGAATGATGCCTCAGATGATGCCCCCCATGGGAGGACCACCGATGGGGCAGGTACGGTGCTTTACAAGGTGACTCTTCCCTTTCTCTCTTCCCGTAACGGTGTCAGGTGACCCCTGAGAAGAATGACCCTCAGGCGGGAGCCTGGTAAGGTCAGTGGTTGGGATGTTTATACTGCAGTCCCTATCCTCTTCTCATTTCTAACAAATAATTGATGCACCTCACATCTAAAAAGGTGTGAATCCATAATTTCACAGAATCACCAGGTTGGAAGAGACCCACCGGATCATTGAGTCCAATCATTCCCGTCAATCACTATCCCATGTCCCTCAGCAGCTCATCCACCTGTCCCTTAAACCCCTCCAGGGAAGGGGACTCAACCCCCTCCCTGGGCAACCTCTGCCACTGCCCAATGACACTTTCTGGGAAAAATTTTTTCCTAATGTCCAGCCTGACCCTCCCCTGGTGGAGCTTGAGGCCATTCCCTCTCGTCCTGTCTTAATTTGTTTTTGTTAAAGCTTTTTGGTGCTTTCCTTTCGATTCTGAAGAAGATTGTCTTTCCAATCCATACCAGAAGCTTATTCTTTTCAGTTCATAATAATAATTCAACCTGATAGGAACAGTTGGACTCAGTGATCCGGTGCATCTCTTCCAACCTGGTTGTTCTATGATTCTATAATAATAGTGAAAAACTTATTTCTTTAATTCTTGGCTAACTCTTACACCTGCACAGATGAAAATTAGAGGGAGATGCAAGGGAAAATGTAATTAAGTGTTGAATTTTTGCCGAGCTCCTTCTTAACCACAGCAAGGATTTCATAGAATCATCAGGTTGGAAGAGACCCACTGGATCATTGAGTCCAACCATTCCTATCAAACACTAAACCACGTCCTTCAGGACCTCGTCCACCTGTCCCTTAAACCCCTCCGGGGAAGATGAGTTCTTGAACCCTAGTGAGTGCTTCACCTTAGACCTTAAAGGCCACTTAGTTCTCTGTTAGTATTTCATATCAGACTTTGGAATGTTACAGGCACTTTATTCCCAATGTCTGTTTAGTAGGAGTGTGAGGAAAGGAATCGGAGTTCTACCAACTTACCCTTCTTTCTCTTGCCAAGTGCTTAAAAGTTATTATTTCAATTGTAAAAACTAGCTCCAGGTCATTGGTTTTCAATAAAAACAGGAGTCGCCGCATTTTGTGTTTGAAAGGTTGTCAAATATGTCTGAAATACTGTTTTAATTGCAGATGCCGGGGATGATGCAGTCGGTTATGCCTGGGATGATGATGTCTCACATGTCTCAAGCCGCTATGCAGCCCACAGTCCCGGTGAGTGTCACTTAATATTCCGATTTTTTAAAGAGTTTGCATGGCAGCTGCTCTTGTTCCCTCAGTGTGGGCAAGTCTGTGGTTTCTGGGAACAGGAGACGGTGTTGCTGATACCTGTCCACTACTAAATTATATCCCTAAGCACCTCATCTGCCCGTCTTTTAATTACCTCCTGGGATGGTGACTTCCAGGGAGGTTATTCTCCCTCTGTACTCAGCACTGGTGAGGCCGCTCCTTGAATCGTGTGTTCAGTTCTGGGCCCTCAGCACAAGAAGGATGTTGAGGCTCTGGAGCGAGTCCAGAGAAGAGCAACGAAGCTGGGGAAGGGGCTGGAGAACAGGCCTCATGAGGAACGGCTGAGAGAGCTGGGGGTGTTTATCCTGGAGAAGAGGAGACTGAGGGGAGACCTCATTACGCTCTATAACTCCCTGAAAGCCCCAGGTGCTGGGGGCAGGAGAGGAACTGCTACAGGGATTCTAGAGGGTTCTCAGGGGTCCTAGAACGGTCCTAGAAGACCCTAAAAGGGGTCCCAGAGGGTTCTAGAGTGCTCCTGGGGGGTTCTAGAAGGCCCTAAAGGGGTCCCAGAGGGCTCTAGAGTGCTTCTGGGGGTTCTAGAAGGCCCTAAAGGGGTTTCAGGGGGATCTAGAGGGTTCCTCTGCTTCCTAGAAGAGTCCTAGGAGTCCAAAAATAACGCAGCAGCCCTGTGATTCCTGGGGGAAGTCTGTGGAAGCGCAAGAGCGCTCGGGTTTGCACCCACCTGTACTTATTTTCTTTTTTAAAAAACGAATTAAACTGAAACAACCTGACTGGTGAAGGGACTGGAGCACAGACTTTATGAGGAGCATCTGAGAGAGCTGGGGGTGTTTATCCTGGAGAAGAGGAGGCTGAGGGGAGACCTCATTGCTCTCTATAACTCCCTGAAAGGAGGTTTGTGGATGGGAAGGCTCTTTTCTCCCAAGGGACAGGGGACAGGACGAGAGGGAATGGCCTCAAGCTCCACCAGGGGAGATTTAGGCTGGAGATTAGGAGGAAGTTTTTCCCAGAAGGGGTCATTGGGCATTGGAACAGGCTGCCCAGGGAGGTGGTTGATTCACCTTCCCTGGAGGTGTTTAAGGGACGGTAGATGAGGTCCTGAGGAAAATGGTTTAATGTTTGATAGGAATGGTTGGACTTGATGATCTGGTGGATCTCTTCCAACCTGGTGATTCTATGACTGCTTTATATCTCATCTTTCATAAAAGATTCCGAAATAAACCCTGGCAGATAATAAACCCATGGGCTAGATTTTTGCCTGCAGAGAAAGCAAAATGGGGAAAACCCCTTTTTTTTTTTTGAATCCTGTTAATGTTTTTCTTTAGTTTGAAAGAGATTCAAGAGGAGCTGTGGTTACTCACAGTCACAGCAGAGCCTGGTGTAATCATTGTGCTTATTGCCTTTCTGAGAAGCAACTTGGTGTTCCTAATGACTTATTTAAGGAGCGGCAATAACGAAGTGGGCGATGGGAACCTAGGAATCCATATTGAGGGCAGCAGAGCACTTTGTTGGAGCCGTTCTGTCTTTACTGATGATTTAATTGCAGTTGCACCCAGTCCATAACTCTCTGTTTATCAGAGTTATGGACTCTCTGAACAGAAACTAACAGAAACTCCTCTGTTTCCACAGCCAGGAGTGAACAGCATGGATGCTCAAGTGGGTGAGTACAAACTCTTTCAAATACTGCACCAAAATTAGATGAAACTTCTTAAAAAAACCCCTTAATTTTTACTTATTTTGTAAAATGTGATATAGTATTTCAGTAACGGACGTCTTCATTGACTCCCAGAAATTTTTTTTTTCTGTCAAACACCGATTAATTAGTCTTTACATAGAAAAATAAAGTGTCCAAGCCCTTTTAATGTATTTATTTTGTGTTGTTTTCCAGGTGTAACACCTCCTGGAACTCAGGTATGTGACAGCCAGACTTCTAGATGATTGCAGTGGCCACGAAGCTGGTGAAGGGGCTGGAGAACAGGCCCTATGAGGAGCGGCTGAGAGAGCTGGGGGTGTTTAGCCTCGAGAAGAGGAGGCTGAGAGGAGACCTCATTACTCTCTCCAACTCCCTGAAAGGAGGTTGTGGAGAGGAGGGAGTTGGGCTCTTCTCCCAAGGGACAGGACGAGAGGGAATGGCCTCAAGCTCCACCAGGGGAGATTTAGGCTGGAGATTAGGAGGAAGTTTTTCACGGAAAGGGTCATTGGGCATTGGAATAGGCTGCCCAGGGAGGGGGTTGATTCACCTTCCCTGGAGGTGTTTAAGGGACGGGTGGATGAGGCGCTGAGGTACTTGGTTTAGTGTTTGATAGGAATGGTTGGACTCGATGATCCGGTGGGTCTCTTCCAACCTGGTTGTTCTATGATTCTATGAAAAACAACTGTTAAGCAGGATGTCTTTTCACAGCTCTGTTTTGTTTCTCCCTCAGACAACACATCCTGTC
Source organism: Coccyzus lansbergi (assembly GCA_033558105.1). Taxonomy (NCBI): domain Eukaryota; kingdom Metazoa; phylum Chordata; class Aves; order Cuculiformes; family Coccyzidae; genus Coccyzus; species Coccyzus lansbergi. The sequence continues at coordinate 640,586 of JAUMJK010001062.1, forward strand.
GTTAGTGTGACCCAGCAAACTGCCACCACCACCAGCTCTGTCACCGAAGACCACTCAAAACAGGTTAATTTTCTTTCTCCTTGTATTCAACCTTTTAGCGGCTTGGGGTAGCGTCTCGGTCAGCAATTCTTGTTCACCGTTAACAGGATTTCTTGTTTTTCCTAGAAATCCACGTGGACAGAGCACAAATCACCAGATGGAAGAACATACTACTATAACACTGAGACAAAGCAGTCCACGTGGGAGAAGCCAGATGATCTCAAAACGCCTGCTGAGGTAAAATAAATTCAGACGAAGCTGCTGTGTGAACACAAGAATTTACGCATATGACTATCCTGCAGGTGGATGGCTCTGCCAGTTGATTTTTACTTCCATTGGGAGCCAAAATCTCCAACTAAGAGAGGTTGCAAAAATATTTGTATTGCACACCATAGTTGGTAGAACTTGAGGCTGCAAAGTGAACAAAATCCTCATGGTTTTAATCAATTTTTAGATAATTTTTCCTTATTAAAGAATGTCGTCTTTTTAATATTGTGTAAGTAGCGTGTTTTTGTTGCTTTGGAGGATTTTCCTTGCAAAGCATATCGATCCTTCACTTACTTCTTGGCCTAGTGTTTAGATATCCTTGTAATTTTAAAATGCCCTCCTAAGTTTGATTTTATATTTTGCTTTCTCTCCATTAGCAACTGTTGTCTAAATGTCCCTGGAAAGAGTATAAATCCGATTCGGGGAAGCCCTACTACTATAATTCCCAAACAAAGGAATCGCGCTGGGCCAAACCCAAGGAGCTTGAGGACCTTGAAGGTAACATTAATAAAAATGAGTAGGGATGGTGACAGTGAGTCATAGAACAACCAGGTTGGAAGAGACCCATTGGATCATCGAGTCCAACCATTCCTATCAATCACTAACCCATGTCCCTCAGGACCTCATCTACCCGTCCCTTAAACACCTCCAGGGAAGGTGAAAATCCAGTGATGATCCAGTGGGTCTCTTCCAACCTGGTTATTCTATGATTACAGTCTGCATTTACTTCTCTTTAAAGTGCGCGAAGCTAAAAATATTCACAGCAACAAAAATATTTAAAGCTTTACTTTTGTTAAATCACATTAGCAGTAACTTTTTAACCAAGTATTAATAAATAGTAATATAATATTCAGACTATTTACTATAGTAAATAGTATTTGGACTATTTTTAAGCTATATTTTTTTTTCTCCTTCCTCCTCTAGCGATGATTAAAGCTGAAGAGAACAGGTAAGTTTTTAATGCTGTGCTAATGTTTTTTTACAATAAACTGCTTGTTTCTTAAATGTAGAATCTGGTCCTTCCATCTTAAAACGTTTTCCTTGTGGCTTTTCATTCCAAATAGTGGTTTTATATAAAAAAAAAACTATAACAATAGATTCTGTGCATTTCTTTTCCCTGCACTAAAATCATTTTTTGTTCTGAGAAATCTTTGGATCCAGACCTAAACCTCTCTCGTGTAGCGTTTTATTAGCTTATTTAACTGCCTGATGTCCTTAAACCATCCAGTTGTCCCGTGCTTCTCTGTGATTGTTTTGGTTTTGCTCTCCGTAGCACGAAACCCGAAGACTCAACTCCAGCCGCATCTGCTCCAGCTGCTGCAGCAGAAGCAGCAAACGCGAGCACTGCGGCCGCTGCGGAATCTGCTGCCGCCGTCACCACCACCACTGCCACCTCTGCGGCGGCAGCGGCGACTGAAGCAGAATCCACAGCCTCTGCTTCTGCGGGAGAAAACGAAAGCACCGGCACGGCTGCGGCCGAGGAGCAGGGACAAGCTGCTTCAGCATCTGGTGCGCAGGAGCAGAGTGGAGAAGCCGCAGCCAGCGCGGCAGACGACTCTTCCAAGCAGGAGGCTTCAGCAGAGTAAGTGAATTACAAAGCCTGTGGCTTTGCTGCAGGCTTGTATTCGTAGAATCATGGAATCACCAGGTTGGAAGAGACCCACCGGATCATCGAGTCCAACCATTCCTATCAAACACTAACCCATGTCCCTCAGCACCTTGTCCACCCGTACCTTAAACCCCTCCAGGGAAGGTGAATCAACCCTCTCCCTGGGCAGCCTCTGCCAGTGCCCAGTGACCCTTTCTGTGAAGATTTTTTTCCTTATGTTGAGCCTGATTCCTTCTGGGATCTGGTTTATCTTCAGCTGGAGGTGCCCAGACGAGGCCGCTCCTTGAATACTGTGTCCAGTTCTGGGCCCCTCAGCACAAGAAGGATGTTGAGGCTCTGGAGCAAGTCCAGAGAAGAGCCATGAAGCTGGTGAAGGGGCTGGAGAACAGGCCTTATGAGGAGCGACTGAGAGAGCTGGGGGTGTTTATCCTGGAGAAGAGGAGGCTGAGAGGAGACCTCATTGCTCTCTCCAACTCCCTGAAAGGAGGTTGTGTAGAGGAGGGAGCTGGGCTCTTCTCCCAAGGGACAGGGGACAGGACAAGAGGAAATGGCGTCAACCTCCACCAGGGGAGATTTTGGCTGGAGATTAGGAGGAGGTCATTGGGCATTGGAATAGGCTGCCCAGGGAGGTGGTTGATTCCCCTTCCCTGGAGGTGTTTAAGGCACAGGTGGATGAGGTCTTGAGGGACTTGGTTTAGTGTTTGATAGGAATAGTTGGACTAGAAGATCCGATGGGTCTCTTCCAACCTTTTTGTTCTATGATTCTATGATAGATCAGTGCCAGCAGAGCAGAATAATGAGCAAGGAAGAAAGAAGGGGGGAGTAGTATTAAATTTTAGAACAACAAACCCCCTTTGAGGCCCCTTCCAACCCAAACCATCCCATGGTTCTGTGTTATTCATGTTATTATCTTCAGTGGTTCTAACTCAGAAAAAAAGCTGCGTAAGTAACGAAATCATTGATTTTTGTCTGTAGTTCTGCTTCAAAGAAAGAGGACGACGATGCTCAACCGGTTAAAAAAACCTATACGTGGAATACAAAGGAAGAAGCAAAACAAGCATTTAAGGAACTGTTAAAAGAAAAGGTATTTGTCAACTATTCTTTTTACAGAACTACAAACACCACATTTGCCAGAATTGCTACTTTTTTGTATTAAGAATTTCTAGTAGAATTTTTCTACTAAAGAAGAAATAAGCGGGGGGGAACACACTGTGGTGAAAAATATAAATGGTTCAGAGTTTTCTTCAGACAGTTAAATTTTCATCGGGGCTCTCACTTCAGTTATTTTTCATTTCATTCCTTTTCCGTGATCCCACACCGATCCAAACCTGTGATCTGGTGCTTGTCCGGCCTTCCAGCTGGAAAGGTTTGCCAGGCAGGGAGGTTTTTCCTAAGGGCTGTCGTGTAAGGAATCTGTCGCCATGGGAGGTTGGTTCCCTGTCTAATTAGCTCATTAATGTCTTCGCAGCGAGTACCATCCAATGCTTCTTGGGAGCAAGCTATGAAAATGATCATTAACGATCCTCGATACAGGTAATGAGTTAAAAAACCTGGCAGTACCTTCCTGTGCTGTTGCTGGTTTAGGCAGTTTGACTTTCCTGATGTCACTTCTGACGGTTTCACTTGTGCGTTTGTGAGTGTCAGGAAACTCTATTCTTTTACCACGTAAAGAAACGCAAGTCCTAGGCTTCATTTTCATTCAGGAAAGTCATGGTACTTGTGGGGTGTATTTTATGCTCTTTAAATTATTTTCTTGTGAATAAAAATACTTGTTCACTGTTCACAAACATGGGCAGAAGAGTGGTTTATACCCATGATAAACATAACATGATATAAATGCACTTTGAAAGCACGATAGCAACTTACATTTTATTATTAACTGTTTTTAGTAATAAGTGCTCATTCTTATTGCTTTTTTGAAACACTCTTGTGATCCTTCAGGAGAGGCAGAGGTGACCATTTACATTAATTTTGTCTCAGAAATCTGGATTATTCAGACCTGTTACCTTTTGGCAGTTTGGCTTTGTTTTTCTAATTTAAATCATTATTTATATCGTTGACGTTGTTTTCGTTTTCTTTGATACGAAGCGCTTTGGCAAAGCTAAGTGAAAAGAAACAAGCCTTTAACGCTTACAAAGTTCAAACAGAAAAGGAAGAGAAAGAAGAAGCAAGATCAAAGTACAAAGAAGCTAAAGAATCCTTCCAGCGTTTTCTTGAAAACCATGAAAAGATGACATCCACAACAAGATACAAGTAAGACCGAGCTTAGTGAGATCTCTCTCAAGAGAGAAAAATCCTATATCATGTGAAAGCTTTGCTGCCTACGGAGAGTTCATTTAGTGTTTTCATAAGCTAATGCAACAGTTTTGATTTGGTGTTTACCGATAAATGATTGTTTGCTTTTTCTTTTATCTCGTAAAGAAAAGCCGAACAAATGTTTGGGGAGATGGAAGTCTGGAATGCGATATCAGAGCGCGATCGTCTGGAAATTTATGAAGACGTCTTATTCTTCCTGTCCAAGAAAGAAAAGGTAACTATCTTTTAAATCTCTTTTTTACTTGTTATCTGTAAATCGGGAACAGTCAAAACAGAAGGAGAGGAATATGTAGGAAAGACATGGAGAAGCAGATGAGAATCGTAGAATCATAGAACAACCAGGTTGGAAGAGACCCATTGGATCATCAAGTCCAACCATTCCTATCAAACACTAAACCAAATCCCTCAGGAAATGTTGCTGTGAACCATGGTATGTGTACAGGTTCACAGGGTACAGGTTAAACTCTCCTCCAAAGGAACAAGATAGAAAAGAAGAGAAGGGAGATGAGGTTTATCAGCTATGAGGTGCTGTAGGGAGGGGGCTCTTCAATTTAGAAGGATGTGATGGAAAACAGGCCTTATGAGGAGCGGCTGAGAGAGCTGGGCGTGTTTATCCTGGAGAAGAGGAGGCTGAGGGGAGACCTCATTGCTCTCTACAACTACCTGAAAGGAGAGGAGAGCCCCTTCTCCCAAGGGACAGGGGACAGGACGAGAGGGAATGGCCTCAAGCTCTGCCAAGGGAGGTTCAGGTGGGACATTAGGAAATAATTTTTCCCAGAAAGGGTCATTGGGCACTGGCAGAGGCTGCCCAGGGAGGGGGTTGATTCGCCTTCCCTGGAGGTGTTTAAGGGACGAGTGGACGAGGTGCTGAGGGACATGGGTTAGTGTTTGATAGGAATGGTTGGACTCAGTGATCTGGTGGGTCTCTTCCAAGCTGGTTGTTCTATGGTTCCATGAAATAGGTCTTTGCACTGAGATATGTTTCAGTTAATTTTGCCATATATTTACTTTTTAGTATGAATTCAATGAATTACGTGGTAACTTATATTCTGAACTGCTCAGAACCAGACCATGAGGCTATTGTGGGCTGTTCCGTTGAATGTCAGTGGTATCATACCTTCTGTGAGGGACCTGACCCTGACTGTCTCATAGAATCAGTGAGGCTGGAAAAGATCTCCAAGCTCATCCAGTCCAACCCTGAGTCCACCCCTGCTGTGCCTGCTGAACCGTGCCCCAGAGGGCCATGGCCACATGTTTCTTGAACCTCTCCAGGATGGGGACTCCCCCACTGCCCTGGGAAGTCCCATCCACTGCTCTTCAAGTAAAGAAATTTTTCCTAATATCCAATCTAAACTCTCCCTGGCGAAACCTGAGGTTGTTTCTTCTTCTATCCCTTCTTTCTTGGGAGAAGAGCCCAGCATCCACCTCACCACAGCCTCCTTTGAGGGAGTTGTAGAGAGCAATGAGGTCTCCCCTCAGCCTCCTCTTCTCCAGGATAAACAGCCTCAGATCCCTCAGCCACACCCAGAGTCCCTGGGCTCCTTCCCTAGCTCCGTTGTCTTCTCTGGACTTGCTCCAGTCCCTCAATGTCCTTCTTGCAGTGAGGAGCTAAGAGTGTGTAGTTCCCAATTTTACTCATTGCTTTACCTGTAAATGAATGGTTAATTTTTTATTTTCTTGGAAAACACACCTGAGTGTGTTTATCTGTACAACCTCCCATTGAGAACTGCCTTTTCTCTTCAAGGAACAAGCCAAGCAGTTGCGCAAGAGGAATTGGGAAGCTTTGAAGAACATTCTGGACAACATGGCTAATGTCACTTACTGCACCACGTGGTCAGAGGCACAGCAGTATCTGATGGACAACCCCACATTCGCAGAAGATGAAGAGCTTCAGAGTACGTAAAATGTCTCTGTGTCCCTTTTGGAAGAGGGAATGGGTTTGTTTTAAGCAGTGAAGGTGGCTTAGTTTCCACATTCATGTGCATTCACACAGCAGCTAAAGCATTTATCAGAGATGCTGTGTTCGTAGTTCAGGGGTTTTTTTAACCTGTGGTTAGTGCAGGGAGCTGCACGAGTGCTCCTCCACAATACATTCCTCTTAAAGACTCCTGTGCTCCATATTGGCAGTGATCATTTGCCCAGCCTGGGGATGGTGGGTTTTACTGCTGTGCAGATTTCATTGAAATTTCATAGAATCATAGAACAACCAGGTTGGAAGAGACCCACCGGATCAGCAAGTCCAACCATTCCTATCAAACACTAACCCATGTCCCTCAGCACCTCGTCCACCAGCACCTTAAACCCCTCCAGGGAAGGTGACTCAACCCCCTCCCTGAGCAGCCCAGTGACCCTTAGTGGGAAGAATATTTTCCTTATGTCCCACTTGAACCTCCCCTGGTGGAGCTTGAGGCCATTCCCTCTCATCCTGTCCCTTGGGAGAAGAGCCCAGCTCCCTCTCCACAGCCTCCTCTCAGGTAGTTGGAGAGGGCAATGAGGTCTCTCCTCAGCCTCCTCTTCTCCGGGTTAAACACCCCCAGCTCTCTCAGACGCTCCTCTTCTTCTCCAGCCCCTTCCCCAGCTTCATTGCTCTTCTCTGGTCTCACTCCAGAGCCTCAACATCCTTCTTGTGCTGAGGGGCCCACAACTCAACACAGGATTCGAGGAGCAGTCTCACTAGTGCTGAGTCCAGAGGGAGAAGAACCTCCCTGGCCCTGCTGGTCACACCGTTTCTGATCCAAGCCAAGATGCCATTGGCCTTCTTGGCCACCTAGGCCACTGCTGGCTCATGGTCAGTCGCTGTCAACCAACACCCCCAGCTCCTTTCCTCCAGGCATTTTCCTGCCAGACTTCTCCCAGTCTGTAGCTGATCAGGGTTGTTTTGCCCTAAGTGCAGGATCCGCCATTTGACCATGTTAAACCTCATCCCACTGGTCTCAGCCCATGGATCCAGCTTGTTCCAATCCCTTTGGAGCCTCCTGACCCTCCAGCAGATCCACACTTCCACCCAGCTAAGTGTCGTCTGCAAACTTGCTCAGGGAGCACTCGATACCTTCATCCAGGTCATTGATGAAGACATTGAACAGAGCTGGGCCCAGCACTGAGTCATTTTTCACTCACAGCAACAACCGGCTGCTGGTATCTCATAGTAAGAAACTTCCTGCAGTCAGTGGGGAGACCTGATTTTCACTCTTATCGCTCTGTCACCAGATATGGACAAGGAGGATGCTCTGATCTGTTTCGAAGAACACATCAGGGCTTTGGAAAAAGAGGAGGAAGAAGAAAAACAGAAAAGCTTGCTCAGAGAAAGAAGGCGGCAGCGTAAAAACAGAGAATCTTTTCAGGTTGGTGGACTTTTCTTCACTGTGTCTTAACAAAACAGATTTCCGGTTTTGAAGAGAATCCATTCCAGCTGTCAGCCAAGTAAAAGTGTGACAAGTGACTAGAAACCTCAATTTAATTTCTCTTTTTGTAGCTGTTTTTAGATGAGCTGCATGAGCACGGACAATTACATTCCATGTCCTCTTGGATGGAACTGTACCCGACCATAAGCTCTGACATCAGATTCACTAACATGCTCGGTCAACCTGGTAAGAACCCTGTCTCTTCCGGCCCTGCGAGGTAAAGGCCTCGGATTTGGGGCAGCGTAGGGCGGAGTTATTTGTGTATTTTCTCCCTGTTGAAAGAAACGCAGCTCTTTTATTAGAGCTAGCTTTTGACTTATCTAGTTCTTTCATCAGGATCCACAGCGCTTGATCTTTTCAAGTTCTATGTTGAAGACTTGAAGGCTCGTTACCACGATGAGAAGAAGATCATAAAGGATATCCTAAAGGTGAGAGGCGAGGGGGCCTGCTGGAGGGTAGGGAGGCTCTGCAAAAGGACCTAAACAGGCTGGATCCATGGGCTCAGTCCAATGGGATGAGGTTTAACACGACCAAATGCTGCGTCTTGCACTTGGGGCACAACAACCCTATGCAGAGCTACAGACTGGGAGAAGTCTGGCTGGAAAAATCCCAGGAGGAGAGGGACCTGGGGGGGGGTTGGTCAACAGCTGACTGACCATGAGCCAGCAGTGTGCCCAGGTGGCCAAGAAGGCCAAGGGCATCTTGACTTGGATCAGAAACGGTGTGACCAGCAGGGCCAGGGAGGTTATTCTCCCTCTGGACTCAGCACTAGTGAGACTGCTCCTTGAACACTGTGTTCAGTTGTGGGCCCCTCAGCACAAGAAGGATGTTGAGGCTCTGGAGCAAGTCCAGACAAGAGCAATGAAGCTGGTAAAGTGGCTGGAGAACAGAATCTATGAGGAGCGTCTGAGAGAGCTGGGGGTGTTTATCCTGGAGAAGAGGAGGCTAAGAGGAGACCTCATTACTCTCTCCAACTCCCTGAGCGGAGGTTGTGGAGAGGAGGGAGCTGGGCTCTTCTCCCAAGGGACAGGGGACAGGACAAGAGGGAATGGCCTCAAGCTCCACCAGGGAAGATTTAGGCTGGAGATTAGGAGGAGGTTTTTCACACAGAGGGTGATTGGGCATTGGAATAGGCTGCCCAGGGAGGTGGTTGATTCCCCTTCCCTGGAGGTGTTTAAGGGACGGGTGGATGAGGTCTTGAGGGACTTGGTTTAGTGTTTGATAGGAATGGTTGGACTAGAAGATCCGATGGGTCCTTCCAACCTGGTTGTTCTATGATATCCCATTCGAGTGTACTCCGAGAGATGGGACTTTGCATTCTGTTAATGTTTCGTGCGTTAGCACTAAAGCCGCAGTTCCCGACTTCCCTGATGCCCACGAATCCGCTTTCTCGTAGGACAAAGGATTCGTGGTTGAAGTGAACACTTCTTTCGAAGACTTCGTTACGGTCATCAGCTCAACCAAAAGAGCCACCACTTTGGATGCAGGGAACATCAAGCTGGCCTTCAACAGCGTGAGTATCAACCTATAGGAGTGCTCAAAAACCATAATTCTCTCATAAAAAATAGAATTGACACTTCCTTTATCTATTGCTGTGATGGCTTTTTTATTATTTGAGAGACACTGTGGTTTGAAGTTGCTTATCCTGATACTAGTTCCCAATGTCAAGATTGCAGAGGTTTATCTTTACTCAAAATATAAACACTTGAATATGAATTTGAGGAGTTCTGTGGTAAGAATTAAGCGATGTTCTCTCATTTATATCTGATTAGATATAATTTAGTGATTCCTAGTAAAAGGGATTCTCTAAGAGAATCTGAAGTAGAGTTCATCAGAACTACAGAAACACACACAACGAGTAATCCCTTAAGGGATTACTCGTTGTGTGTGTTTCTGTAGTTCTGACTCGCTTCGTGCATTAACTCTCCTTCAAATTCTCTTTGAGAAAGAGCAGCTACATGTTTTAAAAACAAGTAGCTGGTTAACTCTCCTAACTGGTGGAAAACTAAGTGTGAACTGTCGTTTGACCTTCCGAAAATCACCTTAAACTGAGTTACTAGCCTGGCGTTTCATACCTTTCAAGTGATCTCGCGACTTCTGTTTGATGTAGCTGCTGGAAAAGGCCGAAGCCCGCGAAAGGGAGAGGGAGAAAGAAGAAGCTCGCAAAATGAAGCGGAAAGAATCCGCCTTCAAGAGCATGTTGAAGCAGGCGACTCCTCCGATTGAGCTTGATGCCGTCTGGGAGGATGTAAGTATCATCACATGAAGTATTTTCATAGAATCATAGAATCACCAGGTTGGAAGAGACCCACTGGATCATCGAGTCCAACCATTCCCATCAATCACTCACCCATGTCCCTCAGCACCTCATCCACTCGTCCCTTAAACACCTCCAGGGAAGGTGAATCGAGACTGCTATGTGCTGGAGGCTTCCAGGGCCAGGCTGGATGGGGCTTGGAGCACCCTGAGCCAGTGGGAGGTGATTCCTGCCCTTGGTAGGGGGATTGGAACTGAAATGGGCTTTGAGGCATCTTCCAACACAAACCAACACAATTCTCTGATTTTATAAGTCAGCCTAGACCCTCAAAGCTCTTTGTTTTTCTCTTTGTATCACTCAGACCCATAGAAATAATCCTCCTATTTCTTCAATAAGATTTAAAATTCAACGTGAGTGAGTGAATTCTATCAATACTTCTGCTTAGAATGATAGAACAACCAGGTTGGAAGAGACCCACCGCATCATCGAGTCCAACCGTTCCCATCAAACACTAACCCATGTCCCTCAGGACCTCGTCTACCCATCCCTTAAACCACTCCAGGGAAGGTGAATTAACCCCCTGCCTGGGCAGCCTATTCAAGCTGTAAATAAAGTGTAAAACAAAAAAAAAAAACTCCAATTCAAATGAAACAAAAACCCCACCTCCCCACCCTCCACAAGGCCCCAGACTCAATTTAAATGATGATCAAGCACTTTGCTTAGTTAAAAATCTGCCTACAGGCCTCTCATTACTTCCGAATAGTTCATATTCTGTTTTACGTTATTATTTTATGTTATTTCTGAATGTCTGTATTTCACATCAGTGTTTCGTTGCTGTTTTTCCTCACAGATCAGAGACAGGTTTGTGAAGGAACCGGCTTTCGAAGACATCACTCTGGAGTCGGAGAGAAAAAGAATATTTAAAGACTTCATGCATGTACTTGAGGTAGCGATTACTTTATTTTTTTTCCCCAATTAAGACAATATCCAACAGAATTCTTAGTTGATCGACTCTTAAATTGTATGGGGAGGGAGAAAGGTTTAACAGAATTCTGATATCCTTGAATGTCAGTGGAGCAGACACTGTTTTACGTGAAAGTAATGGATAATAAAACCTCTTTTTAATCATATAATCACCAGGTTGGAAGAGACCCACCAGATCGTTGAGTCCAACCATTCAAATCAAATTTTGAAATCAAGGAACTGAGGATCATTTTGGATTTATTCGATATTATTTGATATGTAGTTGTTCTTTTAATCTGCTTCCCCGCAAAAAAATTTTGCAAGATCCTTTAGCATGAAAAGCTCCTGTTTCCCTTGAGAAAAAGTTATTTCTTGCTGTCTTTTCATGCAAAACACGATGAAGCTTCTGCAGGTTTTTGTTCCCTGCGAATCTGAAACTTCACTGAGGTGCCAGGCTCTGCAGATGTGTCCAGAAGGGACGTTGTAGTGTAGTTTTATTCTTAGTTTCTGACAGGGCTGCAGTAAGAGAAGTTCTCACAAGTCATTCTGGGCCAAGGTGCTGTTTTTCCCTAGAGAATGTGACATGATTTTGATCTTTAGGGGGTTTATTATTAAGAGGTGCTAAAATACCTTAAACTTCAGCATTTCCAGTGTGGAGAGCGAGGTACGCGATATGTTCAGCCGACTGACCATGAGGCAGCAGTGTGCCCAGGTGGCCAAGAAGGCCAATGGCATCTTGGCTTGGATCAGAAACGGTGTGACCAGCAGGGCCAGGGAGGTTCTTCTCCCTCTGGACTCAGCACTGGTGAGACTGCTCCTTGAATCCTGTGTTCAGTCCTGGGCCCCTCAGCACAAGAAGGATGTTGAGGCTCTGGAGAGAGTCCAGAGAAGAGCAACGAAGATGGTGAAGGGGCTGGAGAACAGGCCCTATGAGGAACAGCTGAGAGAGCTGGGAGTGTTTATCCTGGAGAAGAGGAGGCTGAGGGGAGACCTCATTGCTCTCTCCAACTACGTGAAAGGAGGTTGTGGAGAGGAGGGAGCTGGGCTCTTCTCCCAAGGGACAGGGGACAGGACAAGAGGGAATGGCCTCAAGCTCCACCAGGGGAGATTTAGGCTGGAGATTAGGAGGAGGTTTTTCACACAGAGGGTGATTGGGCATTGGAATAGGCTGCCCAGGGAGGTGGTTGATTCCCCTTCCCTGGAGGTGTTTAAGGGATGGGTGGATAAGGTCTTGAGGGACATGGGTTAGTGTTTGATAGGAATGGTTGGACTAGATGATCCGATGGGTCCTTCCAACCTGGTTGTTCTATGATTCTATGGTTCTATTATTCCTCACTCCCAAATACTTATTACAGCATGAACATGACAATTCTGGTTGTTGTTGATGGGTTTTGTGCTTGGTTTTCTCTTTTCTATAACCAAGAAGCCTTGTGGACGATGATAAACATCGTTACAGTTCCTAGCTCTGTCCTATAGACTGATTGGAACATTTGCTTTCTCTTATGCTCTAGCATGAGTGTCAGCATCATCACTCGAAGAACAAGAAGCACTCAAAGAAGTCGAAAAAGCACCATAGGAAGCGATCGCGTTCTCGCTCGGTAAGACCTTCCACTTGAGAAGATACAGAAACCAATTTCGTAGAATCACAGGTTGGAAGAGACTCACCGGATCATCACGTCCAACCATTCCTGATGCTGCTGCCTTCCTCACGGTGTCGTTTTGTTGTGTCTCCAGGGCTCAGAGTCCGAGGATGACGACAGCCATTCCAAGAAGAAAAGGCAGCGTTCGGAATCCAGATCGGTTTCTGAGCGTTCGTCCAGCGCAGAATCTGGTAGGAGATCTTCCTTGTTCATTTTTAAGTTATAATTACTGCTTTATTGCTGTGTCTTTATCGTTTTATTGATGTATTTTTCTATCTGTTTGCAGAGAGAAGCTACAAGAAGTCCAAAAAACACAAGAAAAAGAGCAAGAAGAGAAGACATAAGTCTGTAAGTGCAGTTGGCTTTTGGAGTTGGCTGCAGGACAACTTGACACCTGATGGTTTCAGTAATCCAGTTCAGGTCTCCATAGTCATCCAGCAGCGTTTTGAGTAGGAAAATACTAAGACTCTTGTTCTCCAGCCCCTTCCCCAGCTTTGTTGCTCTTCTCTGGACTCGCTCCAGAGCCTCAACATCCTTCTTGTGCTGAGGGGCCCACAACTGAGCACAGGATTCAAGGAGCGGCCTCACCAGTGCTGAGTCCAGAGGGAGAAGAACCTCCCTGGCCCTGCTGATCACACCATTTCTGATCCAAGCCAAGATGCCATTGGCCTTCTTGGCCACCTGGGCCACTGCTGCCTCATGTTCAGACAACACCCCCAGGTCCTTCTCCTCCAGGCACTTTCCAGCCAGACTTCTAGTCTGTAGCTGCTCAGGGTTGTTGTGCCCCAAGTGCAGGACCCGACATTTGGCCGTGTTAAACCTCATCCCATTGGTCTCAACCCCTGGATCCAGCCTGTTCAGATCCCTTTGGAGCCTCCCTACCCTCCAGCAGATCCACACTTCCACCCAGCTCAGTGTCATCTGCAAACTTGCTCAGGGAGCACTTGATGCCTTCATCCAGGTCATTGATGAAGACATTGACCAGGGCTGGACCCAGCACTGAGCCCTGGGGAACCCCACTTGTCACTGGCCTCCAGCTGGAGTTAACTCCCTGTCAGTGCATGCACTGAGTGTGCTTAAAGTTCTTACATTGAACAAATCTTCTTAAATCATTTCAATAATGGTTTTGCATTACTTATTTCTGCAGTGGTTAATATGCACTTAATTAGGAACCACTGCAAGCAATTTTTCTAATGTGATCTGTATCAATGTGAGGTCAGACCCTTTCAAGGTTTGGTTATTCCATAAATGAATATATTTAGAACCATAGAATCATCAGGTTGGAAGAGACCCATCGGATCATCGAGTCCAACCATTCCTGTCAAACACTAACCCATGTCCCTACCTGTCCCTTAAACACCTGCAGGGAAGGTGAATCAACCCCCTCCCTGGGCAGCCTATTCCAATGACCCTTTCCGTGAAAAACTTCCTCCTAATCTCTAGCCTAAATCTCCCCTGGACGGAGCTTGAGGCCATTTAATCTCAACAGTTAATATTTTCCCCTTTTATCTCCACAGGACTCACCTGAATCGGATGCCGAGCGTGAAAAAGACAAGAAAGAAAGAGAGCGAGATAGCGAGAAGGAGAGAGCTAGACAAAGATCTGAGTCGAAACATAAATCTCCTACTAAAAAACGACCTGGAAAAGACTCTGTAAGTTTTCTTGGTTCCTTTCGAGCTGCCCCATCCCTGGAGGGGTTCAAGGCCAGGTCGGATGGGGCTTTCAGCCCCATCCGACCTGGCCTTGAGCCCCTCCAGGAGCCCCTGATCCAGTGGGAGGTGTCCCTACCCATGGCAGAGGTGGCACTGGATGGGCTTGGAGGTCCCTTCCAACCAAACCACTTCACGATTTCTTCTCTCCACAGGGGAACTGGGACACCTCGGGCAGCGAGCTGAGCGAAGGGGAGCTGGAGAAACAGAGGAGGACTCTTTTGGAACAACTGGACGAAGATCAATGAGAACGTTAATTTATACCAAACCTGTTTACATTGTGGCATAATAAAAAGAAACCGACGACTCCTTTGAGGACGTGGGTTCCAATCCGCTGAGTTCCATTGTCCAAGTAACGGTGGGTTTTTACCTTTAATGGCATCAGTACTTTTTATCACGGGCCTGGCATCAAATCTAGATGTGTCTGAGACTCCTGAGCCTGGCCTGGGCTTTCCCAGGAGGGCTGCTCCGTATCCCGGATCCCTGCCCCACCCAGGGTGGTGTTGGCACCTTTCTAGGGACACATCCCATGCCAGGATCCTTCTGGAGAGGTGGCAACACAGGGTGGGCAGGTAAACCTCATTGTTAGAGAGAGAGAGAGAGAGACTCTTGACTAGTTTCTTATGCTTTAATTTGCTTTATCGATTTGTTTTCACTCTAAGAAAGGGGCAGGGGAGGAATGAATCCATTTTTTTTTTTTGGTCTGTACTGCATAAAATCGCAGCCGTTGGAATTGTTCGTTGAGAACGGGGTCAGGGTCGAGCTTCCCGGCCGAGCTCTGGGGCTCTGTGCCCTCTCGAATAGAATTGGTAGAGAAATTGTTGAAGCACTCGAGCTGCGGGTGATGGAGACGGTGCCTGTGGAGGCTGCTGCCCAAGCAGAGCTGCTTCCCTGTTCCTGTACAACCTCTTTTGAGCAGCTCTGGGCCGCGTTTTGCTGTTTATCATCATGTTAAGAACACTTAGAAATAAAAAACGGATTGTAAATGGATTCCACGATGTTGCCTTAAGCCCCTGCTGAAGGAGGTACCTCTGCCTTCCCCGAGCAGCCTCGTAGCCGTTGCCTCCAGCGTCTCTGTCCTCCAAGCGCTCAGTGGGGATTTGGAGGAGCAGCTTCAACCCCATCTCCCCCTCGCCCCCCCCCCCCAGCTCAGGAGGCTTTACCTGCTCTGGCTGCCGCGCCCCACGCTCGGAATCCTCCTCGCGGAATATTTTTGTACATTTTTATCAATGATTAAACCTGGTCTCCTAGTGCATCCTGGTATTTATTTCTGTTTTCGCGATTACTGCTTTCAAAACGTTGGATTTCAGCAATGTGCGTGCTCACAGAAACTCCCTGGAGGAATTTTGGAGCTGAGTTTCCCCTCAGGGGCCCTTTTTCCTCATCTGCGGTGACCGCGAACAGGGCCCAAAGAGCAAGAGGGTCCAATTCCTGTTCTCTAGGTCGTGTGATTCGTCAGGAGTGGAGGGCAGAGAGCAGGCATTACAAGTGGTGTCGCCAGGGCTCAGTGCTGCCTCCAGCCCTGTTCAGTGTCTTCATCAATGACCTGGATGAAGGCATCGAGTGCTCCCTGAGCAAGTTCGTGCGTAACACTGAGCTGGGTGGAAGTGTGGATCTGCTGGAGGGTCGGGAGGCTCCAAAGGGATCTGAACAGGCTGGATCCATGGACTGAGTCCAATGGGATGAGGTTTAACAAGGCCAAATGTTGGGTCCTGCACTTGGGGCACAACAACCCTGAGCAGCTACAGACTAGAAGTCTGGCTGGAAAGTGACTGGAGGAGGACCTGGGGGTGTTGGTTGACAGCGACTGAACATGAGCCAACAGTGTGCCCAGGTGGCCAAGAAGGCCAATGGCATCTTGGCTTGGATCAGAAATGGTGTGACCAGCAGGGCCAGGGAGGTTATTCTCCCTCTGTTCTCAGCACTGGTGAGGCCGCTCCTTGAATCCTGTGTTCAGTTGTGGGCCCCTCAGCACAAGAAGGATGTTGAGGCTCTGGAGCGAGTCCAGAGAAGAGCAACAAAGCTGGTGAAGGGGCTGGAGAACAGGCCCTATGAGGAGTGTCTGAGAGAGCTGGGGGTGTTTATCCTGGAGAAGAGGGAGCTGTGCTCTCCTCCCATGTGACAGGGGACAGGACGAGAGGGAATGGCCTCAAGCTCCACCAGGGGAGGGTCAGGCTGGACATTAGGAAAAAATTTTCCCAGGAGGGGTCACTGGGCAGTGTCAGAGGCTGCCCAGGGAGGTGGTTGATTCACCTTCCCTGGAGGTGTTTAAGGGACGGGTGGACCAGGTGCTGAGGGACATGGGTTAGTGTTTGATAGGAATGGTTGGACTTGATGATCCGATGGATCTCTTCCAACCTCGTTCTATGATTCTATGATTTGAAATGGGGCGAGAGGGTGGAAAATCCCAACCCAAGCACTCCAACCCTGCTCCCCCGTGTCCCCCTCAGCCCCATCCATGCAAGA
Source organism: Coccyzus lansbergi (assembly GCA_033558105.1). Taxonomy (NCBI): domain Eukaryota; kingdom Metazoa; phylum Chordata; class Aves; order Cuculiformes; family Coccyzidae; genus Coccyzus; species Coccyzus lansbergi. The sequence continues at coordinate 657,253 of JAUMJK010001062.1, forward strand.
AACGGAGGCGACAAACCCTCTCCGGGTTCCGGGTGTAGTAGTGTAAATAGTTTATTTGATCTTCGGCCAGAACAAGACCAGGAAAGTAACATGAGCTGCTGTATAAAACACGTCTAACACGGCTGGGAAGCAGGCCTAGCGGTAGAAAACCCCTAAAGAGAACGTGCCAGCGCTCTGGGCGAGCTGTGCGGTTATTTTATCCTCAATTAAAAAAACACCTTAGAGCTTAAGAACGTGAGAGGTGGAGCTTTTAGCCGTTGCCTAACGATGTATGAGATTAACTGTCCCCTCTTCTCTCGCAGACAGAGGTGGGTGGCACGTTCTCTTTAACAGGGTGAGCGCAGGCGGCTGAAGGGGCAGGTTTTACTGCAACCGCCCTGGAAAACAGGTGAAGGGGAGGTCAATGTGGCAACGTTGAGCCCCAAACTGTCCGTTTTAGTTAAATATAAAACCGAAAACTATAAGTTAAAATAACATTCAGATTGTATAGCACAGGCTGATGCTCTTCCTTTCTTTTTTTTTTTTTTTTTTTTTTCTTTTTAAACACTATTTACAATATTACCCAGAGGCAAAAAGTGGGGGGGATCGAAGAGAAGTGTAAAAACCATAAAAAAAAAAAACGGCACCGATTTTGTAGCAAAATATCTGTACATTTAAAAACAGCTTCTCGCATAACTACACATCATCCGAGGGATCGAAACGGGACCTTCACCAGTGGTTCACGTAAGCACAACGTAAAGGGGAAAAAAAGGAATTCAGTGGTTAAATACTATACAAGAAATTTTACAATTAACGCGCGGATGCAGCGAGGCCGGGACGGGGTTAAGCTGGAAGCAAAACGAGTCTGGGAAAGCACAAACCTTCTCCCTCCAGCCCAGTTCTTCTCCTCCAAGAAGATGAGGGACCCTGCAAGGAACCTGGAGTCGGTCGCTGCTCGGGGGGTGATGGGGCAGCTGGGGGTGCGATGGTGCCGAAGGCTCCGCTCCCTTTTTTCGAGCTTTAAAAACACAACCTGGAATCCGGGAGGATCCGGGAAGATTATTTTAGGCTTCTGTTTGCTGACAGAACGTCCTCAGCAGGGAATCCGAACGGGATCGTCCACGGATGCTGGAGCTGGAGTGGGGCCTTCATCCTACAGAGCAGGGCGTGGGACGCTTCTCTGCGCAAGCAAGAGCCGCCGCGGTGCCCATACTGATTAAAGATGTTAATAGCTTAGTGCTAATTAATCATTACAGCGTTACGAACGTCCCTTCGCACCAACCTGCCCGCGTCCCCCTGCCCCACGACCCCACGGGAGGCCTCGTGTCTCCGTGCGGGGAGAAGGTACCAATCTCTTCTTGGAATTCCGTCCAAGAGGAAGCCCCTGAAAGTCTTGCTTTTTTTTTTTTTTTTTTTTTTACAAAACCAACCCAAAAGGCAGTAAGTGCGGCCGCGGCCGAGGCTCGTCCCCCAGCAGTTAGAAGCAGGAGCACGTCCACGTTTCACAACCAGCCAGGGACGCGGGTCGGGTCCCCCACGAGAGCAGTCGCTGAACTTTCAAGATGGTCAAACCAAAGCCAACACCCAGAAAACGCAACACGTATCTTACATTTTGGTTAAAAAAAACACTGAATCCTGGCTGGGCGTAAAAAGACACCCAATCAAATTGAGTCCTATTGCTTTGATTAATTCGAGCAGGTACTTGGATTTTAGGCACTTGTTAGCTGAGTGGAGACGCTGGCGTTCCTATGCGCTTCCTAGGTCTTTGAGCCCTTTCGGGGGTGGATTTTATCATTCCCGAGGCTGCGAGTGAGCGGCAGAGCACAGAGTTCGCGCGGACGAGGCATCCCGGGTGCCCGCGAGGCCTGCGGCTCACATGGTGATCTCAGCCCCGTTGGCAGAGCGCAAGTTCTGGTCGTCAAAGCGCCGCCGGACGCTCCTCCTCACCGCGTCGGCCCGTCGGTACGGCTGGTTTCGAAGATCTGCAGGGAGGAAAGGCCGTCGGTGAGAGCTCCCGGCTCGCCCCCCACGCACACACACGCACACACACATAAGGAAAAAGTCCTGCTGGAAGCCAATCAAAGCAGCTTGTGTAGGGGACGGGAGAAAGGGCCGGAACCCAAACGAGAGCGGAAGTGAGCGAATGCTGCCGCCCCCTCTTACTACGCACCCAAGCAGCAGGTAATACTGGTGAAGGCGCTGGACGGCTGGGGAGGCTCAAGGGGGTTGAGCCGGCAGGTTAGTCTGACCCTCAACCCACCCACGGGGCCGCTCGTGGCCACCAGCCTCGCTCAGAAAGGCAACGTCGACCGGAATCGGTTTGCTGGACGTAGGCCTCGGCCCTTGGGGCAGCTTCTCCGACGCTCGCGTGAGCAGAAGGAGGTTTGGAAAGCGGGATGATGTGTAATTCCCCATGTTAAGCAGAGGGTTCCAGCTGAGAATTTATTAGCGCAACCAGTGGAACTATTACTTGTATGAAAGTGGAACAGTTAGGTCATGTGCCATATATATGATACCCTGTGCAATACGTCCTGGACCCTCCTTCACCCTCCTCCTTGTTTCTTTTCCAACAGTAAAGTATTAAGGATACAGTCTGGTTGGATTCGATGATCCAATGGGTCTTTTCCAACCTGGTGATTCTATGATTTCTATGAGGCTCGGGGGAGGCCAGGGCACAACACAGGGAGTGTCTGGCAACATAACGATGTGTCTAACATCCCTACGAACCCATTTATCTAAAAGAGGGGCCGTGAGATGCAGCAGCTGGGA